>JACJUM010005602.1:5430307-5608562 GCA_020976665.1 Heortia vitessoides
TTGTACTATAAGACACCATTGTACTATAAGACACCATTGTACTATAAAATACTTGTGCGTTTCTTGTTCTTGTGATTCTGGTGTACAAAACTTATTCATGTAATATTTTTAATAATAATAGCGTTAATAATTACTTTAGAGATTTATGCAATGAATAATGCAGTATTAATTATTAGATAAAGATAATATTTACTGCGAAACTTAACTTGCGTCATCGATTTGCACTCGCCAAGCACAGCTATCAGACTAAATATACTTATCAACATCTTCAGCATACTTTTTTGATGGTATTGATTTTATAGTTTATTTTATTAACCTCTAAGAGAGTCCTATTTATTAGCTGTGGAACGTCCACTTTTACTTTAGATGAACTCACCAAGGGCTTACTAGGTTCGATTGGTTTAAACTATCAGGAAGTATAATAAATAAATGATTAAATTCACACAACATCTCATACACTGACCTGACTCCAAACTAAGTCGCTCAAACCGATAAAACACAAGTAGTGTTACAAAAACCAGACAACAGAGGTAACACAAATATTAAATTTAATACCCAGGCACCGAACAAACATCGATTGAACATAATTGGTTAACTACCACCAGCGTCATCGTGCCCGTCTGAATATTAAAAGGTATATAATTATTACTTGTTATTATTCAGACGGGACCAAAGTATAATGTCCGTAATTGCCATGCTGAGCAAACATGGTGGCAATTGCAGAAAGTAGCTTCACGACGGGGATGCAGCTGTCTATCGTTGGGGATGAAGCTAAGGTTATGCAAAACAGAACTAAGTGACCCTGGCTGACCTAGTGGAGTCAGTTATCACTCAAGGGTGCAGGGGCTGAACGCGGTGTGCTGCTCTACAAGAAAAGTGTGTGAAGTATATTTAATTGTAGAGTGCCAGCGAGAGGGAACGGAGGGACGCATTTATAAAATTTATGTACGCACTGCCAACTGTCTGTTCCGCTACTTCAGTCGCCGCTTACCGCATTTGATACATTGAATAACTATTCTACGCAGTACTCATCGGAAAACTCATTAAAATTCAATACTCACGTTACTGTCAGTTGTATTTGATACTTTAACTAGATACACAAATGACAGATAAAAAGGATCTTAACAGACAGCGGCGTGATGAGGGTACATTTTCTTTTGAAATACTGAATTCCAACCGATACATATTTCCGAAAGCAAAACTCACCTGTTCGATATATAACTAAATACGGATGGGGATATTTTAATCTACATTTGAGACAAAAGCCGGTTTTGAATACGACCAAGTTGTTACAAAGCCTATCTACTCAACAAAACGTTATTGTAAACAGTACCTTTATACGTGAAATAGCAGCGGCCAGTCATTTCACTCATGTTAAGTTCTAGAACTTTTATACTAGCTTTGCTTCCCCCATTACCCCCTTTACCTTCATAATAAAGTTCATTATAATAACTTTAAAAACAGCAGAGTTTCACACTAACTTAACACCTGGTTTTACCTTTTTAGGGTGGGAATTTTCGAAAAACCTTTGTTAGTGCTTTCTTACGTTATAAAATGAACCCCTGTGCAAAATTTTAAGTTTCTAACCCTTATAGTTTATGCGCTGCGTTGATATATAAATCAGTCAATCATTTAGTCAGTCAGTCAGTCAACTTATTTTATATATACAGACAATAATTCATAATTCACGTTGCGTCACTCCATACTAATACTGTAAACTAGCCCGCCCAAAATACGGTTATATAATTTTATACTGTTGATCCCATGACCGAGAGATGTTTTATCCCTTTTTTTGTCTTAATACTACAGGCTTACTATTTTTTTTATTGGACCAGGTTGGCACAGAGACATACAATCCACGTGAAGCGTCACATCAGCCTATAGACGCTCGTAATATCACAAGGATTGTGACTTGAAGATATTATGTTACATTACCTAGTGAATTCACTGCCTCTTTCACTCTTCAAACTGGAATAAAGGAATACGAGTACTGCTATTTGGTGGTAGCACTAAGCGAGAGTAAGATCCCAATGCAGACGACCTTTGCATAAGGTCTAATTCATGTAAATATATCATTATAAATTAATACAACAATTTACACATTGTCCTAACTCCGAGATAAGTCACTAAAGGTACTTGTGTTACGGTTGTCAGACAACACCGAGACACAGAAAAATAACAAATATCATCCTATAAATATTTGCCTTGAGTGGGAATTGAACCCACGACCTTCATAATTACACATTATCGGACCCGTTAATATATATTTATATTTGCGGGATCTAGGCATCAGGTAATATATTTTTTCTATACAAACTAACCCTGAGATGAGATTTAATTTATTATAATTTAGATACAAAGCTGTCATTTTGCGTCAAACTGTAGTAATATTATAAATCTGTCTTATTGTTCACTTTTCACGACTAAATGGTTGAAAGGACCTTAACTAAATGTCGTTTAAATAGCTTGGACCTTAAGGAAGGGCAGATGCTACTTTTGATAACAGAAGTTGATCCACGGGACGCAAAAAATGACTTAAAGTGGCTTTAATTTTCCAACGTAAAGTCCACACGGGTAAACTTGCCGGTGGTAGCCCGTTACCTTAACAAGTATCAGTAATAAATACTCTATATATATTTGTACACAAAAAATCATAAAGAAAATGAAATTACAAATTATAACACAATTACCGCAGAGAGGAGAATAAAATATGATAGGGCAGTACCATGGGTTCTACTATTTTATTTATAAAAATAAAATATCTATATTTCAATATGATGAATAGTTTTAATTAATAATTAATATTAGATTATTTGTGACGATTTAACACACAGACATAAACCGACTTAATAAATTCATCACATAAGCTCTATTATTTTAAAACCCCTCTCTTAACAGCTCTAAAAGGACGTTTATTTAAAATTTTTCCTGGCGGCAACTATACTCAAGATTATTGTCACGGAACCGGTACGTCGAACAAAAAATGTAAAAAGTTAAATGAACCGCGTTATAAGTCGTTAGTAGATTCTTTTTATTATGAGTAGTGAATGCGTAAATGACAGAAAATATTAGAAATGCTATATGAATTTTAAAAAATCGTATCAATATAAGAAAGATTTATACATCTAGTCACTGTTTATAAATTAATAATAATATATATACTCAAAACATCTCTTTATAAACTTAATTCAAACATAAATCATTTTAAGCACTTATTTTGCGTATATCAGACAACGGAGTAATCACATACTTATTAAACATCCAGATACAAATAAACACAGATGTTCATTTAAAAAAAAATCTGGATGGTGATCGAACACGTACCCTTGGCGCGATATGGACCCCGGCTCGTCCGTTCATGTCGATAAATATATATTTAATATTCAACATCATATCAGCTGGAGGACGTCCACTGCTGGACATAAGCCTCTTCAAGTAATTCAAATAGGACCGGAGTAAGCGGCCAGTGTTCAGCGCGATCCTGCGGTTTTATTTTTATTATTTATTTTTATTTAACTTTATTGCACAAAATGTTACAAAATTTACAAATGGCGGACTTAATGCCAGATAGCATTATCTCCCAGTCAACCATTGTTATTTATTATTATTGTTGTTTACCACCTTTGACACTAGGGTTTATGCTATAAGACAGGCCAATCTCTGCCTAGGTTTCCCTTACATTCTCAGTTATACATGTTAGGAACCTAAGACGAACGATCGGCCATCATGCCAAAATGGCCACCGTAATGATAAGCGGCCGAAAATAGAAAAGATCGAAAGTCCCGACCAACCATTGTTACATTTATTAAAGATAACAAATTGGTTAGTGGAAAACTCACTTTCCGAGAACAAGATAGCTCCTAAATAACGACGTAATTTACGAGAGAAACTGCCTCAGATTCTACTGATTACCAACCTAAGGAATTAATCAACAACGTCGGCTATATTTATAATTAGAGAATACTATTTCATTCAAATAAAATATTTTTCCACTCTTATTATTGTGCAATAATAATATAAAATCTATATACGGGCAGTAAAATAGTGTCTCCCTCTGTAGCTTAACTTTTCCACGGGAATGTTTTTGCCCATCGCCTTTCTACTCCACTTAAGTAAAAATTAACTTTGAACAAAAGTGTGTTTAATAAAAGAAAAGTTCAAAGTTATTTCTATTATGCTTTATAAAAGGCGATGGCTTGAAAGGCAATCCTTTATATATTCAACATTTATATCTAAGTTATTGTTACTATTTGCATACATCATCATTAGTGTTGCCTAACAACAAAAAAAATTATTTAATCTTTTGCTTAAAACCTGGATTTTAACTTTATTTTTAGTTAGGCACTTTAGTTACGTTACTACCACTATTTATTAAGGAGTAGTATAATTAAATTGAGTATGTAATGGTAAGAAAATGTTATCTAAATGCGTCATCATCATAGCAGCCGTAGGACGCCCCCTGCTGGACATAGAACAAAGGGGGAATATTGCTTTTAATTGCCGCGCTGGGCAAGCGTGTTGGCAATCGCATAGCTTTGCGCCGTAAATACCGCTGCCCATTACCACCCTGTATCATTTGAGCTAAGCTGTTTTAGATAAATATATACCGCCATCTGTTGGTTCCGGTACCTTAGTCGTCTGTACTCTTACCGTCGCCGGTACCTTAGTAGCCTTACGGTACCTAGTACAGAGTGAGGTACTATTCTACTCTGCCGGTACCCCACGGCTAAATACATACATAGTTTTATTGAGTGGTTGCATTAATATTTCAAAATAAAATAACAAGCATCTTTCTCTTTCTGAAAGTATCCCGGGAAAAAATGCTGGCTGGAGTCTCGCCTGACACCCAAGTCAAGTAATTTGGTTCGAATAAATACTATTTAATATAAAGTTCAGCACTTTTCAGTGCACGAAATCATGAAAATAACTATATAATCACTTAATGCAAAACGTCAAGTCATATAAATTATGTCGCATTTAAAAAGAATTTGTAAAAAAGGGCAAAATTATGCAGAGGAATAAGTGAATTTCAGCAGCTAATCCAAGGGAGTAATACAACGCTGTTACTTTATCCCCAATCTTCCCGTGGGGCCGTTTGTATATTTATTTTATTCTTAGAGTTGTTTCTGTACAGTTTCCGTTAGAAATAATATACTCACAAAATTCTATTTTCTGAATCAATTTATGTGAACTCTAGATGAAACAATTGGTAGATAATTACCTTATATTTAATCTTACCCTTATAAGACTGATTGTGTACATTATTTACCTGAAAAAAGATAAAGCAATATTATAACAATTATTGAAATCATGATTATCATTGCCATAGAAAGTCCACTGTTGGGTATTGATCTCCCCAAGATAGGTGCATTTTTGGCCCTAATTGTTGCGCTGGGTAGGCATGGTCGCACTCGCAGAGCGTAGCTTTGCATCGAGGATGCTGCTGCCCATTCCTATCCTGAAGTAGTTAAGCTATGCCGCTTCAGTTGAATATATCCAACCAAACCGACATATAGTGTTATACCACTATATGTCGGTTCAGGTACTTTATTGGTATACTAGTATAGAAGGAGATACTATTTTACACATCCTCTTTATACCAGCCATCAGAAGTCTATTGCTGCACATAGGCCTCCTCAAGAAAGGGGGAATTTGGTCCATAATTGCCGCGATGTGGAAGCTTTTTAGCAATCGGCGAGCGCAGCTTTTGCGACGGGGATGTTGCTGCCCATGTCTCGGATATAACATTCGAACAACAAAGTCCCCGGCAAAAAAATTAACATAAAAATAAATAATTTTTACAAGATCTCCAGCATTCCAGTAAGTATCTTGTGAAATATCCGGCTTAATACCTTTTACATACGGGAACGATAACCGAGCCAATCGTAGGCTTTCAGCTTGCTCCAATATTTTCGGTATTAGCTGACTCGGCGTATTCGAAAGCCTTTAACTTAGAAGTCTTAGCTGGGATGACTCAGTTTCAATAAAATGAAGAAAAAGTTTTCTTCGGAAGTAAAGTAGCAAATGTGTGTGTGCATTTATACTTTTTACAGGGAACAGGGAGACATATTGACACGGTGTCTTTTTTAGTAAATATCCATCAACAGTGGTAATGAAATGCTTTTAAACGCGGATATCTAACCGTTTATACTTGACATCTTGTTTCCATAACTGACAAACATGAAAACACACACATTTCTTAATACAAAACTAACCATCAATAAAAAAATTAAAACTGTAATCCATTATTTAGAAAATCATATGAACGGATAGACGTGAAATTTGAAAAAGCTATTATGAGATGACTACATAATATGAGATGAAGAAGTGCATTTTTTTAATGCAAAATGCTCTAGAAGTATCTTAAATTGCCATAATACAAACGACTAATTTGAATGACACTACATACATACTTAAAATATTTTTCTTGTCTTTGGTAATAAAATGTCAGAAGGCTTTTGAATAATGTACGAACTTAAAAAATTATGAATTATAGTCAAATCCGCGCAACCACGAGTAAGTAAGTATAAAATAACATAATACTTACGTAATTGAGTTCAAAATAGATTTAAAAGCAATTGCTATTGTTATGTTTAGCAGATAATTAAAGTTTTATATGCATTTACAATAAGTAATCAAATTACAAAAAGAATAATATCAGCTCCGTCTGAAATACAGCAAAATGATAGAATGAAGGCAAGAGTTAGAAATGATATCATTAATAGAAACATATTAAAAATAATATTCCTAATCTAACCTTGCCTTCATTTTATTTTACGTTTTGGACGTTTGGGTATTAATTAATTTGTAATTTGAAAATTGTTATTTTTCAAACGATTATTTTAAAATTAAGCTTAAAATATAAGTATAAGGGACAGTTAGACGAAAAGCTAAAAACAAGGAACAATTTATTGTTAATTTCTAAATAATAGTAAATAATTTGTTTTTTAAGTAAATAGGCACATATAGAGCCGATCTCAGCCGAGGCGAAGTTGTGAATATATCATTTATATATGTATACAAAAGAGCGTAGGTCCACACACGAGAAAGTTAGCCTTCCCCGCCCTGTTTCTGATGGATATACCGCCATCTGTCGGTTGCGGTATTTCAGTAGCTTTGAAAGCTCAGTTACCTAAAAACTGTCCCTCATATTTAACACAAATGTGCATTGGAAATCTGTTGACTATTCAAGACAAGTTTTATTCCCACATTTCAACAAAGATTTCAATTGCTCGCTTTTGAATTCAAATTCTTGAGCGTTGTGTCGCTATCTCTCAACACCCGAAACAAGAAATCCTTCAAAGAATAGTCAAGAAATTTCTTACAAGACAGTTTCTAGCGGGAAATGGTGGCTGCTTCTTTATTTAAACTGCGTTAGATATTTAAAATGTCGCTGGCACGTGGTGTTTCAGAGTTTTACCGCCTTAAAATGTTTATTGTTTTAGGCGGCTATAAAACGTGCTGAAGAGCTTGAAGCTTAGTGTATTTGCAATAGTTTTAGGAGTTAAACTGCTTTTGAGTTTTATTAATTAGTAGAAAATTATCATGAGTAGATCAGAACTATATCGGCTTAAACTGTTTTCTTATGACTAAAACGTAATCTATTCACCGTACGGAGGCTTTTATAAAAATCTACTTTATTAATCATCATTATCATAATGGTTTGTATCATCAAAGCAGTCAAAAGACGTCCACTGTTGGACATAAGCCTATCCATAGAATGTAGATGTTTGCTTATAAATGCTACAGCTAGCATGTGTGATAGAAATCGCGAACATAGCATCACAGCGGAGATGCCTATCTCCGCCCAGTTTTGCACACAATTTCGAATGGATATACAGCCGTAGGATAGGCCATACGACAAAGGTATATAGCCTCTTACAGCATCTGGTACATAGGAGGGAACTATTTTAGTTTGCTGGTATCTCACTACTATATGCTATTATATAATTTTATTGTATATGTTAATTCATTATACGTGAAAGCATAACAACAGCACACTTTCGTATTTATAATATTCATCATACCAGCCATTGGAAGTCCACAGCTGGACTTCGGCTTCCCCAAGATAGGAGGAATATGCCCATAATTGCTGCGCTGGCGTGTTGGCAATCGCAGAGCTATCGCGACGGCGTACTGCTATCCAACACAGCCCTGTGCATTTATATATATCGCCATCTGTCAGTTCTGGTATCTAAGTCGCCTCTTACGACACCTGGTGCTGTGGGAGGTACCATTCTATTCTGACGGTACCTTACGGCGCTTTATAATATTAGTAAGGATCTAAATCTAATTCTCCACCAGACATCTATCCATATAGCCAGAATCTAATGAAAATATTTTTCATTTTTGATAAATCCTACAACCAAATCCGATAATTTGCATCAAACAATTGAGAGTACCATACCACTTATGATTAATAAAGATGGTACAAAACCCATAATATGACTTGTTCCAAACGGTTGAACTGGATCCAACATTGGAGCCAGTTGGTGCAAATGGCGTTAATAACAAGCCCCCTGAATCATTTCCCTTCTCTGTCGTCAAATTGAAAATTCTCCATTTGTCTAAGCTCCAAGCTTGTTACCTTAATAAAGAGATATAATGAAGACGTTCCGTTAGACGACTTGGTGTAACATTTCTATGAAACGTAAATTAGGTAAGACTTTTGACTTATTTCTTTTTGACTTTTAAGTAAATCTTTTTTTTATTTATTCTATATTAACTAGTAGTTGATCAGGTATACCATAAATCATTTCATATGAAATTATACATAAATGTTTACCTAATAATTTTAGTGCATCATCCCCGAGATAGGAGGATTTTCGTCCATGCTTGCCGCGCTGGGCAGTCGTGGTGGCAATCGCAGAGCGTAGCTTCGCTTTAGCTAAGCTTTTTGGGGTACAAATAAAAAAATTAACTCATAAAAAAATTACATTTTACTTACAGAGAAACATAACATTAACTTTAGTTAAAACTAGACCCGGTGCGTTTAAAATACTACAGAAAATGAAAATAGTAATTATACAAATCATCTCTTGAAAAAAAACTAATTTACATTTATTTTATATGAATTTTTGAAATGTACCTACCTTTACAGTATATCTTAGAAAAAAAACAAAATATTTAAGAAATAAGTAAACATACAAATAGATTCAGTCAGATAAGAGGTAGTTTCATAAGAACTGTTACTTACTAACATTATTTATGTATATTTAAAATACAGTTAGGCTTCTTATGTCCTTTAGCTCTTTTGGTAAACTATTGTAAATTTGAGTCCGGTTTTCCGCATTTCCGTTTGTTTTGAATGATTATCAAGTATTGTATAAATTACAATAAAATGTTTTATTAAAAAAGCAAGTGGTTTTATAATATTTTTTTATAAAATATTTTTTACTGGCGTAAGATATTAGCTGGAGAGCTAGTGAACCATGAGAGTAACGGTATCCCTGTCAGGTTAGAAATTTGTATACTTACGATTTATGGCATGCTAAGAGCAATAGCCATGACCTGGCAGGAGTCAGCCCTGCACGTCATCAGCCCCTTTATTTTTTAGAGTGTTAAGTAAATTGGGTTTCAAAAGTTGTTTCTGTAAATTTTAAAATTTAATAGGATAAAGTTTATTTATTGTACACCTTAAAAACAAAATTGACAGGCGATTACAATGAGCAGAAGTATGTGACAGATCAATTAGAAAACGCACAGTTATGTAATGAGGTAAAATAAACTTTATCCTGTATACTCAAAACTTTTATATGTTTTCAAATAAACGTTACAGAGTAAGTATTTACAATGCCAGGCGGTTTTGAACAGCATAAGACATTGACAGGCGAGGGGACAGCTGCTAAGGGCGTGCAAATAAGAAATGTTACATGAACGCATACAGTAAATGCAATGTATTTTATTGGGTTTTATGCAATGTACATTATTTTTAACATTCATTTTCTTCAGCATCATCCGAAATTTCGCTATCACTGTTTTCATTATCAATTTAAAAATCTATATGAAATATCGTACTAATAATTATAAAAAATGGATAAATATTTCTGAACTATATACAAAAATAGGACCTTCTATGTGCCAAAGCTTACCTGGATTTCATGCATTAACCGGCTGCGATTTCAAACCGTCCTTTTCAAGAAGAGGTAAAAAAAAACCATTCCAAATATTACAGAAATCAAGCGTATATCAGAAAACATTTGAAGAATTAGGAAACGCAGAAATAGTAGAGAAGAAAGAAAAAGATTTCCCGATACTAGAGAAGTTTGTATGCCAAATGTATGGTTTGAATTCTATTTAATTCTAACTCGAATTCTATTCTATTTACTTTTCCGCAAAAACAACGTGTGTTAACTTAAACGTTTTAGTGTGAACAGGATGATTTGTGAATATAAAATATTAAAGAATATAAAATGCAGCGCAGGAAAGTTTCGCGAAAGTTAAGTGGCGGCACATTCGTTCTTTGGGCAAAGCAAGGCGTGAAGTTACGTCATTAGCGCGCCTGCTCACGGAGTTGTGGAAGTATTACGAAAAATACTTCAGTTTATGCCCCTAAATGATATTTCCTATTTTATTGACGAATAATTTTAAAATATTATGTAGTTTTCTGTTTCAGACTCCAATTTTATTAATGACAGATTCCGTCTCAAAATTTAATTTAAAATTATCAAAACGA
This sequence comes from Heortia vitessoides, assembly GCA_020976665.1. Taxonomy (NCBI): domain Eukaryota; kingdom Metazoa; phylum Arthropoda; class Insecta; order Lepidoptera; family Crambidae; genus Heortia; species Heortia vitessoides. The sequence continues at coordinate 5,440,983 of JACJUM010005602.1, forward strand.
TTACACATTTGCAGTCTAGCCCATAATTGAACGGTGGCCAATGGCATGCAATCTCAGATCGTAGCTTTGCGCCGAAGATGGTCATCCCCACCCTGATATGTAGATTACGCTATTTCAGATAGAATACACCGCCATCTGTCGATTCTTATACCTTAATTGCCTTTTACTACATCTGTTACATAGTGAGGAACAATTGTTCCCTGCCGGTAACCCCTGGATATTACGATCTGAGATTAAACTCAGAAAAGGCTATAACGCAACGACAAATGGGTTTTATATAAACTTCTAGACAATTGCTATTTTTCAAACAACAACAGCACTAAACATTTTAATCGAGAACCCGAATAAAGTTTGAATTGAAAAATTGGTAATTTCAGAAACGAACGACTGTTGTCTTCTGATCTTTCAAAATTTTCGGTTATTATAAATGACTTATAAAATTTTATGAATAAACTATTTTTACAATAGATATTGTGTTTAAATGCATACAAAAAATCTCAAAATATATTTTTGCTTAGCTCATAATAAAAATAAATCGCCACGAAATAGTTTATTGCGTGTTAGACACATTGAGTTAGTTACTCATTGTGTCTGACAGGCATGAAACGTATTTCAATTTGAATGTATTCTTCATTTTAGTACGGTTCACATAGCAAGTACGAAACGCAGTCGTTAATTCTCAGAACATATTATTTTCCTAGAATAAGAGATATTTGAATTGCTAACATTATATATAAATATAAACGAAAAAGAACATTATCTTCTATCCACTTCTTCCATCTGTCAACAACCAACTTTTAACATAGCAAAAGAACAAGTCACGTCAACGACGAAAATGTTATACCTCCAGTTATCTCTTTCACTTCACTCCCCGAACAAAGCGTCCGAAGTCAAATCATTTCACAGCTGCTTTATTATTTATTGCATTTCCGTTGGAACTTTTTGTCTATCGCTATGGCAACATTTATTAGAACGTGTTCGGAGTTGGGACGTTATTTTATTTATCTTATTAATATAAGTATCATTGTTATAAGTAGGGATAATAAAGAGATCTTAATAAAAGGACCAAGGTAACTTTCTAGTGGCCCTTAGGAGAGTAATTCAATAAAGATATTGTAACCTTACATTTGGGCGAAAGGGTAAAGTCTACATTCATTATATAACAACGAATAATATTCTAAATGATGTAATCTTTCACATGTGAAATATTTAAAGGAAACAACTTACTGGTAAGAAAACCACATTAGAACTCTTCTGAATTGATACCACACTCTTAAACAGCAGTGTATGCAATGCTGTGTTCCGGCTTAAAAAGAGAGTCAGTATAATTACTGGGTAATGTAGTGATATTCTATAGTGATGTTCTAATGATACATAACATATTCAAGCCTTAAAGTTAACATTGCGCTAGTGATAACCTTGTGATAATACGAGCGTTTATAGGCTTGGTACCACGCGGGTCATGTGTTGTTTATCGATTTTGACATTAAAAAGCATTTGTAATAATATTATAGTCTAACAATTTTATCCTAAATATTTTGCTCTTGATCGAGATACCAAACAAACTGTTTACAATTTGTACCTTTTATCAACATCATTATATCAGTCATTGGTGCTGGTCAAGAAATTTTCCCATAATTGCCGCGCTAAGCAAGCGTGTAAGCAATCGCAGGGTAAAGATTTTTGCGACAGGGATACTGCTACCAATACCCACCCTGTGAATTCAAGGTACACTGCTTTGTATGGATATACCGCCATCTGTCGGCTTTGGTACCTCAATTGCCTCTTACGATACATGGTGTAGAGAAGGTACTATTTGAATCGGCCGGTACGGCAGAGTACTTTTGTTTAAATTAGCCTATTTGAAACTAAAATAATCTTATTTATGTAATTAAAGAAGTAATGGAATAATCCACGTTTGTTAACTTACTATAAACAGGGGCAAGACAAGTTTAGTAAAGTAACACAGAAATTATACTGCTACCGATGGTAAAAGAGTGCACGAAACTACAATTAGACCTGAATTATGTTAGTAATATCTTGTATACATCAGGTAGAACTTATACAAAGGTCATTTGTAGTTTGCATCTACATTAGTACCTCACTCTCCTTATTCTACAGCTAAATAATAGTGTTCGCATTGCTGTTATGATTTGAAGGTTGAGAGGCAGTGAAATTACTGGGTCTTAATATCTTCAAGTTTTTTATGAGAACAGTTCCATTAATTTCAGTATTATTTTTAAAATTAATTTATATTACTGTAGACGTCTAGTCAAAGACAGATTTGCAAAATCAGAGACTACTATTACATTTGTTATTTTACAAGAGACCTTTTATCGTGTTGCGTAGAAAATATGCAGTTATTTGGGCTCAAATTTATTTTATACAAAAGAGATCTTAAATGCTACACTAAAAATCTACTCTTGTTTAATATTAATTAAATAAACGAAAATTTTACCTGGTAATTTATTTATTTCATAAAAAGTAACAATCAGGCAATGCATATAATAGAATACCATAGACACAATACAGAATTCGTCATACCGCAAAGCTGGATAGAAATCCAATAAAAATATTGTGCCTTTGACATTTGTGGAAGAACTAATGCTCGCAATATCACAGTGTCTCTTTGACAGTCGGAAGGGGCTGACGTCTGATAGCATCTAAACAGACGCCAACGTTCCGGCCGAGCCTTATCGACCATGCTAAATTCATTGCATTTTCCTACCTTTTACACTTAACCTTGTTGAATGCTGATAAGCGGTAATTGAATAATGGAAGTGGAGGATTCTATTAGGTCTGTCATCAGTTAACGCGTTTACCATTTTGTGTTTGCGTATTTACTATTTGTATTTAAGTTATATTCATGAATGATCTTTTTATATATAATTATACAGTTCGTGGGTTGTCAATACTCATTTTTAAAGGTTGAACTAATTTGAATGATTTTTGTATGTATTTGGTTACCCTGGATGGCTTAGATTTACATATCGGCGCTTTAGTCGGTATCCAGGTTATTTATCAGGACAAAGTCTGTCAGGTCCGCTAGTAAGGACTACAAAAATTATGTACGTGTAAATGTTTGAAGTTACAACAACGTTTTAAATGTAAGATATAATTAATTTATAAATTTTACCCGGTAGTATTCAATGACTAAATTAATGTTATGTCTCCGGTTTTATCTTTCAATTAGCTGCTTTTAGATTTTAAATCTTCATTCTGTTATTGTATTGTTATTTTATATTATACCAACGGCCTGACCCAACTTTGTTCAGGTATATAGTAAAATTCTACATGCTTACCGTATGAGTACTAATTTATAATTTATTTGGTCGTTCACTTGAGGTAGACCTCTTACCAAGGTTGCCTGTATTGGTACTGCTCTCTCACCTATTTTTCCTGCCTAACGGCTGTATTCCCATTGTTGTGTTCCGGTTTAAACGTTGAGAGAGGCAGTGAAATTAGTAGGGTAAATGTGATACAGTATCTTCAGTTCACAGGCTTGGTGACACGCTAGGGATATCTTTGTGATGACACTAGCGTCTATAGGCTACGATCACGTTTACCATCAAGCAGACCGTATGCTTGTTAACTAACTTCATAATATAAAAAACCTTCCCTGACATTCTTTACTTTCACAAATTTTACACATAAGCTGCTTGAGTATAGAAGGTATTGAGATTATATGTTAAAAAAATATTTTTTTTATATAAGCTTGTGTCACATCAATCAATATGGATCTCTAATTGTTTCAATCTTGAAATGCCTAGAGCGGTAGCGAGTAAAGGAAGGGAGAATGCTTCCTTTACTCGCATTCGTTCTCTAATACATGCTCGTTTATTACATATACTCTTCTTCTTTTTAAATGTAAAAGGGCTAATTTATTTACGTACATTGTACTTAGAGATACCAAATAATGTAATCATGAATAAGTTGATATATTTTGTCCATTCAAGTGTTTGTGACATAAAAATATCAAATCATATGATCATTGTCGATTAAATTGTAATAGTGTCATAAATAAAACTAATCTTAACATATTTAAAAAAAAATATTTGCTGTAAATCTTTTGAACATCCACGTGTTTGATCGAAAATGTATTTATTGCTTGGTTTTCCTACTACGTGTTTTCTGATTAGCATTGACAAATAAAAGGAAAACTAGAATATCGATTAAATAACGGGAAACCAAAGGTAATTGTACAATATTCACAAATATATAGCAAAATAGTTAAAACTCAACAAATCCGGGTCTAAGCGTCCACCTTGCGTGACTGCCGACTATACAGTAAATACGCAACTTAAAACTGCCGTAAATCTCGCTGAGGGTTGCAAGTTTTTATTCTAATTTGATCTTTATACCCATAATATTAAACTCCGGAATAAAATTGTCGTTTGCGGCGTATAACCTTAAATGCCTCCAATTATTGTTGGCCTTCGACAAATTTAAAAAATTCTTAAGCTTATTTTTGTAGTGTATATTCAATTTTGAACCTTAGGCGTAACGTCAGAAGATGTTATGTGGGAGTGTGTCATATGTCGGTGTGATGTCTACAAAAGAGTGTAATAATAGGTCGGATATGACTTCATTTGTTTTCATTGTCGCGCGTTTTTCAGTTGTTAAACCGGTCCCTTGATGACAGTACTCTCATTAGCATCCGGGTATTTTGCTTACTAACACAGGAATTTTGGCGGTAGACACGTCACAATAATATGGTTACTAAATCAGATAAATAATAATTATATTTGTCCATACAAATTTTATTAACACTTTGGGCGAAAATAACGACTGCAGTTTAATTTCATGGTGAGAGTAAGCTTGATTTTATGGCGAAAATAATTTGAATTCCTATAATATTATTTCAAATGTCACTCTAAAGAAAATGCCCAAGCCTTCAAAGATAAAGGCTCCTTTTGTTACCTTTTGTTCGGTCTAGGCAGTAGGTATTTTATATATGTTTTAGTTGAGAAAGCGGTAGATAGAGTATCCACTGCATTATGTGGAATTGGTGTCTGCTCGAACAAAAACTGTGATTCAGGCCAGCTATTGTTTGCCGTGCCATTGTATGTACCAGCACGGACCGTACTGCCATTTATGTATGAAATCTTTCATTTACTGCAGTTTACACCCTTTCAAATACTCTATTTATTTACATACATAAGCTTTGATTACATTTTCAGAATAGTGGTCATTAAAGTTTTTTTTTAAGAATAATTTTACAAGAATTACACCTTATACATTGGTCATCTGCAATGGTACCTCATTCTCACCTATTTATTTCTACCGCCAAAAAGCAGTGTTAGTTAAAGGATGAGAGATAAAGTAAAAGTACAGGGTAATATAGGTCGCTGTGACGCTTGCCATCACAAAAAAATGTGACTAGGGATTAAAACTTCAGAATTAAACGGAATAATAATACTGGTTCTAACCGTTATATGCCTAAGATGCGTTCTAGGTGCATTGAAATTAGACAAAACTAACACTCCTTGCTGTCTTTAACTATTGTAAAATTATTTATTTTGTATTCATCAATATCATATAAGCCGTAGGAAATCCACAGTTAGACAAAACATTTCTACAAGGACCAGTTCCATCTACACCCAGGACAAATATTTATATGATGATATTTTTTCTGTGGCTGGGTGTTAAATATATTTATATTTATATATCAGATAACAGAGGAATCAGTAATACTACTAGCTTTATATATATAAGTAGTATTTATGATTTCTCTCTTGTCTGATTGTCCGTCACACAAGTGCTTTAAGCAACTTGTCAATTTATGAGATATTGTGATAATTTATTATTTTTCTTATTCTAACGGGATTTCATGAACTTTTTAACGAAAACATGCTAAAAAGTAATAAACGAACACGTAAAACACGGGACATTCTATTGCATGATGCATTCTACCACTACATAGTGTTCTACACACACCAGGAACTGGGTCGCGAAGGATGAATGGAGTGTCGATTAATATTGCACGCAGTTTGCTGAGGCGCGGGGTGAGTAAAGCTCGAAGGCACCGCAACCACCACCGCGGGCTGCTTTTGTTTAAAACCACTTGTTTCTACGTCTTGTTTTTCAGGTCAGATAAAAAAAGAAAGCAAAGCTCTTTTACAATTAAAGACAAACCAGTACTGATATTCTTATATTGTAAAGATAAGACTTTTCTGGTAATTTTTATTTAAGTAAATTTCAAAATTTTGCACCTAATCTTGTTTATTTACTTTATAGTACTGGCAGAGGAAAATAGTATTTCCACCTGAACCAGGTGTTAAGAGGCGACTAAGGTTCTGAAACTGATAGATGGTATATTCATCCGAAACAGTGTAGCTTAAATACACGGCGCGGGAATGGGCAGTATCTCCTTCCCAAAGCCACACTCTGCGATTGTCACTGCGCTTCTCATCATCATATCAGTCATAGAAAGCCGTCTGCTGGACGTAGGCCTCCCCAAGATAGGGGGATTTTATTTCATAATTGCGATTCTGGGATGGCGGATGCACTCGCAGAGCGCAAGATTGTGACGAGGTTGCTACTACCTACTCCTCCCCCCCCCCCCACTTAAGGTTTGTTATTTTAGATGGATATACCACCAGTTGTCGAGTTCGGTACCTCAGGAGATACAGTGCGGAGGTGATAACGCCGCCCCTACCGGTTCGTAATTATTGTAAAATACTTGTTTTAAGAAACATTTACATCTTGAATCAATGCATGTAAGTTGTTTTCTAGACTTATACAGAAAAGACAGCATTTCAAAAATCCATAGTAAATTTAATAAACTTCATCAATACATTTCATAGATATTTTAAAATAGTTTTTTTTTATAATTATTAAAATTTACATATACGTGTATTCAAATCTGTTTAGCTAACTATAGAATCAACTACATACATTTTCCCGTAATATTATGAAAGAATCTTGGTCTTTAGAATATAGTGATGATATTCATTTCAGAAACCGTGTTGCAAACAATTTTCGTACCATATTTTTTATATAAAAAACACCCTGTCTCCCACTATAAGAAGTCGCTAACACTCCGCCAAATACATGGCATTTGAAATTAAACGCAGGGAATTTGAATACGAACTGTAAACTCCTTACAAAGATACGTAAAGCAAATGCATGCATCAGCTCATCCTTGTATGGGGTTATTCAAGGGAGTTAGGTATCTGGGTCAGGGGGAATATGGAACAGCTTAATATTCCATGCAGTTTGAGCCGTGAATTGAGCGAGATGCTGTTATTTTCCATTGGAGCGATTCTCTTTTGTTTTATTGTTTGTAAGACACTTCATTACTTCGTTTTGTTTCTAGAAACTTCTTATTATAATTAGTACAAAGGAACGATTTATTTATTAAAAAAAGATTTCATTTGTATATATTATTAGTTTTATTAATAAAGTAGCATGCAAATCATTAACAATTTCGATCATAATTGCGTTAGATAGAATAAAAATTTCAATAAATATATATATATTTAATTTTTGATAAATTTAAGAAAAATTTTCGAACTTTTCTTAATAAATTTCATTATTTTGCGAACTTAAAAAAAAAATACCGCGCGTAGTTATTTAGATTATGATTGATAGAAGTAGTAGATATTGTTTGAGCAATAACCTAGTATGGTATTGCTAGTGTTTAAGAGAAAAAAATATATTAAATGTATACTAACTAACCTTTATTACCTTTTTGTTGTCAGAATTAGTATTTAGTTTCTTATAAATATTATTTCTAATATAAACACTACATTATATATTATATAAATTCGATCTGTTTTTAACATCTTCAAATATAATAGAAACTAGAACTAAACTATTATATACATATATTTGACGGGCCCGGTAGCGCAGATGGTAGTGATCCTATCTTGTGCGCCAAGGGTCATGGGTTCGATTCCCACCCAGGGAAAATATTTATATGATGATATTTGTATTTTTTCTGTGTTTGGGTATAAAATAAATGCTTTTGAGTAGTATATTTGTGATTCCTCTCTTTTCTGGCGTCCGTAACACAAGTGCTTTTAGCGACTTACCACGGAAACAGTTAATGTATAAAAGGTTGAGGGAATTTATCTCTTACTATCTCTTATATATGTACTTGCACAAGCGCTACAATAATGCATAGGTGATGGTTAATGGCGGGTGCATCGACACTACATATATCCTCAGAGGCCATTTATCATATATAAGTACAAACGCCAGAGACTGATAAAGTGGACCAAAGTTCTTTGACAACCTAGTAGTAAGAATAATTTCTTTATATGCATAGGCTCAATATAATATCAGAACTCAAATGTAACAGATTGAAATTCATAATTTAATACATGGTAGAATAGTGATCACATGTAGACCTACGATTAAATCGTTCTTTAATTGCAATATAGATGTGTCTAATATTTTATTCAAATATACCGTATTTGTGTAGCGCGCTACGAAAATTCTTAAAATGTATATTTTTTGCCTGCCACTTTTTTTAAATGCTGAACACATCGTGATGAGATTTGTATAGATTGATAGATTATAGTTTGGCGTAATACATAGGCACTTCTTCTAACGGAATATTTATGCTTTATTTCCAGTTTGTTTTTCGTGTTTTTTGTCTGTTAAAACCTATTTTTTAATCAATAGCCTGAAATCTAGCTAACTAGGTTCTTTTCAATTTCAAATATATATATAATGCATAAATATAAATAGTATTATCACGTAATGCTATTTTTAATAATTATCTGAGCACATTCTGTCTCCCTTTTGCCTTTAATTTTAGATCTATTTAAGGAATAATTGACAATCGCGGTACATATAAAATAGCGCAATAAGTTGGAGGTAAATAATATATACTAGTATGAGTTAGTTAAATCGCAAAATTAAAATATGTATATGAAATATATAAACAAATTTATCCTAAAACGCTTTCTCCGTACTTTATTTACTGATGCTGCTTCTCTAACTGTATAACCCTATTTCTGATGTACGTTTTATATATATATAATATCATATGTATTTATTGCGTTTATTTATACAAATATGTATGTAATGTTTATCTATTTTGTCTGCACCACTATATTTTTTTCCTGTTTCGTGTAATGGTTTACTGGGAAATAATGCCAACTGGCATTAAGTCCGCCATTTGTACATTAAAGTTCAATAAAAAAATAAACTATGTATCTTTTACATCAAGTAGACCTCATGTAAAGGTTATCTGCATTGGTACCTCATTCTTACCTATTTCTATTGCAATTTTTGTATTATAGTTGAAGGGTGAGGGAGGCAGTAAAATTAATGGGTATTGTGACATGATGTAATCAATTCACAAGCTCAGCAACGCACTATTGATATAATTGTGATATTACAAGCGTCTATAGGCTGCTGTGATGCTTACGCGAACTGTATGCTTATTTGTCGACCTGGTCTAATAAAAAAAGGAAATTGAATGGAATACATTAAATAAAAGTGATGTCCCATCTGTTTGTTTGTGTAAAAAGCCGCCAGCAACTTCATTTAAGTCTGTATGTAAATCCATTTTGTACTATCCCCAATTTCATTCGCGTCAAAGCCACAACCGATGTCAGGTTTGCATTATTAAAAGAAAACTTCGAGGTGCGGCGCACCGAATAGAGCAGATAAAATATAAAACTAAATAGACAATTTTGGACTTTATCGCATTGTGGTAAATTGCAGTTTTGTAACATAATATTTTATGTTCACGTTGGTGTTTTTATTATGGTTTACGAGTTCGATGAAATAAAATAATTTTGTTTTGAGCATGCAGATATATTAAGGTAATTTAATTTTAGGGGAAACGTCAATTCATTTTATTCCACGTATTTGAAAAAAATCTAGCCTAGTACAGCATTTACTAGGCTGGCTATTTTAATATCTGACTAGAAATGGTCAATAATATTTCCGTTTATAATGTCTAACTATAAATATATTTTTATTCCGTCTAATACCTATATAATGTCGATAATTGATAAATTCTTATTGATAATTAAAGAAAAAATATTTCAGCATTTAATTTCCTGAAATTTTTAAAGTAAAGTTATTATGTAGCCCCATAGCCCACTATTTCCATCTCTATGACCGTAGTACTAATGGCGCGGTACAAGATGGCCGTTCCATAGCTATAATATTTATAAATGTTTCACTAATAACATTGTCTTACAATTTCACAATAGACATAACGAGGTTAGAATTTCAGAGCGTAAAATCTCTGTTCAGTTGCATTTAAACTACACTGTTTCAGGTGGATACATTTCCATCTGTCAGTTTCTATAAAACAGTCGCCCTTTACGAGATCTGATATCATTCGATTTACAAGTACCCCATAGCCACACAAAACAATTCCAATCTTAAATAATTAGAATAATTATTAAAATATTTACTATTCCTGATTCCTGACATTTTTGACTTGATTCCTGCAAAAATTTAATAGACCTTATTTAAGATGACAAAACAAATGAAGCGGTCTGTAGCAGTAATTCTAACAATATTCGTCCTTTCACTGTAATTTCACACTCACCAAATCCGAAGCTGATCGTTATAAATGATTCCAAAATACGTGAGCACGTGCCAAATACTTCTCTTATGCAAATAAGATGAACTGCTCCCATTCTTTTACATTTTAAACGGAGAATTTTGGTGCTGTTCCAAATTCAGATTTGGAAAATAGAAGACAGTCGTAATTGTTCAGAGGAAAAGATGTAATAACTCCTTTTATTCGAATCTGTATACATATGTATTAAATGTTACTATTGGTTTGTTTGATAATTATAGGTAGCATTACTTTCAAAATGTTGTAAATTAATAAGCAAATAATTGTTTTCGTCAGTATTATCATAAAATTTTGTTAAAATTTATGCATTTTAATGCTAAAGTTTACTAGTAGTGTATGCTTGTTAGTAGTGCATATGCTCTTAAAGTAAAAGTTAACATAGATTTCTGTTTGTTTTTTTTTTTATTAAAATAAAAGCAGATAAATGTTTGGTAGCGAGTGTGACCCCCTCTAGCTGAAATCACAGCTTGAATTCGACTAGGTATGCTAGCGAGGATATCCCGGATACTTGCTTGCGGAATACGTTCTTACTCCGCGGTAATCACATTCTTCAGCTCTCTGATGGTCTGCAGAGCCGGTTGTACTGATCTCAGGCGTCGTTTCAGAACGTCCTAGATATGCTCTATTACGGTCGGGACTTTGAGCTGGCCAATCCAAACAACCTCTTGTACATACGCTTCCACATCGCCAGACAGGTGGGCGCAAGCGTTGTCGTCTATAAAAATTGAGTCTTCGCCTAAAGCGGTCAATTCGGGTTGTGCATGGGGAATTAGAACTTCCGTTATGTATCGATGTCCAGTCAGTGAGCCGTTTTCAATGAAGACTAACTCTGTACCATTTATTGAATTTATTCCTGCTCAAAACATAACAGAGCCCCCACCATAAGGTGTGATTTTTTCAAAACAAGCCTTTGCAAAGCGTTCTCCTCATCTTCGTAGCACTCGCCGACGTCGATCTTCACCGAACAGAGATATTCTGGCTTTATCGGTGAACAATACCCTATTCCAGTCTTCTTGAGTCCATGACTTACAATGTCGAGCAAACCTAAGCCTGGCAACTCTATGCTCACGGAGTAACTTAGGGCTGCAGGCCGGAAGAAGCCTCCTCCTGACCGTCCATAGACTAATATGCATATTTCTTACTTCTTTGAGGTTGTTCTTAAGGTTCTCATACGAAGACTTGAGATTTCTCAATACGCGACTCACAAGAAAACGATCATCCCGTGGTTGGGTACATGGTTTTCTTCCATAACCAGGCCAGGCAGAGCCACGAAGCATTGGCTGCATCCCGCTGCAAAAAGTGGTTTTCTGTGAAAACGAGCATCAAACGAAAATTTGGATTTAGAACGTAGTGTTTTAAACACCACAGCAGTTTTTAAAACCGGCCAGTAACATGTACAAATGATTGAAATCATTTTGGTACCGTATTTTTTTAAAGAAGAATTAAAATCAAAACCGCCAGTTTTTTTGCATATGAGTGTATTTTTATGTTGGCTGTTCCCATTGGACAAACTTTTATTTTCAAATATGTTTGCAACGTTTTGCTTACAAATTCATTCAATGAGCAGGGGACTGTTTTCTGACGGAAATATGCACCCAAACTGACAACGGATTGCAGCTTATAGTTGTACCGCTCTCTCTCTCTCTGTTCATCATTTACCACTGATATGCTGAATTAAAAAATATATAAAAGTCAGTATCAAATTACTTCGTAAAAGTTCAGTATACGTTCAGAAAGGTAAGTAATTGTGTCAAACCCGCTGAATTTCTTTTCACAGTATTAATTTATTCATCTGGATAAACTTTCGCCATAAATCCATTAATGTTTGCGCCAACTTCCCGATTAACCAGTTGAACTACAGTGTGTTACAAAATATGCACTACGAATTTATAATGCTAACAAACACTAAAGATCAGTAGTGTTCAATGTTCAGAAAGCGATACGAGTATTTACGAAATTCTTGTTAGAGTTCAAGTAAATAACAGGGATCGGGCTAAATCTTGAAAACAGTTGCCAGCTTAGGTATCTATAATTACTCTTAATGATAATGTAGTATGCCTGTAGGTCTTCAGATATCTTGTTACATTATTGGTAAGTTTCTACGTTTCTAACACAGCTCCAAATTTACGAAAGCATACGTCTTAAAAGGACAGTGGAGAAGACAAAGTTTCTGTAGATTACGAGAAACTCATGTGATTAAAAACGGATGAAGGGTGCTATTATTATGCTTTTTTATTTATTTTATTTTTTATTAGTCGACTAATAAAGCTTACAGTTCGCTTTTGCTTACTATAAGCGTCACCACAACATATAGAAGTAGTGATATGACAAGGATATCACTAGCGCGTTGCCAACCTTGGCAAGGCTTAAAAATTAATGTATTTCATCTTTCACATTACACTATGGAACACAGCGATCCGAGCTCTGCTATTTGGCAGTATAAATAGGAGGTGGCGAGGTACAAACGACCTTTGTATGAGGTCTAGCTCATATATACACAGTTATATATAAACTATTAAACAATAGTCTATTAGTAATAATTAAAGCTACAAACATTTGTTTAAAATAAAGTAAAAAATAATGGAGTGGCATTTAACGTTATGAATTAAAAGAATCTCAGTACAAAGCAACGTTAAAATATATTATAATGATATGTGCCATAATAAATGCGATAAAATACAGCCTTAATAACTTTGAAGTAGCATTGTTCGAAGACTGTCAACAAAGTTCTTCAGATTTCTATTACCTTTATAATAAAATAAAAGCGGAATTATACGTCCGGTGTATATCCTGAAACCGAACAAAGGATAGTAAGTAAAATCAATAACTCGAGTTAAAGTCTCGCAGAGTTCACCGCGTTGGAAACTTGCAGATAAAAATTCAAACGGAAATCCTAGTTTTGTGAAGTGACATTTTCTATTTCGTGTTCTAGAAATCAATGCAGTATTTGAATAGATCTCTAACATCTGGCGGGGTAAAACATGTGGTAACATTAAAACACTTGGCTGCTTTCTTTTCTCTTGCAGACTTCTGAATTAAGAGCTGGCGGGATGCAATTTATGTGCCTCCGCTTCAGTTGGTATATGGTTAAATCTCTTGTATATATCTTGTTTTAATACTAAATAAAATAGTTTGTATTTAGTTGTAAAATTTATGATACGCTTTTTATTATTGAAATTACTTTTAAAAATATACTTGAGATCATCTATTTTATTTGCTTGCTTTTAAATAAATCTTTTTTAATTGATCGATGTGGTGTAAAAGATGATGTTGTGACAACAATAGAGAAAGGAATTTTAAAATTTTTTGGACATGTAGAAAGGATGGATGAAAGTAGAATGACTGTACAAATGTATAGAGCGGAAGTGAAATGTCCATATCTTAACCAGGTATAAGAGGTATTATAGATGGGCCAGGTCAATAGTACCAAGAATAAACAAACGTGTATGAAAGTCCTAACGCGAGTAAGGAAGCAACAGCGGTATGCCAAGATCGTAAATAGTGGAGATCCATAGTCTCTGCCTACCCCGACGAGACACAGGCGTAATGTATGTATGTATGTATGTATGTATTAAATGCTAGACTGCGTTGCAAAATTTTGAAAAATAATTAAAACTTTTTTGCCGATGATCTTTCGAACTATGATCTTTCGAGTTTGGTTTATTAAACTTTATCATTTTGTGAATAGTGTCTTATTATAAATAGTATTTTATTTAATTTATTACACAACCATTAACATATTACTGAGCCGATTTTAATAATGTTTTGCTTACTCTTACAGTTTGATCCTACTTAAGACAGGTCTTTTACTTAAGACAGGTTACTTAAGACAGTCCATACCTCAATTTATAGTCGCAATATATATTTCATAATATCTTTATATAGTTAAGACGGTTTGTTGGATTAGCTAGTAGCCCATATATTTCGGTTAAATTTAAGATCTATTAGTTAAAGATTTTTTTAAGTCTAATATATTTTATCTTTAAAAAATAGTTTAAATCCAAATGTTTAGATAATTATATTTTTGTATGTATGTACTACACGACGAGACTTCAATTTACAATTCACCAGCTTTTTATTATCTAACCTTTGAACTGTATCGTAAAACTTAACACTTTATGACCCTTCCGCCTCGTTTCACAGAGTAAGCCCGTTTTGGTGGCTTTCAAAGTAATTAGGTTGTCATAAACAGAACGCTATTACTACAAAACAACTATTTTTATAGAAATCCCGCCATCATCATCTCTGCAACCGTAAATGTGCCCTGTTAGAAATAGATTTTCTCAAGAAAGGAGGAATTTTACTCTAATGGATTGGTGGCAATCGTTTAGCCTGGCATCGAGACAGGAATAGTGCTTCTCATTCCCATCTCGAGCAACTCTGTTTTGGGTAGACATATTAATTAATCTATCGGTCTCGGTACTTCACTCATCTCTCCTATTCTAATCTGCCGGTACTCCCCGGCTATTCGTTAATTACGTTTATCTTATTAAATCCTCTGTATAGTTTTTAGCAATTTAGCAGCAGGTAACTTTTATATGTATTTTTTTTTATAATTTATCATTATATTTCATCATTATCATACCCAGGCCTCCCCGAGAAAGGGGGAATTTTTCCCATAATTGCTCCTCTGGGAAAGCGTGTCGGCAATTGCAGAGCGCAGCTTTTGCGATATACTGGTGCCCAACCACTCCCTGTGTATTTCAGCTGCATTTTTGCAGATGGATATACTGCCATCTGTCGGTTCAGGTACCTTAATCGCCTCTGACGATTCCTAGTACAGGGGGAGGTACTATTCTGCTCTGCCGCTAATTATGATGACCTCACGGCCACAAGAGGTGACCGTGGTGACCGTGGTGGCGTGAGGCTGTCGTAATTAGATTTTAAAAAGTAAAGTAATTGATACATAGCGATAAATGTCAAACATTGCCTAAATTTTGATTATTTTCATTCAATTTATTTTGATTAAAATATCTTATATATTTATAAATGTTGTTACTTGGAAGTGTGAAGGTTAATATAACAGGGTTTGTAATTTGTGTATCAAACTTACGTCTATAAATATTCATCATTATATCATTTTTTTTTGATTAGACTAAGTCGACAAACTAATAAACGGTCCTCGTAAGCTTCTCCGTAGTCTATACACGTATAATACTAAGGTTATCATAAACAGTATGTTAACCTTGTGACTAGAGGACATTATGTCATATTACACAATAATGTACTCTGCCTCTAAAATACTGCCTCTCTCACCCATTAAACCTGAATACAAACATGCGAACACCACTGTTTGGCGGTAGAAATAGGAGAGAGTGCGGTAACAATGCAGGCGACCTATGAATGAGGTCTACTTATAATAAATTAAGTTAGTAGTATCCGTTTCCAACAATCTGGAGGAAGTATTTACATCTTATTTAGGTGTATTTATAATGATGTTATGAGAATAAAAAACTGCTGTTTGCTTAAGTTTTACATATCCAATGTTTAATAGAAGACCCACATATGTACAAGTTCAGTTTAAAGGTGTGTTGATATAAATCATCTTAATGTTCTAACAGGCCCATTATAAAAGGGCTTGGCGTTACCTTGAAAATTGAGTAGGAGTAAAATTATAAATTTGGGAGACCTTGAGCTTTAATATTTTGTCCATATGTATTAGCAAAGACTTTTCCAAATCTTTTTCATTTAATTAATTGAATACAGATGTATTTATCATATTTATGAATTCGCTTTTTTAATTAGCACTTCATGCTTATAAAAATGTACATACTTATGAATAAAATTTACGGGACCGATACGCATTTAGTAGTGTTCCTATATTGTGCAGCAATAGCCGTGGATCAATTTCCCACCTAGGACAAATTTTATATTAGGAATATTTTGGTTTGTACTGCGTCTGGGAGTTAACATAAATACGTATTTGAATATAATATTTGTGATTTTTCAGGTGTCTGATGTCTGTATTACAAGTATTGTAGTTTGATGTCTGTATACTTATCTCGAAGTCAGATAAAAGCATGAGATGTGTGAACTTATAAAAAAAATGCATTAATTTCGAGTATTGTGTGTTAATTGCATCACCTGTTAATGTCAGGCTTGCGCAGTCGGTCAACACATTTAAGAGGATGGTGTGGTAACATTTCCTGTCACTGTAATTGATTTATCGAACAGAAGACTACAGTATTCATTATTAAAATACATATGTGTTTATTTTGTAAAAATAAGTTGTATTTTAATAACATATATAGTATTAGTATTTAATTTACTTTATTTTATATTTATAAAATAATACACATCGAACTGCCCTATCACATTTTTTTCATTTATGTCCATCCTGGTTGCCTTAAAGAAATTGCTCTGAGCGATAAAGCCAGCAATTGTATTATAATTTATAAGGTTTATTTATGAAATTATCAGTGCACAATAAAGAGTACTGTTATTATTAAAAAAGCAAACGTTTACCGTTGTTTAAATCGTACCTCTCATAATTAGGTACGATTGTACGCTATACTTGTTCTATCATATCTCCTAAAAATCAATATTTGAAGGGAAAAAATAGGTCATAAGTAAAAATCGATGGTCTAATTGCTTAAGCCATTACCGCCGGATTCCAATTAAACACCAGTCACGCCATTATGAATGAGGAAGGAGTATTTATATTGAAAATCGAAATTAATGTCAAATGTATTTTCACTTGGGTAGCCGAATCGGCGATTGATTGACAATGCAAATGTTTACTTTATTTATCTGGTTTTAAGGTACATAATTGAAATAGTCATGTTACGATTTATTCACTCTGCCACTTAGAATCGTAATAATTTTCTTATTGTTACAATGCGGCTGAGGTGTGTGCAACGGGGCTTATTTAAATTAATTTCCTGCTATGTAAATGTTTTGTGCAACCCAAAGTCACGGTAAGTTGTGAACGAAAGGAATTTATTACTAGCCATAATCATAATCAGATGTTGCAGTTAACTCTTTATTACGACAAATTTCAGAATATTCTTTTGTATTTTGCAAGCCAATGGACTCATTTTTACTTTTTCTTTTTTTATGATATAAAAAAATAGGCAAAATTCATACATCTCACACATTGATTTACACAGTGTTACGGACATAATTCAATAAAGGAATTACAAATAAAATACTTAAATACTTATTTTTAACAACCAGATTGTACTGTAAAAACACAAATATCATCATATAAATATTTGTCCTGGGTGGGGATCTAACCCACGACCTTTGGCACATAAGATAGGATCTCTACCACCTGCGCCATCAGCCCCGTCAACTTTCTTTGGAATTGTGCAAATTTTGTAATTGGTCATGTTGGTTGTGACAAAGATTTTAAAATTATAGATTTAAAAGAACTCCTACAGAAACAAATAACTTACTTATATTGTAAATATAGGCATTTCCTATTTATACTCATAAATGACTAGCACTGTAACGCGGTTTCATCCGTATGGTTCCCATTCCCGGTAGAATATAGAATAAAATTACGCTTACGTAGCTTGCTGATAAAATCTTTCATTTAATAAAAGGTGCATCTTTCGTTTAATGAAATATATATATTTTTATTTAAAGAGATTTTTAAATCAATTCTTTACAAATAAAACTTGTTTAGATTGTAAGGAATCTTAATTTTTAGGTTGTTCAGTATTTGACTTTAATCGCCGTCGAGTAATTAAGTTCCTCAAAGTTATTAAGTATCTGATTCCTCTTTACCTATTGCTTTAAACATGTAAAAGTTTGTCATTTTAGTGTTAGTAGGTTTTCTCTACAACATTGAGAAAATGGCGCTGATTTTTTAGAGAGAAAATAACACTAGGATTGGAATAAATAATATGGATAGGACTTGAATTTATCTAGAATTTGCGTCTTTGTTTAAATAATGTTTAATGTAAAAACTCAGTAGTAGCAACCACACAATACAATATTTTAAGTAACTTTAGAGTAGATTCTAACAATATATTAACGTTTTTAAATGTAATTCAATTTACAACCACCTACCTTTATGAGGCAACAAAGAATAGATTTTATACTCTATACATTCTCTGCAGAAAGTTCCTCGCCATATTACGAAACATAAATCTGCGAAGAACTCGAGCTTCCAAGAATTTTCCGGGATTTCTGGTTTTCTAGTTTAACGGACCCCGTGGCGCAGTTTTAAAGGCGGGCTCGATCCCCTCACATATTTAAATAAATGAAGTATATTTGTATTTGTGTCTGTTAAATATTATATTTTTAACTCCTCTGTTGTCTGACGTCCGTAACACAAGGACTTTAAGCGTCTTATCTCGGAGTCAGGTTACAGAGTACAGTTTGATCGTTGATTGATAGGATAGTATATATCTCAATATATAGTCGTCATTTATTTTTGTTATGGTGGTTATATTTGTATATATATTAACACAGGACATCTTTTGTTGGGTCAGCTAGTTACTACATATTTTAAAATGAAGACACTTCCCGCTGTCAACTTAGTTCTTTAAAATAGTACATCATATTTTTTAAATAGATAGAGTGGTTTGAAAGGAAGATTTACAGATATAATACAAGCATAAAATAGTAGAAAAACACGGATAATTTTAGATGTTTGTAATTGATAATTACTAATGTGATGCCGTAAATAAACAGATTTTTTTACGCTAACACTGCAATCGCTGGCTGGACCCGACGACATATCAAAATGGTCTACAAAAAATCCACGATGGCAGATACATATATATGTCTGTCTTTTGGGGATAACCCACAATAGCCTTTTTTATACAAGTTGATAAATAAAACAATTAAGCATTTAAGTCGGGTGAAATTACTGAAACATGTCGTAGAGATAAACTGTATTGTACGATCGTGCAAATGGAAATCAATATCGAATACTTATCTATATAAAACGTATAACAATTAAATACACACCATTATACATACATACATACATTACGCCTGTGCCCATCAGAGTAAGCAAAGATAATGGATCTCCACTTGTTACGATCTTGGCATATCTCTCTTGCTTCCCTTACTCGCATCAGTCCTTTAATTTTTTCCGTACACGCTCGTTTATTCTTGGTACTTCTGCTCTGACCCTTCTCTAATACCTCTTCTACCTGGTTAAGATATGTAACCGACCGATGGCGGTACATCCGTCCGCAACAGTTTTGTTCAAATACAAAGGCAGCAGCGTGTCCGTCGCGAAAGCTGCACACTGCGATACGCGCTTGCAACACGCTTGCCAGCGTGGCAATTATAGGAAAAAATCCCCCTTTTTTGTGGAGGCCGATGTCCAGCAGTGAACTTCCAATAGCTGTTATGATAATAATGATGACTCATTGATATTGTAATTGGTATTGTTTGTTTTTGTTTTAGATCAGCACTTTTTGAGTTTATTTGTAAAAAAAATTAAAACCTATTTACATATTTCAAACTTAGGTAGGGATCTAATTTTTTTGTAAATATATTATAAAAGAATTACCAAAATCAATTCAGTTCTTTCTGTACCTATTCAATATAAATAAAAATATAAATCTTTTTAAGTATTTTTTTAATAATAC
Source organism: Heortia vitessoides (assembly GCA_020976665.1). Classification (NCBI taxonomy): domain Eukaryota; kingdom Metazoa; phylum Arthropoda; class Insecta; order Lepidoptera; family Crambidae; genus Heortia; species Heortia vitessoides. The sequence goes on from JACJUM010005602.1 coordinate 5,461,092, forward strand.
ATGTACAAATTTATAATCTAATTGAGTTTTCCAAGGCTGCCGCCCCTTAATTAATCAAGCTCGAATGTCTTAACGGGTTTGGATGAAACTTGTTTGAAAAGTAACTTTATCCTTAAAACAATATAAATAATCATAAATTTAATCTTGATTTTCACAAAATTATAGGCGTTATCATGTGATCGTAAGTTTTTACTCGCAATAGCAGCAACGGCTACCTAATGCATAAACAATACTTTAAAAACTTACTAATTAATTAGTAACAATAAATAAAGGGAATAAGATGAGCACGCCGTCTCATAATAAAATATTATTTATTTTCTGTTGATCGTGTCGGTTAGCTTGCGTCAACCGTTCTCAAAAAAAAATCTTTTTTATCATCTAGGTAAGTGAACACATAAATGTTGGAAGATATTTCAAATCCTATCTTGTGCGCTAAGGGTTGTTAGTTTGATTCCCACCTAGAACCAGCATTATTATGATGTGTATTTGTATGCCTATCTCTATGCCTGGGTGTTAAATATGTTTAGTATGATATTTGTGATTCCTCCGTCACCTGATGTTCGTAACACAAGTGCTTAAAGTGATTTATCTCGAAGTCCGGTATAAACTTTTGTGTGAATTTATTATTAGTATTATTATATTAGCACGCCAATTAAATTCTATGGTTGCGCGCGCCAATCAGCATTAGCTAATAGATTAAAGAAGTAAAAAAGAGAAGATCTCATTGGTGACGACCAAAAATTCCCCTCCCGGATTCACCAGACAATCGAGAATAAAGCAATGCCCTTTAACATAACTGTGACGTGGATTGTAAAAACTATATAGTAACAAAACTACCTTTTGTGAATGCGTAAATATTAAAAAATCTTATCTACATAGTATTTTTAATCAAATACAGTGGCAGTGGCAGGTAAACCTTCCCGATTTATTGGTTGAACAATGATGGATCAAGGCATTTGAGGTATCACTTAAGGTAGACCAGATACAAACCTACATTAGTACCTCCTTGTTACTTATTTCTACCGCCAAATAGCAGTGTTCGCATTACACTGCTCCGGTATAAAGGGTGAGTGAAATTTCTGGGTGCTATGGTAATACCTTCAAACCGCGAGGTTGGTAACGTGTTTAGGTAATATTCGTTTGATGATACCAGCGTCTTGCTGCGGCTGCGGTGACGCTTTTTACCACGCGGACCGTATGCTGTGTTAAAATTATCATTCAAAGTAAGAGCAACCAAAAAGAACGTTGAAATAATAAAGTCAGTATATTTTATTTAGAGGCTGCTTAAATATTATCTACATCCTACAAATAATTTTACTGTTTAATAGCTGAAGATTTTCTCAAAGAGAATATTAACAGTTGTGTGGATATGTGATAAAAATGACACAACACTATAATAATAATGAAAAATAAACTCCCATGGCATCTCATATTACGGATAACAGACTACGAAGGAATAAAAAATATAATACTTAAAACAATCACACCCAGATACAGAACAAATACAAATATTTATCATATAAATACTTTTCCTGGGCTTACTACCATTTGCACCATCGGGCCCACCACATCACATCCTTTTTTCTTTTGCCTTCGTTCTATGCGTTACTAATAGGTATTAAATTTGTTTAAGTCTAATAACGTATAATTTTTCTTAAATGGCTAATATAAAACATTTCTGGCAGTTAAATGAATCGAAAAAGTATCAAAAGGCTTGTGTTAGTGGCAGCTACGCGGATATAATCTGTGTTTGAAAAATAAACGGCACGGCCGCAGCATACGATCATTCGAGCTCCGTTCAAAGCCCATATTTTCGAGTTTCGTTATTTCGTACCGCGGTGCGATATTTCGTTGCCAACAGAAATTGACTCAGTTCCGTGTCAAAATATACGTTTATTTCTTTGTTCAGCTGCCTACTGTACGTGGTTCGGTTATTAAAAAGACAAAGGCATACAACGTGGTTATTTTACACATTTTGCTAAATGCATCGCATCAACGTTTATTCTTTAACGCAATTAGTATGGAAACATTGTTTTGAACAGTCGAGTCTACAATAAGCTTCAGGATCAAGTAACATGAATTATTTTTAAATACCTATTACAACTTTTAGCGAATAATCTCAGATAATCAAGAAATGCCACAGTATACTACTATATGAATATGACTGAAGTACTAGAACTCCACAGATAGTGGTGGGAATGGCAAACTTTACGATTGCAACCAGGCCTGACCTGCGGGACAGTTATTATTATAAAATCCCATCTCATATATATATATATATCTATAATTAGATACTATAACTACGTCGTCGTTACGTACGTACATCGTTGATTTACCAAGACTAAAAACAACTGCAGTTCAAACTTCTACGGTTTAATAACAAAAAACATTACATATACTCATTTATCATTGTTTATTTAGCCCTTTTTTAAATATATAATTTTAATAAATTGCACTTTAGTTCTCGACTGTTACATGTACATGCTAGTACAACTTAAATACCAGTTTTATTTTCTTTTATTTTATTACGAGAGCCAGCAAAATTACTAGTCTGGTGGTCCTGCCACAAGTGTTGCTCCGACCCGAGGAAATCCCAATTGGCAGTTCAAATAAAAAAAAAGAAATTAAATTTTAAACCGCATTGTCTAGGTGGACTTTTAAAGGGACAAACAAAAATGAGCGTTAATAAAAGTGGGAATTGTTGAAGTAATTTAATTTGCCTGTACGTTTTCCTTATAAAATTTCTCTCCACATTTAACGGAGCAGCCAAAATTCGTTGAAGCGGATAAATGCGCCATTTTTGTAACGTATACTCCTCGCTCTACATCTAGGTCACGTTAAAAATATACCAACACAAAAATATCCGGATCAGACATAGAATCTGAGGCCTTCAAATTCTATAATATGATGTCACTTAAATTATATAGTAAAAAAGCTTTAAAAATAAAAAGTAAAAATCTTTGTTTCCATACCTGCCTTTACCACAAAATCATTTAAATTCCCGGTGCCAGGTAGTTTCTGCCTGTCTTGTGGGAAAAGTAATTGATATACAATTTTATATTAACGCAAAAATTAAAAAATATCAAGTTTATTAAAATTTTAAGGAACAATTTAAAACAATGTTTTTTATATGTATATTAAAAACATAAGAGTATGTGATTTCAATTGCCGAAATCCGAATTGAAGATGGGTAATCTAAATTTTATGATTATTTAGGAATTCTACTAATTTTTTATTTATAAGCGTTCAAGTAGCTTAGGAATGCTACCCAGGAGAAAAATTGGTGGATTTATTATTTTGGGCAACCTTAAATATAGGTACCACGGTGGCGATCTTCTAAGCCTTTGGGAATGTCTGGTACATTCCCTTTCTACACTCAAATCAAAGATAATCGAAAAATTCAACAAGTAAGTATCCTAGATCTTTCAGTATGTTTATATTATAGAGTCCAGGCTAGCTATCTGATTTAAGATTTTTTATTTAAACAAGTATTTCTTCGAGGTCAGTAGGGGCTACGACAAAAGAAAGGTTTTTTTCGTACAATTTTGACTTTTTTTGCACGGGATTTTTGAGTTTAATCAAGTTTGTTTAAACACTGTTAAGAAATGTTCGGTGCATGCTCCCGCCTCTAAATATCCCAGTATACTCGAAATATCTTCTAGAGAGCTATTTGTTTTTCTCAATGGTTTGTGAGAGACTTGATTTACAGACTGCAAAAGCTTACTGGGTACAGTTTTGTTTTTATCTATTTCTTTGCTATCGCATTCAGCTTTAAGATTTCTGAGGAGTCGAATGTAAATGTTTATGTGCCTGTACTAAATCAATCTTTTTGTCGAACTATCTGGGTGTTTCCTAACATCAAGGTGTAATTCCTTACGTTTCCCGCAGCGCAACCAGGTGTCTCCCAAAGTTGTGTTTTGAATTTTATGTGACTAACATTGAATTTTTGTGAGATTTAAAAATTTTGTTTGTAAGAATAAAGAAAGGTGTATGACACTATAGAATCAAGAAACAAAGCATTTAAAAAAGAATAGTCTTTCAGCTCCAACTTAAGACTATCATAGTCTTTCTTTAATCTAGTTATACCTCTAGGGTTTAATTTTATGGACTTACTCCGTAGCCTACATTGTAATGCTATGATCAGTAAGATCAGAAGGACACACTACAGATTCTACCTGAGAGTTAAAAGTAAGGTGAATCCATGTCGGATATTTATTCAAGAGTACAGGCAGCTTTTGATTAGTATTTGTGGTATCGATTTTCTGTTAGTAATGCATGCTGTGAATAAGCCGTGTTGTACTGACAAAGTAGAATAGTACCTCCCCCTGTACTAGGTGTCGTAAGAAGCAACTAAGGTACCAGAATTAACAGATGACGGTATATTCAACAGCTTTAGTATAGCTCAAATGCACAGATCGGCGATGGGCAGAAGCATCCTCGTTAACAAATCTGCGCTCTGCGATTGCCAACACACTTACGCAGCACGGCAATTATGGGCAAAATTTTCTTTTTTGGAGAGGCCTACATCCAACAGTGCACTTCCAATGTTGTCAAACCCAATCACGTGCATTACGAAAAAGACGGGTATCGTAGGTTAGTTTTTCTAGTAAATGATACGACCATCTGTCTTAAAAACTGATTTTTGACAGGTTTTCGTTGTCTTTGCCCCGTCCGAGAGATGTAGTCTAAGTCCTGTTTTTCAAGCTTGATCCCAATTTTATTTGCAGTATTTAAAAATAGATGATTAAAGAATTATCTCCCGGTGTTTCAGTTTTTCCTATTATTCCTATCTCCGAACTCACCAAAATGTATGTCTGCCTGAATAACTGGTCCTGTAGTTGAGCGATATGTGCCTTTAGAATTACATTTTCCTTTTCCTTTTATTTGACAGATGTAATACGTACTTTATACTCAGTATTTTTTGATAGTAGTTCATCAAACCATTTATTCAAATTAAATTGCATATTGATCATATTCTGCTTTAATGATGCAGCAATCTCTCCAAGGTTGGGATTATCCAGCTAATGTTTTGTTGTGTTTATAGTTTTCTTGCGCTGATTATTGTTGTCGTTCGTCCGGATGGGCGTGTTTATATTGTCGCAGATTTTCCTAGTGCTAGCTCATCAGTCAGGATAAACCTAGTCCTATTTTTGTTGTGATGTTACATTACGGCGTTTTCGAAAGGTGTGATTACCCTTGAGCATGATTCGGGTAAGCAGGCTACAGAGTCTCCTTTAAGATTACGTTTAGACCATGAGCATGTCATGTTGACTTTCACGATAAGAAATTTAAAATCTACGATTAAGCGATAAGCGATTAATATCGTTCGCCGGTTGCATTGAGTGGCTTTGATTCACCTTCATCGTTGCGAGCGCCGCGACGAGTACCTACTTTAAATTTGAAACGATTTATTTATTTGCAAGCGTAACTCAAACTCTTGTTATTAGTCAGTTTTAACCTATGTCAAGATTATGTTTGCAGAAGTTCAACCTTGATGGTTAGAACTTCTCCTCGTATTTATGAATTTAGAAAATAGGCTGGACATTATTAACTATTTTCCGTTCCTACAAACACTCCACTAGTACCCTACAAATATTTGAAAAACGAACATGAAACAATGACATCTTTATAACACTTTTTGACCAGACATAGAATCTGATGCTTTCGATCTTTTTAATACTTAGTATCACTTAAATAATATCTTACCCGTAAATTTATGAATGAAAGAACATGCAACAATTATATTTTCATACAAATTTCTGACCAAAATCACAATCTGAGGCTTCGAATTTTTCATCGTGGTGTCATGAAAAAAGTTCGAAGTGTTACTTGCGCAATATCGTACGCGCAAATTGAATAAAGAAATATACAACAAAGACAACATAAAAAAGACTTCTTCCAAAAAGTTGAAACGGTAAATTAATTATTTTGAAGTTAATTAATGATAATTAATGTCAAATCCGAACATTATTTGCACAAGTTTGTTATATAGCTAATCTTCAAATGTGGTTACTTGATTTTTAATACAAATGACTTTTGTTTTTTTTACTTAAGCTTTTTAAATTTAGTATTTTACTCGAAAGCCATTCCCATGTACGGCACGTTCGATCTGCAGGCGTGTTAAAATTGCAGAGTGCAGTTTCGAGACTAGAATGCAGCTGCTTATACGTTTTGGATGGGTATACCTCCCTCTTGGGATACCTGTTGTAGAGATATATAAAACTCCACTAGCCAGATTTTACATTATAAAAATCTATAAAATTAAAAAAAAACTGCTAAACAACTCTACATATTACGAATTAAGGTAATAACTACGTTTAGTATGCGTCACTGCAGCCTTTAGACGCTCGTATCATCACAAGGATATCACAAGCGCAATGCTAACTTTGTAACTTGCAGATTCGAACCGGAACACGATAAACAACTATTCTGGAAATTGGACAGAGTAAGGAGCCAATGCAGACGACCTTTAAATGAGGATCACCTTTAATTAATGTTCAAAATAAATTTCACAATATTATCAGTTTGTAGCCTTATATTCATTACATTGCATTGCACCCTTTATTTTAGGACTCGAAGTGTAGACAACTGATATCGTCTTCACGATATGACATCCTGGGGTAAGATATTGCGCGCCAAAAGAACTACATCCGCTTCTACACAGCCCACCCCGGACTTTTATGTCATGTCCGGAAATATCCTATTCCCTCTCACTAACACGCATAGTGTTGCAGGTCTATCGATAATTGACTGCGAACACTATTCATATCTTATTGCCAGAGTGGAATAGTAACTTCCTCTATATCAGGTCTCATAAGATTGAGGTACCAGAACTGTCTGACGGCGGTATATCCACACGAAATAACGTCGCTCTAATGCATGAAGGCCGGAAAGGGCAGCAGCATTCCCGTCGCGAAGCTACGCTCTTCTAAGCGCGGCAATTTTGTCAATGGGCCTAATATCATTTAGGGGAAGCCTTTGTCTAGCAGTATGTAAAGATGACTATTTGTGTGTACACAGAGTGAACTATCATTCGATAGTATCACTTCTGTAAGTGCAACTCGCTCTTCCGTATCCGGTGCTGGCAATGGTATTGGTCCCCGAAATCGTCGCATGACGTCATAGTCATTAACAAAACGTACAGAGTAGAATATTATCTCTCCCTGTACAGGGGTCGTAAGAGGCGACTAAGGTACCAGAACCGATAGATGGCGTTATATCCATGCAAAAAAGTCAGCTCAAATAACAGAACGGGGATGGGCAGCAGCTTCTCCATCGCAAAAGTTGCGCTCTGCGATTGCCAACACGCTTGCCCAGCGCGACAATTTTGGGCAACATACCCCCTTTCTTAGGGAGCCTATGTCCAACAGTAAACTTTTAATGGCTGATGAATGGTTTTTAACACTGCACTCCATTTAAGACAAGGGTATCGCTCACGCTTTACACAAATACTCACTAAACTTAGATGTATACCGCAGTCGCTGGACAGTGCGTGAAGTCCCGTTCCGATCATGTGGCTACAGAGGTATCTACGCCCCGCGATCTAGCACACTAGGTCTAGCACTCAACAAATAAAAGGTCTGGCCTATTGTTTGTAATGGCGGCGAAAATGGCGGTAGAGTAGTCCAAAAATAGGTTCGCCTATTGTATATATCTATCTATATATCTAAAAAGTATTATTCAAGTAGTACTCATCATACAAACAAACCCTATTAAAAATAATCAACTTTCTTAACCAATAACTGTGTACATATATTATTAATTGTCAAAATTAGAAATATATATCATTATCATTATACCAGCCATTGAAAGCCCACTGCTGGCCTCCCCAAGAAAGGGGGATTTTTGCTCATAATTGCCGCGCTCGTTAAGCGTGTTGGCAATTGCAGATATCTTTCGCGACGGCTCTGTGCTTTGTGGCCTATGAACTGCATTGTCTCGGATCAATATACCGGAACCTGTCGGTTCTGGTACCTTAATCGCCTCTTACGACACCTGGTATAGGAAAAGGTACTATTCTACTCTGCCAGTACCTCACGGCGAGATATATATGCTATAATTAAAATGCCCTGCCTATAATTGAAACATTCAATTCTTACAACTCCTTACTCACTTTTCTTACATTTTACGCCATTTTACTTTCATGGCTCCGCGAGGGTAAAATCGCGGTAGGCTGCTAGTAAATAAATAAATTTATACATAATCTCATGTATTGACCTGACTACGATATAGTCGCTTAAAGCACCCGTGATACGGATATCAAATAACAGAGGTATCACAAATATAATACTCAAATACATATTTACATACAACAGACACAGTATAAACACTAATATTTATTAAATGTTTATCGTGGGTTCCACCCTCGAACGCAAGACCCATGTTGCACAAGATAGCTTTATTACCGAATGCGCCATCGGGCCAGTCAGAAACTGTCTAGATATATAAATCAACTAGTGGACCCGAATTAACTCAAATCGATACAGCCGTTTAGTTGCATTATAGAAAAATTACCTAGACACAGGCTGTAGCACCATCTCCCACCGCTCCACCCAAATGCATATAAAAAAAATGCATATAAAAAAGCACGGACAGTAGAATTATAAATATTAAAAGAAAATTCAGACAACATCAAATACTTTACTTTAGGCGCGATACAAGTTAAACTTAAAAGTAGGTACTATATTGGAGGTGTCAAATATTAAAGATAACTGCGTTTACAGAAAATTAACACGAACACAATATATCCGTATAAGAAGAAAGATTAGTAAAAACAGTAGCGAGCAAAAAAGCCTTGTTCCGAGCACGGCCGGTCGTATTTTGCCAAGCGCGCGTTCACAGCTCATTGAACCTTTCCGGAGAAGCAAACCAACTACAAATGAGGACAATCTTTGCACTGGAAACAAATACAGAGCTTGTGCTAAATCTGACCAAAGATAACCTTTAGCAAATGAAAAACCGAGAATATTTTTATATGCAAAAGCGTTTGCTAAAAAGTTTTAATCCTACTTTACTTGAAGGTTTTGGGAAATTCAAAAACAGTAAATAGAAAAGGCTGCAGAGGTATTTTTTACGTAGTGCTACCTCTAATATCGACAGAACCTTATTGTAATAATCATTTTATAAGCGGTAAGAAGTCCACTGTTGGTGAAAAGCCTCTAGAGTTCTAGCAGACCGGTTGTATACGTCGTACTTGTGTATTCAATGCGAACGGATCTGATCAGGCGACAATAATAGTTGATATACTTTTTTCCATGCCGTGAGGTACTGGCAGAGTAGAATAGTTGTATATTCGTTCGAATCAGTATAGCTGCACACTGTAAAATGCACAGGGCGGGGATGGCATCATCCCATCACAGCAGCATCCCTGGCGCGAAAGCGTCGGCGGCAATTATAGGCCAAATTCCACTTTTTTGGGGAGGCTTATATCGAGCAGTGGACTTCCGATGGCTGTAATGATGATGATGATACATTTTACCAGCAATTTTACCAGATTTTCAAATATCTTAAACTTTTACATGTTTATGGTAGATGTACTGTATTTATCTAGAGACAGAACCGATGGATGTATCCATTTCGTTAAACTGCTGGCCTAAGAGGCAACTGAAGCACCGGAACCGACAGATGGCGGTATATCCACCAATAACAGCGTATCTCAAATGGAACAGGCCGGGAATCGGCAGAAGCGTCTGCGTCACATGACCTTTATGGGTAACATTCTTGGTGAGACTAACGCGCAGTAGTGGACGTTTTTTAGCTGATATGATGACGAACTTAAAGTATCAGGATGCTAAAGATCAGAGATCGTGAAACGAACTAACAAAAAATATTCAACTTTTTGCAAATTGAACCTTAATGAGTATCAACCATTATTATACTAATATATCATCAACAAACTTTTCGATAACATCCAACTCTCAATTTCACAGAAAATTATTATCAGCAAAACACAAATTAACTTGGAACTGCTTCTGAGAAATCCTGACGAGTTTATTAAAACAACTCTCCCATCTCCACTCCTTATCCCTATTACCTTCATAATAACTAATTAATAATATATATTAAATCTTGAGAAATTTGTATAGATGAGTGTTACGAATGTATTTATTGAAATTGTTTTGTGTGAAAACGGGAAAATGTATTTATTTGAAATTACTAAACTTATGACTTCTATAGAAATGTGTTTGCATTCGTTCATAAATTCTATAGCAGAACTTGTTGAAGCTCACAAAATCTATATTTTACTATGTTTACTATTAACTGTTTTTCTTTTAAAGCAAAGGTTTATTTAACTTTCAACGTGATCATGTATAATTAAAAGCTATAAAAAATTGTGAAGGTAAAATGAATAAAAAATTATTGTAACTTTCGAATTGCCACAATGTAACCAAAACGTCGAACAAAATAGTTTTTTTTTATCTTTAGCTGCTGTGTATATCGAATCCATCTCAAAGTATTTTTGTTTCACTGTGCACTATGAACCAGTTTATACTCTTTCCTACCCCATATTATTTCAGTCTAAGTGATCGACTACAGTCATTTGTTTATCCATTAAATACGGAATTAAGGTTTGAGACTAAGTACTGCCTCCTCCTGGGTCATTGACACGAATCACTAAGCTAGTTTCGGCAATAAACAAAGTGACCTGTCTTTGGCACGTATGGACCTTTCGGGAAAAGAAAGCACATTTCCGAGTGCAAAATGCTTTCGAGTTACCAGCTAAAAAAACTTGTTATATGGAACTGGTAACTTGAAAGCAAATATAGGAACACAAAATATGTTATTATAATTCTAACAACAATGATATTGGTATGATCTAAATTTTTTATATAGGTAGTTAAGTAATAAATGCTCGTTTCGCTTTTGATCTGAAAACCAGAAACAGAAACCATCCCGAAAGCACAAACCATACGTAAATGCGTTTGGTAGTTTCAAATTTATCGGGACCAAAGATCCAGAGCTATGTATCTTACATACTTTGATTTATTAAATGTAGAAAGTAATAATGAGTAATATAACATTGAAGTTAGATGAGGAGCTATAATAACGCCAAAAGTACGGGGATCAAAGTAATCGAGTTTTTGAGTGCCCCAATGTCTATCTAATGATGAAAGTAATGAATTTTCCTGAAGTTGGCAATGTTCTAGAACAAATCCACAAAAAACCGGTCGCCCGTTCATTTACTTCAAACGATCCTCATTAGCTGACCATCATTCTCCCGTTCTATTATACTGGGACTTAATGGTTTAAACTTGATCCTTTTCAACGGGGGAATCTATTACTGCTCCATAATTTTGTTTTTGACCCAGAGAAAACTTACAGCTTAATATATTTATATTGATTTAAGCAAGGATGTGGCAGTTACTTTAGCAAAATATCTTCTTAGTGTAAAAAAGAATAAAATCTAATAAAATATTTATTTACATTTCCACGACCTTTTTAACGGCTACGTTTCGGCCGACGTTTTCATATTTGAGGTAGGTGAGAAAGATACAATATATCTAGAATAAATAATCATATTCACATAACATCTCATATATTGACAGAGTCCGTGGTATGTCGCTTAAAACACTTGTGTTACGGACATCAGGCAATAGAGGAATTACAAATTTTATACTTAAATGCATATTTTTTAAACCCAGACATAGGACAAACAAATATTATCATATAAATATTTGTCCTGGGCGAGGATCGAACCCTTGGCACGTAAAATAAGATCAACACGATCTGTGCCATCGGGCCATTCAAATGTTTTAAAATAATTTATGTTTCAAACGTCATTTTATTAATTTTTGAAGAATATATTTTTTCTATTGTAAAAAAGTCGTAAATCCCAAGCTGTTAAAAATACCTTCTTATATGTACATTTTTACAAATTGACAAAACCTCTCATTTTTCTAAACAATTTATTACACAGTTCATTACAATATTATCAAATCCAATATTTAAATACTAAGTAGGTAATAAACTGTACTGTGTAAATAGAACTGTGAGAATGTTTTACGACCCACTTACTTTTGCTAGCGCAGTGAGGCAGAAATCTGTAAGTCATAAAAGAATGGGACGATTTTAACGACAATTAATAAAATTCACAAATTGAACATTAAAAATATTAGTTTTATTACAACCAATGTATTAGTTTTATTACAGTCATTGCGTACTATATTTTTAGTTAAAAAGGGTTGCCCTTGATTGAAAATGGTTAATAAATGATTAGTGCTATTTCATAGGACACCAGCAGAGGTGGACCTGTTATAAAGGTCGTCTGTATTGGTGTGTCTGGAAGAAATGACTGCTGTACCGGAACCGAGTCATGGCAACATATATATAAAGAATAGCATAGCTTAGATGAAAGAGGGCAGCGATGTACAGATTAATCCTTGCTATAATTCTACGCTCTGCGATTAGGTACCACCCTGTACTGGTGTTGTGATATAGATTTGTAATTTAAAAAGGAAACTAGGTTTTTAAAGGGACAATAATGAGATTTTTACACGCCTCATGATTGACTGACATATGTCAAACTAGAGTTTTACCACATTGAAAGTCTCCGAGGGCCAAGAAAGATTTCATTTGCGTTCGTCTTGTTCGAAGAGCATTTCCCGCTTTTGCATTACGATTTACGTGATGTCAAACATGTGCTCTATAAAACTACGGATCAAACAATATACATTTGTCAAGGTATCTCAAAGTAAGAAAACTGTAATTTTAACGCATTCTCACAAACAATTGTCTTGTATGAAAATCGACCGACATCAGCGTACCAATAATAAAAAGTAACGCAGCTTAAACCACAACGGAGCAAGTGAACCAGTAAAGATATACGAAAAAAAAAATACCCATTTCAGATTTAAACATCAATAGGTTTCCCACCAAATCGCATAAACTTAAATTCATCTATCATTTGAGTTACCTGTTATTAAAGTTAAAATCCGAATCCGAGCCGGAATGAATATCGAGCAACGCTTGATAGTTCCAAAACTTTGGACCTATTCCAAGTTGCAGTCCATTTGACTGGAGAAACTTCATCTGCAGGCGATAGTGGTAATATTTCGTACTGTTCCCCCGAAAGGGAATACGAACCATTTATCTTGTCGCCAGTGATATTTGTTTTATAAGTGCGAGTGGTAACCCCACTGGGGCCAGATTATTAGCAAATGTTAGGCCGCGGACGCAATGATGCTTTAGCGCTGGGAACATCCATCTATTACAACAGGCGAAATGGAATACGATTTACGTCTTTTTCGGAACGAGATAAACCATTTGTATGAAACCTCTCCGGATATTCAGCATGTGAAAATTATTATGAACCAGCATTAATCGACAATTGATAGTGGTTACATATTTGGTATGAAGTGAGGATGTGTCGTTATCTCACTCGCTCGCGCAGGCCTTGTGAATGTGATGTCATGATTCATATCTTCTATCCTTTTATAATTCCCGGGCAAGAGTGTTGGCAATTTCAGAGCTTAGCTTTCGCGACAGCTATGCTGCCCCGCCCTGTGCTTTTGAGCTACCCTATTGCGGACGAATATACCGCCATCTGTCGGTTCGGGTACCTTAATCGTCTCTTAAGACACCTGGTACAATAGGAGGTACTATTCTACTCCACCGGTACTTTACGGCGGCTTAGTGGTTGAAGTGGCTTCGTGTAAAGTAATTTTTTATATAGGTATTTAAGACAACATTCTCACCATAAATAAGGCGTGATTCATAAAATATTAACAGGTCATTTCGCCAAGCCGCCCACGCGCCCTTCAATTACATGCCACCTCTATCTCTTCTCATTCAGCGAAGGGCGATCTTTATTTCTTTTCTACTAAATTTATCACGAAATTATCTTTTATACAATAGGCTGACATATTAACTCAGGGCCTAAACTTAAGGGTTAGAAACTTGTAATTTTGCACAGAGGTTTTTTTCATACCCCAACGGATCACTATGAAAAGATTTTTAAAAATTTACTTCCTTAGATGGTAAAACGAGGGTGTAAAGTTATTATCAAACTTTGCTGTATCTGAAGTTATTCGAATAAAATTCAGGATTAAGTTTCTTAATTGAAAGTGATAAAACACGTGTTAATATTTTTTCAAATTATCCCCTAAGGTGGTGAAGTTAGTATATATATATATATATATAATATGTAGTAAAAAAAGTTCTACTTAACACGGGTGAAACCGCGGGGTGCTGCTGGTCTTCTATAGATTATCACGTCATGCACGATAAAAATTTAAGGATATTCCGCGAAATTATGAGCTTTAAATGTGACATATTTAACGTTCATAATTTTGTTCATAATTTAAGTTAAAGTAGAGAAGAAGTAAAGTAAGCAGCTATTATTTTTCTATAAAATGTACTATAACTAGGTATATCAAAGTTTATCAAAAATACACACACCACAGTTTAAATAACACATTAAGATATATAAATTAAATAAAATTAATTGCTTTTAAGATTTCAAATTATAAAAGAGTTTTCACAAAATTTAATAAATTTACAGTTGACTTTCAACCTCCTGTCGACCACTAGTATTTAGAAATTATATATATTATTTTAACAGTTTGTAGAAATTTTAATCTATTAATGATGCTAGTGGACTTTATATTAATTCATATAATTAATTATTGTTCTATTCACATCATATTTAAACACCTGGTACAGAAAGAGGTTATATTCTACTCATCCGGTACCCCAATAAGTATAAATGTATAAGTATAAGTATACCAGTAATAACAAAGTTGTATAATTTACTCAAAACCTGCAACCCCTCACACTAACAAGGTTCTTACCTACACCGCACATATTTAAAGCGCTGACAATGTCAGAGGCATGTCGTCACATGTTTAACCTAAACATAACAAGTATTGTATGGTACCGGCAGAGTAGAATAGTACCTCCCCATGTCGTAAGAGGCGACTAATGTACTGAAAACGAGAGGTGGCGGTATATCCAATGCAACAGGACAGGGATGGACAACAGCATTCCCGGCGCGAAGCTACGCTCTGTGATTGCCATTTTATGGGCCACCTATGTATCAGTGAAAGTTTTGCGGCTGCTTTGATGAAACATTGAAAGTTTTTAATTATGTATTTAATTTATAGTATAGATAAAACTCGTTAAAACAAGTCTTTTAATATATCCATGCAATTTAACATGTGATAAAGCTTTGGTTTCAACCTCTCCTCTGCCATGTACATATAGTAATAAATATATGAAAAAATCCGTTATATATACATATAAACATTACGTGTGTATATCCCGGACACCAAGTATGTCCACGGTGTAATTCAATACTGCTCAAAAATAATTTAATTTTTTTGCTTACTGTGTTTTATTTATTCAGTTTGATTCATCTTGGGAGATGGGCTGCTGACAGAAGTACCGGAACCGGCAGTTAACAATTTCGAATGCTACTGGGAGGAGATATAAAACAGCCATCCCATCACAAAACTACGCTCTACGATTGCCACCATTACTGACCAGTGTAGCAATATCAACAACATTCCCTCTTTCTTTGCCGCCTTAAAAAGTATGATGATAATTATCATATATTTGTTTATCGTGTCAGCTATTTAATAATACCGATGTTTCGATCGATCGCATACCTATCGATGTTTTATGCCACTATATTTTTTCAGCAGCAGATGAAGTGTTAGCCAGGCAACATTCTTCGATTAACACAAAATATTTCTGCAAATCCGACAGATATATCAAATGCTTCAACAAACTCTTCATCTTAACATTAGTGTGTATTAGTGGGCGCCTCCACGGAGTGTTCGTGACCTTACATAAAGTTGCTCATTTCAGACGATCTCTGTCGCCGGGCCACTGTATTATTATGTTAATGTAACTACGTGTTAACAACATGCTTGGCATCAAATGAGACGTGTACGTGCAGCCTCAATACCTGCCTGTCTAGACTAGTTTATCATTACCGAGGATATATTAGGTTATCCTTGATAATGCTGAATATTTTTATGTCATGCCTATTTTTTTTTCTATTATAAAGTTAGCAAACTATCAACCTAACCACAGCCTACAGACGCTCGTGTCTTCACAAACATAGCGTGTCGCCAACCTTGTCAACTACAGTAACCCAGTAATATCACAATATGCCTCTCTCACCCTTCAAGTCGAAACACAGCAATGCAAACACAGCATGCATTTGGCGTTAGAAATAGGTGAGAGTGACGTACAAAACAGACGACCTCTGTACGAGATGTACCTCAAATAAATTAGTACCTTTTGAATTTTTTTAATAAATTATAGTTAAACTTAATCCTGCTGATTACTTATATCTTTTGTTTATCATACTTATGGCAAAATATGCATACTTTTCAGGATTTGAAAGTATTTAATAAATCGTACATTAGGCCTTGTTTTCAAAGTCTTTGCTTACCAATTTGATTAAAAAGTATTTAAATACATTAATCTATTTTTTAGTCCTTTTAAAATAGTAAATACGTGTGTTTCAGGTAGTTGGAAATAAGAGTGTAATGCATTTCTCTACACTACTACTATAAATGCTAGCGCTTCTCTACAAATAAATTAAATACATTATCGGTTGATGCGTACATGTATTGTATTGAATGTTGCATATGTAAAAACATATTATGAAAGTAAGATTAACATAGACAAACTATCTTCGTGCAGTGTCTGGCCGTGGAGTGCCAGCGTGCCAGCAGAATAGTACTTCTCTCTTTACTATTGGAAGAGGCAACTGAGACAAGACCCAACAGATGACAGTACATTGACCCGAAACAGCGTAGCTTTTATGCAAATATTCCCGTCGCGAACCTATGCTCTGCCCACCTGCCCAGCTCGGTAACTATGGGCATCCCTCTTTTTTTGGGAAGGTCTTTCTGCGGCTTTTATGATAACGATAATGTTAATGGATACTCGAGGCGATTCAACACAGCTTGTAAAATCCTGTATTTAAGTGTTTTGTGTCATCTATGTATATATAAAAAAAGAAGTGTTCGCGAATTCGCCCGCGTGGAATAGTAACCTTAGGGGTATAGTGACTTTCAGGATTTATTTATTGTAGTAAATTGTTTTGTTTTACGAGTATAATAAATAGTTTTCGCAGCGCACGCGAAGTAAACATTTTTTAGTGTCATTTTGAACACCTTGGGTTACATTATTGGACTTTAGAAGGATTCCACAATCACACATTTTAGAAAATATAATAAAACTCATTTCTTTTCTTTATAAACAGACTAAACAACTCTAAAAGAATTGTCTAAAGTGGACCAGTGGTTTCTGAGATTAGAGCGCAGATACAAACAAACCCTTCAACTTTATAATATTAGAATCTAGTCATTCCTATTTTCTCTGGATACGGCTTCGCGCGTAAATGGATGGACCGTTGTTATTTTCTTGTAATGATTGTCATTGTCAATAAAAACTTGCTCGAATCATTAAAACACCAGAAAACCGTATTTTCTTTTTTAATGTCATTGAAATAACTGTCAGTCATTTGATAGTTGGTGCAATTGACAAATGGCACTATAAAAATAACGTTTGAAATAGATTTAGTCATACTATTCTATTTCTAGAAGTCTATTATTTGAAATTGATTTAGTTACACTCTGCCATCACGGCTCAACCAAATTAGTTTAGATAAATCGAGTACGATGGGCAACAGGTCAACCTACCCAAATATGTCAAAATTTTACAGTCAATTTTAAACTTAACATCTCTCTATTATAGCTTAATATCGATTGCGAAATTTTGACAGGTAGGTTGCCCTGCTGCTGTGTGTGCTTGTACTCCTGGCCTATTTGCCTTTGAAATAAACCCTGCACCACTGCACCACCCTGGGATTTATATGCTTATTTGTGGCTTCAGCAATCTATCGCTATCGGTATGAGTGAATTAGTCGTAAGCCCCCGGGGCGCAACAAGTGCCGAGGAATCCGAGCTTATCAGATAAGACTCGATAACTTGGTACCTTAGTCTTGTTAAAGTGACTGTGTTTAATTTGTACGATAAATTCACTTTCAGAGCTTGACTGCGGTAGAATATTCTATTTGATAATTTTAAGTGTTTTTGTTTAGTAAATTCGTAAGGTAACGGCAGAATAGAATAGTATCTTCCTCTTTACCAGGTGTCGTCGTAAGAGGCGACTAAGGTACCAGAAGCTGACGGAAAAATAATGTTATTATTTTTTAATTGTGTCTAATCAACGTTTGATTATCTAATTATAACTGTAGATCTGCATTGAAGGGAATAAATAATAAATTAACTAGATTGTAGTACAATGTGTTTTTTGAATAACAAAAGACATTCGATCAATTTCTGTTAAGTGTTAAATCGAATCGGACACAAGCAATCTCATTGTTTTGCAATAAACGGTTAAATTATATTTATTACTTGTGTATAGAAAATTGCATTTGTATCTTAAAATCTGTATTTACAACGATACGTTAGTATATTGAAGCTATTCAAGTAGGGGTAACCTAAGTAAGCTAGTGCTTTCTTTCAATCTTTTGACGATTATGGTAAAAAATAAGTATTAATTATAGAAAATACTAACATTAATCTACCTTAAGTGGATTAAAACACAAAGTTACTATAATTATAGATACCGTTTGTGGAATACCTCCAGGAAAAAATGTTGAGTTACAAGTACAAGGAAGCCTTAAACAAGCCAACAAAAACCGAATCCACATGAAACAAATGAGCGTCTACGAGCCAAGTGGTCCAAGAAACGTTTTACGTTGGCAAAACCGGGCGTAATCTAAATTAAAACCGGCTCGGCCCCAGTAACCTGTCGCAGGCAGCAATAAAACCTCAGTCGTGTCCACCGTGTACCGTTTATGTACCACCCATTATATTTTATGGGACCGTTTCGTGTACCTACCACTTGTTACTGGCCATCGAGTGGTGTGCTCCAGTGTAATATGATCTCTCATTCGTCTTCGTTTTCGGTTACGTGAACCGCGATGACAGGTCTTTATATAATGGTCCGTTATTGTTAATTCCCTATTAGAAGTAGCTGAATGGTATTCGGTGAATAAAATATTGAGAAATAAAAGAAATCATACATTTTTAAATGCTATAGAATGTATTCATGTTGATAGGTCAAGATAAATCACGATTATAAGAGTTCAAATGAAAGAACTTCTTCTTAAGAGGGTAAAAGGTAGGGGGCGAAGTTAGTATGAAAGTTATACAATTCAACGCAGGTGGAGCTGTGAAGCGCTGCTAGTTAAAATATAAAACAATAAAATACTTCAATCATTTTTCTTAAAAAAAAATAAATAAAGAAAGTGTTCATTGTAAAAACGCTAAGAGGGATATCAAAAGTTTAACATTCACTGAAGAATATATTCTACAAGAAAAAATAGCAAGCAGAGTTGCTGTTTCCTTGTTTTTTATTACATTATGATAAAATAATTCAAAATTCAGTTATTCAAAAATAAAATTATATTTATCACTTTACGTATTTTGGTTAACGTTTAACGTTAACTTTTTATTATAAAATATCCGCTTTTGATATTGATTGTAGGGCTAGGACCGTATATGTGATGATCTATGCAGGAAAGTTAACGCTTTTTTGCCTTTTAAATGAGTAAGTAAACAAACAAACATACGATCCGCGTATAAGTAAGTGACACTGCAAACTATAGACGCTCGTATTGCCACAAGGATAGTAGTAACGCGTTGCCAACGGTTTGACTGAAGGATTTTACACCAAATTACCGAGTAATTTAACTGCCCCTCTCCTATCAAACTGGAACAAAATAAATCGGATATTAAATTTCTGTCTAGAGATAGAAATAGCATGAGGTCTACCTTTACAAATACAATGTTGCATATAAATACTCACTCAAGACCAGCTACCAAAAAATATAGAATCCCAGCAACTAAGACGTTTATTCGTTCACAAATTTTAATAAAACACTCCGTTGCTATACCAAAAATTCATCTAACAAAATGCAATACTCGCAAAGTATGCAAAACGTATGTACAACGCCAACATCGGGGCGAATCTCTTGTGAATTCTACAAAGAAGGACCGTACAAAGAATTTTTATTAAGGAACTCTGTTGAGTTATTATGCCAGAAGAGGATTGACAGAATAATGGACGCCAGATTATGGTTTTGTGAGTGCTTTACGCTTTGGACGTATTGCAATGCAAAAGTGGATTCATATGCAAGTAATAAGAACTGCGTTTTAGAATATTTTCAAACCGGCGAATCGAAATGGATTAATGGGAAACTCAGTTGAGTAATAATGGACTGATCTTAAACTGTATTAACAAAATGGCCAGATAAAACTAGTCTAATTCGTTGTCATAGGATAATTTATTGACGAATTGTGTACCAGTATAAATACAACCACAGCTGTAGATAGGTTTAAAAGTCCGAGTGTATCTTTACAACTTCACATAACAGATATGCTCATCAGTAAAGATATAAAATAGCACTTATATAGTACTTTCATAACTATATAAGCACTATTTTACGCCACCCCCTTTCTTATCTTATATTTTGTTATCCTTGGTAAAAACAACAAGAGATTCCACAGGTTATAACCAGAGTTTAACGTTTGAAATGACTTTGGGTTCACATCATTCGATAATGGACCATGATGGATGGATGATTTTTTGTAGCATTTTATACTGCACATTCCCCGCCATTATTAAAATAGGGTGAAAGAGAATTACCCGTCATAGTAAAAAATCTTCATGAAGCACTGTATATCAGCTACTATTTATTTATTTGCTTTGAATATATACATAATATATATAAGTATGTATAAGTTATACAATACAATGCTGCTTATTTTATATTTTAGTATTCAAAATCCACAGCTCTTATTTTCTAATTTACAAAATATTAGGTATTGAAACTTACAGACACTAAAAGATTTTACAATTGTAAACAATTAAATGATATATTTTAGATAATCTACTCACGAGTACCTAAAACCAGTTATTTAATTTTACATACTTTGTCTCCTTGTAAAGGAGGTCTATAAATTGTATAATTTCAATGTTGGTAGTTGGTACAATGTAATACCAATTTGTGTTGGTACCATAGTATAGATTTAAGTTAAAAAAAATACTGTCCCTGTGTGTAATTATAAGGCAACGATCTCTGTGCGTTGTGAAATAAAGACTCCAGTTAATTTAGTTAAATCTCTTGTTTTACTTAAAACATCTTTATTCAATTCTCAATTAAAGTATTTATTTGTGTCTCATATATAGATTAAAGTCTATTAATATTATGAAGACAGTAAACGCGTGACTCGTACGTCACCAGTTCGTTGGTTTACCAAACTATTGTTTTCAGGCTTGGGTTTATTGCACACATATTTGGAGTAGGGCGCCGTGCTAACCACCGAACTAAACATTACGCCGCAATTTAGAGAAGTTACAACGGCTTGGGATTATCCAGAGTACCGAAGTTTAACCAAAAGTGACATCTTTTCGTGAAAATCTAATTTTAAAAAATATTTACTTGATAAGCCATGAGGTATCGGCGGAATAGAATAGTACCCTTGTACCAGTGTAAGAGGCGAATAAGGTACGAAAACTGTCCGAAGGCCGGATGGTACATCCATCCGGCATCGAGGATGGGCAACTGCATCCCGGTCGTGAAAACTCCGCTCTGCGATTGCCAACACGCTTGCCAAGCGCGACAATTATGGGCATAATTCTTCCTTTCTTGTGGAGGCCTATGTCTAGCAGTGGACTTCCAATAGTCATGCAAATGCTGATAATTTTAGCTTATCATATTTTATGTTAAGTCTATAAATTGGTTCTATTTTTAATTAAAGTCACTATTTATTGGCAAAATTGCACCTGCAGCTCATAAACTCTTGTATCATCCAATAAGGACATCCTTGTGATGACACGAGACGCGATATGCGCGATACGTGCTAGAGACATCACTAGCGCGTTGTCAACCTCATAACTTAGAGATATTTTACTTTATTACCTAGTAATTTCACTCTCAGAACCCTTTAAACCAGAACAAAGCAATGTATGCTTTTTGGCGGTAGAAATAAATGTTAGTGAGGTATCAACACAGACGACCTTCATATGAGATTTACCTCTGTATTCTTAGCAAATTAATTATACGTTCATCCATTTAATTTCAGGAGTTGATGATTCTCATAAAAGTTAACCATTAATATAGGTAAATATTATATCAACAAAGGTTTATTTAAGTCATTGCAATGAAATACCGAGTTACTCCAGCAGGAAACGATTACCAATAAAGACGTTCCAATACAACTTGGTATAGACTTCTACAAAGGATTTTCAAGCCACCCGCAACATTATTATGCACGATGCAGATTGACATAATGGGATAATGGTCGACAGATTATAAGCTTTGCAACTGTACGCCGTTTGCTGAACCATCTTTATGCTGCAATGATTAATAAGAACGTTATTACAGCGGTTTTTAAGTTTTTAATCAATTTATTTTTGGAACTATGAGGTAGATACGAAATTAGCGTTTTGTCGTACTAACCACTTTGATCTGAATATCTCCTCGTTAATAAAGAATTCACAAATCAAAATTATAAATTCATTTAGCTGGTACATTTGAGTTTTAAACAGTCATTCATTTGTTTTTTACCTCACTATGGAATATATGAAATATAGATATATTTACCAATACGACTTCTACCGTGGCACCGGGGCAGCAGAAACAGCTTAAATGATTAATAATGTGTACGGCGCTGGTGTCGCAAAAGAAAGCTCGGTACGTTTTTGGTTTTAATGTTTTCGTGTTCGAAATTTCGACCTCCAGAACCAAACTCGTGGACAGCCAGTGACCAAAGAGGAAAATGAAGAATCAAAAGTTATTTTGGAAACGGATCCATCACAAAGCACTTTAGACATAGCTGCAGGTTCCGGGGTAAGTTACAAAACTGTATTAATCTACTTGAAGCAAATCTGGAAAGCACAAAAACTTAAATAATCCTCAGGAATTAAGTGAATCGAAATTGCAAACATGCGTCGATCGCTGTGTTACTTTGATGTACCAACACAATAATGAAGGGATTTTAAATCGAATCATTAGTTGTAATAAAAAGTGGATACAGTACGATGATCGGATGCGCTCATCGCAATGGCTAAACCCTGGAGACCCAACTAAATCCGAACGAAATTGACGAAGTTACTTGCGAGCGCTTAGTAGAATAGCGCCGGTGTCGCTAACTACAACTTTCTAAAATCGGGTCATACGAATATGGCAGATTTCTACTCTCAGCAAATATAAACCATGAAGGAAAAAGAAGACAACCGCGCTTGCTTTGATTAATTAATATATTGTACAATAAAGAATCACCTTACATTCCTCCCGTACAAAACGCTAATTTCATATATAACCTAAAATATAGGTCTAACAAACCCAATGTGACTGCTGATCACGAAAACCACATATTTTTTAAACAGCTAATTCAAGCATTACCCCGTGATTAGACTGCTTCTCTCACCCTTCAAACCGGAACACAGTAATGCAAATACTGCTGGAAAAAGGTGAGAATGTGATACCAATGCAGACGACTTTTGTTGACTTTTACGAAGTCTACTTCTAGTGATGTCGTCCTTGGTGTGTCATAAAGAAAGGAAACATGTTCTGCTTCTCACTGACCTCATCATAAATAAAGTTGTCAATCTCCTCGAGCGGTCGTCCATATAACTTCGGTGGGAAGGGCTCGTACTTCCTCGGCAGCCGCGCTCCATCTTCCACACTAAGTCTCCTTCGCGGCATGAACCCGAACTCACGCACCAACTGCGCCCCACGCGAGCCCGCTCTCCTGGCAGACTCGCGTGTGAACGGCGTGACTGCAGCTCGAGGCTCATCACGTCCTCCACCACCACCACCAGTCTCACTGGCGAACGTGACGCCTTCGAGAGGAATCCGTAACTCCTCTCTCCTCGGCTTCTCGCATTCGACGTCGAGGGCATCTCGTGACTGGGAGGCGACTAAAGGCGCGGCCGCCTCTGGATTGGTCGCCTCCAAAGTCCGCACGATCTCGCCTAGCAGTCGCGAGCCATCAATCTCCTCCCCGGGCGAGTTGAGTGGCGCCGGCGGCGGGAACGAGAGTCGCCGCTCGTCCTCCTCCATGCTCGCGCTACGAGCGCGCCCGTCCCGGAGCCATCTTCACACACGCACTATTTACGCACCGATGCCATTCTCGATTGTTACTGCCACCTGAGGACAAACATAAATATGTTATTTAAAATTATATTATAGATTAAACATCTTAAGTATGTCTAATAATAGTTGGTCGGGTAATATGCCTGTTCAAAAGTTATAGGTAAATAATCTTATAACAACTTCAAATTTACGCTTATTCCTTATAACTATATTTACATTGCTATGACTTTGTAAGTATTTATGTATAAAATAGTAGTCAATCAGGTCTAAAATTTATCTGTGTATACATTTTATCAAACTGATAGCAGTAAATAATACTGACTCGAAAGAAAACTCCGTCGTGTTAATACACTGCATCCACACTAAACAAATCTCTAGACGTGTCTCATAAACACAAGCGGGCTTTTAAGCACGCGAATTTAAGGCCGGAGAGCGTCGTATATCTGAACAGTATTGACATACGTGATCGTAAACTGTTTATTGGCAGAATTTAGTGCCATCTCAGCGCCAACAAAGGGTGATGTAAATTTTTTGCTCAATACATTGTAAATGTGAGTAGGAAATCTCCAATATCTGGCACTGGCACGGTTCACCGAACGCGGATAATCTACGATACACGATCCGGGACTACATTATTTGGTAGTAAAATAAAGAATAGGGTTATGCAGTATCTTTTGTCTACATTGTTATTGAAATTTTTTAACAGAATTTCCATATTTTTATTATATATATTTATGTTTTATACTATATTAACATCCGTTAACACGCTGCAAGAGCAATTGGCAAATGTTGTTATACTGCTTGCCTTAGCTTTTAGACTTGTAACAGATTTCAAATAAAATTCAATCTTCGAGTATCACGGTAAGGATCAAGGTTTTAATTGAATGATTCTCACAGCGCGTTTTCAGTTTTAAGTCCCGTAAGACCCGTGCACCCAAAAGGCTCATCTTCAAAGCATTAGTAACTTCGATTTAAGACTTGATTTCCGTACTTAAACCTCTTTTTGCCTGAAACTTTACCGGTTCAATGAGCCATCCCAGCCCCGTAGTATTTAAGCTACTCTGTTTCGGATGGATATATCGCCATCTGTCGGTTCCGGTACCTAAGCCGTCTCTTATACCACATATTACAGAAAGAGATTCTACCCCGCCAGTACCCCACGGCGTATACCTTAATATTTAGCTTTGTATTATAAAAAGCGTATAAAGTTTTAACAGATTATATCAAGTGTATGTGCAATAAGAGAATAGGAAGTTGTTGCATGAAAATGTTTCTCATTCGAGCTCGTTGCTTCGGATTATAATAGTGGAGACGACGTCGATTTTTCCTTCTAAATGTTACGACTAAAATGGAAGTACATTCACGCGGTCAACTGTAGTGCAAATGAGGAATTTCGATTAAGTCGAGAAATACGTAATAACCGTTAAAAGTTATTTTTTTTTTGAGTTTAAATACAAATCTAATGTTGAAGGTCGATAGTATGCAATGTATCCCATCATCGGTATCGGAGTCTTTAATGGTAAGATAAACATTACTTAGCGAGACATCATCATTAAAAATTTTATGTCGTAGTTAGTTATATGTCGAACATATTTTATTTTTGGGTCCCTTTTACTAATTCTCAAATAACTAATCCTGTTAAGGTCTTATAAACATAAAACATATCTAATTTATAGCTATATTTAGACAGGAAATAGATTGCATATATGTTTCATCGTGATGTAAAAATAACCTTTATTGTATGAATTTTTACTGTACATGTTAGTTCTTTTTTGAGCCATCTGTTTATTTGACTAATCAACGTTTGTTTACATTTTTAGTGAAAAATAGATTACACTGCGCAACATTATATACTTGTTGTAACAAACACTTATGGCTAAGAACATCTGTTTCAAAATGCCTTCTAAATGCGAGCTACAAATACTTATAATTATTTAGCGTAAGACATTAACAAAAAAGAACAATCTATTATATACCTATACACATTCTATATACATATACATAAAGAACAAATGCTCACTTGGGGTGCAATCATGGTTAAACTATGTTGGGTCAGTCCACGTGAATATGCCGTAGGACATGCCACTCATTAACTAATTTGTAGTTTTGATATTGGGGAGTTTGATCGAAGCATTGTTTTTTTATCGGTTTATTTTGTCATTAACTTTATTAATGGGCCATGTATGTCAAGTCAAGTCCAAAAACTGGATTTTTATTTTTCTCACTAAAAAGAAGAACAATTAATCGATTACGTGCATCGCTGCAAATAAACTTAAGCTGGCAGGAACAAAAAATTCCTTGAGTATACTGTAAACATTCTGAAGATACAAAAGCGAAGTGCGACCGAACAATACATCGCATGGGGGGGAACTATTCCTGTGTTTCAATACGTCGGAACTGTTCGTGAAGAGACAATGGTACAGGGATTCCAGGATATGTTGCACTTAGGGATGTCAGCGTCTAAAGTAGATAAGTTAAATTTGGAAGAGAATAAAGCTCTTTGATTTACACTGCTTTCCTTTATCGGTTTAAAATGGCTTCTTTGATCGCATGCTTATTTCTTTTTTTCTCTTGCGCACTTACTTGTTTCAATGTTTTTTTTAAAACTTCAAGTGGTGAAAGGTGGATCTTTGTACATAACTATGGCTTACCCAGTAATTTCTCAGCCTTTCTTATTCTTTGAATACAGTATGGGAGCACAGCTGTTCTGACATAAACAAAAGAAAAATCTATAGATCCAAAGTAGTCATAAATCATAATTAGTAATTGATCAACATTAAAGCAAAGGCAAGTAATTACATTTCTCATTTGAAATATTGGTATAGATGCATATAAAACCCAATAGCTTATCTTGTAATCAATCTAGTGCACCAATGTAGTTACTCTAAAACTAAAACTTAAAAGGTTACATCTTCAAACCATTACAATTTTCTAAATTTCAAATTAAACAAATCCCTGTTACCCTTAACAGATTTAACAATAAGGTGTTTTAATGAACTCTTGTTGAGCACAGAACGATGCGAGACAAACAATACATCGGAGGTTGGACGGGATTTACTCTAGTGTGAAAATACGTCCGAGGTTTACGCGGATCGAGATAATGACGCAGAGAGTCTAGATGCAAGGATATTTAGGGGTGTCAACCTTTGCAGCAAACAAATCAAATATAATAGCACCAAAAGAAAAAAAATTGTTTAAACTCATTGTTAATTTTGAGTTTGTAACCCTTGCCCCATATTTATCTATTATAGTTGTATTTAATCTCACATTATCTGCATACTGTACTCTATATAAATATATACCAAGCTCATTAACTATTGTTGTGAGATATGCAATTGAAGTATAGAGAGGGTACAAGAGGTAACTCTTGACCTTCACTACGCTTCACGACAGGTGTAAAAAGGCGAATGAGGAATCGGTACCGATAGATGGCAGTATATCCATCAGAAAAAACGTAGCTCATATGCAACAGTGCGGGAAGGCAGCAGCATTTTGAAGTTACGCTATGCGACCGCCAGCACACATATCCAGCGTGGCAATTATGGCCAAAAATTTAATTATTTTTGAGAGGCATAGTTCTAAATGTCAAAAATATTGCTGACATTTAGAACTAACTATGCTTTCTTTTATGCCATTGTAAATATCATATAAATGAGCTATGAGAAAAGAATAATACCAATAATAATTTACATAATTAACAGATTTCTTTACAATATGAGTTATTTCGTACAGGGCGTATCCACTTTCCTTCTTTTTCTCTTAAAGACAAAAACTATAGACAAAAACATGCTTGATAACTCGAACATAAATAAATAATAAATAAATTACCACAATATCTCATACAATGACCTGAATAAGTTACGGAAAGCACTTGTGTTACGGACATCAGGCAATAGAAGAATCACAAATATACTAATTAAATTTTCAACACCCAGACACATAACAAACATAAATAACATCATATATATATTTGTCCTGGCTGGGGGTCGAACCCACGACTCTTGACGTACAAGTCAGGATTACTACCATCTGCGCCATCGTTCCTGTCGTATCAGCCTTGGAATGACTATTATTGGGCATAGGCCTTCCAAAGGGGTGTCATATTCATCATTCATCGGATGTATATTGAGTCATAAAATAACCCAATATACATCCGAAATATTCAAAAGCATTGTTTAAAGGCTCATTATATTAATAAGCATTCCACTTAATATTCAATCCAGTAGCGCAGATAACAACGTTTCAATCCCACTTAATCTGCACGTATAAAAGAAACGTCGGTTAACGAGTCATTATTAAATGAACGCCTGATGACACGTCATTTAAATGCAAATGCGGCATACTGCGTCACTTGGATTGAAGCCGCAAGATATTATTTGCAAAGTACATTCCATATATTCTGTTTCTTCTTTTTATTGTTTAATAATTGTAATGGTAAATATTATAAAAACAAAAATTAAACTATAATTGTAGTCATAGTCTTGGATAAGTATGCAATAATTCATGCAAGGTAGATCTAGCTAGGTCTTGAAAAACAAAGAAGTACACCAAACAAAAGAATAGACAAATTGTATTAAATGAATACATTTGAAAACTAACATTAGACGCATATGATTCGAGTTTTCGTACGAAAATTGAGAAGTAACTGCCCCATATCCCATTTATCGTTAGAAAATTTTAAATCATATTCTTATCATAAAATTTCATATTTTTACTGTGCCGTGTAGTACCATTGGAGTAAAATAGTACTTCACCTTAGGTTTTCACATACACTGCCGACAGGTGTCATAAGAGGCCTAAATACTACTGGGTTGGGATGGGCAGGAGCAACCTTGTCGAGAAACTATGCCCTACGATTGCCCCGTGGTAATTATCGCCAAAGATGTTCTTATTTAGTGGAGATATCTGTGTAACAGTAGGCTTTCTATGGTTAAGATAATGACGATATAAAAAATATAGTGATCTTATTCCAGACCTAACAAAGAGATAACCAGCGTCTTTATTCAGGTACTCTATTGTGAATTCAATATTCTGCATCACTATATAGTTAAGCCATAAATATTAATAAATAAGATATACCAGCAAGAACAGTAATGCACAGTTTGTATTCGGTGTGGATATTGAAGAAGTAGATACACTTGCACATTGATTATTTAGAAGCTCTCCCGATGGCAAAGTGCGGTCGGGGATGTACATAATTTCTAGAAACGAATTTTATTCGTCGAAATTATATTATTTCTGATATCCCAATCTATATTAAATTACGAACTTTTGAAGTTAGGGTTAAAGAACTTATCTACTGATTTGATTTTTGAAACAGTGATTTTTTAATGGTTCTAAAATTCCTTTAGGGATTTCTGTACATTACTTGATGTCAACTAGTATACACTGCTTAGTAATACGTACAAAGCTATTAACTCCTACATAATATTACTTACCGCCATGGTAAATTGTAATCTCCAAAAACAATTAAAAGCTGACGGTTAATAAAGCGTGTTAAATTGTAAGGGTAATCCAAAAGTATTCGAATATGATACGAAACAGGTGTATTTTATTGGGAGACCAAAAAAATAACGTGATGAATTCAAGCGAAGTCTATTTAGTGGTGCTTAAGTCAAATAATTGACTTATATTAAGCAAATTATACACATCACTATTAATGTCCACCAACAACATGAACAGACGATCTGGCTAAAACCGCATGATCAATATAAAAATTATGCTACTGACTTCATGATGCTACGATAGAGATAGAGTCTACAGATACGAGTACAATCGCATATCGCATCTGTCATCATGCTGGACATGCGGCTTGCAATAAAACTGGTCATTAGAGATCACTCAGGGGGGGGGGCTACGTGCAGCAGTGGACGTCCTATGGTTGTTATGGTGATAATGATGCTGAAGATGACATATCAGAAATACCTAGAAAATGTGTGCATGCTATAATTATACAATAACAGGTCTGATAAAAAATTGGGTAGCCTCTCTTTCATATGTGTAGAAGGTCGTGAATTCGATCCCTGCTCTGGGCAAACTTTGATTTGATGAGCTTTCTATCTGGGATTGTTTTGTCTAGCTATTTGACTATTTGTATAACTATTTGTAATTATTATATTTATTATCCCTCTGTTTTGTGTTGCCTGTTATACAAGTGATAACCGAATTATTAAGCTCTGTATTTTTAATTGTATGTATTCTTATTCTCAATGTATAGGATGTTGTGTGCATTTATTATTGTCAACCTCAGGACGTTCACAGCTGGACATGGTTATCCTCATAGAGACACGTCTAGCGCGGTTCAGATAGGCTTTAGACAGGTTGTATATTTATTTTTATCATTGTGTTCTTAATTAAATTCTATAGCCGTTTTTCTACATTTCGAATAAATACCATTCTTATTATTCTCGCTGAACGAAATGTTACACAAATACAAAAATACGAGTAACACAAAAGGTCAGTTATCAGCATGATATACGACACCATTAGCAGTTTGACAAAGATTCGGGAATAATGTGCAGGATGACAGATAGCGGGGTTTAGGGAGGGAACAATGTGGGTACGAACTTTTACTGGTTTTATCTCGTCTTTGAATAGTAATATGAAAACATATAATTACCCACCGTTTAATTTGAGTGATAAATATATTTTCTAAGAATTTAGATACACTGATGTACTTGTAAACTGATAACCACGCATGTTGCGTATGTTTGCCTATACCTACCGTATTTTGCGTGATTAAACGGTGGGCTCAGTCGCCTATATACACATATATAGGCGACTGAGCCCACTGTTTGTTAAAATATAAAAGTTAATTTAAATGTACAAAGGTGACAAAGTAAACTTTTTTTCTTATTTCTAATCTTAATTACATCATCATCATCATCGTATCAGCCATAAGACGTCGACTGCTGGACATAGGCCTCCCTGTATCCAGCGCGATCCTGCTGTTTTAGTCAGATCGTTTGTCCATCTTACGGGTGGACGCCCTACGCTGCGCTTGCTGCTACGTGGTCTCTATTCTTACAATAACGAACCAAAGAATATTTTATAGTGTTATAGATTTTATTAATGACAAATCTGCCTGGGATTAAATTGCTAACCTAACCTAGCTTGAATACAACGGTTTGTTAGCACCGACGCCGGTAGGGTTTCATTAACACTATTTATTTATTAATGGAACCTTTATCATCACTAGTTTTTCTTACAGGTCTTTTCTGGTTGCTCATCTAATTAACCTATATATAATGCTTAGTTTTAATACCCGCCTGGTGGCGGCAGCACTATTTATTACTTTATATTTTTGAGTTGAAATTGTTCTATTTATTATTTTTGACGATCCAAAAGTGCTTGTAATATGCCTGCTTGATAAAGTATATATTGATTTGATAACATTTAGCCCTTACTTCCTTAAATATCCATCGTATAAAGTCACTAAAGCTATGTATGTATAGATAGCTTTTCGTAATAGAGTTAGTTCGTTAATGAGAAGATCAGTAGAAGAGCCAAAGTTACTGACATAAGAAGTGTGAGTGAGCAGGGCACATAGCACGCAAAACTGATGGCTGAAGAGTCCATAAAGCTCTCTAATAGAAACCTGGCACTTTCAAGGACAATATAGAATGTTCACTTATAGGTTGAACTCAACAAATCTACGGTTCGCACTAATTGCACATATTCGATATTTTAGGAAATCAAAGCATTAGTTAGGTACATACACCTGGTTGGTGTTTTTAAACCTACATATCTGGAGAATATTGAATGATGATCCGAGAACTAAAGTGCTTCTTGACAATAATAACAAAAGAAAATCGTCTATTTATATTACAAAGGAAAATATCATTTAAGAACGATAATTGAGTTATCGTTCTTATTTTAGTTGCACCTCCTTAGTCTTAAAACGCTAAGCAACTATTTCTGTAATAAATAGTGGGTAATGAAAGCCATTAGCGAGAAAGTGAACTAACCGTCGCATCGTCATTTTGTATAAACGGTTTCAATTATTATAGTTACAATGTTGAACAATAGAATAATCCTGATAATAGCTTCGGTTCAATGGTATTTGCAGTCACAATCGATAAGCATTGCTATGTTGAATCGTCACGCTTTACCTGGCAAAACTAATATACCTCTACAATAATAATAGAATATAGTCATCATGCCATGGGGTACCGGCAGAGTAGAATAGAACCTTCCAGTGTACTAATCGACTAAGGCACCAGAACCGACAGATGGCGGTATATCTGTTCAAAACATTGCAGCTCAAATGTACAGGGTGGGGATGGCATCCCCGTCGCCAAGGCTGCGCTCTGCGATTGCCAACACAGCCCAGCAATTCCCTTTCCCAGCGCGGCAATTATGGGTAACGGTTCCCCTTTCTTGGGGAGGTCTATGTCTAGTAGTGAACTTTCAATGGCTGTTATGACGAATAATAGAATCGAATGAAATCCTCAGTTCATCATATCTGCTACTAGACATCTAATTTTGGACATAGCCTTCCTCAAATAGGAGGATTTTGCCCATAAATGCCGCGTTGTGCAAGTGTGGAGCGGTAAGCGTAGCTTCGCGGCATGAATGAGAATCCCCAAACTATACATGTTTGGATATTTTGGATGGACAAACCATCATCTGTTGATTCTGGTACTTCAGTCGCCTCGTTCGACTCCCGTTACTATTCTACTTTACCACGGCAAAGATCCACAAACTTTTTACAAGAGGTCCTCAGTATTGGATGATATGGATGTATAGGTCTTAATCAACTTTGACATCAGAATAGTTGAAACCCTAAAAAAGAATATAAGTTACTTGCCTTCTTTAAAATATGTCATATTTCATTGAGCTTATCTAGTTTCAAGACAATACATATTGTGTCAATAACAGAAAATATTCCGTATTCTGTAATGTTAATTTAAACTTTCATACTCGGTTGCGTAGTATAACTATCTTACCTTATCTTTTAAACACGTTAAATTCCCGTGGGGCTCAACATAATGTGTAGACCACGCGGAATAAGTCACAGCTGGAAAGGTAACACCTTATAAATGTAGGGCCTTAATTTTTTTATTTTCCGAATAAGTCACCATTCTGATCTCAAAACTACAAACCAAAGCTGAATAGCCAAACCAACTTTGAGAACTAAATAGAGTTTACTAGTCTAACTTAGTTAAGGGTCGTCCTAGGTCTCAAAACGTGTCTGGATTGATGAGAGGAATTAGCTTTGATTGTTGAATCTGAGTCTAGAAGTGAAACTTGAAGTTTTCGGATAGTGCTGAGCGAATTGTTTTGAAAATGAGACAGACATCTAAGCTTAGTTACAAACACTAACCAACTCAACTTATTCAATCAACAAATAGACTATGTTAATGCAGTATTTATATCAAATTTCATCAGCATTCCCTACCTTTCCCTACCTATATGCAGATTCGGCACAAAGTATACTGAAGTATATCAATAAATTATTAAAGTACACATGTGTGAAACAAACTCTATTCTTAGCTGAACAGAAACTGATGAAATAAAGGATTAGACATTACAAACAACTTTATTTACAGAAAAATTATGCCCAAAAAACACCTAAGTTACACATATCACTATTGTTTTCTCCATTATAAGTCAGAAATAAAAAAAATTATTGAAACTTTTCAAATTTTACTCTTTCATGAAAATAATCACATTCTCTCGGAAGGTACACAAATAATTCTTCAGTGAAGCATTAAAAATAAGGTCTTATTGTCAAACCTCTTGAGTATGCAGCCTCATAATTATGTCAGCCATTGGAAGTCCACTGCTGGACATAGGCCTCCTTAACAAATGGAGAATGTGGCCAATAATTGCCACACTGGGCTAGATCATTCGTAATGATAGATTGTAGAGCTAAGATTTCACGGGGATGCTGCTACTCTACCCCGCCCTGCATATGAGTTACACTGTTTCGTATAGATATACCGCCATCTGTCGTTTCTTGTTCCTGAGTCGCCTCTTACGACACCTTGTACCGAGAGAAGTCCTCTTCACCTCTGTCCTTAATCCACCTTTACGCAGTTATTACCAGTTTGCAATTAGCGTTTAGCTCTCATCATGGCAAATTTATATACGTATTAACATCATAATACAGCAGACTTTATCTTAGAGTAAAACTACTGATTTTTCAGAAAACCTTCAGTCATAAAGCTGCTCAGTCAAGCGAATTACAGTTAAGTCATTTTCCGATACTTTAGCAGTATAAAACAGATAGAATTACGGAACCGCAGCGTGCCAAGCTGAAGTCTTTATGGGCTAAACATTACAGTGAGTGAGTTCAGTACATTGGGAGTTGGATTTCAATAATTAAATAGTTAAGTTAAACTGCTATTTTCAGTTGAATTTAAATTATATTTATACTGTCATTATTTTAATTATATTTATACTGTCATTATTTTAATTATATTTATACTATCATTATTTTAATTATATGTATACTGTCATTAACTAGTAGATAAGAGATTTTGTTTGTGGAAGAGTATACTACCAGAAATACAAGTATTATTCAAACCTACCTCCTCCTGTACCAGGAGTCTTAAGAGACGACTAAGATACCTGAACCGACAGATGGCGGTATATCCATATGAAAAAATGCAGTTAAAATGCACAGACCTGCTCTGTGCATTTTGGGAATGGGCAGCAGCATCCCCGTCACCAAAGGTGCGCTCTACTATTGCCAACACGCCTAGCGTGGCAATTATGGGTAACAATTTTCTCTTCTTAAGGAGGCCTATGTCCAGCAGTGGCCTTCCAATGGCTGGTATGATTTGGTTATTTAAGTCCTAATTTTTTCTAGAAGCGAGTGTATTATATATGGTATCTTATTTCGAGATAATCATTTAGCATATAGCACTTGTGTTACGGAATAAACAATAATATTTACGTTTTATATATTATAAGAAGTTTTCTACAATACATCAGCAGCATTCATTATAAAAAACTGTCTCATTTACCTATACTATTAAATATATATTGATGACACTCATGAGAGTATTGGGAGAGTAAATATAGGCATTTTGAAATTTTTAATGAAATAATACTATAGGTACTCAAAATAGTTTGACTGTAAACTTTAAAAATAATTATTTCATAGTAAACTAGTAACCAAAATAACCATACAATTTTTTCAGTCATACGAGATGTACCTATGTTATAGACTATCCGTGAATCGAACCCGGGACTATACATATCATAGGAAATCTCCATCTCACTAGACCGATAAGACCAAAACAAGACTGAAAACAAATGGATTCATACGGACATATAACCAACATAATTTATGAAATCCCAAAACAACGAAAAACATTTACCCGCTATAAGTATCTTCGGTTACGTCACTTCTTTGTTAGCATATCTACTTACACCACTGATTCTATAAACCAGCGTTATTTTCTAAACGACTTGATAAAGGCCTCCCTTACCCCCCAAAACATATTCCCCAATAAGGAAAGAATCATAAAATACCCCACTCCCTGACATATTATGTTCACGCTCGTTATATCTATCAATATAACATTGTGGAAAGAGAATAGCCGCAAGTCTCTTTATGCTGATTTTGGTTAGGGTTGTCTCCAGTCCGTATTTTTGTTATCTGTTAACAATTTCTGTTAACATTAGATATTATCATGGTCATAAAATGAGCAGCATATGTGTGTATGCCAACTGTTCAATAGATCGGAGTGGTGTTGCGCATTTTGTATAAATGTTTTTAGTTATATTAGGAATGGATTTATTTTTTTATTTTATTTATATGGGAATCAAAATATGGTTCGTAACAATACAAAATCTCTTAATCAGCGAAGTTTTTACTAAAAACAATTTCTAAAACAATTTATCGCCCTGCGTATTTGAACTAGACTGTTTCAGGTGGATACACCGCCATCAGTCGACTACGGGAGTCGACCTCAGTCGCCTTAAATAGTACTTTCTTCTTTAATAGGTACCGTAAGAACGATACCTAGTAAATGAGAAGGCACTATTCTACTCTGCCGGTACCCCACGGCTTCATTAATATTATTTGGACTATCTATAGACATTATCCTTCTTAAATATAGACTCTTGAAATTAAGTCGACATTTAACCGGAAAATTTAAGTCAAATTATTTCTGATGACTGTTTCATTTATACCGGCCTAACCCTAACCTCTTGACTAATATCGAGCCACGGCGAGCAAGCTACGGACCCAGCGACAAATTGATCTAACACGCGCGCCAGCATTCGTGCAAGAGTGTTTGTGGACGATGGAAGGTCGTAATTGATGATCAGAGTTCAGGTTTGTATCAATAGCACCTCACGGGTCATTTGTTGCTGATTTTATGTACTGATCAGACCGTAACAGTAGTTATATCTTACATCTATATGTATATAATAATACCTTACCACTAGGCGTCAAAGCGTTATGTCATTACAACCAGCCATTGAAAGTCTGCTGCTAGATACGGGCTCTCCAAGAAAGGTGGTTTTGGCCATAATTGGCGCGCTGGGCAAGCGTGTTGGCAATCGCAGAGCACAGATTTCGCGACGGGGATTCTGCTGCCCATCCGCCTTGTGCATAGGAGCTGCACTGTTCCGGGTGGATATACCGCATTCTGTCGGTTCTGGTACCTTAGTCGCCTCTTACGTATACGGGAGGATACTATTCTACTCTGACGGTACCTTACGGCACCCGGTAACTCACGGCATTATGTAAGATAACCTCAAACCATGGGCGTGATAGATGACACCTCATCCTTTAGACTCTCGTATATGGACAAGAATGAAGATATGTCACATTACCCAGTAATTTCACTAGAAACCAGAACACAATCATGCGAACACTACTGTTGAGCATTGATTATATAATAATTTAATTCATGATTATACTTTTCAATCTAGTAAGAAGTATTTATAATATTAAAAATAAATTTTGTCTATTTTTATATTTTCTGAGGATGTCCACTGCTGGACATAGCCCTACTTATAAGATTTATAAAAAAAACGGTTGTATACGACTTATCTGTCCGCCTTATGGGTAAACGACATAACCTACTTACTATATACAAACACTTAATTAAATTGAAGAAATGTATTATCGTTAGAAAATAATAAACCTATAGAAATAACAAATATCATACATGCGTGATATCTATACAGCGTCTGTATAGAATAGTATCACCTCCTATTCTAGGTGAGGTATTAAATAAGTGACTGAGGTATTTAAATCCATACATATACAGACTTGTATGGATTTAAATACCTTAGTCACTTATTTAATACCTCACCTACAGATACTCGTAGTATATATACGATATCATAGTATACAGATACTCGCTCGAACCAGCGTAGCTCAAATGTAGCAGTGCGGGAATAGGAAACAGCACGCCTGTCCAGAGCGGCATTTATGCGCAACCCCCCTTTTCTTGGAACAGTCTTTGTCTTGCAATGGCTGATGATGATGATGATTTTTTACGCGTACAGTTCTGTGCATTATTTTAATGACAAAATGTGTGTTAGTTTAATTTATTCAAAGGTGGTAATATATTGTTTTGAATTAATGCAAAAACGTGAGAAAAATAAATGAGCTTTAAAGATTCTGCGTGATAAGAACAAGAAGAAACTAAACCCACGGTACAAGATGCCGTCTATTCTAGCATAAAAACACGTTTGTTCCTAGTTAGACAGTTATGATAGACAATAGCTCATCTGGTTCCGACGCTATCTAGTTTTTGTAGAACGTTTTACGGAACGTAAAGTTCAACGCTACACTGCCGAAATCACTCTTTAAAACTGAAAGAGAATTCATATAGTGCATTATGATTAAGCTTATCTCGAAAGCTTTCTATTGTGTTAAAGATTATGTTAATGATAAATTTGCATGAAATTGGATTGCTTTAAGGCAATGATTAGTTAACGCCGACGCCGGCTCGTATTTCATTGACATCTAGATTTTGTAGGAATTCTTTATCAATATGATGAATCTGGAGTACCTACACTTAGTTCTACCGCGCTAGAGTAGTGAGATAGGTCTAAATTAATGAACATCCCGGCTGCGGGTCATCTGGGGCACCTCTATAATGTTCATCTTCTTAGAAATATTGTTATAATTTTGATTGAAACTAAATCTTGGAGTTGACTTAAGTTTTTGACTTGATCGAGCAATTTGCTCATTTGATATTAAGGTATGTTTTTCTATGTCCAGGTGTTAAAAGTATGTTATATATTAGAAACATTTCGTACGAAAATCATACGTAAATCGTATAAAGAAATCTATCCTACTCGAATCTATTAAGTTGTACCAAACTGTACACAGTAAGTTAAGAATTATTTAAATACATTTGGTAGTTTAGAAGTTCATCCCGGACAAATACTGTGACACGCAATTTTTGTCGTGGTGCTGTGGTGGTAGTGGTCGTCTTTTGTACCAGAAGGAAAGTTTTTGATTTCTTAGGTATGCCTTTTATTGGAATAGCAGCACAGTTTGTAATTTTACTATAAAAAATGTTTAACATTTTTGAAATGTCTCATTCTCATATTTGTTAGTATCTCTTTGACTAATAATCGAGAGTAAAGACCATAATTTTCAAAGGTAGACTATTGTTAACAATGTCTTAATAGCAACAGTTATTAAAAACTTGATCAATAACAAACGCGATCAGAAAGGCATTCTCGCCACAAACAACGCAATCCAGGGCTCAAACAAAACAACAAACAATTGTTTG
The DNA here is from genome assembly GCA_020976665.1 of Heortia vitessoides. Classification (NCBI taxonomy): domain Eukaryota; kingdom Metazoa; phylum Arthropoda; class Insecta; order Lepidoptera; family Crambidae; genus Heortia; species Heortia vitessoides. The sequence continues at coordinate 5,499,936 of JACJUM010005602.1, forward strand.
CTTTGCGGGAAATAGGTCGGCTCCTCTCATTCATCATACCGAGATCGTGTTTATCTATTTATCTATAGTCCACTGTTTGCTATAGCGCGATTTGGGGTGGCTTGATTAATGAACGCTATAGATTTGGAAAAAGAGCCTTTTTGTTATTGAATTGATGAGAAAGCGACAATTAGGAGAGCCCGTAACTGGTTTGTTGGATTTCGATGAGTAAATATTAAACTGCTCGATGCTTCGCGCGTCTGATGTGCGGGCATAAATTGTTTTTTCCCGCATTGGTGGGGAAATACAGGAAATGTGTGTTTATTGATGCCGCTGGTTGAATACGGAATGGTGATCTACGCTTTTATATTAAGAGGAAAGAATTGTATATATGTTCTAACGAATAAACTCAAAACCAACTGAGACGATTACAAAAGAAATCACCTTTAGAAAACTATATCTTAAGCAAAAGGGCAAACCGCCTGTTCATAGAGGTGTGTAGGTTTCAACACTGATATATGGTATTGAGTGTTGGGTATGGCAGAAAGAGCATGTGAGTATAATAAATGCTGTTAAAATGAGAGCACTTCAAAATATGCATGGTGTGAGTTAGAGATAAATTAAAGAATATTGTGATGATAAATCTATGTCGTGTAAAAGATGATATAGTGATCGAGAAATAATTGTTGAGATGGTTTGGACATGTAGAATAAATGGATCAAAGTAGAATTACTGAACAAATATATAGAGCAGAAGCAAATAGGTGATCATATCTTAACCTGGTAGAACAGGTATTAAATAAGGGCCAGATCATAATTACCAAGAATAAATGAGCGTGCATGAAAGAGCTAATGCGAGTAAGGGAAGTAATAGAGGTATGCCAAGATTGTATCGAGTAGAGGTCCATTGTCTCTGCCTACCCTGATGGGACACAGGCATGATGTATGTATATGTGTTAACCAAGTAATATAGGCAATATTAAATTAAAACATAAATACAGAATTCCCTATCTAAAATGGAACTATGTAAACAGGATTTTGGTTCGTTTGTAACAGATAAACTCAAAAACTACCGGACCTATTTTAAAAACTCTTTCATTTAAGGAAGTTTCATGGGAAAAGGAACTGACTAGAGTAAAAACGTGGAGTGTTGCTTGTCAAGCTTTGTCATCAAATAAACATTGTCAGTTTGTCTTACTAATAAACAAACTAATTTTAAAGTGAAGTCTGACATTAAATTTCATTAAACCCTGTATGGTGAAATGCTGAAAAATTGCGAGCATTTTCAATCAACAAGCAGACCATTAGTTAGCTCCATACTACTTCGCCCTAGATTTTGATTCCAAATAAAAGCTTTCCATTTCCTTCCCCATCGAACAACCAATGAATCTTATCCGGCGAATAAATTTATACAACGATAGAGAAAGCCTTGCAATAAATTCTTACAAACTTCGTCACGTCGCCTTATGAATTATTTCTTTCTTTATTCAATCCAGGTCCGCGACCGTGGGACAACTATTCTTTTTTTGCAATTTACAGATAGAAAGAATAGTTGCTAGAGAAAGATTTTTAGTAAAATTGCTTCTACTGACGTCTATATACGATTCAAATGCCAGGTAATATGAAAATTTCATACCTCAATTGTTAATAGCATTCATAGTCAATTCATGTTTGCATTGCTACTCCGGTTTGAAGAGTGAGAGAGGCAATGAAATTACTGGACATTGTGGCATAATATCTTTAATTCAGAAAGTTTGCAATGTGCCAGTGAAATCCTTGCAATGATACATATATGTATAGACGTTTATTACTAGAGTAGACTGTCTACATGGTCATATAAAAAGTAAATTGTCGTCACATTAATGCAATCTTTTGTAGTTAAAATTATAAGATAGACCTTTAAAAAACTGACGTAACTGTTATTTATACCTTGTTTACTAACAAAATAATATTAAATATATATACTGGCGTTATCTACCGCATAACATAAAAAGTGTCATATTGATTGTCTTACTGTATTATTTGTGGAATATAGTGTATGTATTATCTGAGCTATAAAAATTTTAGTCGTTATAAGAAAATATTACATTGCGTTTTAATAGGTAACGGGCCTCGAGATTTTTTATCGCTGAATAATTAAGTTTATATTATATGTATTCAAAAAAATATATATTCAAATTATTAAGTAATAGTTCTTAAATTAAAATGAAGAGAAAATTATGATGACTGGAGTTTCGCATGAATGGCTGAAAATATTTTGTTCGGCAGAAATAACTAATTTTCTAAAGCAGAGTGGAATAATTCATCAAAGAACTATCAGTTATATGCCAAAACAGAATGGAATTAGTGAAAGAAACAATCGTTCATTGTTCAGAAGGCGCGATGTCTCTATGATGACAAAAGTAGGCTCGCAAAAAAGAAAACAAAATATTTTGAAGCGGTCGTCTCAAACTATTTTACGGTCTAAACAATTAATTTACTGTAGTATACCAAATTAAAGCACGCAGGTAAAGAGAGGAACAAGTAAAAGATATTTTCATCATAACCCTCCGAAGGAATTGCAAGGTTTTGAATTCCACGGCAGAGAGCGGCCGGTATTCGCTGGAGTGTGGCAACGCAGGGCGGAGCGTGCCACGCGTGCCAGCGCGGTCACACAGAGACCTTTACGGCATAAAACAACTTTAATTGTCCCGTTGGTTGCCTTGCTTGTATTGTGTATTAATTACAGAACAAAACGTGTGTACGTTTTTACGTTTGGTTCACGCCTGAATATAAAATGAAAATGTTAGAGGACATCGATCATTTTTAAACTATTTAATTAATTTCATTCGTAAAAAGCTGCTCTAACCAAAAGGGCAATAGGCTAAAACAAACACGTTGGCAGGAGATTTTAAATCTCGCCACGGAGCGGATATTATATAGTACTAGTAAGGAACGTGAGGTACCGGCTGAGTAGAATAGTACTTCCCCCTGCACCAGGTGTCGTAAGAGGCGACTATGGTACCAGAACCGACAGATAGTGCTATATCCATCTAAAACAGTGCAGTTCAAAAGCACAGGGTGAGGATAGGCTGCAGCATCCATGTCGCGAAAGCTGCGCTCTGCGATTGCCATCACGCTTGTCTAGCGCGGCAATTATAGGCAACATTCCTCCTTTCTTGGGGAGGCCTTTGTCCAGCAGTGGACTTACAGTGGCTAGTATGATGATGATCATAATCAATATATGAAAAAATGTGAAAATAAATAAATAAATATTTAAGGGGCTAAACAGCTATTATGAAGTATGGTATAAAAACAAGAGGCGTCTCTACGTAGTAACAATTTCAACATAGTTTCGCAAATAAGGTTTTCATAAGTATCTAAATATCAAACTATGGGTATCGGTATCTAAGTCGGTCTGTCGGCAGTCTGCAATTGATGCCTATTCCCCATAGTGCTTAAAAACAAAGATAGTGCATTTATAACTTACGAAACTATCGAAAAGAAGTTCCATGACCAAAGACTTAGAGAATATTCGAAACCGTTACATGAAAAATGCATTCAAAAACATTTAAGTGAATATATTGAGTGTTTGAAGCCACAAGACTATTGCGGGCTATCCCACACAAAGCCACTAAAGGCCGGTGTCAAGAACGTGAGTGCTCGGATGCGCGCACTCGTCTCCTGACCTTAATACGTCTCTGTGTGCAGGCATTCTTTGTCACAAATTACATATTGTGGATTTTAATGTGTCATATAATCTTTACGTACCCTTATTACAAAACAACGCTTCTGTATATATTTCATTATCGTCATTCGTCATAGACCTCGTCAAAAAAGAGTATTTGGCACATTTACATAATTGCTGTTGAACAGACGCGATGGCAATCCCAGAGCGATGGAAATGATGTTGCGCGGAGTATATTAGGAGATGAAGAAAAACAACTGACTGCTGAAATAAGACTGACCTAAATGGTAAGAAGTAACCTTAAGATAAAGTGTATTTTAATTATATAAAAATGAGGTTACACGTGTCGGTACATAGTTCTAGAATATTCTTACTTATTTCCTACACTACAGCCCTATAGCATTTGAGACACACTTTAGATTTACTTCAATCTGTCGATTACGTTACCTTATTCATTAATTACGACACCTGGTACATAGGGGACTGGACTATTCTCTCACGTGAGGTAGACAAAAGCATTAGTCGCTCACCCTCTCTCATATATACGGCCAAATAGCAGTGTTACCAACAGCGCGTTTAAAATATTAGAATTAATTTAAAAATATTGACTCGCTTAGTCAGACGGATTTAGCTTCACATATTGTAGATCCTGAAAAAGTTTCTTTTAGTTCTTATTTCGCATTAGACCTTTACTCTCTCCTATACTGCTAAATAGCAGTGTTTGCATTGCTGTGTTCCAGTTTGAAGGGAGAGAGAGGCAGTAAAATTGGGTAATATGACATAATATCTTTAAGTTTTAAAGTTGACAATTCGCTAGTGATATGCACGATTGTACGAGCGGTCATAGGCTGCAGTGATGTTTTTTTTAAGCGGAATGTATACATGTTTGTCAACCTGACCTAATAAAAAAGAATTATTTTGTAATAAACTTCCAAAGAATGATTAATTTAATTATTATTCATGCCTATTGAGTATTTTACCCCCTGCAAAGCGAGTGCAAAGCCCTATCAAAATATTATTTACGTATGTACGCCGATTCAAATATGTTAAATAGTGTGAAAAAGAAATAAAGTGACTAATGGATAGGATCGTTAGGGTAATTTGGTGGAAATATGAATATTACGTAAATCGTAATCTTCTACTCTATAGAAGATCTTCCTCCAGTCGATTACTAATAAATTCATTCCAAAAGTTATTTTAAAATCACTAAATTAGGCACATTGATTACTGTGATTTGTAATACATAGCTGCTTGGATAATTCGGTCATATATCTTATGTACTTCTATATCTTAGTGTTATAATATGTTATAAATAAATTTAGAAAATAATCACTATCGCATCGCCAATATTTATAAACAAAAATGATTATAAGCACAAATATTATTTTAGTCCTTGCTTTTACTTGAATTGTTCTAGTAAATATTTCCTTTGATATACGATTTAATATTTATAAGTGCATATATCCAATAAAATTATTTTATATAGACCATTAGGTTTTTTGTAGTATTTTATAAAGCATTAGGTTTCTGTAAACCTTTGTAGCGAGTTATCTCACACAAAGGCACTGAGGATCTGTGTCAAGTGTGAATGAGAGTTGGGATGTGCAGGCTTTTCTTTTAACCTCAATCCTTTTAACTAGTAAACATGCACAATATAGTTCCAAATGAGTCTGTCTGGAATAGGCACAATTGAATTGAATCCCAGTAATTGATTACTCTCTCTCTCTCTCTATTTTAATTGTCTATAAATTGAAAATATACATATAGCTATAACAGATTAATGGATAATACTATCGTTTTCATTACTCTAAAACAAAAGACTAAAACAATTCTTCGCAAATTTTACTTTTGTCAAAATTTTAAGTCAGCTCTTCGAATTAAATTTAGTCTCGTCTTCCAAGAATGTTTTATTCTAACACATTCGAAACCTTCCAAAAAATTAAATCTGAATTTTCTTATTACAGTTTTGTAATTAGAAGGCATTCATTATCCCATCCCTGAGCTGTCCCTGAAAGGAGCGTAGTTTCACGATAAAACAATGACGTCACCAACATAGAATGCAAATTATCCCGAGTTTGTTATTCTGAGATTATCTTCCCAAGATAAACTTTCAGTGCATTAAACATTTTTTAAGAAAGGTTTTACGGACAAAATGTTCCTAATACTAGTGTGGTAGAATAACATTAAATTAAAATATGAAAACAAATAATTACAGATGAGTTCTTTGAGACTGTGGATTTAAATTTAGGATATTGCTTTGAAAGCGCCGACACTGATTGGGGTTCGTTTAATACCAACCATAAGGTGTTAATGTAAACTTTATTATCACCAATTTTTTTTAGGTTACTTTTGGTGGATTGTAATATGAACTTGCAGTACATAAAAGTACCTGTGCCGAGGCGACTGAAGGTTCAGAAACGGTAAGAGAGATTTCCATCTGAAATAGTGTAGCTCAAAAGGAATAGGCTAGAGATAGGTAACAGCATCACCGTCGTGAAGGTTTGCCCTTGCTATTAACACTAGCAAACTCATTTTAGGAGTTATAGTCAAAAGTTCCCATTAGGAGGTACAAGTATTAGTGGACGGCCTACGGCTGAGATGATAATTGCAAAAACTGTAAACCACATATTTGAGCACACACTAAATTAGTACTGTAAATGAGACGGATTATTCAAATATATTTTTTTTATATTTTTTAATATATTTAAAATATTTATTTAAATATATGATAGCAAACAAAATAACCAGTATAACCAAGCATACATCAAACAGTTTTCCGATATTAAAGTGTGAACACAATTCCATCCAATCCCACAGAGACGTGCTTGCAGTACACAATTTATCATAAAAGTAAATCGAAAGATGACTTTCCGTACATATGTATATCTACATACATTCTTGCTCGTCTCTATCGGGTCTTGGTCGACTGAATAATATCCATCAGGGAGCGTGTGAAACAGCGCCATGTCAGCTATACCTCACTGGTAAAGATCATTTTAGTGTTGTGATGACTCCAAATATATTTATAATATCCGTGAGCACAAACATTCTTTCCTAATTCTACCAATAAAAAAAATTGCACATGTTTATAAGTGTCACGTTCCCCGTAGGTCGCATAAGTTCGACATTGAATATTTTGATGTATACATACAAGTATAAACATAAATTAAGTTGCTATAAAGGAATTAGGTTAGGTTAGGTTGGGTTAGGTTAGAAAATGGCGATAGCGCAATCGGCATTCAGTTTGGCTTCTTACAAACACCGGTATGACCGGTGGCGTATTCATATAAGATAAACCTCTAAGACAAATTTTCTTCATTGACTAAGCTATTAGTCGCCTATCCAAATTATAATCATTTGACTAAATACATAACGTTAGATGAATTGATGGCGCAGGTGGTAGTGATCCTCTCTTATGCGCTTCCGGGTTCGATTCCCACCCAGGATAAATATTTACATGATGATAATTGTGTTTGTTCTGTATCTGTGTGTTAAAAATATTTATTTAAGTATTACATTTTGATGTTGTGTGAATATATATATACAACGGATAATATTTCACGCAACATATGAACATCACTAGAGCAAATATCGAAAAACGATTTAGTGAGACATAGATAGAAACTAATTCACGTCGCGATCGTCGAGTGCTTGCCAAATAAAGCCTTAAAATGGCTGCGGGATTCATCCAGACTTAAAGGAACGATTTACCGATGAGTCCAGAAGTTTTTGGTGTAAAATTCAAATGGTTTTCAAGAGAATGATTGAAATCGAGTCTGTCGCCGTCAGACAAATGGCATTTAGATTATACTCAACTTTAGACAAAAATTGTCATAAGATTTATTTATTTGACATCTGGATTTAGTTACTGGGTTTACATTTCTTTCACACACCATAATTAACTTGAAACCACATGTAAGAAATGCCATGCTTTCTGCCATGTGGTACCAGTATAGTAGATTAGTACCTTCCACTGTACCAGATGTCGTAAGAGGCGACCAAGGTACCAAGCACGACAGATATATCCATCAGAAACAGCGTTACTAAAATGTAACAGGGCCGAAGCTATGCTCTGCAATTGCCACCATATCTGGTCCTCGCGACAATTATAGGCAATACTTTGATTGTTAATATAGGTAAGAGTTCGATAGTATATATAATAATATGTCTATCTTGTGCGCTGAATGTCTTGGGTTTGATCCTGATTACGGATAAATATTTGTAATTAATATTTGTGTTTGTTCTGTCTATGTGCCAAATAATTAAGTATTATAATTACAGTTTCTCTGTTGTTTGATATTCCCAACATAAGTAGTAGTAGCGAGTAGTAGCTATAATGGAGCCAAGTCACAGGATATGATGGTGTGTGAGCGATGCAAGCCCATAATCAAGCAAAAATATTTTTTTTTGACGTTCACAACTTGGAACTCATTCCAGCTCCCCATGGGTAGTATATCTAGCGGTTATGGACCGCAGTGACCTCTTACTACATCTAGTACCTATAATAGTACCGAGGGGAGGGACTATTCTATTCTGCCGGCACCTCGCGGCAAGCAGTAAGTACCTGTATTTATATTGATCGTTAACTTTAATTGAGGAAAAAAGAAGTGTTGCCTTATTCGTAAAAAAAGTACAAAAAAATTATATTACTTTAAACTTTTGTGTCGATTTAAATAAAAAAATGGAATATTGGCTTGGATTGTATGATTTATTTTAAAATAAAAAGAAACTCTTGAATTCTCGTCTTGAAATATCAATAAAGCTTTTACAAAAATTACTACATGTCAAGAATTTATTTTCTTCTTCTATGTTTCATTTTATATATTTATATATAAATATTATTTTAAGTTAGTGACAAATTACTACATATAACTTTAAAGAATTATAGAAATACGAGTAGGTTTGTCGAAGTATTACGAGGATATCGAGAACTTTCAGCAAAAAGGTTCAAATTGGAAACAACTGGGTACCTATTTTTAGAGTTTGTACTTTATAAATGAAAAAACAAATGCAAATGCGGAAGTTTGTATGTAACTCACAAACTACATCTATGTACATGTATGTTTGTTTTGTTTCTTTCACGCAGGAACGGCTAAGTAGATTTGAATAAAATTTGGCACAAGTATTATAGTTGCCTGAAATAAGACATAAGCTACTTATTATCTAAAAAACAGGTTTCTATAGGATAGATCTGGCTTGTTATACTTCTATACGGAGTCGGGACGATTTTATTCTCAGTTAAGCTGCGAAGGAGCAACCTAGAATTATTCTCAGAGTAACGCAAGTGCCTTAGGGATGCGGTACAGGAATCACGGACAAAGTCACGTGCAGACAGATAGTAAATAATAAATCAGCCACACAAGTGGATTAGATTAGGCAAAATCTATCTCAATTCAAAAAATAATAATGCCTACAACTTCCCAACAACGAATTAATAATGATCTTTTGATTAGTTTAGCCATTTCTAATTTCAGGGTTATACAGCGCAAACATGACACCGATTTTCAAGCCTCTCATTGAAATATGAGCTTAATATACAATGAAAGAAGGTGTATATTCGTTCGGGTGTGAGAGCAATAAAATCACTTTTGAGGAATGGTTGGAGTCACGCAGACGATAAATCAGATAAATACCTATGCTACGATGATTAACTTGCTGTGTAGATTTTTACTGATGTTATGGCGAAAGGAAATGCAGAGTTAGAATGACACTGTCTTTTATTACTAGTTGTATGCTGAAACTATATGACGAAAAATAACAACATATAAGGCTCCTATTGCGCAGATGGTATTGAACTTATTTTAGGCGCCAAGGGTCGTGGGTCGTCGAACATCAGCCAGTGCAAATATTTATATCATATTGTTTGTTTGTTCTGCATCTGAGTATCATATATGTATTTAAATATTATATTTGGGTGCTTTGAGCAACTTATCACGGAGTCAGATCAATGTATGAGTTACTGGGTATTTTTTTAAATTATATAAAATGGTCTTTAGAAAGAACCTAAGTTGTATTGCTGCGGAGTACTGGCAGAACAGAACCTCCCTCTGCGCCAGGTATCATAAGAAGCAAGTGAAGTACCAGGACCGACAATTGTCGATGTATTTACCTAAAACAGTGTTGCTCAAATACTACAGGACCGGAATGGGCAGCAGCATCCTCGTCGCGATACGACTTTTGATTACCACCACGCCCGCAAAGTAATAATAATAATAATAAATTCCCACAACATCTCATACATTGACCTGACTCCGTGGTAAGTCGCTTAAAGCACTTGTGTTACGGACGCCAGACAACAGAGGAATCACAAATATACTACTTAAATACATATATTTTACACCCATACACAGAGCAAACACAAATATCATCATATAAATATTTGCTCTGGGTGGGAATCGAACCCACGACCCCTGGTGCACAAGACAGGATCACTACCATCTGCGCCATCGGGCCCGTCAATTATTGACAAATACTCCAATTACCTTAATATGAAATAACTTGGAAAGGCCAAGATCCAGTAGTAGAAACCCTGTGGTTAGTAAGATGTTCATCGAACATCCCTTTTAGTACTTACAAATTTACGAGTCACTCCAAACCAATAGTCTAGTTCTGCAGTAATACCTGAAATCAAAAGATTCTTTAAGTTTGTTTTACCATAATATTTTCATACAGATTCATTTTATTTTGTGGAGCTCACGGCGCAGTATAATTGAATAACCTTGACAACCATCGGTGTTGGCATGGGACTACTAATTGATTATTACGACTTTGGCTGGGCTTCGGAAAATAACTAGCTGTTGTTCACGGCTGGCTTGGTGATACTTAAAGATCCACCAATCGTGGATCTATGGGCTTGCGTGGTGGGTCATTACCAGTGCTCCACGTTCCCCCATAAGCTTGGTCAGAACCACTACAATGAGAACATGAAAAAGACTACTGAAATTATAGAATTAATTTTAGAATCTTGTTCAGGAATTTGCCTAGAATATAAGGTTTAATGTTAGTTTGACTTTTTATAAAAAAAATAGCAGTAGTTAAAATATTAGTGCGAACGTAAAAAGTATTGATTAACATGAATAAAATATATTATTAGTACAATAAATCTATGTTTTGCGGTGGCGTATATATTGTTTAACATTTAACTTTAAATATATGTTAAGACGAAATCGTTATACAGTTAATAGCCTAGTCAGAGAACAGCCAAATAAAACGGTGCGACCTTTAGACTTATTTCACTAAATGTATTATAACGACTCTAGATAAAAATCTGAACTGAAAACAAAACAATCAAGTGATTGTATCACCGCTGCTTTATCCAGAGCTTACGAAACATTGGGTAATCCCTTACCTTACACAAACACCCTCATCCGATGCAAAAGCAAACTTAAGACCGCATTTTAAAGCTCAAAATCGCGTGTAATAAACATGAGTGGCTTAGCCCCCATTTCTACAGGTTTAGCGCGAGCTCCGTCTAGGAGAATATACGGTAAAATTGGAACTCTCTAAATATTACATAAAATAAGCCGGCAGTTGATTAACGTGGAGACTAATTATTGAAAAATAAGGACTTCTTGCTATACTAATATATCAGGGGTGTCTCATTAAAAAAAATACTTTTTATCTATGATAAGTGCTGCGTAGTGATTATGAGCGCGGGTTGGCCATACTTTGTGTTGGTATTGGTATCGATGGGACTGTCCAGACATTATTTGCAAAACCAAAAATAAATAACCCTAGTCTCAGAAAATGTCTTTGGTAAATTTATACATTTTTTTTAATTATGTACAAATTTTACAGCGTCCTTAAATGAAACTATTGATGATTTTTCAAATTATTTCACAATAAAAATATATTTGAGCTTGAACTGTAGAATCCGAAAAAAATAAAACAATAAAAAACCAACAGTATTTAAACCCTACGGTGATAGTAATCTCTGTACGCAAATACAAAACACTAGCGGTTAAAAATGCTGAACATTTTCCAAATCTATATACATTTCACGCCCGATTTAGCGGGCTAGCGGCGATCCGCAGTTTCACTCGCGTAGTATCCGTTCCCGTGAGAATAATTAATAATAAATTCAAGTAATTTGCTTTTATTATTCCAAGTCAGGTGCGTTTTCGTTATACCACATTTTATAGTCACAGGAATTCTCTTTGACGTTTTATGTCACGTCACACGGGAACGCAGTCGAATGGAATAAAAAGGATTCTATGTCCTTCTCCTGGTTCTGTGCTACTATTCTACAAATTTTCAGGCTAATCAGTACAGCCGTTCTTCAGTTATAAAAAGTGTAACTAACACAATCTTCGATATGATGATTATGATATCTCTATAACCCGATTCAAAGTCTAAATTAAATATGATACTAAAGATGAGCTGATATACGATGGCGCAGATGGTAGTGATCCTGTCTTGTGCACCAGGGGTCGTGGGTTCGATTCCCACCCAGAGCAAATATTTATATGATGATATTTGTGTTTGCTCTGTGTATGGGTGTAAAATATATGTATTTAAGTAGTATATTTGTGATTCCTCTGTTGTCTGGCGTCCGTAACACAAGTGCTTTAAGCGACTTACCACGGAGTCAGGTCAATGTATGAGATGTTGTGGGAATTTATTATTATTATTATTATAATACTCCCAGCCTTAGAAATACCTGAATATTAACAGAAAGATTAGCAAAAATTCAAAGGAGGATTCAAAATGAGTTTAAGTTTCCCTGATAAGCACTCACAAGATAAATTTTGCCCTTTGCCTCGACGAAGAGAAATTCGCCCGGGCCTAGCGGCTAATTGCAATTTTAATAATTTACGCGTCTGCTTTGAACAAACACCAAGGGATTTGTTTTGTAATTAGTTTGATGAAATCTTTGCTTATTTTACAATTATTACTGTTAATATTGAGAATAGGTAATTATGGTAAACTTGTTTATATCATGAGACGTCTACTGTACATTTCTAAATAGACCGGTGCTTATGGTTTAGGTTCTACTTAAAGTGCAATACCCGGTTTTATGGTCTTTGTAGTCTCAATTTGAGAAAAGTGCGTATCACGTTTCCGTGCAACGCGGTCTATGGTTGCTAAAAATTCGATTTAATTGTTTTGTGCTTAAGACGTTTTGATATGAAATCATGAATCATTAGTAAAATTAACGTATTAATGCAATAAAATTAAATCAACTCAAAATATCCTGTTTTCAAGTAGGCTAGGTATACAAACAAGCACGTTCGAATCGTCAAAAATAGTAAATAGAACAATTTTAATTCAGAAATATGAGATACTGATGACCCCGATGACACGACGGGAACATATGACATATCTAATCTTTAAATTAGGCCTATCTTATACTAGTCTGCCGACATCAGACAGGTCTTAAAACTAAGTTTGGTGCAGGTTACACGAGCCACCAAAAAGGATCCTACAAAAAAAATATTGGATTTGAGTTGATACCTCACTCTCACTTATTTCTACTGCCAAATAGCAGTGTTCGCATTGCTGTGTTCCGATTTATAGGGCCAGAGAGGCATGAAGCTGGGTAAAATGATATAATATCATTTAGTCACAAGGTTGGCACCACGCTAGTGATATCCTTGTGATATTACGAGCGTCTGTTAATAAGCTGCATGATACTTACTATCACGCAGACTGTATGATTGTGGTACTATAAAAACATTACCCGTTTTGATCATCGGTTCTGTGTACTCTGTCCATAGGCATTGAATTCGTCAATCCACGGGTTTTCTATGGTTGTTTTTATTCCTAATTCAAATATATATATCACATACTGATATTATTTATATATCTATAATTTCAGTTTTTAATATTAAACTATATCCATGTATACCAAAATTTGCCGTAAGGTATCGGCAGAGTGAAATAGTACCCCCCTCTGTACCTAGTACTGTATGAAGGTAGTAATGGTTCCAGAACCGACATATGGTGGTATATCCGAAGTAGTGAAGTTCAAATGTAGAAGGATGGACAGGCAGCATCGTCCCCGTTGCGAAAGCTGCCTTCTGCCATTTCTAACACGCTTGCCCAGCGCGGCAATTATGGAGGAAATAATCCCTTTTTTGGAACAGTCTATGTCCGACAGTGCTCTTTGAATAGCTGTAATGATGATATCAAATTGTTACTTTACAAACAAAACCAACTCAGCTACTAGCTAGATAATACTAACAATAAACAAAAAACATCGATATTGTCATTAGCCGGACAATCAAAAACTGCCAAGTGTGTTAAACATGATAATTGGAGCCTTTGTCCATATACAAGTACAAAAATCGTTTTTAATATTATCTAATCTAATAAATACTAGATCTTGAGAATGGTAGCTGCTAGGCGAAACTTTAAAAGTTAAATACGCCACGTTTTAATGCCCATTATAAAGTTTTTATGGAAAAATAAATCTTAGAATCCAAGTTTTGCTAGCAACCACAATACCCTTACGCGTTAATCGCAACATAGATTCGGATTACTACGAAAGAAATTTATTATTATTTATTCTTAAATTTATATTATTGATTTTAAACAGATTATTAACTTACACTTTATTTTAAACCAAGTAACAATACAATATGACAAATAAAAAAAACTCATTAATTATGAAGTACAATAGGCGGCCTTATCGCCCACTTGCCAGCCATTCTACGTAATTTTAAGGTATACATAGTTTCACGTGTACGCAACGTACATAAAATAAAATGTTAAATCAATAGACATATATTACAAACAATATATAATGAACACATAATAAATAATTAAATAAAATAAATTCACACGACTTCTCATACATTCACCTGACTCCGAGACACGAGTAAGTAGCTTAAAGCACTTGTGCACTTGTGCTGTGGATATCGGGTAACGGAGATTACAAACATAATATTTAAATACATATAAATAACACCCAGGCTCAGAACAAATACAAACAATCATATGAAATATATATCACCACATAAATACAATCGGCCCACAATAGCTTCATATGTCAGCATCACGTATTTGTAATCAATTCAGTCGAAAATATATACACTTGTGTCTGTACTATTATCACAAATCTAAGACTAAAAGTGACGAAAAAGTATCAGCCTAAAAGGTTTGACACAAAATTAAATGTATAAATTCAACAGGCATTTGTACCAAAAATCTAGGCCGTACGGATTCAAAAAGATCCGATTCCTCGAATATTTACTTTGTGTTTGCGAATCCTCACTCAAATAAATTGTTGGATTAATTTTGATTATAATCAACAACTAAAAAAATAAAGAGCGGAATGTTACTGGAATTTAAAGAGATTTAAACTTAAAGCTATGAAGTTTGTGCGAAATAACGGATTAGTATTCTTTAAACGTTCTATCTGAATTAGGCGGTAAAGAGCTGAGCTAGGAATTGATGTAGGTAATATAGTGGCTTTAATATAATGTTTTTAATGCACTTACTATCTATACATATAAATAGAGAAGCTAACTGACTGACTAACTGACATATAAACGCAGGGCCTAAACTATAAGAGTTAGAAATTTGAAATTCTGCACTGGAATTCGTTTTTTATCCAAGAAGGTTTTCTTTCCTCCCTTAATACGACGTCCCGAGGCATAGTTTACAATTTGGAAATCCAATTGCAATTTATTTTATAGTTCATACCACCATTTGTAGGTTTTGGTACATGAATCGCCTTCTGCGACACCTGGAACTGAGATAGGTACTATTCCATTGGTTCTGAGATGACTCCACAATATCATCTACAAATCGAAGGTGAGTGGTATATTCGCCGTTAATTTTGATGCCAAATCCTTGCCATTCCAGGACTTGAAGGCGTTTTCCAAAGTGGCATTAAATAGTTTCGGTTAAATGACGTCTCCCTGTCAAACAGCCCTTTTGAGAAGAATAGCCTTCGAACTCTGCTCCTGTACTTGGATCAACATAGTGGCGTTGTAATCACAAACACTTCAACACTTCGATGTACCGATTTTAAATATGGCACAGCTGAAGAGATTCAAGTACAGCCCACGTCTCAACCGAACCGAAGGCTTTTTCATAGTCCACAAATGCCAAGTATTATGGCTTGTTATACTCTTCTGTCTTCTGTATAACTTGCCGCAGTGTAAACATATACTAAATATATAGCCTTTTCGAAAACCGGCTTGTTCAGAAGGAAGGGATGAAACCTGCATGCGAGACGGTTCGTAATATTCGGTATACTCAAATCTCAATCTCTCAAATCTCAACAAAAAAAATATATAACTTAAAATTAGAAGAATAAGTTCCGATATCCCTTTATCCCTAGGTGAGCTAACCTACCGCAACCAACAAATAGTGTTAGCGGAACACCAGGCTCGATCAGGCCCATTTCGATCCAACATTGGCGTCATAGTCCGAAATAGGACAAGTAATCGATGACCGTACCCATGCTACAAACATGCACCAGTAATTGAATACGTTCATTAAGCCTTCACAGAATAATTTAACTGTCTATATATCGTACTCGTGCAGTATGAATTGCTGATGTCATCTGGATAAATTATCCATACTCATACACGAGGTAGACCTCATACAAAGGTTGTCTGCATTGGCATTTCACTCTCACCTATTTCTACCGGCAAATAGCAGTTGTTCGCGTTGCTGTGTTTCGGTTTGAATGGTGAAAAAAGCAGTGAAATCCCTGGACTTATATGACAAAATTTCTTCAAGTCACAAGGTTCGCAATGCGCTAGTGATATCCTTGTAATATTTCCAGCGAATCGAATGTGGACTCTAATATAGCACCAGTTTTTCTTGCATGTTTATTTCCCGTGTTTCGTGTAAGAAACCTGCAATAAACTTAGTTTTAAAACATGTCTGGTGTCAACTACGTAATTAAGGAATCTAAGAATTCAAGAACCTAATTCAGATTCTAAATTCAGCTCACATATATGCAATATGTTAGCTGAATCTTATGATTCTGACTACAGAGACTAACGACTACGTTAGGTCATTATTATTCTGAGAAAAGATTCTAACACATCCCATCTTGAAAATATTAAGGTTGTTTTAATGAGCCTACTCGAAGAAAGTATAATTTTCTAAATTTAAAGCGCACATCTGGATAGGACCTTTAGACCGATACATCGTCATCCACTGTTTGATGAACGTAGTATTTGGTGGATGATGTATGCACTCATGGCCTGTGCGTAGATTTCTTTTGAAAATGTCGTGGCTCTCCTTAATGGAATAGGAAACATATTATTTTAATTAAACGGCACGAAATGTACCCATCCGTTACTTCTATTCCCAAGTTACTTCTATAAATGCCTCCATCAGTCACCCTCTTACTGTGACTCCTCAATCACATACTCTACATGCACCGCGAATGGCGGCGATCGCGTGCAGTCTCTGCTACCCGCACTAGCACAGCTAGGCTCACTACCTCTTTATCTTCGCTTTCATTTTACAATTTAATTATCGCCAACGACACCCACTCAAGGACGACGTCCGGCCTGTGAGGCGCCCTTGAGTGATCGCCGGCAGTCCCACTTTGACCACCTGAACAATGGGTTATTAATTAATAAACGACTCCGCTTTCCGGCGGTAATAATAAAAACAATAGAAAATAAAAGTCAAATAATAACTGAAACACAACACCCGACTAAACAGCATCTAAAATTCTCCACCAAAATCTGTTGGCGATGCAAACAAACCAGTATATTTCAAAATTCAAATCCAATATCGCGGTTATCGGACAACCCCAAATGCGTACTTACAAACAAATTCAACAAACAGACCACTTTGCGAACACTGACCGCAAACTGCAATATAATCCTAGTAAAATCTAGCGACCGTGACATTAAATTTGAGATATTATTATGTAAGTAACAGATTTGTTTTTGGTTAACTCAGATATTGTAAGCAATTTGTATAGGCGACCTTGGTAGAGCTATGAGTTAGAAATTAAAATCTCATTTGAGTCATAAATAATATTAGATATATTTGTTTCTTTTTCGGAGAACCTAATGCTGACCTAACTCAGACGTCAATTTCAGCGCCAGCGAATCGGGGGCGAGGCTGCTCGTTAATGAGCGATCCTATGCTTGTACCTGCGTACACCATGTCGGCGGCCGCCGTCGCGGGGTCTGAACGAGATCGATGGCGATTACCTGAGGGCGCTTCTGAGGCTCGGATGACTATAGTGAGGGATAGTTTTTTGTGAAGTTATTTGCAAAAGACGAAGACTGAGAAAGCCCAGTCGAACTAGAGCGGCAAGGACTGCCGGCTAACGCGGTCTAATGTTCTACCAAAATAATGTGCGTTAGATGCTTATAATTGTTAAGTGCCAGTAAAAGGGCGGTGGATGGAGGTATTTATTGAAATTATGCAATCGGGCGGAAATAAAAATAGAAACTTTGTCTCTATACGTGAAATATAGTAGTGTAACTTACTAAATCCATTAGTTTTACTAAATATTAATATACTACATGTGTTAAATATTGCAATTATCTGATATTTTTGCATTTAATATGTGTTTATTATAAAATTGTTTAGTCGTCATCGTCGTCTATAAGACGGACATAGTAATATCCGTCATTAGAAAAGCGTTTTCAATTTCCTTCTTGAAGAGCGCGAACGAATCTATTGACTAGTACGGAAGATTATTATGTATTTATTTGTCTTTTAGTAAGCAGTGACGCTTACTATCAGGTGGACTCTTCTTTTATAATTGTTCAAAACGCTAACTGCCTCTTAATTTGTCTGAACTACAACAACTGACGAATAACCCCCACCCACCTCCTCAAGAATGCAAAAGCGTCCGTAATTACGTTTTAATTTCACCACCATTGTTTATGCTTTAATATCATTTCTCATTCAAGCTGAGCTATTGTGCACGTTTCACTTTTGAAATAAAAGAGGGATTTTTCTCAGAAGATTGTAATTGTTGTTCTTGGATCAATAAAGAAAGCATACACGGACTTGGTAAGAAAACAACCATTTCTATCAAATAGACTGTGTTTTTTGATTCCATTTCTATCAGATAGGCCGTTTTTAATGATCTTCTCATTCTTTTGTATATCTTCTCTCAAGTTCATTACTGTTTTCTGATATGAATCGTTACAGAGGCAGTAAAATAGCTGGGATGGTTGCTATCCTAGTTATAAAAAAAATTGAGACTCAATTCCGTTCCAGTCTTCTATATTTAACTTATTTCTACCGCAAGTAGCAGTATTATCAAATATATCGAATAGCAGTTGTCGCCAGGCTGTATTCCGGTGAGGTGGGTGTGCGAGGCAGTGAAATTATCTTCAAGTCAGTTATACACGCTAACAATAATTTTCTGATATTACGAATGTCTATACGCTTACTATCACACGGACCTTATGCTTGTTTGTCGAACTAGTGAAATAAAAAAAATGCTTCTAATACTAGAGAGTTGCTTTAAAAAATAAACACATATCTCATCTAATTAGTAAAATAAAGTTATAGAGCAACAATTCACCCGAGTAACATACACACTTCTTTGTATCCAAGTTTCTTAATCAGAATTATATTCTCAAATTGCACACTTAACCTCAATTACATAAAAGCCAACTGCACTCTGTATGATTCTAACAAACAAGGCATTTACTGCTGAATCATAAACCGTCCGGCTTTGGCCAGCGCGTACTTGGCTTGTGGTGAGTACTTTACAAAAGTAGAGTGTACACATTAATCTAGTTGCAATCACCAATGCTGAACAACTTCTAGCAAAACATTTGGATAAGAGATATGACATGAATACCATCCCAATAAATACATGTTTGAAACATACATAACGTCTCTTGCATGCGTAAATATAATGTAATACTCATATTGAAACTACTTTTTAACGGCTTCAAAACGCAATTTAAAACCCGTTAAAAAGTAGTTTTAATTATCATATTAGCCAAAGGGTCCAGTCCTATACATAGGCCTCACCAAGATTAGTGGATTTTTACCCATAATTTCCGCGCTGGGCAGGCGTAGTGACAATAGCAGAGCGCAACTTCGCGACAAGGATGCTGCTGCCCATCCCCATCCTTTAGTATTTAGGTTGCGCTGTGTCGGATGGACATACCGCTATCTGTCGGTTCCGGTACCTTCAGTCGTCTCTTACGACATCTGGTACAGAGGGAGGTACTATTATCGTCCTGATAAGGACTGAAAAGGGTAATGACGGTAATTTTTTTCTACTTTTTCACTTTATGGTTATTAAACGGACTCTTAGAACCGCATAGTGTCAGTGAAACCTAAACACTACTGCTGCAAATACAAATATATTTGCTACCATTTTACCAGTAAACTTATATTAAACAACAGACATATCACATCAAATGACTGACAAACGTTGAGATATTACGCAGAAATTTCGAGTGACGTGGTCAAGCACTACTAATAAAGGATTTTATGAGCACTGCAATGAAACTGCGGTTGGTTACATTTGAATTGAGTAAAGGAAGAAAATTATTTTCTTTGCTTGAGTTTTTGCAGTAACTTTTGATTAATTTTATACTGTTGTACTACAAAGGACCGTAAAATGTGATGTTTGTTGACTTTATAATTAAAATACAGAAAATTTTTATTTAAATACAGTATATTGACAAAGAACTGATAGGTTAAGCTGCACATATTATAGATCCTGAAATAGTTTCTTTTAGTTATTTCTTTACATAAGACCACATACAAAGGTCGTCGTATTGGTTTCTCACTCTCAACTATTTTTACCGATAAACAGCAGCGTTCGTATTGCTTTATTCCGGTTTGAAAGGTGAGAAGAGCAGAGAAATCACTGGGCAATGTGACATAGTTTCTTTAAGTAACAAGGTTGGCAACGCGCTTGTAATATCCTTGTGATTGGTGCGTTTATAGACTGCGGTAACACTTATCATCACGCGGACTGTATGCTTGATTATTGAAACTATTGCGCATTATTGTAAATTAATTTATCCAGTGAAGAGGGGATAAAATAACAATCTTAAAGGATTTATATATAACTCCAAATATTACCGGTACAAATTAAATTACAAACAGCGCGTTTAAAATAGTAGAATAAACATAAAAATATAGTCATGTGTATTATAACCAACACCTTAATAGTCTCTCTGAAAACACTCTTTTTCTTTTAACCTGACATGCCTGCTGCGAGAAATTTGTTCCCCAAACCGATTATTTTTGAAGGAAAGTGCCGCGTCAGGGTCCTTTCATTGCTCTAACACCCTCCCCTATTGTAAACCTGTTTATCTGTTTTCATAGATATTCCCTTTGAATTCAAAGCGTGAATGGTTTGTTTTGTCGTAAAGTTACATCATTAGATACTGTAATAAATTTAACAGTACTTATGTGACATGTTTTGATGCTTTAAATCGTTAAGGTTTTAATATTATTATGTTTTACAAGAATATTAATATTTTGGGACTCGAACTTGCATCTCTCCCATGCCACTGGGCCCACTGGGCCCAAGGCACTGCTCTACTGTTGTTTCACCGACACCTTAGCAGATACGTCGAATTTTTTACCAAGTTTACTTTTGTGCTGAACATTCAGCGCCATTTCTTCAAAGTTACTTATATACTTAAGTGATTAAGTAACCTACAACTACCAACGATTTTGTGCATAGAAACATGCTGAATTATATTAGAAGCCTGAAACGTGTTGATTTTTTTCTATCAGCCATTATATCAGAAATTAAAATTACTGCGGTACATTATCCTCCTCAAAAAGCGAGCACAGCTTTCGCGACGAGTATCCTTCTGCATATTCCCGCCCGCCCTGTGCATTTGAACTCCACCGTTTCGGATGGATATACCACCATCTGTCAGTTCCGGTGCCTCAATATTATTTAGTTCTAAATATTTTTCTATTCATAAAACCCCTGAAGTAACAACTAACTGGGAACCGTCCGGAACAAAACTGCCTTCCTTCCGTTTGTTCCTTCTTATGATGTTAAGAGCTCGGGAAAAATATTAAATCTACGCGCGTACACAATGATTGAAATAATAAATTCTATCATTGCATTATTCATTTATCTATAGAACCGGTTTCAACCAGATGCAAACCAGCTACCAGCAAAATTAATTTACTTATCTTTTTAAGTTCCTAATTCTATTTCAGTTTTTGTACCGACAATCGTGTTTTCCTTTATCATAATTTTTAACCGTAATTTGATAAAGGAATTTAAAATATTTGAGTTTCATATTATATTTACATACATTACATTTCATATTATAATTATGTGCATATTATAATTACAATACACATAAGCTTGATATATAATGACAGATTTAAGCTAGCGTGCGTTTAGTTTATTTTTCTTCATTTTCTTATATAACATGCTTTGTACGTATAACCTCTTTAATTTAAACAATATTAATAACAAATTATGATGCCGAACTATCAATGGCTAATAACGCAATGCAACTACTGTTATTGTACAAGGATAAAAATGTCAGTCTGTTTGTTACCTTATGTCTATTACAAGTGTAACCGGCTTAAGGTAAAAACGGCATTACAAGTTTAGTCTAAATACCGCTGTCTGAATCTAATAGCAATAAAAAAAATTATATCCAAAAAAGGTATCAAAAATTAAAGTCAGTATAGTAATATAACTTCTTCGTCCATTAAATGTTTATTAAAACATCAAAACCGAAATTCCAGTTCAATATTTCAACTCATCTCCGAAATTAAGTCGGCAAAAATTCGGGCAACTTTCTCAGCTATCCAAACCATTAACACTTTAAAAGGGTCTGACAGCTCATTCGGAGTAGTTCAAAAGGAATTTGTTCGTGCCTACCAAGTTAAGAAGTTGCCAACTGAGTGGCTGAACGTGAAATTTTGTATCGTTCTCAAAACAGCATGAACAAACAAAGAGTTAAAATTATTATGCTTCGTTCTATGAAGTTACAATTATTCATTTCACTATATGTTCATGTTTTTGAAGAGGGATAGTGGAATCTATTAAATATTAGAGACCCTTCCCGACTTTGGCCAGGTATAACATTTTATCCTGTTGATCCCGTTACTATGGGAGTTTTAATCTTGTTCATGGGACTTTAACCTATACACAATACAAGCAAACATTAGGTAATACTCAGTTAGGAACCCGAATAAATATGGCCCTAAATACAACAAAAATAGAATTACCCAATTTGGTGCAACCGTGAGGTAGACCTCACAGATATGTCGTCTGCACCGGTATCTCAGTCTCACCTATTCCTACCGCCAAATAGCAGTGTTCGTATTGTTGTTTTACGGTTTGAAGAGTGAGGGAGGCATTGAAATTACTGGATAAAGTGACACAGTATTTTGAAGTCACAAGGTTGGCAACGTGCTGGTGTTATCCTTGTGACATTACGAGCATCTATAGGTTGCGGTAACACTTACTATTAAGCAAACTGCATGCATATTTATCAATCGGGTATAAAAAAATGACGGTCTATAGATATATATGTAGATCTATACGCGTACATATATGTAGATCATCATCATCACCATACTAGCCATTGAAAGTCCACTGCTGTAATATCTTATTCCGTATATATTAAAAAGATATTCGACAACTTTCAATATTCTTATTTTCAACCACCTTAATACAAAAAGACATTCACCAGAATAGCGTTAGTGCGGTTTTAAGTCTTAATCTAATTTTCTAAGATCAACATTTTTTGATTCGGTAGGTGTATATTTCATATTTCTAATAAAACTCGTTTTAGGATCAAGTGAAATATTGGAGTTAGATCAACTTAACACCCATAGCGGTATATCAAGCGCAGTTCGTACATAAATGTTAATTGTTTAAGCCTTCTATTAGACTAACGACCGCCCCTGATTTCTATCCCGCGATATCCCATTAACCAAATGCCTGGCAACGCAGCCTTTAGTCTTTAGAGACGTAGATAAACCTCCTTTTGCTTGTAATGTACATTCTAGTGTACATATCTGGTCAAATAAGATTATAGGGTTAGCTTTTATACAACGAGCGTACGGGTAATATGAAAATTAAATTTGGGGTTACACGTTGGCTTGATGAATGTAAATACATTGACTTAATATTTTATATGTTTACAAAAATATTAAATTAATTTTAATTAAAGAAATTGGCTGTGTGGTACAGGCAACTTAGAATATTACCTCCCCTTGTAAAAAGTGTCGTAAGAGACGACTGAGGTCCGGAACCGACAAATGGCGGTATATCCTTCCGAAGATTTTTAGTTTAAATGCAACTGGGCGAGAATATGCAGCTTAGCAATGGCATATATGTTTTGAACGTACGCTCTGCGGTTGTCACCACACTTGCCCAGCACGGCAGTTATGGGCAAATCCTCCCTTTTTTGGGGAGGCCTATGTCCAGCAGTGGACGTATTCTAGCTGCTATGATGATGATGAATTTAAAAGTCTTTTAAGGAAAGTAGATTCAATAGTGGATTGACGTTTACCTGCATTTATGTATTTTAATATTTTAAAATATAATATAGAATTGAAGATGTGATATAAGCAATAATAAAAGAGCTTCATTGAATTTTCAGGTAAGATAAATATGTAATTAGCATAATAAAATAATATTTTTTTGCATTACTGTAAATATGGTTAATTTAAATATTACTTTTTTATCTTGGCACAAACAATTTGTGGTTAAATTTCAAAAATACTCAATAATATTCCTTATATTTATTGCCAGAATCCATATCTACAAAAGTACAGTCCACAACAGCGTTAACGTCACAAAGTACAGAATTTTATTTTGGACAAACAGAAAAATATAGTAAGTACAAGTACTCTTTGAAGATAGCACTTAACAGTGCAGCAGTTTCCTAACTAACGTAAAGCTGGACTAGTATAATGTAAATTCTAGCGCCGCCGAAAGGATGGACGAGGCTGCTCATTAACGAATGACCCTATTCCCGGCTGCTGTCGCGAACTCTACGTGGGCAACTGACGGACACCTCCGACAACGGACCTCGACTCGAGTAACTATCGTCAGGGTAGACGGTTAATTCATTGTTACCACGACGATACATAGATTTTGTATAACTTTTTAAAAAATACGGTGAATCATTTAAGATAATTGCTTAACTGTTCGCTCGGATGGCCTGGATGGTCACATCACTACTATCAAGACAATCATTTCATATTGTTTTTTTCAACGGGTCTTGTTAGAAACTAGAAGCGTACTGTAGTTTTACCAGGGTAGTTCCTGTCTTTTTACTCCTAATAATGATAGCTATCTGCGAATTCTGATAAAATCGATCCAGCCGCTTCGGAGTTAACTCAATACAGACATAGAGACGAAAATATAAAAATCTTTATTTTAATATTACGAACGGATTTATTTTTATTTATATGTATCCTATTCTTGAGAGTTTTATGTCAAGCAGTAGACATCCCATGACTGACGATGATTATGAGAATACAATTTAATTGGGGAAAGTCAACAAAGTCGATAAGTTTTAAGTAATGAAAGGAATTTTTGTACAAGAGTAATATAGCATAATCTCTTCACTAACACCTCCTCACCGCGGTGTCAGCACGCAGTCAGCATCCCCTTTCTAATTATCGGTTGTATCCAATTATGCTAGCACAGAGCTCGTTCTAGACATAGGGGGACCTTTATTCCAACTAGGAAATTAAGCAAAGGTTTAAATCTGTGCACCTTCGTCATTAGATGCTCAGTTAATAGAATAACATAAGTCAAATGTTATAAAAGGTCGGATTATTAAAATATGCGTCTTTAAAAATGAAAAAAACATGAATTAGTCTACTTTATAGAACTGAAATATGAAAAGACGAATAAATGTAGAGAAAGCACGAGAAATACTTCCCTTTTTTTCTTCGTAGGATACCTATTCCTAGTCCGAGTTCCGAGCAAAGCCAATTGAAATTATAAAGAGTATTTATTTATAAGAGTATATATTATACATTATTTTTAGGTGATAAAAAGTAATAGCACTCTTCACAAAAAGTATTTATTCATTTGTAGATATTTTTGCCGATGACCTTACACCTCGGGTAAAGTAGGTACATCTATTTGAGGATAATAGCAATGTACATAAATATTGCCATTATAATTCCTATTTCCCTCTGAACTGGGGTTGCCAGCGGGGAGCAACATTACACGACCATGATAGTGGTATGTTAGCTAACTAATATAATATTTTCAGTAAGAGCTCGGGAAATATTAGCACATTTATCAATTTTATATTGCGCTACTAAAATACGTTGAAAGTTTTACATTCAGTAATATCATTATGAAACAGTGCATTAAAAATACACGTTGATAATTTATAAAATTGTATTTACCGGCAGAGTATAATAGTACCTCCCACTATACCAGGTGTTATAAGTATTGACTAAGGCATCAGAACCGACAGATGGCGGTATATCCAACCGAGATGGTACCGACAAATAGCAGTGTATCTCAAATCTATGGGGATGGGCAGCACCATTCCTGTCGCGAAAGCTGCGCTTTGCGATTGCCAACACGATTGCCCAGCGCGGCCATTATGGGCAAATTTCCCCCCTTCTTTGAGAGGCCTATGTTCAGTTCATATCTACCATGATAACAGCAGCCGCACAATTTCCACTACTAAACACAGGTCCCCCAAAGAAGGGAATTTTGCCTATAATTGTCTAGGTATATATGATGGCAAACCGAGACTGAAGATTCACGACGGAAATGCTGCTGCCCATCCCTGTACTGCTGCATTTGAGCTACGCTGTTTCCGGTAGGTATACCGCCATCAGTTTGCCCTAATATCTCAGTCACTCGGTACCTCAGGGATTATAATATATTAGTACGAATCAATTAATTTGTCTCAAACGGCAAATGCTGCAAAAACCGGCAGGACATATGCAAACAAACCTTACACTGTTTGAAAACGCGAATTCATTCGTTGAATTCGAATCAGGTGAATTCATGTCTAATGTATTCAGCTGCATAGATGTTTTGAAAGCATCAGATGTTTTTGCAATGGAAAAACTTCGCTCTGTGTCGCGGGGCAACGCAAACAAAACTTCGCCCTTGTGGCGAGACAAAACTTTCACACAAACGCAAATAGTTTTACACAAGACACGCTTCTGGCTCCAACTAATTCTGTGTTGATAGGTTTATAAATTCATTATATTATGTGCTGTTATGTAACATTCCCTAAACTTATGTATTAGAAGAATAGTACCTCCCCTTATACCAGGAGTCGTAATAGGCGATTAAGGTACTGAAACTGACAAATAAAGGTAATGTCGCTTAAATACTAAAGGGCAGGGATAGGTAGTAGCATTCCTGTCCTGAAAACTGCACTTTGCGATTGCCAACACGCCTGCTTAGTGGCATTTATGGGAAAAAGTGCTTCTTTCTTGGGGAGGTTTATGTCCAACAGTGGGCTTCAAATGTCATGATGATGATGTATGAGATGATAATATTTGAGCTACAAAATTAAATGCGCATGGGGAAATGTTAAGGCTAAAACAATTTTTTTTCCTATTTAAATAAATACGGCCTTGCTGCATTCGGTTCAACCGAGAGTGAACAAAGATAAGCCGTGGATAACTGCTAGTGTAAAAAAGTACCTCCCCCTGTAACAAATATAGGTGACTGAGGTACCGGAACAGAGAGATAAAGGTATATCCACCCGAAATAGCGTAGCTCTAATTTCGCTTTGCTAAAGGGACATAATAACCCCTTTCTTAGGGAGGCCTGAGTCCAGCGTTAATGAAGTTCTATGGCTGCTATTATGATGATATGATGAAATAAATTTTAGTTCGGAGAACATACTGAAGTACTTCATAAATAATATTTTCTAATAAGTACATTATACTCGAGACTCAATACTGAAATAGCTATAGTATCAAAATTAGTGAGGCCGCGTCTCATTCATTTTCATAGCTCTATTCAACGAAACTACTTGTGTAAACTACGATCATTTATAATTTGCTGCTGTATTGTTGGTTTTAAATGAGAGTAACATCAATTAATAAAAACACGATTTCTTATTTCCTAAATTTATTTATATTATAATATTCACCCAAATCATACCTGACACCGAAGTAAGTCGCTTTAAGCACTTGTGTTCCGGACATCAGATAACAGAAAACGAATCCCAAACATAAAATTAAAATATACATCATCATATAAATATTTGTCCAACGTTGGGGTCGAAACCACGACCCTCGGCGCATAAGACAAGATTACTAGCATCTGCGCCATCAGGCCCATTACGGAATCCTTAATTGAGAAGGTATCATACAAAGAAATATTATTGAAACATAGATTAGCATTTGTTACAGAAAGAAAAATAAAGCCTTTCTTATATATAATATTATTGAAATATAGGATAGATTTAAATTTGTTACAGAAAAAAACTTCGTCCCCAACTCTTGGGGCTAAACTAAACTCGAAGAAAACCATAACACAGCGGGTGGGAACAACTTGCAAAGAAACTACAATAGTTTGACCACACGCTTTTTTCTTATTATTAGTACCTATTGTTCAAGAGATGGTAACACGGTTTATTGGAAAGTGATAATATATTATTGTGAAATTTTATAGTAAGCGAAAGCAACGAGTTTGTCCGTTCGTTTTTTTCTTCAATATTAAAGTTAAGTACGAATATTGCCTGTTAGTTCTCGAATATTCACGCAGCATTATAATCCGAATTGATAATTAATTAAATGTTATATATCGTCGCATAAGTTCTAACACCGCGTATGTCAAAGTTGGCAACTTAATAGTCAGGCCCAATGATATCATGATATTACACTTCTAATGCTCCAGTAAACGTTTTTTACCGTGTATTGTTTTAACGAAATCTATTTTGCACCAACTAAATGCAGAAGCAATTAGTTTTAAAATGATTTTATGAAACGTGAGCAATGTTTTCCAAATTGTACAGTGTCAACATTTTGACTTATGCGGTGTTAGAACTTAAACGATATACGCTCTGATAATTATTTCTTTTTTCCGTATTTCTTCCTCTTCCATTCATATTAACTTTTTCTTTCTTACTCATTATACTTAAAACAACGCATAACGCGGCTTTACATTCAATATATCCTTTTTTCAAAAACAAATCATTTTGCGAAATAAGACATGTTATTATGATTGATATTATATCAATGTTATTTCCAAGCCCAAATATAATATTCGCATTATATTATAAGCCGTAAGACCTCTAACTGTAGCAATAACCTCCCAAGAGGTATGCAGCAGTTGTTAGGTACCAGCAGAGTAATAGTATGTCCCTGTGTAGCAGGCGTCGTAAAGGCGTTGAGGTACCAGAAACGATAGATAGCGGTATATATATCCTTACTGGTGTAGCTCGAATGTAACGAGGCTAGGTTGGAAAGCAGCATATTATTCAAAGCTACGCCCTGCGACAAGTGCGTAAGTGCGGCAATTATTAACCAAAAGTAATAAAAATCACTTCTAAAGACTTGTGCCCAGCAGAGGACGGCTCGTTGCGGATATGATGATGATGATGATGTATCTGATATCTAGCACTATGATGCGATTCTAGTCAAATTATCACCTTCTGTCAACGTCCTACGCTACGCCAAATTTGAGAACAATATAGCCTCAAAGTGCGCGCTATCTACCCATTGCTCCTTCATTTAACTAATCAATCATTTAAAACGCAATTTTTTTATGTGAACTTCATTGAAGTCTTTTGAGCATCAGTTGTTAATGCAATTCAAAATATCGAAAACACTGCCCGCTTCATTCTAAAGGGTTTTGAAGTAATGATTACTATAGTGTTTTCACTTTAATACAGATCTCAGGCCCCCAGTACAAAAAAAAAATTAAAACTAATAAGTTTAAGGTGTCAGGCGTGACTCGTGTCCTAAAAAACCTACTACCGCATTGCTACCAAGACCTAAGCGGACGAGTCATGTTTTATTTCTCAGTTTTAATACATTGTTATATTATTTCGAAGCTTTCAAAACTGTTGCGTTCATAGTATATTAGAAAGATGTAATGTTCTAACGAAAGAATCCATTTCATGGTTTTGTGTTTGATACTTTTACACTTTGTCTTATTTAGACTTGTATTCTTCAAGTATATTTTAAAAAGGTTTGCATGTGTGTGCTTTAAATTGAATAAATTCTAGCGTTTTATTATTTTATGTCGTTAAACTTGTTAAGAACTGATGACGAAGAAAAGTTAGTCCAGCGATCAAGTTGGGGGTCTAGAGATCGGGGTCAGGGGTTGGGGACTGGGGTGTGTGGGCCGTTCGGACGGGCGGGATACATCAACTTTTGAAGAACCAACACAATAGACATATTCTTATTAAATCTTACCCTCTACTTTTCTACAGTTATAATACTTATGAGAAGTTATTTTACAGCTAAACGAGTAACTGTTACGACTTTATGGACATCCTTTATTTGTAACAAATATTATATCACACATTCAAAATGTTCAATATATTCGAGATGAACTGCCAATTTATTTGAAGAATGTATTGAAATGTTAATTAAAATTCCAAGCTTTTTATAATACTCTGTGTAACCAAACTCCGTACTCCGTGGAAGTGTGTGTCCCTGCTATTTTCGATAGTCCTTTGTTATTGTCTGGCTCTCGCTCTATTCCGTGAAACTACGAGTAAACCCACATGTTTAGTTCTTATTCAGTTAAATAAAATCTAATTCACAAGTAAATCGACTTCCACTTGTTAAAAACTAACAGAATGTATATGTGATCTCAATATTCGTTGAGGAGAGCCTCGGACACACCTCAACTGAAACTAACAAGTAAAATTACATAATATCAACAACTAAAATTAAATTTAGTTGAGCATATACTCTCACATATTCTCTTCGTTATTTTCTTTCTTGTTTATGTGATAGCATTAAACAATAAAGAAAATGTTCTTGTTGTGTTCTTAATAAGTGCTGCAACCGACCCACGAATAAGTATATGTCTATCTAAAATTTCACTAATCTTCTTTAACAATTTCTTTTTATAACGTGTAGAAATGTAAGTAAAACAATAGTTTAACTTAAAGCAGACTTTTATTTATTTAATCAGACGTTTTTTTTATACACTGCACAATATCGGCCATGACAGTGCGGAGAGGAGTGTTACCAACATAACAAAATAGAAAAATATTACATTGCTACCAACACCCCCTCTCAATGTAATACACCCTTACAGTCACATATTTATTCATACAAACCACAGTTTTTAATAAATCTTAACAATAAATTTTTATTTAATGCTTTTGTGAACATATCTGCGGTTTGGTCTTCAGTTTTAATATATCTTAACATTAATTTTCCACGTTTAATCAACTCTTTTATGAAATGATATCTGATATCAATATGTTTTAATCTTTTGACACTTTCAGTATTCGCTACCATTATAGCACTCTGATTGTCACAATATATTGTGACAGGACACACTTTTACAATATTAAAATCTTTAAGCAAATTAATCAACCAACATGCTTCGCTAGTAGCCATACTTATAGCTATATACTCTGACTCGGTAGAAGATAGACTGACACTGGCCTGTTTTTTAGATGACCATGAAATTAAGCAATCTGCGAACTTAAAACAGTATCCAGTTGTCGACCCTCTATCCTTCAAATCCCCTCCCCAATTTGCATCACAGTATCCCACTAATAAGTTGCTATTACATTTGTAGACAAGTTTGTAATTTATTGTATGTTTTACATATCTTAACACTCTTTTTAAGGCAGTTAATAAAACATTATTTGCATTATTTTGATATCTGCTCAGAATTGACACAGCAATACACAAATCAGGCCTTGTTCCTAATACAGCATACGACAAGCAACCTATAATTTTTCTACATTTATTTTCAATGTTTTTATCAATCACAGAATCATTGTTATCTTCTAATATTTTAGTGTTAAAGTTCAGATCCATTGGTGTACATATTTCTTTACAATTTTGCATATCAAATTTTTGCAATACACTTTCCAAATATTCCTTTTGATTAAGTTCAGTGATCCCTGTAACTAAATCTTGTTTTACATGAATACCTAAGAAATTTGAAACTAATCCCAAATCTTTCATTTTGAATTCATTATTTAATAATGACTTAAGGTCACAAATCTGCTTTTGATTATTTCCAAATATTAATAAATCGTCTACATACAGTAAAACATATGTTCTGGCGTCGCCTTCACATTTTGTGTACAGACATGAATCACTTTTTGATTTTACAAAACCTTGTTTCATAATGACTGAATTAAATTTGTCATTCCAATATTTGGGTGATTTTTTTAACCCATATATAGATTTATTTAATCTAACAATATTTTTATCACCACAATATGCACCTTCAGGCAATTCTAAATACACTTTTTTATCAATTTCTCCATATAGGAAGGCACCTGTAACATCCATTTGACTGATCGGCAAGTTTAATTTTGCTGCTATACAAATAAATAACCTGAAAGTTGACAATTTAGCTACTGGTGCATATAAATCACATAGTTCCATTGTATCACACTGCTCAAAACCTCTCGCCACTAGTCTCGCTTTATATTCTACATTACTATTAGAGTTTTTGATTTTAAATACCCACCTACTACTTACAGTCTTATCAGTTACAGGTTCTTCACAAATAGTCCAAGTATTATTTTCTTTGAGGGTATTCAATTCTCTCTGCATTGCTTCTTTCCATTTACTCGCATCTTTCCGTTGCATGGCATCTTGGTAAGTCTTCGGTTCATTTCCCTCAACATAGACATGATGACACTTGTAAAATGAAGTCTGTTTCCTAATTCGAGTACTCTTCTCACGCGTCTGTATCTCTCCATTATCATCATCGCTGAATTCGTCATCACTGGAACACGGTATGTAGACACTGTCACTTTCGCCAGACATATTAAGGGTCTCCTCTA
Organism: Heortia vitessoides; assembly: GCA_020976665.1. Classification (NCBI taxonomy): domain Eukaryota; kingdom Metazoa; phylum Arthropoda; class Insecta; order Lepidoptera; family Crambidae; genus Heortia; species Heortia vitessoides. The sequence continues at coordinate 5,532,431 of JACJUM010005602.1, forward strand.
CCTTTTCCTCTTCAGTCTGTGCTTCTTCTTGACTAATGACCTTCTTCTCCTCCATTGTAGTGTCCAGTATAACTAATTGTTCCTTCTGTTTTTCACCTTTTTCTAGAAATATGACATCTCTTTTAACTTCAACAGTGTTCTTTTCTGAGAAGAATATTCTGTAGCCCTTGACATTTTCCTCGTAGCCGACCATGACTGCTTTCTCCCCTTTTGGATCCCATTTTCTTCTCTTCTCTTTTGGAACATGGACATACACAGGACTTCCAAAGACTTTAAGGCCTGTTATATCAAAATGTTTGCCTGTCCACGTTTCATATGGGGTCTTTCCGGTTTCATTGCTTTTACTTGTTCTGTTTAGTACAAATGCCGCAGTATGAACAGCTTCTGCCCACAGCTTCTTAGGTAGACCTGCTGCACACAACATTGTACGTGCTGATTCTATTAGAGTTCGATTCTCTCGCTCCGCCTTGCCATTTTGTTCAGGAGTATATGGAACCGTGGTTTGATGGGTTATTCCACGTTTCTCAAACAGATTTTGAACCTCTTTGTTCATGAACTCTAACCCATTATCACTTCTAAAACACAATACTTTGTGTTTGGTTACATTTTCAGCCTTGTACAAAAAGTTCTCAATACACTTCTTAACTTCATCTTTGCCTTTAACAAAGTAAACTGACCTGTAGTTAGAGAAGTCATCTTTTAGAATTACGAAGTATCTGGATCCTCCCACGGACGGCACCTCCATAGGCCCGCACGTATCTGCATGTATTAACTCACATGGCCTACTCGTTTTATTTTCACTGGCACTGAAAGGCAAACGATGTATTTTGCCCTCCAAGCAACCCTCACAATCAAAGTCAGAGTCTTTCACTTCAATGTTGTTGTTTTTAAGCACCATTCGCACATACTGTAAGTTTTGATGAGCAAGTTTTTCGTGCCACTCTTTAAGTCCAGATTTCACTTCAATCGCGTTCGCTATCTCACATTTGTAACGCACGTCCATATAGTACATATCTCCGTTACGACTCGCTACGGCACTCACAGTATTTCCTTTGTAGATTTTACACAAGTTATTGTCCATTTTAACAACATAACCCCTCTCTGTAGCGCATTTGACAGATAACAAGTTTGTTTTCAATTTCGGAACGAAGAGTACATTGTCTATGGTTGTGTTTACCCATCCGCGGCCGTTGTAGACCTGTACCGCCACCTGTCCACACCCGAGCGCACTAATCTCCTCGCCATTTCCGACTATCACTGTTTTATTGTTCATCGTTAAGTATGTTGCAAATAGGTTACGATCACGGCACATATGTTGGCTAGCGCCTGAGTCCACTAACCACTTAGATTCTTGAACGTTACTATTTGAGTTCATCACCATAAATGCATTACTCGTACTGTCTTTTTCCCGATTCTTCTTGAAGTAGCACTCACTTTTAGTATGTCCCATTTTTTTACAATAATAACACTTTTTAACCGGTCTATTGTCATGTCCCGAACCCTTGTTTTGATTACACTCACTTTGATAGTGTCCCAGCTTATTGCACTTATAGCACTTAATGTTTTTCTTAGCTACAAACGCTGATGCTGACGAGTTTTGCGGCTCCTTGTCGTTAATACGTTCTTCTTCAATCAGTAATCTCGCGACAAGATTTTCTAGCGTTTGTTTATCGTCGGGCGCGGACTCCCACGCCGACACAAAATGTTTATAGGCATCTGGAAGAGACATTAGCACTTTTGTTATTACGAATCTTTCTGAAATGTCTTCTCCCATCTGTTTGAGCTGGTTTCTTAATTCCTCTATTTTAGATAAGAACATAGACATCGCCGTGCCCTCCTCGTACTTGTATTGGAAGAAGCGTTGTTGTACGATATGTATACTTGTTTCAGATTTTTGCTCATACACGCTCGCAAGTTTTCGCCACATTTCGGCTGACGTAGTACATGTTATGATATGCATCATCACGCTTTCTGACATTCTTGTAACAAGCCATGATTGAGCCTTCGCGTCTTTCTTTTCCCATAAAGCCTTCTCAACCGCCTCCTCCGGTTTCACCCTGCTTCCGTCTGTCACTTCCAGTAAGCCTTGACTCCGTAACAAAACGATGGTTTGGAATTTCCAAATATTCCAATTGGATGTTCCCTCGAGCTTTATGTACGTTTGGAGTTTCAAAGAATTGTCGTCCGCCATCTTCCTGTCTGTTCGTCCCGACCTTGCTTCAATCACTCGCAAGTATTTTTTTTCTTCCCGCCGGTTTCTAACCTCAACCACACGCGGACAATTTTCACTTTTTGGTTTTTGACGAAAAAAAGTTTTGATTGTTTTACTTTTTCTCAGGATTATGTGCCTGGGCCCATAACCTGTAGAAATGTAAGTAAAACAATAGTTTAACTTAAAGCAGACTTTTATTTATTTAATCAGACGTTTTTTTTTATACACTGCACAATATCGGCCATGACAGTGCGGAGAGGAGTGTTACCAACATAACAAAATAGAAAAATATTACATTGCTACCAACATAACGTTTTTTTATTTTTTCATTTTCACGGCATGCTGACTTTGTTTATGGAATTTTATCCACTATCTAGCAATAGCAACCTGACATACAATGCCCTGTCTTAACTATACTAATATGTTTTATCATTACAGCCATTGAAAGTCCACAGCTGGACATAGGCCCCGCCCAAGAAAGGAGGAATTTTGCCTATAGACAAGCGTGTTGGTTATCGCAGAGCACGGCTTCGGGACGGAAACGATGCTGACTATTCCCATCCGGTGCATTTAAGCTATATTGTTTCGGATGAATATTTATCTGTCAGTTCTGGTCCCTTAAACGCTTCTAGCGACACCTGGCGCAGAGGGAGCTACTATTCTACTCTGACGGTTCCTCACAGTATACTATATACGGTACATATAAATATATATTTATAATGAAAACAATATTACGTCTATAAATTGAGGTATAAACTGTCTTATCTATCACGTTGAATTAAACAGCACGCAGTACTTAAAAATTATCAAAATCGGTTCGAGAGTTTACACTTAATTATATTATCATTTAATTTACACCTAATTTATCGATATATATTAAATGTAGTTAACACAAACTGTAAGCATCCACTAAACAATAGACCAAAATGTCGTGTATCATTATTAACGCACATATTAAGCCAGGTTTGGACCCTCAATAGACAGTTTACATCAGTAATCTGGTAAAGGCTCGCCCAGAGCATTTATGGGCTATGACAAGCTGATATTAATTACTTTTGTTCCTTTACGATATTATCAGCAAGACCACAATTATATTTAGTAATACATTGGCCGTAGGAGGTCCACTGTATTACCACGGCATCAAAATAATCGGTGATCGTGATATTTACTAGATAAAAAAACAATTTGTCTCAGATGCCAGGCGGGACTCGAACCAGCACCTTTCCCATATTATTGATATCCCCATTGATATTTGAGTGTTTGTAGGTAATTACCTAACTTACAACATTACAGAAATGGCGCTGTTTCTCAGCACATAAAGGATATTAGGAACGAGTCTATTTCATTTTAGTAAATATCATCTAAAATATCATGTATCATTTTTTATGCACAAATCGGTGTTCATCTTTAGAGAGTTTTCGTCTTAACTTCCGTAAAATTTAAAAATAAATATATATATTTTGCTTTAAACATAACTACATACTTAGTTTGTATTTAAGAACGACATTTATAACAAAAACACGTTACGATATATTTTTAAGTTCTTCCCCATTAGTGACAATTAGACCCCGAAAAAGATCACCACAAAAACGAAAATCCACACGGACGTAATCGAGTACAAATAGCTAGTAATTCACACGACTTTTAATACCTCGACCTGACGCTGAGATAAGTAACCTTAAAGCACCTGTGTTACAAATATCTGACAACAGAGGAATAACAAATAATACTTATTCAACATATATATATAACACTCAGATACAGAAAAAATATTTGTCCTGAGCGGGGATCCAAACCTTGAACTTAGGTGCATAAAATATAAGCACTACTTATGCTCTGCTCGTCAACTGGAATATTAGATAATTAGAAGTCTCAATCAAGTGCGTATGGTAGAACAAAATGCGTCCCTCGTCTCACACCGCGAAAAAATAACGTACAACAAAATAGATTAAGAAATCAAGACATTTTCTGTCGGCGATGGTCGACCGAAGCCGATATTAAGACTTATCGGAGACGCAACGCCTGTTACAGATAAGGGCACAAAAGGATCAAAGAGTGATGAGCGACGAGTTTGCCGGGGGTAATCGAATGATTGCGGGGTAATGAGGAGTCAGGGATAAAAGGACGTTCCAAAGAGGAGCAATAAAATACAGGTACTTTTATTACATGACTGAACTAATCGATGGTCTCATAAAATTTTAATTCATAGTAGAGTTATTCTAGTATTATAAAAAAATGTTGTTTTATCTTATGATAGAGCAATGGGGTGATTCCATAAAAATGTAAATAAGTCGAAATTAATTTAAATTTACTACATAGATTATATTTAATACATATATTGATAGATCGAGTGTAAAAAGGTCTAAACAATTAATATTCAATCAACAAAAGCTCTCATATATTAAAGTTACTCGGTGATAAGTCGTTTAAAGCATTTGTGTTATGGATGTGTTATGGACATACTATTATATTTGTGATCACTGAAATACCTTACCATACGACAAACACAATTCATATTAGCCATTGGAAGTCTACTGTTAAACATAGGCCTCCCCAAGACAAAGTGAATTTTGCCCATAAATGCAACGCTGAGCAAGCGTGTTGGCAATCGCAGAGCATAGCTTCGAGAAGCGGATGCTGGTGTCCAACCCCGTCTTGTGCATTTGAACTACACTGTTACGTATTGTTATATCACCATCTGTCGGTTCCGGTACTTAAGTCGCCTCTGACGACATCTGATACAGGGGAAGTACTATTCAACTCTGTCGGCACCGCATGACCTTCTGACACAAATATTCATCGTAAAAATGTCTGTCTTGGCTGATGATCGAACGCACCACCCTTATCGCTACATCTACCATATTAGGCCCTCGAATGTGCCTAAGACGTTAAATTAACGCGTAAATAATATTATTTTATATTTGATTATACCAGTTAGTCCTTCATCCGCATTATCTATTTAAACTAGTTGTCTAAAATAGCCTGCACAAACAAACTGACAAGCTGTTCTGTTACATGTCCTGTATATTGTTTATATTTCAAGATAGAAATTAATAATGAATATATTCATTTAAAGACATCCGTTAACGGTATCATTATTGTCTCTACAACTTTTTTCATAAACACCGCTACTCAGCTAATTGTAATTTTAATAAACCTCGTCAAACACTTTATTTGCCACAGCATTTATTACCACGCCTAAAAAGTCCGCTGCGTGACTTTGCGTTATCCTTTTTTGTGTCCGATTTCAGTACACTCCTGTACCTATTTTGTACCCAAACGTATCTTTTGTTCAACCAAAACATACGTTGACTCAACACTTTGCCCAACTTCGTAATTACTGCGATGGAAAATAAATCAGATTAACTATGGCTGCTAAAGTGATAACCTTATACTTAACTGGAATATTTGTTCTTGTTTATATTGCCATATTTTTTATTATTCAATGCAATGTTCGATTGAAAACTTTATTTTGTATCCCACAGATATTTTTCGAAAAGCAATTTATGTCCACTCTTTGGATTCAAGCTAGGCTCTAAAACTATAAAAAACGGACCAGTTTCCACCAATCAGTTGATAAATATAATCATAAATCACACAACATCGCATACATTGACCTGATACTGGAATAAGTCACTTAAAGCACTTGTGCTACGGACATTAGACAACAGAGGAATCACAAACATAATACTTAAACATATATCATTAACACCCAGACATACAACAAATACAAATATACTTATACAAATATTATTCCTGATTGGGGATCAAAACCTCGACCTTTGGCGTACAAGATAGGATCACCTGCGCCATCAGGTTAAATAGTACATAAAGTAAACAGTGGTCGGTATAGAAACCACGCTAAGGTCGCCGAGATAAATGCTAGTAAAATTGCCTTAATATTTCCTGGTCTCTAAGTGTGCGATAATACTAGCTTATATAGACAGTGGTGGCTCTACCAAATAATAGTTTACCTTTCTAGCTCTTTGCCCCGGAATATAAAAAAATTAAGCTCATCAGCCGTAGAATGTCCACTATTGGACATGAGCCCATGAAAAGGGACTTTTGGCGATAAATACTGCGAAGGCGTGGCAATCGCAGAGTGTAGCTATGCAACGGGGATCCCTACCCTGTTGAATTTTTACTACGCTGTTTCGGATGGATATACCGCCATCTGCCGGTTCCAGTACCTCCGTCGCGTCTTGTCATAAGACACCTGGTACACAGAAAATTTCTATAATATACTCCGGCGGTACTTCACGGCATATTAGCTATAGTTCTTACACTTGCAAACATTGCTAAACTTTAAGGGTGAGATTAAAACCCTCACGAAGTTTATAGCCGATACTATTATCACCGACTTGATATAGGGCTTGGTATTTTCTATAGTTTTAGCCCAAAATTTCCATCTCAGGCAGGCGTAATGGCAATCCGATGGATTCTGATTCCGCTGTTCTAAATGAAATCCCGCCATTTATTGGGTCCGGTACATCAGTAGTTTTGTATGATACCTGATACTCCTGGTATACTGCACTGTACACTCTGCCAGTAACCAAAGACTTTGTACTTCATTAAATCAACTAACTAAATCGAGATATAGCCTGTTATTCTACTTTGCTGGTATCTAACGACAATGAACCATGATTAAGTTTTAAGCTGCAGTGAGATGCAGCCTCTAGTCAACCAAATGCAAAGCAAAAACTGATTGAAATAAAATATGCGTCGCTAATTTCCATTTCAATGAGATTTTCGATCAGCTTCTCATCGGGTGCAGTGTATCCCGGCCGCAGTGGATGTAAGACTGATTGCCCGTTCCTGTGGGATCTTAATTACATTTTCGATAACAGGATCGGGCCGAGCCCGGGGGACGCACGTTACATCGCCTTTAATTATTCCTCTTTGACCTGGTGTCAACAGTTTAGCGAAACATGACAGATTTCGAATAACATAATATGGTGTGATCCTAACTTTTGTTACAATGGATTTGTTTGTCTTCGCTAGATTTTTGATTTTTTGAGTGAATTTAATATAAAATAAAATTGCAAAAATAACGGTCCTTTTATGACTGTCATGATTACTTCTTTGCTCTTAACGCGACTAAAGAGACTTCTAATTTTGCAAGTTTCCAAAAAACAAAAAAAATATATATGCGTACTTTCTTACGAAGGAGTAATTCAATGGGATAAGAAGATATTATTATTTTCAAAAATGTATGACTCGAATAGGACTGAGGTAAAATAAACAATTCGCACTAACGAGTCAATATAACAAGAGACTAACGAGCTTCGGAAATATGAACATAAGCTTGTATTCTAGAAATTTCTTATAGTAATAAAGAACATTCTACTTCGAATAATTTTAACAAGGTTATTTGAAGCTTATTTCTACGGGCCGAGAGAAAAGGTGAGCAATTCTTGTTCCAACATCAGTAGTAAAATAAAGCCAGTATAATTATTTAAATCGGAAAACCACATTAATAACTTTATTAGTTACTAATCATGCATTATTATATATATTAATTCTGACTAGAATTTCACGAAAAATTTAACATACTTTTCGGTCTATTCTTCGAGTGGTCTATTATTTTTGTCAATGAATACGTTGCTTAAGAATGTAATGAATAAATGTGCCATGTAATCCCAAATGTATATAACTTACACATTTTTAGAATAACTATAAATTATACAATCTATAATTCCGAGGCTCGGCTGATCGCATATCATCACTGCCATAAATGATTATAATTTTAAGGCTTAATGAAAATGTAGTTAATAAATGGAAAGTGAAAACATTTAGTCTTAAACTTTCAGGTTTTTTTTATTCGCTGTGTCATTGAACTGTACTACGCAAGTCAATTTTAACATTTCATTAGAACGGCGACAGATAGACTGATATTTAAATTCAATGCCTTTGAATACGTCATCGGCTAATATTAATAATCTAAAAAGCGGGAACATAAATCATCGCCGAATGAACAGATAAAATATTTGTAAATTGTATTCATTTATTCAGTTTCGGTGGCATCACTTTTAAAGCTCTTACTTCAATTTAAATTTTGACAAATGACTTAGAAATTCATAGACTATAAATATTATAATATACATATTTGTCTTAGGTGGGGAACTAACCTTCAACCCCAGGCACATAAGATAGGATTACTACCATCTGCGCTATTGGACACGATATAACCCGTATTAGAATGACATTTTTTTTTAAATTGTTTACGTATATTTGCTATGTTAGTTGAAAGATTCAGTTAAAAAATAGTGTGTTTACATTCTGTCGTGATTTTCATTTCATATATTAATGATGTAAGTTTAAGAGATAGATTAAAGAATAGTGTAATAAGAGATCGATGTGGTGTAAAAGATAATGTTGTGACAATAGAAAAAGGAATGTTAAGATGGTTTGGACATGTGGATGGATGGAAGTAAAATGACCGCACAAATATATAGAGCGGAAGTGAATGGAAGCGTTGGTATAAGACGACCGAGGTGAACATATATTAACCAGGTGAAGAGGTATTAAAGAAGGGCCAGGTCAGAAATACCAAGAATAGACGAACGTGTATGAAAGAACTAATGCGAGTAAGGCAAGCAAAAGAGGTATGCCAAGATCGAAACAAGTGGAGATCTATAGTCTCTGCCTTCTCCGACGGGACACAGGCTTGTTGTATGTATGTATATTTAAGAAGAATCGTTCAATATGTTAATTAATTGTTCCATATACTGAACATAGCATTTGCTGCGTGATTGGTTGACGCCATATTACGTGTACCAATCTCAGAGCTTACTCTTCCCGCGAATTCTTCTAATTAAGAAGATGATTGAGGTTGATTAGATAAAACTTCAGGTGTCAAATGAAACGTGTGCAAGAAAAATAAACAGAGCTATGAAAAAAACTGTGCTTTACTAAATAAGCTGGATTAATTCAAAATTTTACTTGTTAAATTAAGCTAAACAATAGGAATTGAAACACGTAGTTCTACCATTGTAGCACGGAAAATAATTATTTTGATGCGATGTAGGTAGTGGCTTATGGGAGCATTTGTTTTTGAAGGATTAATGGGATTAAAAATTTAAATTTGTAATCAGTTAATTCAATACCGTCAGCAAACAAGCATACTATCTGCCTGATAGTAATGCCTGTTAAGCGTTACCGTAACTTTTACACGCTTGTGTCATCACAATGATATCAATAGCGCGTCAGTGACGCTGGAACTGACGTCAGAGTCAGCCCGTATAAGGTTAGTCGGAATAAAAAAAAGTCAACCCTGCGAAATGAAGATATCAAATCCGTTTACCCAGTAATTTAATTGCTTCTAAACCTTGCGTCAAACCGGAACTTGAGAAAGAAGTTGAGAAAGTTTTAATAAGTTTAATTCACTCACTTATCCTAATTTTTTGTCGTGCCTATACTAATATTTTATATGTATATTATAAATTGACAGGCCCGATGGCGCAGACGGTAGTGATCCTATCTTATGCGCCAAGGATCATGGGTTCTTTCCCCACTCAAGACAAATATGTGTATGATGATATTTGTGTTTGTTCTAATAGTGTTAAATATATGTATTTATATAGTAAATTTGTGATTCCTCTATTACGTCCGTAATTAAGTGTTAAATTACTTACCTCGTCAAAGTTAAGTGACTTACTTATCATGTCAATGTATAAGATGTTGTAGGAATTAATATATATAACAAAAAATAATTCAGGCTGATACATCTGTTCCAAATTTATAATTTACAAATGTTGCTGTTTGCGGGTAGAAATAAGAAAAGTGAGGTTACATTGTAAACGACCTCTGTACCCTAAATAAACAAGAATAATTTTAAATGATTGAGAAAGTTTTACTTAGTTCAGTTTATTCACTTCTCCTATTAATTTGTCGTGCCTTTACTAATATTTTATGAGTGGCTGACCCGACAGATGTTGTTCTAGTTTGCATAATATATTCTCATTGGTATAATTTACTAAAAAATAATAATTTAACGAATTCATGTTTAAATTTTTATATGCATATACAGCCCACATTCTGGCAACCGTGTAAATTGTCAAATGTCTGATAGGTATTAATTATATTAGCTGTACTCTTTTGACTAAAGCTTGATTATAATAGTATATATCATATATAACAAAAAAGTTATAAAATGCCTTAGAGTACATAGTTTGAGATGGAAAAGGATTTATAGTTTAAACTAAACCAACCAACAACAACAACCTATTCAACGGAAGCGAAGTGCACGCAGGCTTAACCGTAGGAAAACTATTTGAAAAGAGTATATATATATTGGAAAACTTGCTTCTTGTGGTAATAATTACACTATTTAAGCATAAACATAATTTTCCCCAATACCTCACATAAACCTTTTCGAGGATTTTATTACGTCCAAAAATTTTGTGAATTTTATGGTTTGCGTTAGAGAATCGCATTGGGCAGTTCTCCAAATGCAATAGTCATATAACATAATATTTGATTCATCGAGACCTCGTATTTCTAATGGAATTTTTTTGTTTTGTAAATATGGAACCATTTTCTTGACCTGGGAGAATCATTTATATACTTAATCGCAATTGGTAACTGCATCTTGCGGGCTTCCCATCCCGGGGTTAAAGAGAAATTTTAGGAGCAACCTAAAAATTTGAGTAGAAAAAGCAAAATATCTCTTCACGTAATAAGCAACTGACGTTATTTTATGCTACAGAGGGCAAATAAGCATGCGGCCTACTTGATGGAAGGCGGATACCGCAATCAATGAATGTTTACAACACAGAAGCATCATTCACGCGTTGCTGACCATGTTAAAACCTCTTTACTCCCTTTTTGAAGAACCTCATTATTAAGCCTGAGGTGCCAGAACCAATAGATGGCTTATATTAATGCAACAAAGTGGGGATGGGCACCAGCGTCTCTGCTCTAATCTACAAAAGCCACGCATAAACGTTAACTAGGGATCCGATTGGAAATCTCTTGGGGACGTCAACAGCAATCTTCTTATAACTAATGTGATGCTATAAGGCAGATATTTTTTTATTAACTGATTTATTTTTTTTACCAATAACATAAATGTACAAATAAATACAATTAAAATTCATAAATAAATAAACGGATTAAAAATAAAAATATTTATTATACTAAATCAGTTTTTGACCAATGTATGTTACCAGTGATAACTTTTGACAAAACGTGGTCTCTATTAGCCAACTAAAATGCCCCAACTAGCTATCAAGAGGTCAATGTACGGAGTCTCTTTGCGTGATCGAATCAGGAATGAGGAAATCCGTGAAAGAATGAATGTTACCGGCGGATTAGCAAGTTCAAATGGTTGAATGTAGCGGCAGGATACTTGACATACAGTACCGATGGCCGATAGAGTCTTAAGGTGCTGGAGTAAAAACCACGTACCGGCAAGCGAAAATAACTTTTCATACAAAGAACAGACGATCTGACTAATAATGCAGAATCGCGCTAGGCGCAGGCCGCATACAACAATCACAATCGGAAATTACTTAGGAAGGTCTATGTCCAGAAGTGGACATCTGTAGGATGTCCACTGCTGGATATCCTCATATGATGACAATACAAAAAGTGGTGGAAACAATACTGCAGGCATCTTTAAGCAACGGTGATAATCAGCTCGCGAGCTGTATGCTTGTTTACCAACACATTAGTAATAAATAATCTTTCAACAAAAGTCAATTGATTGAATTCCAATGTTTTGAGTTAATTAATTGCTAAGCCCAGACAATCCAAGGTCTAGTTAAGTGAGCCAGCAATAAATAACGGGTAACTTACTGCAATTGACACGATTTGGCACCGAGAGTCTTGGCGTCGAATGCATTATTGTAATTTATAGACGCTAGACCTCATATGGCAACATAATCTAATATGCATGCAGTAATTAGTTCAAGTTACATACACGATGTTAAGACTTATTCAAAGTAGACGGAGTCAATTAAGTGCCTCATTACAGAGCTAGTTCTGAGTGACTTTGGAGTATTTCTTATTAGTACATAACATAATGTACAGCCATGTCATTTGGTAATATATACTTCGTATTATGTCCATATTATGAAATTGAAATATTATTAAAAGTTTGTTTTTGACGCACCCGATTCCGCGCATTTGTTAATGTCCCAGTACAAAGCAAACATTTTTATAAAAAATATTTGTGTTTGCATTTGAAATAATGCAGTATTATATTTGTGATTCCTCTGTTGTTAAATATCCATTAAAGTCTTTAAAGCGATTCCTCTTGGATCGGGTACAGCCTGGTCAATGTATGGGATGTGTAAATTTATTTGTATATACACAAATAAATAATAAATAAATTAACACGACATAATACGATGACCTGACTCTGAAATAAATTGCTTTATGAACATGTGTTTTGGATATCAGACAACACAGGTATTACAAGTGTAATACTTAGATACTTATCAATAACACCCAGACACAGAATAAATATAAATAGTCATGTTTAATCATCTTTGTTAATTTGTTATAAATATCGTTTGTGTACCTACGTACAGTTACTACGAACATTGGCTATGTTCTTATCGGAAAAGTCAATTAACCAAATAAGCAAATAGAAACTTGGAACTGAAAGTGATAAGAACTCAAAGTACTTCCTCTCAAGCAAAGGTATTTATATTATATTGTTTAAACTAATATCATAGAAAGGTAAAAATCAATTGTTTGTTTCGGTTTACCTCAAAAACTACTAAACCGATTTCAAAAGATCATTTATTATTCAAAAGCTACTTCTTTATCCGGTGATTTAGGCTATGTTATGTTTCAAAAAGTATGAGACCTCAATATTAAGTTGTAAACAGAAATTACTGAACTCATTACAGAAGCTTACTTGTTACGGGTTAACACGAAAACTACTAGACGAAATAAACTGAGAAATTCCTAAACTCATTTATAAATAGAAAATTACATTATCCACAAGTGACAAAGGTAATATATTGTAATTCCATATTGTCACAGGAGGAGATATTACGCTGTAGTAGTAAATAAATAAATTTCCACAACATCTCATACATTGACCTAAATCCGAAGTCACTTAAAACACTTGTTACGAACATGAGACAACAGAGTAATCACAAATATACTACTTTAATACACCCAGACACAAAACAAACACAAATATCATCATATACATATTTGTCCTGGGTGGGGATCGAACCTATGACGCACAAGACAGGATCACTTTCATCTGCGCTATCCGGCCCATCAACGTTAAAGTTAATCTTTACTTTCACTCACAATACTAATCTAATAATACAGCTAAAAACCAGTTCATCACTGAAGACCCTAGGTATGAAACTAGACTAGTTCTAATGAATAGGTAATAAATAACAGAACGAGTTGCTTATGGCTGCCAGTTGGTGCAATTTGGCACTGCCAGACAATACTGAGCAGCGAGTGTTGGATTCTAATTTACGAGTTCGGATTTCATGTAGTAAACTTCTTCTAAAGCGGCATCTGGTGGAGCCAAGGACAAAGTTCACTTCGGTAAAATATTGCACTATATTGAATTCTAGTGGTGTATACTAGTAAGTAGATAATGAGGTGTTAGTAACTCGGAACAAGAGTTTACATACGTATTGATACGATAGTTGCAAGTGAGGTACTGGCAGAGTAAAATAGTACCTGTCATGTACTGAGGTGGCTGAGGTAGTGAAACTGACAGCCGCCAACGCCTAATGTGGCACGAATAATAAAAAAAGAAAGAAAATTTATTTATTTATAAGCCAAATTGTGATACAGACTAATGATTTCCATTGAATTGAATGGTTTAAATATACGGTTGCAAAATAAGGTGAACTAGTAAAAACCCTACAAATTTTTTACAACGTATCGAATGTATTCAAGAACCGAACACACAACTGTCAGGGCAGTGACCAGGGTTAGTCAACCGCGTGACTCCATGGAAGATCTTCCCTCTTCTAATTTAGCAACATTTTAACTAGCAATGAATAAGAAAAACCTTAGACCGTATTCTCTCATTATTTTTATTAATTAGACCAAGTCGAAAAACAAACTTAGGTACAACAACATCTCAGGTAAATAGTATAGTACAGGTCGTCTGCATTAATGACTCACTCGCACCTATATCTACTGCCATATAGCAGTGTTCGTATTGCTCCATTCCGGAAGAGAGTACTGTTGGCGGTATTATCTTCAAGGCACGAGGTTGGTAACGCGCTAGTGATTTCCATTTCAATTTCCTTACTGTACGCTTATTTGTCAACCTGGGGTAACAAAAAAATAATCGACTGCCTTCTAATGTAACTTTGTTGGTAGTCTGATAGCCCACTACAATATTTTGAACATTAAGAGATATGATAGTTTAGTAAGTGTGATATATATCTCAATTTAAAGTCGCAATATATATTTCATGATACACATAGATATACTCGTATAGGTAGGACAAGAAAACCTCTGTTGGGTACTAGTTATATATAATTTTTCTAGTATACTAACTAACTATATATATCTGATAATGTTTAATCAATTTTGGACTTTAACATATTTGGAAGTAAGGCACGTATTGCGAGTCAAGCACGTTACTTTAAAGTGTGTGGTGGACCTATTCCAAAATTAGTACACAAATTTTTAACCGTCAATTTTCCATTCAATTTGAGGCGGTAACCTGTATCAAGCTTACCACAATTATGACGTCACGTCACCCAGTGTGGTGGAACGTGGGAAATATCGATCAGGTGACTACCAAGCGCGCTCATGCGGGAGAATTATGAACACGGCGCGGTGACCATACGTAGACCAGAGAACGGGATAGATTCGATTGAGACATACATAAATATAAACTTGCAGTGAGCTGGCTATTTTGTTTCTTACTTTTATCTTTGACGGGCCCGATGGGGCGGATGATAAAGATTCTATATTGTGCGCCAAGGGTTCGATTCCCTTCCAGAACAAATATTTATATGATGATATTGGTGTTTGTTCTGTATCTGAGTATTGAATATATCTATTTAAGTAGTATATTTGCAATTCCTCTGTTGTCTGGCGTCCGTTACACAAGTGCTTTAAGCGACTTACTACGGAGACAGATCATATATGAGATGTTGTGGAATTTTTTATTATTATTATCCTATCTTGTGCGTCAAGGGTCGTGGGTTCGATTCCCACCCAGGCCAAATATTTATATGATATTTGTTTATTCTGTGTTTTAGTTTAAAATAAATGTATTCAAGTAATATATTTGTGATTCCTATGTTGTCTGGCGTCGTAACACAAGTGCTTTATGCGACTTACTATGGAGTGAGTTCAATGTTTGTGACGTTGTAGTAATTTATTTATTATTTATTAATTACAAGCTTGGCAACGAGGTAATGATATCCTTCTATCACGAGCATCTATATGCTACAGTAACGTTTACTATGACGCGGAATGTATACTTGTTTATCAACTTGGCCTAAACTTAAAGTAAAAGATACAGCTACTCGAATCTACCTCCAAAGTCACTACAACCACATTACTGCAACATTGTTATTAAAAATGTATCAATGTAACAGTGGTGAGGAGTCAAACAGTCATGTACCTGCAAAGAAGAAGCAGTAGTATACATATACATACATAGTAGAAATAATACAAGGTAATGATGCAATCTCATGCATTATATTCTCTCAAACCTCGGCTGCAACCACACTGCAACTTGGCGCACTTTCATCTCATAATACAGGTGAAACTTTATTTCAATGTTTGTTAAGAAAATCGTGAAGAGTACCTACGTATGGAAGTTCATATAATTTGTAATAATATTGTATAAATGTTTTGGTAACTATATCGCATTGGGTGTGATATTATTAATGTAAATCACAGGCATATTTTATAATGAGATAAGAATAATAAGATGCCGAGAAAAGTTATTTAGGCAAATTGCGTTATGGGTATCTGACACACAGAGGAATCACAAATATACTACTTTATAATTATGATAATATGCAATATTTTACACCCAGACACAAAGAAAACAAAAAATCATCAGTTAATGTTTGTCCAAGGTGGAGATCGAAATTACGACCTTACTACGCACTAGATAGGATCACTAATATCTGTGAAATCGGGCATGTTTTATAGTACAATATTTGATGTCAGTAATAAGGTTACTAAATGCACCATATTAAAGTTGGTACGTCTACTAATGGGCCTAGGCCACCATAAAGGACCTACCCGGACCCTACGCTATTTCCGGTTTCGGTATCATAATCAACTCTTACGACCCCAAGTGAGTAGTTACTATTTTACTCTGAACATAATAGAAGATAAATTATGTATGACAAGATCTTTTTCTATTCCCTTACAATAAAAAAAAATATATTTATTTACAAGTAAAAAGCATTTGAATACCTTAGCATTTGACTTATACAAAGAGCATTAATAATAAAGAAAAGACAATATTAATGGCGTTCTCGCGATAAAGGTGGAGAGTGCGACAGAGATGGCACGATATCCTTACTCAGACTCAATAATCTAAAATTCTTATGTTAAATATCCATGTCTACATAAAAATCCACACTTTTGTTTAATATATATATAAGAAATTGTGTCTGTTTTTAGAGGAAGTAAGCATTTGAATGATCAGTAAGGTAAACATTAGTTGATTAAGATTTAAGAACCTGTGAACGAGAGGAAAAAGCGATAATCGAAATGATGTCAACACGATAAAGGGTTGGGCGTGCGAGGGAGATAACACGATATCCCTATTTCCGACCATTTAAAATCCGATGTTAAAAAGAAAACCTACTGAGGAATCCACACTCACTTTAAAAATTTGAATTTTTGTCTGTTTTTAACGACTTTTGATAAAAGTGTTGTAGACGTAGAAAATAAGTGATTTTAAAAGAATTTTATGAGATTTTCATTCTATATAATATTTGAAAATTTATATTTAATTTTAAAAAAAGTTTTGATCGGTCATATAACCCGTACGATACATATTGAAAAGCATATACCTCGCATAGACTCCAAATACAAGCACCCCGAGCTTCTACTGAATAACGGTATCAAATACTTAAGAGAGTTTAAGGCTGGCAAGCAGTATACCACACAAAGTGGTTGCTCTTTTACTACGCTAACTTTAACTTCAGCATACGTTATTTCTAGAACGAATAGCGGAAAGTATTCACATTACATCATAAATAAGTAAGTATTAGATCTTGCATACATTGTTCTGGCACTAAAGCATTCTTTGTTTAATAGTAGCGAGATACAATGAATTTATCACACCTCTGGCTTAAGTTAAAGTAGAAATAGTAATATATATATATATATTTCTAGGTCGCCGTAGTACTTAGTTGTCGTAAGAGTCTATTGAGGTAGAGCAGATATGGGCAGCAGCAATTTCGTCGTAAAACTACGCTCTGCGGTTACCCACACGATCTCAGATGATGATAACGATGACACGGGATGGGTAGCAGCATCCCCATCGCGATAACTGCGCTCTGTGATTGCCAACACGCTTGCTCAGTGCAGCAATTATTTGCAATAAACCTCCTTTTTTCAAGATGCCTATGTTCACTAGTGGACTTTCAATGGCTGGTCTGATGATTATTAATAAAAATAACATGATTTATATGTCCTCAAATGGAAATTGAACATTTTGTCACACTATTATCATAGCTGCATTATGACACCATACATTACGTACCTATTTATCTACTTTATATAGCTCTAACCCTGTCTAATAAGTATCGGAAAGTCTACCCTGCGGTAGGCGAAACATGCAATTTTGTATAGGAGTACATTTTTAAAGGCGAACGTAGTTTATGGGAAACCACATCACGTGACTACCCCCCACGTAGAAACGCTTGCTTGAAACGTAATGTATGTCATTATAATTGTCAACTATGACTACGTGATTTGTTTCGTTCATTATCAATCTATACTAAAAATAATTCATTGATACATTTGATTGGTTATTTGTAGTGTGGTAGTGCTTGAGTTATACTTTTTTATAATTAGATATAGTTCTTTTAGTATTTTTTATATATTTTTATAGGAACCGTCAGCAAACAAGCATACAATTCCGTTGATGGTAAACGTGACCGCAGCCTATAGACACTCTTGTCAACACAAAGATATCACTAGCACTCAGTTCAGTCAGGGTTGTTGACTTGCCACCTCGGTGAACTGAAGATGACAGCAATGTAATCACAGCTATTTGGCGGTATAAATAGGTGAGAGTATAAATAGCAAGTTGTGGGTTCGATCCCACGGTTGTTTGTTGTATAATTATATATTATAATTGTATTCCATTGCATAAAAGCTTGAAGTGACTGATCTCGGAGTCTTTATGAGATGTTGTGTAATGAATTAATACTTATTAATTTTACTAATCTTAAAACATTTTATGAAATTAGTGAAAGAAAGAGATCTAGTTGAAAAACTAGCAGCAGCAGCAGAAAAGCGAATCCCAACTTTGTGCTTAGCTTTCTTTGAACTGTACAATCAATTTCAGATGGTTTATTTGATCTATATTTATCTATGATCGTAGCTGAATGCAAAATACTATCGATTTTAAATAATAATACAATAATACTTTTGCGAGTACAGAAATAAATGAACAGACGAATATTTTTATTTAGAAAGAGAACTTATTTTTATATTATTATGTCAAGTATTAAGTCCGCGTGATAGTAAACGATACAAAAGCCTATAGACGTTCATAATATCACAAGAATATCAATAGCGTCGTGCGGTAACGGAAGATTAAAATAGTACCTCCCCGTGTACCAGGTGTCGTAAGAGGCGATTAAGGTACCGGAACCGACAGTTAGCGGTATATCCATTCGAAACAATGTAGCTGATATACACAGGCGGGAACGAGCAGCAGCATCCCTGTTGCGAATGATTCGTTTAGCAATCCGGGAAGGCTTGCCCAGGTCCAGCAGTGGACTTCTAATGGCTAATATGATGATCACTAGCGTATTGCTAACCTTGTGACTTGGAAGATAGTTTGTCACATTACCCAGTAATTCCACCGCTTCTCTTGCCGGTATAGAGTATTAATGGTAAGAGTGAGGTACCAATGCTGTGAAACTTATAAGTTTATATGAGGTCTACCTCATGTAAACTTATAAGTTTCATTTTGTCACAGATATAATTATATGCTATTAGATAATGATGTCATCTTGATACCTCTACACGTTTCTGAAAAAAAACTGTGCCAAATTGATTTTGTAAGTGCACCTTTTAACACTTCACATTTGAATAAAATAAGTCAGGCAGAATATAATATTTCGAGCCAAATCCTTTAAACTATCTACTACTAATACGTGCCTATATACTACTACTATGAGACGTAGCAATCGCTGAAAATAAGCTCTCTCATCACCTCTTTTCCTGGCGGAGGTATTATTTATTCTATTCTGTCGATACCCCACGGTATTCCTCTCATCATCATCATATCAGCCGTAAGACGCCTACTACTGGATATAGACCTCTTCAAGTGATTTCGAATTCAAGGACCGGTTGTATGCGACCTACGTCCGCGGCGATCCTGCAGCTTTAGTCAGATCATTCCTCCACCTAACTTCAGTTAAGTAATGACTTTTTATACATACAATTATATTTTTGAAAAAATTTACGCGTTGTTTCTAATACGTTAAGTCAGGTCAATGTATGAGCTGTTGTGGAATTTCTTGTTTTTATTATTATGTGTTTTTTAATTTAAATTTCTTAGGTTGCCCTGGGTAACTTGGTTAAAAAAATCAAGCGAAGTGTGTATTTTTGTATTTATATCTGGCTGATAAGTATCTGATAGTTGTAAAACTATATGACATAAAATTGCTGCTTTTTGGAGTAGTATGTATTTGTATTTTGAAAGTGTCTTAGGGCTATTAAGTAGAAGTTCTGGTATAAGACCTGTTGTAGAAACCACTATTGGTACTACGCATACTTTATTATTATTATTCTATCAAATAAGGATATTGAAAGAGGCCGCAAAAGAATACCCATAACAACAAAATCTCACTCGTAAAGAAATAGATAAAAAAGGCCCAAGGTATTTATAGCGTAAGGAAAATATTTCCATCTAATCTCTGCTTGATAAAGTAAACCGCAACAAAGAAGATCTGCATAATTAGCTGCTCATTTTGAAAGCTTGTGATTTATGAGGGAAGACTGACCTGATTTGTTCATCGAATCCATTTTAATTTATACTTTTACATCTAAAATTCGCCCGTGTAGAATTAAGCGTCCCCAAGGATCATCAAGAGAATAATAGAGAGAGCAAGAGTAGCATAGGAATGTTCCTTTCTTTTAGCTATTTGTACAATTTTATTATGGCCTTTTTAGTCGTGAAAAGGAATTTGCATGCATAGATGATGATGGGAGATGGGATTTACGATAATTGTCAATTTTAGTACTACCAAAAATCTACAAATGGCGCTGACCGATTATAAAATGCAATCCTTACTTATTTATTGAGCAACTAAGTCTCAGGTTGGAAACTGTACCTATAATTAATTTTTAAGTTATAATTAGCTAATAAGATCTCATGTAGGCAAAATGTCTTTTATCAGAAATAAATGCCTTTAGACTGAATCCTTATCTCAACAGAATATCCCAATGTAATTATATTTTTTCATCTCAATTAATTTATATTATAAATGTTAAAATAAGTTTTTTCGTTACTTCTTCACGCTTTATTCACTCAACTGATTTTCGTCAAATTGCATAAAGATAAACATACAGGATCCCTAAGAAAGTCCCGTTTCCATGGGAAATTCACGCGTGCGAAGCTGCGGAGTAAAGCAATATACAAGATCACAACTAAGGACCGGCGATGGTCGCTTAGATTTTTATCTTGTACACACAGCAACAGATTAACCAACTCAAATCCGTTAAACCTTCGCAATTGATATTAATCTATAACTGCGAGTAATTAAGTTCAAAATTGGCTGTAAAAAAATTAACAGATTTGGATAGGTTGATCAGTTACCCACCGTACGCCAAGGGTTTGATCCCTATCAAAGACAAACATTTATTTTATGAATATTTGTATTTATTCTGTGTCTGGGTATAACATATGTATTTTAGTATTATATTAGTATTTTTTTAAATTTTCTGATGTCCTTTATACTAGTGCTTTTATGCGAAATATCTCGGAGTCAGTATTTATAAAAAAAGAACTATAAACTTATTTAACTGTCTATTAAATTATGGCTTTTTAATTTCGTTTAGGGTTTAATCAAAATAATCAGGCATTAATGACTCTCCCTCTAGTTCAAGGAATAAATGAACATCAATAAAACGCTACCCATAATATTGGCAAAGTGAAATAAAATATCTTTTGTCATTTAGCGAACGACTGTGGCCCTCGTTCGCGGGGCACGTTTGACATTTTAAGCGGTCATTTTTTTATTAGATTTACGTTCCGGCAAGATGGCGGATCTGTGTCATTTTACGGAAGCGATCCATAAAGTTACACCAATTGTTTTTAATTTGTCGGACCTACTTTATGAAATCTGTAAGTAAATATAGTCAACAATACAGAAGAGTTCCATACAAGAAAAGAAAGTTATCGATTCAACCCAAGACTTCGACTTGCAAAGTGGATTATCGAGTCGAAGTGGCAGTGTACAGGGCAAATAGTACGCAGAACCGATGGCCAATGGCAAGAATAAGGAACCATTCAGAAGGATCGCGCTGAATGCAGCCTACATACAACCGTTTCTATTGGAATTTACTTAAGCAGGTTCTACTGTTTATATAATGATATAGTGCCTTAGTGGGATACTGGCAGAATAGAATAGTGCGTCTATTCCAGGTGTCGTAAAAGGCAGCATAGAGAATGCAACCACGGGTCGACAACAACAATAATTACGGAAAGAATACGTTTTTCGGATGTCTTTGACTAAAATCAACGTGCTGTAATGATTATGTCGGTCAATAAATAATCTATGTTTTAAGTTTTAGTTATAGAGAATAAATATTTAAATGCACAAAAATACTATAAATGATAAATGTTCCATAAAAAATAGGTAGTTGATGGGATGACTGAAAACTTTCAAAGCACATAACATGTTTGAAAAAGAAAATGTATAGTGTTATAAGCAGTTTCATCATCGTCATCATATTAGCCATTGCTGGACATAGGCCTCGCTGAGAAAGGGGGAATTTTGCCTATAATTGCTGCGCTGGGCAAGCGTGTTGGTAATCGCAGGCTGCAGCTATCGTGAAGGGGTCGCTAGTGCCCAACCCCGTCCCGTGAATTTGAGCTACACACTTCCGGGTAAATATACTACCATATATCGGTTCTGGTACCTTAGTCAACTCTTACAAACACCTGGTACAGAGAGAGGTATTGTTCTACTATGTATCTCCCGGCGAGCAGTTTACATCGTTGTAACTATCTCTAGAAATGACATCCTATTCGCTTACGTAATCTTTGACGTAATCTATATTATTGAAAAGTTTAATAAAAATGTAATCGATACTCGCTAACTTTGTAGCAGTGTACGAATTCAGAACTAGAGAACCATGCCCATAAGAGCGCAAACACGTGGTCCATATACCCAGCAGTTACAGATGTTAGCAGTCCATCCTTCACTATACTCAATCAATTAGAATTGACGCCATTTTTTTTTTGCAAACTGAATCTATCGCATCTCAATTCTATAATTAACTAATTTTCTACGCATTCCGATGTTGATCCGATAAATCAAACGACCTTTTTACAGTTAGCCGTGGTAAGCCACTCTAAATTTACAATAGCGAAAGCCTGTCTGTCTGTACCGCTTTCTCGGATTACCTAGAGAGCCAATTTTGGTGAAATTTACAATAAGTATATTTTACACCATTTGAGTATATGCTACTTTTATTTCCAATAAATTCCCATAAAATTTGATACAAAGTGAATTAATTACACACGTTCGGAATCGCAGGAGGAAAGTTCGTTTTCTATATATTAGGTAAAGTAGTCGGATAAAAGCCATTGGAATACTGAAATCAAATACGACTTCAACAGTTAGCCGTTACAATCCATACTAAAATTATAGGTTGGAAAATGTGACAGTCTGTCTTTTGTCAGTGTCTGTCAACCCTTGTACAACATAACCAGCTTGTCAACATTTTTTTAAGAAAAATGTCTGATCAAAATCTTTGTATAAGATAAAATAATAAAAACGTTTCTTTACACTTCTTTAATACTCTACTATTTATGATTGAAATTTCTTTTCATTTGCATTTTGCGCACACTTATATATTTTTTTTATTATCTTTAACTAATATTAAAATTTAATAAAAGAACTATGTTCTATTAAACGGAAGATCAAAATATACTTTAACATCTAACAAGCTATCAGTATCACAGTTACTATTAAAACATTAAAATAATAATATAAACTTTTTTCTTATACATTATTTCCATGCAAAAGTACAAAGTGTATTTGTCAAGAATAATATATTAATTAATACGTAACCTCATGCACTGAATTGCCTTCCGGATAAATTTTACGTACATCAGATAACATAGAAATCACAATTAAAATACACAAACACACACACACACACAGAACAATCACAAATATTCATCATTTAAATATTTGGCCTGAAACATAAGAACACTACACAGCGTACCATCAGGTCTGTCAAAATAAAAGTATCCCACTTTTTTATTTGGCAAGCGATAAAGAATAGCAACCTAAGATAGACCAGTTTAACCAAATTTGGCATGAGGGTAGCTTGAACCGTCGGTAAGGACCTAAACTTATTTTATACCGGAAAGAAATCCGGGAGGTAATAGCATAAATTTACGGACGAACTCGTGGATGTACCGCCAGTAATTGATAAAAAGTCCTTTAAATGCGAAATGACGCGCGTACTCTGGCACAACGTGTCATATCGCCTGGCGCTACCATCATCGCACAAATCAAAATCTCTCCAGGTATTCCTCGTAACAAAGGGGCGTTCAAGTGACAATCCAATGTTGAGACCCTGGGGTAGTCAAAAAGGAGCCGTGACGAGTGCTGCTCGTAACACTTAAAAGCCGACAAGAGCGCCCGAGCCGTGCCTTGCCAAAGAGCCTTTTAAAACATAACATCAAGTAAGGGCGCCGACTAAAATTGTCTGAATATTTTATGTCAGGGTGCCGTGGAAATTCGTTGCGTGTACAGTAAAGAATGCTTTGTAAAATATTGTTAGAGTAATGTGTAGGCATCGTTAGCAAATGATGTTGATACTCAGATGGTAGAAGCTAGGCTGTGTTAATTACTTGATGTGATATGTTATGTATGTATACAATGTTATTGGCCAATGGACCGGGACAAAGGGGAATATTGCCTAGCACATAATTATTTAATCAACGATCGAATAAACGTAAATACATAAACATTACAGGTAGGATATAAGATTGAAAGCAGAATCTCAGATATTCCAATTTACATGAATCTATAAACTTGCCTCAATATTATGGTAGTTTTCGAATCATTCGAACTCGTTTTATAAATGACTAGATTTCCTCCCGCGGCTGTTTACGTATACATTTTATACCACGCTCTATTCAAAAGTAGTTTGACGTTTAATGGAGTTACCCACATATTAAATTTTGTCAAAATATGTATATCAATTCAACGTCTTAAAGTTTAACAAACAGACAAATATACACTTTTGAATTTACAGCTTAGTATCGATTACGAGATTTATATTTTGCATCAAAAATATATTATACATCATAAAATGAGTAAGTAAGTCAGTATAAAACTGTGTTATATTTGAAGTTACTCCAATGAAATTCAGTAAAAACGTTTTTCATTGAATGTCATGAAACACGTGCAAAATATATTTTTTAAAACATCTTTAAAGGAGGGATGCAAAGTATGAATGAAGTATGAAAGTTCTACTACTTAACGAGGGTGAAACCGCGGGGCGCTGCTAGAAAATAAATATATGCACACGACCCTTGGTAAAGTCTGCTTTAAATTGAATGTTCTTGAAATTCTAATAACTACTTCTACTTATGGTGAAGAAACAAAAATGTGCCCTTTTAAATAATTTCTAATTGAATCAAGAAATGAGGAAGCACCTACGTTCACATCGAGTTGGCAAACATTAAACGAATTACGGGAAAGTTTATCCTTCATCTGATCCCCATTTGTCAACGTCGGAATGCGACCACGCACCGCTCGAGTCAGAGACACCTACTAATTGAGAACATTCTCGTTATGTATGAATTCATACCTTTTAAATGTTCTAGGTATCACTACTAACTGGTTTGATTGAGTTTGCCAGTGAGAATTGGCTGTAACATTTAAATAGACATTTGCAAAATTTGGTTTTGAATTGAAAAAATAAGCAGAATATACGTATATCGTATTTGTATCAAGTTTAATACAAGTTGCAAGATATCGTTATTGTTAAACCTTATAGTATATTGCTTTCAAGTGGCCGGCCATTTATTATATTTTATAAGTTAGTAGATAACCTGACAGACCTGGTACTACAATGTTAATTTTAGTTGCGTAGTTGTTAATTGCGGCCAATTGATTATCAGTTAGTCATAGTTTGGGTAAATAAAAATAAATATTATCATGAGGCTTTTTCCAAATTTGGACGTAACTTTCTTAATTTTTCTTATTCACAAGAACATTCCCCTGACGACTAGAATGCTGCCAATTATACTTCCTACTTTTATTATAATAATATATTTATTATTTAACTGGTCCAATAGCGCAGATGGTATAGATTCTATCTAGTGCGCAAAAGTAATTATTTATATGTATCTAAATATTATATTTGTAATTCTTCTGTTGTCTGATATCCGTAACGCAAGTACTTAAAGCTACTTATCTTCTTACCTTCGGAATCAGGTCAACATTTGACATGTCACGTGCATTATTTCATATTATTATTTTTTTTTTATAGAAACATAAACTCAAGTGTTCAGCTTCTATTCTGTAACACCAGATAAACTCCATACTAACAAAACAATAAAATGCTAATAAAGTTCAACAGGATTTCATATCGATACCGACTCGATTATTTTTAGTGTTCTTTTATGTTCCCGTTACGACTCCCGGTGACCTTTCGACCGGTGAATAAATTGTTATTAGCACGAGGAGAGCCAATAAACATAAGAACGTAGAAGATAAGTACAAATCCAGGTAATCCTTAGACTTATCCCGGGTATAGGGCGCCACGCACAAATTTTACCTTTCTACAAACCTATTTGAGGAAGAGCTCATACAATGTCTGCATTGGTACCTAAATCTCACCTATTCCTACCGCCAAATAGCAGTGTTGGTAATGCTGTGTTCCAGTTTCAAGGGTGAAAGAGAAGGTGAAATTACTGGGTGGACTGGACAGGCTACGGTGATTCTGCGTGGACTGGATGCTTGTTTGTCGACCTAGTCTAATAAAAAAAACAGCAATGCGAACACTGCTATTTGGAGGTATCAATGCAGCCTAGCATTGTATGACGTATACCTTATGTATGAAATGAAATAACTATATAATAATATATAGTTAAGTATAAATCAAATGATGTACAATTGCGAAGCTTAAAGGTAACAAATCGATACCTTGTAGTTAATAAGCCCAAGAAATAGGTACGGGTACAATCTACTTTATTTTTATTACAAATAAAGTTACTGGAATACATCCGGGTTCTTGTGACACCGGGTTATAATAAATCACAACCCTCCCTGAATCCCTGCCCACTATTTCCTATGTACAGAAAAAGCCTTCCGAACCTTCCTACAAGTAAACTTGACCCGTATATTTCAATGAGGAATTGCTTGAAAACGAATTAGTCATATAAAGTATGTATTTAATGATCTCTATATATTTACTTCTTTTGTTTTTTTTTCGATAAAAAACAATAATAAAACAATAATAATTATTATTTGTGCACATATTATCTCATACATTTACCTGACTCCAAGGTTAGTCGCTTAAAGCACTTGTGTTACGGATATCAGACAACAAACGAGTAGTTACAACTTATTATCTTCACAACTTTTAAATTATTTAAGGTGTTTTCTCCTGCCAACATTTTTTTACAAACCACTTGCGAAGAAATTATTCTCAAAATAATAGTAATAACATCATTATCTTTTATAATCAGAAAAGAAAACTATTTATTACTTCCTAAAATTAACAAAAAAGAGTCTCGTAATCCTTATTACAATAAACACGTTCCCTCGGGTATAGATACGTATGCCCGCGTTAGTGAAGAGGCTCTGCCCTCACTTGATTACCTCCGGGAGGCTCTCATGCATCCGCAATAACCCCGACATACCTGCGTATAGTCGCGTATCAGAGACAAGAATTGGTTCGTGAATCAACATGATTGGCTTTGATGTATGTGGCAAGTTATTACAATTTATGTTCCAAATAAATTAATTCTGAACAGCTTTGTTATATCCAATTAGAAGCCGTGAGGTAGGTAGAAACCATAAGAGCTCTCTGAGGTATCAAAACCGACAGATTAGAGGTATCAAGACCGAACGGGCGGGGGTGGTAAGCAAACATGAATGTCCAACGCGGAAATTTTAAGTGAATTTTCCCCTTTGCGGTGGCCTATGACCAGCAATGGACGTTCTGCGTATGCTATAACGATGGTAATAAATAAAATAAATGCAGAAACAAAATAAAAGAATGGAAAGAAAAATAAACTGTATATTGATTATCATCATCACCACAGCCATTGAAAGTCCACTGCTGGACACAGGTTCCCAAAGAAAGGGGGAATTTTGTCCATAATTGCCGCGCTAGGGAAACGTGTTGGCAATCGCAGAGCGCAGCTTTCATGACGGGAATGCCGCTGACCAACCCCACCCTGTGCATTTAAGCTACACTATTTCGGATAGATATACCGCTCGGTTCTGGTACCTTAGTCGCCTCTTATGATACCTGGTACAGAAGGAGGTACTAGAATAGAAACTATGTTGGTACTCTTACGGCTCTGTTCTGTATATTAGAATTTAATTTCATTTAATTCTTAGATTACACTTGAGATAACAGACAGAGTAATAGTCCTATACCAGATGTCGTACAAAGCGACTGTGGGACTCTGAGTGGTGACAGTACGCCTATACGAAACATTGTGGCTTAATGTTTTACTCTACTCTTTGCAATTGCCTATAAATACTGTGAAGCCTTGTTAACTTTACAGTATTAATTAATAAAAACTCCTTATAAAATAGATCTCTTAGAGTTGCCATAGTTAAATAAGAAATGTATTAGATATGATGTTAGCTTTTACTCTAGCATTTTAGGAATCAATCAATCAAAATAATTATGATAAACTGCAAATGCAAATACGAATGATGAATGACGAATGCGACACTAATGAGAGAATCGACTTACGCGATGTCTCGAGTAGATATTCGCGAGTAGTTGATTTTGTCTACCGAAAGCGGGCGATTACACAGCTCTGATAAATCTCAGGATAGTTTTATTTATAAATTTCTCTTACCAAAGTGTTGAATGAGGCAGCCGCCGAGCCTGCCCTGAGAAAACTGACCCTTTCTACTCAATCGGGAACCACCAGGTGCGGTAGGTTTTACGGATGAACCAATATTAATTCACATCTCCGTATAGGTACTAATAATAATTTACTTAGTAGTTATCTTTAGGTCTATGGTAAGACCTACCCCATATGATTCCTCAGGGCACCGTAGATACAAAGCTCGGCCAATATCTATGCATAAGTGTAAGATAATTGATGCATAAATACTAAAAACGAAACGTAATATTCTTCATTAAATATTAACTTTAGGCTAATTAGTGGATTTGGCAAAGAGAACAAAGCCGCGAAGCACAATCATAATAAGCGCAAAACATTGGACTGGAAACTGGACCGCTTTACATTCGCATATCAATGCCGTCCGGAGCAAATGGCGCACGTAAACCAATGCGTATTGGCCGTGCCATGCTAACTGTGAACAGCACGCGGTGTATTCACACTACTAAGATTACTATCATAAGTTCTACCATATATTTGTCTGTATTAACAAGACCTTATCATTTGAAGCTTTGATTTTATCTGGTGAAACATCAGGGGAAAGAGGAGTGAGGTGGAAGGTTTTCGGAACTTACAAAACATACTATGGTAATGAAAACCCAACTGCACTTATCTGGTATCCATATATGTACACAAACCAGGCATACCTAAGGAACCTCCTTAGTTGGAGCAGACCACAACTGCAGTTCCAGGTGGAATCTTACACTAGACATGCCCTACTAAATAAACAACTGTTCATTCTAGGTATCAAAGACAGACGAATGTCGGACCAATATTTGTATCTGTTCTATGTCTAGGTATTTTTGTATTTATTAAGTATTATGTTTGTAATTCTTCTATTGTCTGATATCCGATAATCTGGTATAATATAACACAAGTGCTTTAAACTATTTATCACGGAGTCAGGTCAACGTAACAGATAAGATGTTGATAAGGCATAGTGCCCTTACGCTTGGGCTTGTTACTGCACTGGGATTGAGTGACTTGTCCCTCGATTTAGTGATCGGCGCCATAGCTAGCAGCCGGACAGCATGGGACTCCGCAGCCTTATTTGCACAGCAGTGATGAGCCGCAAAGAGGCAGATGGATGCGCTAGAGAGGCTTAGACCGACCCCAGATGAAAGCGACGTCATGGACACATAATAGCAGCGCACCTGCGCTGAAGACGCTCCTTAGAGATTCGAAGGCCTACAAAAGGCACAGATGTGAGCATACCCTCCAGGAAGAACTAGGCTATGAGGCCGTGAAAGAGACCGCGACAGACTGGGTACCGTGTAGATATGCTACGTAGCTCCAGGTGCCCAATCCAAATCGCAATGTGATTTCTAAAGCAGGGTTTTAGGCGGTAGGCACCGGTTGTACAGCCGGTGAGTCCGTCGTAGCCCTGCATCATTTAATTGCAGGGTGGAACATGAGTATTGTTATTATTGTTACTGCGACTATAAGATACAGCTTTCAATATCTAAATGTGGATACAGTAACAAGGTGTTTCAATATTACCGTTCTACAGTTTATAGAAACAGGATACCGGCACTAAGGTGCTATAAAATATAGAAATGCATTCGGAAACTATTCAGAGGTGCATGCACGCTACGGCGCGGGAATGGATATAACATTATGTAACTACGAACTTTTATCGCAAAATATCAGCTAACCCCCGGGAATCTGCCTTCGTAGCTAACTTAATATTTAAGTTGAGAATGTCTAACAGTATACTCTGTGTGCTATTTTTGAAGGAGAAGAGTGTAAGCAATTCTTGTATTGAATAAAAAGTACATATACTTATTGTAAACTAACAGTGCACTACGGTTTTACCCGCGTAGTTCTTTTTGTTGTAAGAATATGGGGATAAAATAAATCCTATGTGGGATGCTGATAAAGTAACTTTTTATTAATGAATGCCATGAGAAACCGGCAGAGCAGTACCTCCTCCTGTACCAGGTGTCCTATCCCAAACAGTATAGCTTAAATGTTTAGGGTGGGGATGGGTAGCAGCATCCCCGTCGCGAAAGCTGCGCCCTGCGATTGCCAACACGCTTGCCCAGCGCGGTAATTATGAGCATAATTCTCCTTTTGGGTATGGGCCCAGTAGTTCTTGTGTTTATTTATAACAAACGTACAAAAATACAATCCCCGTGCAAAATGTGACAAATTTAAACATAAAAGAAGAGATCCATACACACAATGTAAAATAACTGGTACTAATATAATAAAAATATAATTTCAACACATTATTACATTGTCTTGTCTCTGAGATAAATTGCTTTAATTAAAGAGGAATCGCGAATATAATACTTAAACACAAATAAAACACCCAGATACAGAACAAACACAAATATAAAAGAAACAACAACGCGCCCTCATTCATATTTCCAATGACAATAAGAAATGGATCTGTTAGCTGATACCAATGAGTCACAGTCATAACTCTAATCCATTTCCATTCAAGTTTTTTTTGTCACATGACAATTTGCGAATTAAACACCAACTTTCCCATTGTGAGCCGGCAGCAGTTGAAAGGTTTGTGGAACAAAGCGTTGGTGTTTTGGCGGCAAAAACTTAATTACAAATGGAAACAGGCCTCATCCGACAGTGCCGGACTTGAAAATGTGGCAACTTATGCATTTATATATATTAATATAATATTAACGCGAAAGTTTGTATGGATGGATGGAGTTATGGATGTTTGTTACTACTACCCAATCGGAACTGCTTTACAGATCCGGATGAAATTTGGCACAGAGATAACTAATGTACTGAATTTTCTTTATTAGCCTAGATCCAAGACTACAGTCCGCGTGATGGTAAGCGTCACAACAGCCTATAGACGCTCGTAATATCATAAAGATATCACTAGCTAATTGCTAACCTTGTGAATTGAAGATATTATGTCACATTACTTAGTAATTTCACTACTTCTCTCACCAAATTCTTCGAACTAGAATGCGAATACTACTATTTGGCAGTAGAAATAGATATGAGGTACTAAAGCAGACGACCTCTGTATGGGGTCTATCTCATATCAAATAACATACAGACTTAGGTTTTATCCGCAGAACATGCTTCCTTAGGATAGATCTAGCCTTTTTATCTAAGGGTTCAGCACGATTTTTTGCATAATTGTCAAAGAGCAAAATAAACTTCAAAAGTTCCTCAGGAATGAGATATAAGTTGTAAAACCCGGAGAACGTCTATTAGTAGACATAGACCTCCCCAAGATAGTGGAAACTTTGCCCATAGTTGCTGCGCTGGTCGGTAGGTTTGAAAGAGCTGTACTTCGCAAAAAGGAATGCTGCTGCCCATACCCGCTGTTATATTTTATCATCATCATCATTACAGCCATTAGAAGTCCACTGCTGGACATAGGCCTTCTCAAGAAATTAGTATTTTTTCCATAATTGCCGCGGTGGGTGAGCGTGTTGGCAATTGTAAAACGCAGGTTTCGCAACGGGGATGCTGCTACCTATCCCCACCCTCTGCATTTAAACTACACTCTTTCGGATGGATATACCCCCATCTCTCGGTTTAGTGTCTTACGACACCTAGTACAGAATAAGTTACTATTCTAC
This sequence comes from Heortia vitessoides, assembly GCA_020976665.1. Classification (NCBI taxonomy): domain Eukaryota; kingdom Metazoa; phylum Arthropoda; class Insecta; order Lepidoptera; family Crambidae; genus Heortia; species Heortia vitessoides. The sequence continues at coordinate 5,564,715 of JACJUM010005602.1, forward strand.
TCAGCCGGTAACGGCAGTTTAAGCAACACTATTTCGGACAGACATAACGCCATCTACTGGTTCCGGTACCCCAGTGGTTCTATCTACCATGCCGGTACCAAACGGCGGTAGATATGTCCAAAGTCTTTTCTGTAATAAAATGTAGTGTACTCTTAATATTATTAAATTCTGTTAGCTTGCTATTAAAAATATCTAAGAAATAATTTTGTACAGAAATACAAAAGGAAAAGACTACAACAACATATTAATTTCCTTGCTAAACACGTTATAAAAGGAATGTAGTGCCACACGACCTTGATGATTATGAGTTAAAACTTTTTAGCAAACAACCGTCAGTAATGCCAATAGTACTACACATGCAAATTTCCATTTCAATACAAACTGCGTATTCCACACGTGTCACACATTCATGCATCGGTTTAGTACTAAATGGGTAGCGTAGATGTATTTCATACTAAAGCCGCTTGTCACTACTGCACCACGTATGAATACACCTTTAGACTAGCACTCGCTGCTAATGAGCCCGGCACTACTACAACGTACTGGGAGCTGGTTTGGAACCCAAGATTCATATTTCCGCTGGAAGAACCATGTATTGCAAAACTTCCTTTTAACACTGAAAACGATTGCCGTAACCTAACATACATATAACCAAAGCGATGTATAAAAATTTAACAATTAATTAAACCGCGTTTAAGTAAAGCAGTTTATTCCGTATACCCAATAATATTACATGTCATCATACCAGCCATTTAAAGTCTACTACTGGACATAGGCCTCCCAAAGAAAGTGGTTATGTGGTCCATAATTGCCACATTAACAAGCGCAGAACACAGTTTTTTTTTGCGAGGGGGATGTTGCTGCCCATGCCACCCTATGCATTTGAGTTGCACTGTTTTGACTAGATATTCCGCCATCTATCGGTTCCGGTACGTTAGTCGTCTCTTACGACACCTGGCACAGGGGGAGATACTATTCTACTCTGCCGGTACCCCACGGCTACGGTACAAGTATTACGCATTGAATATAGTATTCATGTAAGTGCCTACCGAAATTTTAAAAATATCTATTTTATATAGAAAATTATCATAGCGAGGCTTTAATGTGTCCAATACCTCTGAATACTAATAATATCGATTATTAGTATCGATTTTTTTTACTTTTCTTCAGGAACCAAAATAAAATTACAAGCTATATTTTCTATCAGGGTTGTAGCACATATGGACAAAACTATTTTAATGTTCCCAATAAGTCTTTTTCTATATACAATAACCGTTGACTTTGGTGAGCTTTAAGTTACTAAATATAGAGAGTTAAAAGAATCAATCAAACCAACAGGCAATCAGGGAACTTCGAAACCCGTCTGCCGGCACCAGATGTGTTTCATAACAAAGTTTACAACAAGTTCATAACGCAACCAAAAAATAACCTGAAGGCAACTCTATAAGAAATAATTTATTACTACTAAGTGGCATTCGACCACCACTTCTAAAACAGAATGCTTGATAGCCCAAGAAATCCCCTTAGTTCGTCCCCGTGGCTGTCAGTAGGCCGGCGGCGTTTGTAGTTTCCGGTTTTTGCCGTATTAAACGCTAAGTCGGCACACAAATATTATTACAGGAAAGCTGTATCGCCGGCACTTTGTATCGTTTGCTCATTCCACTACTGTGCAACCTTTTAACGACTTAAAGGCGATTATACCAGAACTAACCAAGTCCTACACATTCTCATACAATTTACTGACATTGTGTTATTTCTTAATAACTGCGGCAACAGTGTCATTAAATCTATAATACCTTACCATTACTGTGCTGTAGATTAACGGTTAAGTAAAATAGTCTCCGCCCTAATCTGCACCAGGTTATTGAGGTATTCCCATTCAAAACAATATACCGGCAGCAATCGTTTCTATATAAATCGTCTGTGCTTGACGGTGGCTTCATAAAAGAGCCGGTGATAATTATGAATAGAAAAAATAAGTAAATAAACAGAAAAACATTTCAATAAATTTACAATACACAATACGGCAAGTCCTTTATATGTATAAACCTGTCATACATATTTGTCTTGGAGTACAAAATTTATTGTGAAATATTGACAGATTCGTAAAGGTAATTTAATAAAAATATTTAAACCTTTGGATAATGCAATATAGATACATGTTACACGGGAAATCCAAGAACCATAAATCATCATCATCATATCATCTTTTGGAATTCACCGCTGGACATAGGCCTCCCCAAGAAAAGGGGAATTTCGCCTATAATTGCCACGCTGGGCAAGCGCGAAGCGCAGCTTTTCCGACGGAGATGCTGCTACGCATCCCCGCCCTATGCCTGAGCCACACTGATTTGTATAGATATACCGCCATCTGTCAATTCTGGTTCCTTAGTCGCCTCTTACGCCACCCGGTAAAGTAGAGGGAAGTACTATTCTTCTCTGCCGGTGCCTCACAGCTAAACCACAATAAAAATCCAAAATATTTTTAAGCTGGGTGTTGAACTTGGTTTCATCGTGCTTACGGCGAACCCTCAGTTACGCTAACCTGGTATTATGCTTTACAAAGCCTTTCATTTAATGATATGATAACGGATACAGATAAGTCTTTGTGCTTTTTAATTAAGTTTCCATATGCTGTTTTTCCTGAGGAGACAATCTTAATTTTAATTCTGTTAGAATTAGTAGTTCAGACTCCCCATTCATATTCACTAGCATACCTGGCGGGTATTTGTTAAAACTCTTAATATAATATAATAAATGATTTATATTACTAAGTCTTCATTATCATATCAGCCATTGGAAGTCTACTGCTGGACGAAGGCTCCGCTAAGAAAGGGGGATTTGACTATAATTGCCGCGTTGGGCAAATGTAGTGGCAATAGCAAAGCGCAGAATTCGCAACAGGGATGCTGCAGCCCATCCCCAGCCTGTGCATTAGAGCTACACTGTTTCAGATGTCTGTTCTGTCGGTGTAGTCACCTCTAACAACACCTGGTACAGTGGAACTTTCTACTCTGCCAGTACCAAACCGGTTTTATTAATAAGTCTACAAACTAGTAAATGCGGTCCAGATGGTACGTGTGGTGATATGGATATCACAAATGCGTCAGCCACCTCGTGACCTGAATGATGTCTTCAGGTCACGACGTAACTGAAATTACCTAGTAATTTAACTGTCACTCTCATTCTTAAAACTGGAATACATCAGTAGATAAGGTTTTTTTTCCTAAACCTTTTATTTCCTTGGAATCGCTAGATCCACGTTAGCTACGTGAAGTAAGTGAAAACCACGGTAGATATTCTACCTTGTATATTTTTTTGTATAACACAGCTAAATTAATTCACGAATAAGGAGAATATATAATTTGGCGGCGAAAGCCATTTTCTAATAGGGCATTCTTTAACAGTACAAACCAATGTTATAAAATAAGTAGAAGCCGTATATTCGTTTGGGACACTCAAGTTTTTCCTCGAGGGGCTCCCGAAACCGTGTCATATTTTCAAGGACTAACTTCTCGCGCGGTCTCATCTTACATCTCGGTTAGCACAGCTATAAACAACTATCAAAACTTTGTAATGTGACTCGCAACTAATTCTTTTAGCTCGCCATCGGCCCCCGGGCACCAATTGCAGACAACATTGAGTTTTTTTCTTGTTTCTTTTGGGGTTCCGTAATTGAAAGGAATGAAACTAAGTTTTTAATTGATCGCTTTTTTCTCCGACCATAAGATGTTTTGTAACCATTAACCATAAACCAGCCCGACAGCGCAGATGGTAGTGATTTGTGACTGGTCGATCAGAGGTTCGATTCCCAACCAGGGCAAATATTTATATGATAATATTTATGTTTGTTCTGTGTCAATGTATTAAATACTTATATTAAATATACATAAGTAGTATATTTGTGATTCCTCTGTTATCTGGCGCCCGTAACACAAGTGCTTTAAGCTCAACATTTCACGCAGTCAAGTCAATGTATGAGATATTGTAGGAATTTATTATTTTATTTAATCCTACTTAATAAAAATACAAATATTAACGAAGATATAGAAGTGTGTTGTGAATATGTTGACACGAAACGTATGGTTATTTATTTTTCGTTTTTAAACCTATAAATGAAATACCTTAATGTATTACAAGAAATATATCAAAATTATGTACTACCTACTTTATTAAGGTATGTATATGTTTCAAACGTTGAAGTATTTAACATAATATTACCCAATCTAAACATACGTTTGTATTTAACGATGTTCAATTAGATTAACAATACAAAACCATTTGGAATTCAGTGATAAGTAAACATAGACAATAAGAAACTTTCTTTGGAAATAATTCAAGCCGTGGGGTGAATGAGATGTGTTTGTTCTAACAGCAAAATGAAACATAGCTAACACTGAAGAAAATAAGTTAGGTTTCAATAAAAAGAGAATCTTTAACATTACTTATTTAATAAAGTTGGAGAAATAATTACCCATATTAAAAATAGCAATGCGAAAATAGCTCTGTCTGACTTGACAGCCTTTCAGTCTTGCGCAGTGCAGCCGGTGAAGCAGTTTATGAAATTTAGTGAAGAATTAAAACGTTTTCGATCCTGACGTTAACAATATACTTCACGGGGAAGACGTCGCGACTGAAAAGCTTCGAAATAACTATAACACCCATATTTAACCATGATTTTGCAAAATCCTTGATAAAGTTTTCTTCGTATATTTTATTATTAGTTCTATATAAGTAACAAAACGGTTTTCCACTGTTGATTGATATTCAGACATAAATAATACATAGAAGTTTGTGTAAACCGATTGTTAGTGGTGTGATCGGTGGAATATTTACGAAGAGGCAATGCTATTGCAATTAATAGAATTAAAAAGTTCACACGAAAAATAAACTTACATTTATATTATTATAAATACGAAAGTAATAGACGACTCCGATTGCGCTGATGGTTGTCATCTTATCTTGTGCGCCAATGGTCGTTGGTTCGATGCCCATTCTAGACAAATATTTATAAGATAAAATATTACAAAATAAATAATAATAAGACAAATAATTATAAATTCATCGAAATAATTTAATAAGATAAACATTAATTGTTCCGTGTCTGTGTGCCATTTTAACGGTAATTTCTCTTTTGTCTACTATATGTTACACAAGTGCTTAAACTACTTTGTTGGAGACATAAACGTATGAGATGTTACGTGAATTTATTTATTTAATTAGGTTTTTTATCATTATTATCGATAAATTTCGACAAAATACAATAGGTAGGTAGGTAAGGTACTTAACATATACTGTGTTTTACTTAAAAAAAACCTAAAGGTTTCTAGCTGAATAAAAAAAAGAAAACTACTTGATAGACATATAATGTTTTCATAAAAATTTTCCCCCCAAAACACAAATCTCATACTATATCCAAACACACGAAGAGATAATATCTGCATTCCAGATAGCTTTATTCTACGACTTGTTATTATAGAAAAATACCCTTTCCGTGAGACAAGCACAGGGTAACAAATGGCACCACCTACTAACAATACAATACCTTCGACCTTTGCCCTTTGGCTCTGGTGAAAATATCAACATTCATGACCCACTAAATTGTCTAAACTTCCTTATTTCTGTTAGTTTTCTTACGGGTTTGGCGACTGTTTAAGGTCGTTTTCAACGTGTTTTATTGCAATGGTTTATTTAATGCTGGCGTATTGCACTTTTAAATGACGATTCATTGCTGGCCTCCATTAATCTAGATTTTTCATTTCTTATATTATTTCCTATTTACACATAAAGTATTTATGTTATTTTTTCATTTTCAAATTCATATTGTCATCTATAATGGTGCTTCGCGATTAATTCCTACTGAATTAGTGGTTTTGTTATAATTGTATATGTTCATTATATAAATGCAAGGTAAAACTTTCATTATTTTTATCAATCATGTTTTTTTTCAAACTTTTATAGATATATATATATATACATATATTGCCTATATATATATGCATAGGGTGGAGATGGGCAGCAGCATCCCCTACGCGAAAGTAGCGCTCTGCGATTGCCAACATGCTTGCCCAGCGCGGCAATATACCCCGTTTTCAGGGACGCCTATGTCCAGTAGTGGACTTCCAATGGCTGTAATGATGATGACGATGATTCACGCCACATCTCATAAGTTGACCTATCTTCAAGATAAGCAGCTTAAAGCACTTGCATTACGGCATCAGCCAACAGAAGAATTACATTACACATATAACACTTAAATTAATTATGCGACGAGCGCTGCAGTAGCATTCTGCGCGATACTGTCGTAGCTTGTGCTAAAGCAGGCACCTAATTGACCGTCATCTTCATGTTTTAATCTTATTTCATATGATCTGTTATTTATTTATTTTTTCATTATTTTCTTCGTTTTTTCTCAGGGTGTAATACTACTTAGTGTATTGTATTTGTTTTGTCAATTTTTTTGTGCTACAATAAATGTTTTCGAGCTAAATGTTGGATAGAGTTGCGTTAGACTCTGTAATACTGACTACAATTCAATGTAGTAGTATAGTACAGAGCAGTTCCAGGCAATTTCCTTGAATCTATACTGATATTATAAAGCTAAAGGGTTGGTTGGTTTCTTTGTTTGTTGAACGGCGCTAATCTCAGAACCGCTGGTCCGATTTAAAAGATTATTTTAGTGTTATGAAGTCTAATTGTTGAGAAAGGCTATATAACATCACGCACGCACGACCAATAACAGCGTAGCATAAAGGACACAAGGTTTGTTCTACAACTTAACGCAGGTGAAACCGCGGGGCGCTGCTAGTGTAAAACCAATATACAAATGATTGTTTAATATAAAAAACATCGACCATAAATTATAAAAAATATCATAGTATGTACTTATATATATACGGTAGCTGTGGGGTACCGGCGGAGTGGAATAGTACCTCCCTCTGTACGATAGATGGATATCCAACCGAAACACCGCAGCTTAAATACTACAAGGTGGGGATGGGCACCAGCAAATCGTCACGAAGCTGCACTCTGCGATTGCCACCACGCCTGCCCAGCAAGGGCAATATTTAACAGGTTTATGTCTTATAATAACTTAAATGATGATGTACTTATATTGTTAGAAAAAAATATACCAAAGTTATACCATTTATGTTACATATTTTGTGAGATCTTAATTTCGAAATGTTTAAATAAATGCCTGCTTTCACTAGCATGTATATTACGCACTATCTGGTTATAAATATATTTTGACTAAACGAATATGAATGGAAAATTACATAAATTGTGTGTTCTAATCGCCTAAAATATTCGAAAGTGGTCACGCAAAATTCCTTAAACTCAAATGAAGACTATAAACAGATCCCAAAGCCAATAATCTGGAAGCCGAGTCGACGCAAACAAGCAAACTTCCCTACTTACTCATGCGTCAACGAGTCGGACCGGATCGTGGCCGCAACAAACTCAGATAGACCCGCCCAATACCGAGCTTGACCTCGAAAATGGGACTCGCTCTATATATTTAAACACCTGAGGAGGTTTTGACACATCTTTAAATATAAAAAATAGTGTTATGGTATTTTTCAGGGATGAACTCTCGAACTATCGAATCGATTTCAATGAATCTATGCTTACTGTCGATATATTGACGTGTAATTTGTATGAATTCGCGAAAGTTAATAAAAATAAATAGTATTTAATAATTTAATGACTGACCCGATGTCGCAATTGGTGGTGTTCTTATCTTCTGCGCCAAGGGTAGTGGGTTCGATCCCCACCCGGGATAAATATTTATATAATAACATATGAGTATATTCCGTGTCTGGGGGCTATATTTATATAAGTATTTAAGTATTCTATTAATGAATCCACCGTTATTTAATGTAATACAGTCTTGAAGATGTCTTTTATCGACTTATCCGGCAATTACGTCAAAATATGAGTTGATATGTAAATTTATTATTATTACAATATCTTACCTAAGTAAGCCCTGAAGAATTTCATTTAATTCAGATAGCAATAAAAGAAAACATTTTGTCACGAGAAGTGGAAACCAAATAGTATTGTTTTTAACAATCTGACAAGAACGCTCAGATTTTCGTCCCCTAAGCCTAGCTAAACTTAGATTAACTTACCCAGTATAAAGACAGCCTGACCTTCTGAGTATCCCGTGGGACGAATGAGACGATTTGTGCATATTTAAACACTGAAAAATAGACAGCCAGGATCGGGATTTTCTGGGTGAATATTTACACAACAGCATTGCGGAGAAACTAGATCAAACGTGTTAAGTTTGGTTTTGTTGTCACAAATTCCACTGCGGTTTCCGTTGTTCCCAACAAGTTATAATAATTTCGCATTTACTTGCCACAATACCAATTGAAAATTTAGAAATACACATAAGGTAAACCTCAAAAGGTTGTCTACATCGAAACCTTACTCTCACCTATTCTTGCCGCCAAACAGCAGTGTTCGCATTGCTGCGTTTCGGTTTGAAGGGTGTAATTTCACTGCCTCCAGTGAAATTATTGGGTATTGTGACATAATACCTTCAAGTCACAAGGTTGGTAACGCGCTATTGATATCCTTGTAATATTACGAGCCTCTATAGGCAAATGTGATGGTTACTATAATGCGGACTGTATGCTTGTTTGCCGACCTGGTCTCATCATCATTATAGCAAAAGTGGAATTTTGCCCAGAATTGCCGCGTTGGGCAAGCGTGGTGGCTGTGCAAGCGGAGTCGCCTTTTACGACACCTTGTACAGGGGGATACTATTTTTCTCTACTGTTACCCCTACGGTAATGCCTGGTCTAATAAAAAATTTGTAAGGTCGTTAGTTGGGAACTTTTTCTTTTTTAAATATACATAGAAATCTGTACCTACTTTTTTAAAATAGGCTTTTCCACTAATATCCAAATTTTTTATATTTGTATGTAAACAGCTTAAAGACTGTCATGTACTAACTTTTTATTAGAACGAATGATTGCCACACACGTAGTGCTACAAATTAAATTTATAATATATTCCAAGTAAAATAATTTTTTACAACACAAAATATGGAAATATACCCGATCATACAATCAGACAAGATTGGCTATATCAGTATAAACTACACTTTAAATATAAGCAATAATTTATATGACATCTCATATGAAGAAGAAGATCTCCGAGACAAGTCGCTTAAAGCACTTGAAAATAAACATTTATGTGATAAACATGTGTGTCTACTATGTGTCTGGGTGTTAAATTTGTATTTAAGTAGGTAGTATGCTTTTAGCGATTATACGAATGTGTAAATTATTACAGTTCCAACTTATTATAGACTCTTACACACACAGATAAAATCGTCTTATAATATGTTTTAGGTATATATAGAGTAAAGGATAATATTGATTAGGTACATTAGTTCTTAATCACAGAATCGTACACTTACTTGCATAGGGAATAATGTTTCTAATAATATAAGTCTGCCAAACAACGCAACGCAATGCAACGCAACGCAGGGCCTAAACTTGAAACCTGAAGGTTTGCACAGTTATTTTTACAATTTATGGAAGCACTAAAAATTATTTTTGAAAATTCACCTTCTAAGAGGGTAACACAGGGGTTCAAAGTTAGTATATAACTTTGCCGCTTATGAAGTTTTTCTATTGAAATTCAGCATAAAGGTCCTTCATGGAAAGTCATAAAACTCGTGTAAAATATTTTTTTCTAGAATGTGAGGGGAATAAAATTAGTAATAGTAATTAAAATTATTAATTATATTAAAATTATTGATATTATTATTTAAATCAGAAAATAATGGTGTACGAGCACCAGTTTTCGATATGCATATATTAATGAAAATAAGTGCTGACTGGATTCCACATCACAGCTGAGAAGCACATTGATAAATAATGTATGAATATTAGAAAAAAACACTCTTGTTTCAGTAACGAGTGTTGCCAATGGCGGGCCTCTCGATCGGGGGGAAATATGGGTACAATTTCATACGCTTTAATATTGAAATGCTTGGTATTTGTTACAGGAAAAATATTTATGTAATTTCTTTGGCTTTTGAACTACCACGGGGATATTATTGGTGTTTTATAGACTGAGATAAAGTAGGTATCAAATTAAATTTTTCATTTTACATTTAACTTTAACGTGACAACACAATTTTAACGTCCTTGATGAATCATCATATCAGCCATATTGGAAGTTCACTGCTGGAAATAGGCCTCCCAAGGCAGGGGAATTCGTATCTCGGTGTTTATCCGGGATATACTTTAAACTACTGAATGGATTCCATAAAATTAATGCTTTATCATCATTATCACAACCATGGGAAGTCCACTGCTAGGCATAGGCCTCCCCAAAGTAGGGAAATATTTGCCCGTAACTGTCGTGCTGAGCAAGCGTGTTGGTAATAGCAGAGTACAGCTTTAACGACGGGTATACTGCTGCCCATACTCTCCCTGCGCACTTGAGCTCCGCTGTTTCGGATGGATACACCGCTAACTGTCGGTTCTGGAAACTCAGTCGCCTTTTAAGGCACCGCACGGAATGCCACCCCATTCGTTAATATCTCTCTAATAGTTAATTACAGATAGTATTGTGTATTCTCTGAACTTTAATATTTACACAAACAACAATTATATGAACAATATAAATTATAGGTAAGTTCCGCAATACCATATTCGCATGGTCATCTCAAGAGGCCCGCAAGAGATACAAGTTCAAATTAGTTGATAAGCCCACTGTTTTTGAGAGTTTCTAAATAACAAATTGTTATAATACCTCGCCCAGTTGCGAGGCTCTAGAGAATTAAAGGTCCCTATGTTTTACTCACATACTAGTTATGAGATAGCCTAGTTACCTCAGGACTTATTGCCTTTAGTTTTGGACCCCATTTGATTATAGTATACGAGTAAAATAATAAGTACAACGTTGAACTCAATTATAGAAATTACGTTGGCAAGTAATTTTTTTTTTTAATTTAAATTATAAGAAGTGGGGCCCGATGGCGGTTGGTTTTATTTTTAGACCAGGTCAACAAATAAGCATACTCTCGTAATCTGCGATATAGTAAGCGTCACCGCAGCCTATAGACGTTTGTAATATCACTAGGATACCTAGCACGTTGCCAACTTGTAACCTGAAGTTATTATGACACATTATCCAGTAATATCACTGCCTTTTGCACCCTTCAAACCGGTACAGAGCAATACAAACTTGCTGTTTGGCGGTAGAAATCAGTAAGTGTAAGGAACTGACGCACACAACCTTTGTATGAGGTCTACCTCGTAAATTTAAGAATCAGATTTGTGACTATTTTGTTGTCTGATGTTTGTAATACAAGTGCATTAAGTGATTTATCTCGGAGTCAGTTCATTATATGAGAGGTTGTGTAAATTTATAAAAGAGCATTTCTTTATAACAATAATTCTTTATAACAATCACAGGCCATGGGACAGAGTAGAATAGTAAGCCCCCGACTTGAACTCTGGAACCGACAGATGGCGGTATATCCTTCCCGAATGGCGTCAAAACGTAACTGGGAGGAAATGGGCAACAGCATTCTCGTCGCGAAGCTACGCTGTGCGACTGCAACCATGCCTAGCAACATTGCAATTATAGACATGAATCCTTGGTTGGTGAATTCAATTGGAAATATCTTAGAAGGCCTATGTTCAGAGGTGTCGTGATGATGATGGTTATTGAACTTTGGCTTAAAATTTTTTGGCACAAAAAATACCTCATACTTAACAAAATAATAATAAATTCTCACGACATCTTAAAGCATTGCGTATCACAAATAAAAAAGGAATTACAAATATAATACTTAATATCTATAAATAACACTCAGAGGCAGAACAAACACAAAATCGTTACATAAATATTTGGCCTGGATCGAACTCACGACCTCTGGCGCATTGGATATGATCACTTATGCGCCATCGAGGCCGTCTTGGATTAACTTTGAATTTTGTCAGTGGTATAGATAACAAGGTAAACCAGGTAATTCTAAAGTGAAGCATCAAGTCATCAAGCATCAGCAAGTAGGAGTCCAATCATTGAGTAATTACACGCGAACCCGCACACGGTACGAGTGGATGTCGAATTAGTACGGCTGGATTATATTTAAACCCATTGCCTAAAAAAAATCTGTTCTTTGGTTATTTATTCTTTTATTAGTCCAGGTCAACAAACAAGCATACGGTCTACGTTATAGTAAGCGTCACAGCAGCCTATGACGCTTGAAGCATCTCAAGGATATCACTAGCGCGTTTTCAACCGTGTGACTTCAAGTTATTATGTCACATTACGCAGTTATTTCTCTAGGTCTGAATGATTAGCCTTCAAACTGGAACACATCAATACGGACACTGGTAGAAATAGGTTGAAGAAATACAGACGAAGACGGTCTACCTCAGGTCTATTACTAGATTTTAGATTACCAAATTACATAAACGATTTCTTCTCACCCTACGAATGCCAGTAAAGAACCAAAAGAAAGCGACACATTAGATTCATTATTAAAAACAAATTATCGTTTTTTAGTTATCATCATACCCCCTGCCTCCCCTATAGATTTCCAGAACAATCGGTCAATGTGCCGCCCGCATCAAACGGCTGATGTCCTTAACCAAATTATCCCCCATCCTCCCATCTTCCTACGTTGTGTTGTTCCTACAACATACCGCATTCACATCATTAGTATTATTCTAAGAAACATTTTCGTTTTTATATTCAGCCAGATTCGGAAATGTTTCGACAGATATTTTTGATTTCATTGAAAAATGGTAATTCCCTATCGCGTATGTATCGTAATATCGCAATCGATATTAATCAATAAAAACAAGCCATTGCGTTCAAAATTGACTGTAAAAAAATTACAGATTTAGGTAGTTTAATCTGTTGCTTACCGTACAATAAACCATCAAAAAATAGTAATTAAAACTAAAAGCAGATGTCAAACGAAAAATGTAAAATTAGAAACCGCGGTTTCAAAGCCGTTACAAAAGTACTTTTTTTTAAAAGAGAATTGAATTAATCAAGTTTGAGCTTTCAGTTTAGTTAGGATTTCAAACAATAATAATGTAATAAGACAATAAAGACAAAAGCAGTTGTTCTCTCATTTATAAATATGTACAAATATTTTTAAATACTAACATGATACACCATCATGTCTACGTATACCTAAATAAAGGTGATAAATGGTTTCTTGACCAATTCCAGGATTTTCACTATCAATTTTTTTTCCCCGCTATTGTCTTTTAACCATTGCGTGAGTAAATGCTCTGTCTAAGTATAACATGCTGAAGCTGTAGAGTAGAATAGTATCTCCCGATATTTTTCGCAACAGGTCGGGCGGAAATGGGCAGCAACATTTTCGCTACGCACGTTTGACTGTCATGGCAATAACGGCCATTATTCTCTTCTTTTTGTGAGTCTGAATCCAACAGTGAGATCTACGGCTGCTTTGTATACATCATCGTCATACATTTAGTGACACGAACATATATATGTTTCATAAAGATAAAACTGATAGAAAATGATGACGAATCTATTTTAACACTAAATTTTAAAGGTAACAAACAACAATATTTCATGAATGTATTAACAATATCTCATGTTCTCAAAACTTTTTGAAACTACTTCTGAAAACGTGGCTCTTCTATTTATATGTCCTCTCAAAGGTCAAGTTGGATGATATTTATAAAGCTCACAATCTGTATTCAAAGAAAATATTAAATATTTTAAAGCTAACAAACTCTACCTTATATTACCGCATTGGCGTCTCCTCGAAACCTATTAAATCGGAGAATGAGGATTATTAGCTTTATAAGTCATAATGATATAGACTTAAATTATAAATGAGATGTATATATTCATGCTATGCCACTAGTACTAGCTTGAACCCTCAAAAAGGACATTAACTCTAATATTCCAAGGACATGTTTAATTTGTAAAACGAATATTACATGTTTTGTCTATGGCGTTCACACATCACCAACCTAATGATATTATATACACGAAGGAGCCGCCGCCCCTACAACGCCAATACCATTACAAGCACTAGATACGGCAGGTTTTACCAATGGACCTGGTTCATTACCAACCACCAACTAGTACCGCCTGGACCGAAATCCATTCCCTCTTGTCAAGAGAGGTACCGGAAAATCGCTCACCATTCATGGTTCCAATCAACTATACACGATATAAATATTCGTTCCAGACACCACATTAACCTATTCCCTCTTTCCGAAAAGTTGCCGGAGCTGCAAGCACGTTCACATCCCGATGTACTCGCATACATCTGTTTCTCCTCCAGGTTCTACTTAAGATATTAGGTCAACAGACACTCATATAGCAGAAGGTCAAACAACTTTCAATAGCGGACCTTTTCCTATAGAACGCAATAGACAATAAATTCCTCGCTTGTGTGTACATAAATAAATGTTTTTGCCGGTTTTAAAGCTATTACATTAAAATTGTAATATGTAAATTCAAATGTTTTAAAAACACGTAATTAAGACGAAAATAGTCTACTAGTTATGGAAAACTATAAAAACTAGAATTAGACTGCCCAAAACTAGAACATGGCCCTTTGAAATGTAATTTCTACATCCGTTAAAAGCTGTGGTGAAAAGTAAACTATTATTACCATGAGACGTCGAGCTCGAATATGCTCGCTAATAGGGCAAATGGATCAAAATGATAAATGGATTCTTCTAACCAAATTATACATTGGAACAATAAAGCAAATATCAATAGGAATAATGGAAGTCAGAATTACACTCGGAAAACAAAGTCTTGGATAACATTCAGATCAATCTTCAACTAACTGTTTTATACTGTATATAAAGTTGGATTCTTAGCCGTTATGTGGTTTCCTATTAAAATATATTTATTATGTTAAAATTTTAAAAAACAGCAAACAACATGTTCTGTTCCTTATTATATTACAATCCTATCAAGTGTTTGAATTCATATGAGCACATCCAAGTTATGCCGTTCGGTACTGGCAGATTGCTGTGAGTTACTGGCAGAGTAAAATAGGTCTTCACACTGTACCAGGTGTAGTAAGGGACGGTTGAGTAACCGGAGCCGACTGATGGCGTTATATCCATTCGATTGCCACAACCTGACCAAGGTGACAATTATAGGCAGAAATCATCCTTTCTTAAAGGTGACCTGTGTTCTACGGTCATCCTCTGCCTCCACATGAAATATCATAATCGTTTAAAAATTTAAAAATAATTACGATACCCGTTACAGAGGCAATTTCATCTGAGAATCCTTACTAACATTATTAATCGAAAGGTACTCTGTCTGACTGTCTGTTACGCAAGCACGCCTTAAATACTGAACCTATTTAAATGAAAACACATAGTTTAAAGCCTTAGAAAAGACAGGTTACTTTTTTTTCGACATAAGAGTTGTAAAGGGTGAATGGGGGGGTGAAAAGGTGTATGGAAGTATCGCTATTGTTAGAGCTAGAAGCTTAAAACTTCTTATTTAGGCTATTGATTTGTGTGTATAAATAAATATAACATTCAAAGTTTATATAAGTTAAAGTAAAAAGTTATGGTGCCCTAAAAACTACTGCATGCGGACGAAGTCACGGACACATCTAGTAAAATATAGATTACAAAGTTATTTTAACGCGCGTATGCTGCTCCTGTTATTGCAGACGTCCATGAGCCACGGTAATCGCATACCATAAGGCGACATATGACCTGTGACATTTGTAATATTATATATAAAGAAAATTATATAATAACAATAAAGATTAAGCCATAGTTAATTGTAAACACAAAAATAATGCGAAAGTTATCACTAGAGAGCTGCGTTAATAATTTCGCTATCAGTTTATTTGAAATAACAATTTTTATTTGGCAATTTTTTTTCGAAGTGTGGGTTACCTTGGCAACATTTTCGAGATTAATTTTTCTACCGATATACCAAACCGATTATAATCATTTTGTTCTTACTGTTACGTGTACTTACAATATTTTTTTCATAAATAATATATATAGTATAATAAAATACGGAGTTTCTACAGATTAGTATATTAGATAAAGATTATTAGATCTTAAAAAATAATATGCCCAAGAAATAATTTTCTTAATCTTCTTTTTCCTTTAATAAATAAAACCACACATACCATTCTTAATATTGACCTGACTCTGAGTCGCTGATAGAATTTGTGTAACAGACAAGAGTTATCACAAATACAATACTTTAATACACACACATATGGGCCCGATTACGCAGATGATAGTGATTCTATCTTGTGCGCCAAGGATCGGGGGCTCGCTTTCCACCCAGATCAAATATTTGTATGATGATAATTGTACAATTTATTTTCTGTGTTTGTGTGTTAAATATATATGTATTTAAGTAGTATATTGGTGATCACTCTGTTGTTTGGCATCCATAACACAAGTGCTTTAAGTGACTTACTACGGAGTCAGGTCAATGTATAAGATAATGAGGGAATTTCATAAATTATATACTCAACATCCAGAAGCAGTACAAATATAAATATAATCAAATAAATATTTCTCCTGGAGGCCTTCGCGCCATCGGGCCCCTTTGCAGTATCCGTCTAACTAAACGGACAACTTAATCCACAATGCACGGTCGTTTTTACTCGCATTCGTAAACAATATGTGCCTTGTTTGTATTCAAATACGAAATGTATTTAAATACAAACAAAGCATGTGTTAATGCGTAGCAGCGTAGTTCATAACTCAACTGTATCACATTATGAAAAAGTATTCATTATACGAGTATGACGCCACATGATTTACGTTGTACTGCTATAAAAATCATAGTTTATGTTAACATTCTGAAATGAATATAGGAAAGTGGACCAGTCATAAAAATATGTATCCTATCTCTATTTTGATCAATAAATATTATAGTGAATATTTTTATGGTCTGGCTCTAGCGTGTAGTTTGAGACGATGAAAACATATACGACTCGGTGCCTAAATCCTATTCACCAATCACTATTGTAAAGTTTAAGGAAAATTCGTTTATATTAGAAATGAGGTATACCTACATATATTTTTATACATTATATGATATAAACATCATATTTTTTCACACGAGAAAGAGCTCTTACAGAAGTTGTTTGCATTGGTACCTGTAAGAAAGGTGAAAGAGGCAGTGAAATTACTGGGTAAATATGATATATCTTCAGCTCACAGGGTTTCGTTGTAACGCAAAAGCGTCTATACGCGGCAGTCTGTTTACTTACAGCGACCGTATGCTAATTTACTGACTTCATTACATAAAAAATCTTTCTCCGTTTATATCCATCCTAAGGTTGTCTGGAAGAGATCGTTCTGAGATAAGGCCGCACATTGTATTATAATTTGTTTTTAAAAAGTTTTTATTCTTCCGCTTTGTGTTTTTTTTGTGTACAATAAAGAGTATTATTCTTTATACATTTTATTTTTAAATTATTTTGGAGTACATATATACATACAAATACATACTGTATACATGTATAAATATATACATGTATACAGTATGTATATGTTCGCCTAGGTCATCCTTTAACAACTCTACTATTCACTTCCGCTTTATATATAAATATATATATATATATTATATATATAATATATATATACATAAACATACATATGCAGTCATTGTACTTTCATTCATTTCTTTTGACTTGTCTAAACTATCAACATTTCTTTCTTAACGTAGACCCAACATCACACTCAACTATTTATCTTACAAGCAGACCTTACTATATTCTATTACACTCATATAACAAATGAATCAGATTACCCACCGTAATCATAACAGTATATATTGTATAAAAATTAGGCTTACCTTAATAAGTCTGCCGGCACCAGATAGATCTTAAAGGTAAGTTTAATGCAGGTTTATTACACGAGCTACCAGAAAGAAACCTGCAAGAATAACTGGTGGATATAAAAGTTTCATCTATACCAAATAGTTAGTGTTGACTGGCGGTGCTAACGAATCATTGTCTTCAATCAATCCTAGATTTATCATTAATATAATACTTAACACAATTACATTCATTAGAAATAAATACTTATCCGAATATCATTCGTTAATTTATTTATCAGTAGGCCTGATTGATGTGCTACCTGGAACTTTAGTCTAGTCATCTTTCAAACCACATTAATGAAGCCATAGAATATTTTCGGAAGACCACCAGGATCGTAAAATCATTAATTCGGGAAGGTTAAATATTTTTCACCGTATAGGTGATACGTTATTGAAATATGGTTCAAGATTTACCTCCCCCCCCCCTTTACCCCCTTTAGGGATAATAAAAAAAATACACGAATTTCATTACTTTCAATGAAAAACATTTATTCGAATAACTTCAAAAAACGGCAAAGTTTCATAATAACTATGCACCCCTTATGGCTTTTCTCCGCCTCCTAGATAGTGTCTATAAATTTTATGGTCACCGATAGGAAATAGAAACTAAGCTTACAGTGCAACCGGCCCGGTGGCGTATTTGGTAGTCTACCTGTAAGGTGTGCAAAGACTTAGATAAGTTCGATCCCCCACAGAAAAACAATTTATATGATGAATATTTATGTTTGTTCTGTTTTTTCATATTTCATACCCATTTAGATATGAAATATGTATTTGAATGTTTTTTTATGTGACGTCCGCAAAACAAGTGTTTTAAGCAACTTTTTCGTGAAATTATAATTTATAATTTTTTATATAAATCAGTATCCATACATTCATTTTATTCCACATGAATGTACAGTAATCTATATGATTTTTTACTATACAAAACTCAACACTAATCTTTACTTTAATGTGCTGAGAGGAATACCGCTTTTACTGACTGCTAATGGTCAGTATATTTTGTACTAAAATTAATAATGTCTAATGAAAAACAAATTGTATATATTTAATTAGCAAGGTCGCAGTCATTACTACTGTTCAGTGCAGTTACATGTTTACAAATAAAACGTACAATGTTCCGCATTGCAGTAATAAAAATCTATTCCGGACATCGTGTAAACTGACCAAAACTATGAATGTTCCCAATCGGAATTCACCGAATCGATTACACCTTGAAATAGCCAACAAACGTAAAAAACTTTTAAAAAATCTGTTTTTGCTATCGTAAAATTAAATGACTCCTAGACTATTGCCTATAAAATTTTACTCACAAGGTTCAGTTTAGTGCTGAGCAGCCCAAACACGTTTGTCTATGTAAATCAATCTAGTATGTACTAGAAAACGAGCGTAAAGTTCGTAGACTTTGATATTACCCAAAATACCGACGAAACATACATAAAATTACCCATAAATCATTCTGTTTCAGCTATTTAATTCGTATTATGGCCGTTGAAACGCAAATTTAACAGTTAGAAAATTGTTTTGGAATGCTAATATGCTGTTGTGTTATTTTTCTATTTTGTTTTTAAGAAAAGAAAAATTAAAAAGCATTATGCTATTCGCGCCCAAGTACATCTATATATATATATATAATATAATATATCAATGAATCGGTGCTCTTTTGAACTAAACCACAAATTTAAATACCTCTTCACAGTAAATACAAGTTGCAAGGTTTCGTATTTTATTGTATTAGTTATATTTAATGTCTAACGAATAAAATTGATAACATTAATGTATTTCTTGTTAGATATTAATGAATGAATGAGCAGCGTGTGCAGCCCTCGCATTGGTACGCAACAAAGTAAATGATAAGAGAGACAGTCGAATATGACCTAGTATCCTCAGTACCCAAGGTGGGTAACGATGTATGGATTTCATTCATATGGCAATGACAAGACATGCGTTAATACAAGTAAGTATAGGCAATGGTGACGCGTGACAATCACACGGAGTGTATGCGGGTTGCCGTCCTATTTAAAGGTAAATAATCAAAGTATGAAAATAGAAAAAGACTTAAACATACTAAATATAATTAAATATTTATAACAGCCTCTTTATAACCGTAGTATTACGTGCGATTTTCTTTCATTGAAATAATATATATAAGCAAGAAGACTTAGGTATAGTCTCAATCGATCCTTATAAAATGAATTTGCACTTTGCATCGTTTTATGGTCATTTTATGGTCGTTTTATGGTATCTTCTTTCATATGTTACTTTAGATATTATAAATACTTGTTTTAACTTAAACAATCTGGCTATAATACTACAACATCTTATCTGTGCAATAACTAACCTTTATAAGATAAACAATTTGATTCAAAATTTATTTGACAAGGGTTCTGACTTTTATCTCATTTCTGTTTTGGTCACGCTGCAATTATACTTAAAGAGTTATTAGTATATATGAATTGTATATGGATAGTAAATAGTAGTAAATCGTAACTACTAAGCAAAAAATGTCTTTATTTATTGACCTTTTACGGTTCTATATTGTTTAATAAACATTGTAGATTTTAGTTGATATTGGAAATATTATTAATATTTTATTCGTTATCAACGTAAATAAAATTATACTATACTTAATAAATGTGTATTCAAAAATTTATGAGACAGGTCAATCAGGGTTTAACCAGAGAAGCCGCGTCAAAGTTAAAAATATATTTTTATTTTTACATTTTTAATCGGGGCACCCGAGACCCCATCAACCTTTATAAACCTTTAGAAGGATATTAAAATGTAAATAGACCATGAGGTAAATCCTTTTCAATAAGGAAATTGAACCGACCTGCGTCCAGAACGTACCATGACGCTTGAAATATAAAATGTTTTTGCTGTTTAAACAGTCGCACAGAATTTTGTTACCCGCAACATTTGTATCCTTCTAATGTGATTCCTATCAAACTTTAAAGCAGTATCACATCACATACACCCACAAACTGCCCATAATTCTTTATAGTTAACAAAATACATAATTCTCATTTGTGTCAAATTTATGAAAATAATATTAATTATCTGTATAGTTTGCACAGTGCATTTAGTAAAAATTCCTTATTAAATAAACTAACCTTTTCTATCATAATAATATTTCCAATAACGAAGCACCGCAGCTAAAAACGTTTCAAATAACCGCCGCTGTTTTTGCGGATAAGCCCCAGTCAACAGACTGAATCTAATCAAAAACACTTTGTTCAAGTTCATATAACAACTGAATCCAACCTCTGAAAAACACAAGAAAATTGAAGGAAACGTTCGGAAAACACTCGCATGTAGAATACGTATTTGTTCAATCCACTACGAGTTTCTATTACCGCTCCGGGCAAAGGATTCCTTTGAAGGCATACCAGACAATTGCAGCACCCGATGTTGATGCATAAGTAATTTGATCTGGGGCCTGTATGATTTGATATGCAAATATCAAGTTAGCTCCATATTACACAACCCTCGGTCTTACTACGAAATGATTGAAGTTTGTACGTACTGCGTACTATTGTAATGGTTTAAGTACATAAATGTACTTATGAAATGTGTAACTACGTAACTTTACGTGATCCAAGCTCTGTTACACTTCCATACATCTAAGTGGCATTACATACGGAAAGAATGTATTTTTAACCTAAATACTTTTACCGTTTAAATAAATATATCTATATATAACACCAGTCCCGAGGTCACATGCCATATTCATAGAAACGTAAACAGGTGACCGTGTTAATGTTACAATCAAGCGGTTGACCTTTTACCTTTAAATCTATCTCGGAAACGGTCGCCGAGGCACGTCGAAGACAACTTTACAGCCGCTAAACTTATACCGCTCAAGATCGATCTAGGATTGAAGTGGGTCAGGACAATAAGGATACAAACCATAATGACTAACCTAAAATGAGATCTATAAATAGTCTGTCCAAATATCGTTCGTAAATAATGAATTAGCCGGCATATCGATCTCGCGCATACGTTTCGATCGATGTGAAAGTTTCACTGGAACTCACCTGAGATCGTTTATACATTGATGTTGATATCCAAGTTAGGCGATAGGTTCGCGCGCGACGTGTCGGTCGCGGGGTCGCGGCGCGCGCATTGTCGTCGGTCGCGTCGTGGTGTCGGTCGCGGTCGTCAGTCGCGGTTGGCGGTCGCTATAGCCGGCGCGAGCGGAGCGACGGCGCGCGGCAGCGACACGAGCGGCCGGCGCGGCTCGCGAGGCAAACTGGCCCGGGCGGGGTTGCGCGGCGTCAACGCGCTTCTGGCGAACACTCCGCCATCTTTGATTTGGCGCTCCCTGCGCGTTCCGTGGCACACACACTCAACTTTTCACCGCCCACAGTGCTACGGCTAGAGCCATCGTAGCGAAAACCTCCGAAACGGAGCGTACATGAACCTTATGCGTGTGTGCTGTGCTAATCAAAGTTTGTAGGCAGACTGGTTGCATACGAAAGCTTCTGCGCGCCGTCGCGTTTCGTTGCCCTAAATTCGCATTACAGGCGGCACTATAATTGTCGTACCGCTGCAGCCGCGGTGGCCGCACACCCTATCGATTCACTCCACGCGTACGTATTGTGAAACTAAAAAGTTGACTCGATCGAATACGATGCGTCTCAGTATTGGATCTGCAGGTCACGATTTTTTTTATCGAAGTTGATACCTTTATTTTCCTTTGTGATTTCACTGGAATATTGATGTGCAAACAGTTATCTTTTTTAATATTGTGTAGGAAAGTTTAAACTTTGTCTATATTTAGAAGTCAAAAATGCCATTACATTTTTTGTATCAAATATACAGTGAGAGAGAATGAGAAACTTATCAAAAATACAAATAATTTGTTTCGGCGTCCGTTTTGAGGCACGTAAAACAATAACGCTACAAAGTGGCTACGGTCGTCCCGGCTACGTGCTACGAGCTACGCGTCTACGTCACGCCGTGACGTGCTACGAACCTTTAGCATTAACCGTAGTCGCCCATTTTACCTTTCGGAAGCTCGATAACTTTTTAGTTCGGAGTCGTGATTAAAATGCCAAGCGCTACTTTCTGACATGATTCATATTTTGTTCCTTTTGGCTATAATTTTGTAGTAAGTAAAATAAGTTATTTTGTAGAATGTAAATGAACAGCGAAATGATCTTCTGATCACGGACTTACAGTAAATAAAATACTGCTTCTGTAAAAACGTGATTGCCAGTATATTTTCGAATAAATATTATATTATGAAACATTCATGTACGTTCTTAAACCTTAAAAAGGCTTTATGGATTATTTATTTTTAAAGGATTATTATGGCATAATTTTCACAATTACATTTTAAAGAAGCCATATGTCGGTCAGTGGATGTCCATACCGCTGATAAATGAAATAAAAACATTCATATCCATAAAAATAAAAGATGACTTTAGCTATTGATATTTTAGCCGTGGGGTACCGGCGAAGTAGAATAGTACCTCCCTCACTATCGGGTGTTGTAAGATGCGACTGAGGTACCGAAACCGACAGACAGCGGTACATTCACCCGAAACAGCGTAGCTCAAATGCAACAGGGGGAATGCGCAGCCGCATTCCATCGCGAAGCTACATATTGCGGTTGCCACCACGCCTGCCTGTTAATCATGGACAAAATTCCTTCTTCTTAGGAAGGCCTATGTTCAGCAGTAGATGTTCAACGTTGTTGATAAAGGTTAAGTTAAAAAAATTGCTGGGGCCAGTCGATATATAATACGAGTAATAACCATATGTAAAAATTACTTGAAATGGTGTTTGTCCAGGATCAACTTCTAAACTACTGAATTGGTTTTAATATTTTTTAAATATATGTGTACAGTTTGATCCAACTTGAGAGATAGGATAGTTTACATCTCTTTTAAAAGCCATAATATTTTTTCTTTTTAAACATAGATTATAGTTCAGACAAGACTACATCTTCGGGTCAGCTAGTCGTATATAACTCTTCATGTAATAATTCTTCAATCATATATAAATACAATACACATAAATGTAAATTGTGTAGATACAGTAAAAAGTGAGTGCAGTTATGATATATTCATAACTGCACTAAAAGCTAAAAAAAACTTAACTTTTGCGCAGTAAATATAAGTATTAATCCAATATGAAGTAATTTAGTACAAACCTACTTTAAACTAGTTGTTATTATCTGACTATTCTTGAAACTAAATTTACAACAAACTCATTGCGTGAGTTAAATGACCATAGTAATAAATAAATTGATATAATATGGGGTTATTGACCCCATAGAAAATAAGAGGATTTTTTTTAATTTTACGCTTGATGTCATGAAATCTGGAAATGATTTATATCTTATCCATATCTTTTTATAAACAAGAAAATTCTTGAGGCAGTAAAATTACCTATTTTCTCCTGTATATTATTTTATGCAGTGTTAACAAGCTTGATCAAATCCCTAAAAAATCATTTTATCATTTAAGGGTTCATAATACGGAATTGTGTATACTAAATAGATCTTTAATTCTTCAATACTGAAAACGACATGTCTATTTTCTGACATTTTAAAAAGGTCCATCAGAATTTCCTATTTACTCATCATTACCGCCATTGGAAGCACACTGCTGGACATAGGCCTCCCTAAGATTGAATTTTGCCCATAATTGCCGCGCCGGGCAACCGTATTGGCAATCGCATAGCACACCTTTCACGAAGAGGATGCTGCTGCCGCCCAGGGCGGGGGCCCTATGGATTTGAGCTGCTGTTACGGTTGGATATACCGCCACCTGTCAGTTCTGGTACCTTAATCGCCTCTTTTGACACCTGGTGCGGTGGGAGGTACTATTCTACTCGGTACCTCCTTTTAACTAATATTTACGATTGAAAAACCAATTTTTATGTTATTTTATACATGGAGTGTTCCTGACACACCATATACAAAATAAAATAGAACATTTATATTCGAATTTATTTTTTGGATCCAACCTTATTTGCACTTTTACTAATCTCTACAACTAACATGCTCCATTTAAACTGATATGTCATCACCAAAAATTAACATGTTTCAGTAAGTCATTCGAAAGTTCACTTAATTTGCCTGTTCAATTCTTGTCTATATACAGTTGTAAATAAACACTGGGCAGACATTTGAGATCTAACATAATAACTTATATGTATAAATGCATATAAACGTACAATTTTCTGTCTTTACGCTTTCGAAAATTTTGCATGGATAGCTTGAACCTGTATTCGGTAGTGTTTTCTATCCTATCTTGTACATTAAGGGGCGTGGATAATTAACCGTACCCTGCATTGAAGAGTATTATGTATTTAATGCAGGACAAATATAATATAATTTTATAATTTTTCTTAACAACTAATTTTAACTTAACTGTTTTTTTTTCTAATCGACTCCTCGAGACAAAATTGAACTGCATTTTATCCGGCTACTCCAAAGAGGCATCGTCTTTTCTAAAGATACTCTATCGTCTAATGACGTGAATCTCCAATAAACGTTAACTACCTATTGGTAATAGAGTTCTTTACCATAAAACAGCTTTATAGTTTGAACGAACTTATATGCTACAAACGGATTCTTTGTGATTTTATATTTCTAGTGTAAGAACAATGAATCAGAAATCTATAAAGGTAGTGTCAATTAAAACACCACACAATTCTTAAAGATATTTGAGCAGCCATAGTACGTCCATCATAGGACATAAAACCTTCCCACATTAGGCGCATTATGCCCATAATTGCCACGCTAGGTAGGCGTGGGGGCCATCGCAGGGCATAGCTTCGCAACGGAAATTTTGTTACTCATTCTTACCCTGTTGCATTTAAGCTATATTGTTTCGGGTGACTATACCATAACCTGTTTGTCCCTATGCCACCTGGTACATGGGGAGATATTACTCTGCCGGTACTCCATGATAGTACAAATAGTATATATAGGACATCATGATAGTATGTATATTTCAAACCAAACGCTGTTCAGTATTATCATCATGTCAGCCATTGTAAGTGCACTGGTAGACATAGTTCTTCTCAAGAAACGGAGAATTATGCCCTTTTTGGGGATTTTTTTCTAAAAATTGCGCTGGGCAGGTATGTTGGTAATCATAGAGCGCAGCTTTCGCGACGGGGACGTTACTGCCCATCCCCGCCCTGAACATTTGAGCGTAGGGTAGTAGTAGTTTATCTATCTAATTGCAGATGGATAAATGGCCATCTGTCGGTTCTGATACCTTAGTTGCCTCTAACGACACCTGGTACAGGGGGAAGTACTTTTCTACTCTGCCGGTGTTTGAAGTTGTTTATCATTTAATACAATAGCTTTTTGCTATCATTAATATTCATATCAAGATATTCGCTGCGGCGTACTGTCGAAGCAACGCAGTTTTGGTGTAACTTTCGATTTTAAGTGATAATCCTAATTACATCTGTATATCTTTTCCTTTATTTTTATGACTAAGTCGACATTCATGCATACGGGCCGTATGATAATAAATGTTATTGCACCCTAGATATGATATTGCACCATATAGATGCTTAATCTTACACAAAACGCTGCCATACTTGTGACAAAAGGATATTATATCACAGTATCTAATAAATAAACTGCCTTTCTCACCCTTCAAAACAGAACACAAAAATACTAATACTTCTGTTTGGTGGAGGAAATTGGTGATATTAAGATATACCATTGCATTATCGCTATATGCCGCTAGTTTATTATGTATGAAAAAAAAATATTTCTAATAACTATAAAATTCTATAAAATTAACAAGTATAACAACACTTTCCTTATATTATTGATACGCTGAGCAACCAATAATAATTAATTTACCTTCACACATGAGGGTCTATGGTATGGGTTCCCGGTAATTAATATAAACAGTTATTTGGTTTCAGACTAACAAGCAAACCACAACAATAGCAATTAAACGCTGATATATCTGCGTGTAGAAACCAACACATTTTTTATATGTTATATATTATAGCATTCGATTACAACTTGGTTTTTATTTCAGTCTCTAACATACAGTTTATTCACCCACTCATTAATACAGAAAAACAGTCATTGGTAAGTGTATCTCTGTGACTGTGTGTCGTAAAGCATTGAACTTGAATGCTAATTTCATTTTGCATTTCATCTTTATTTACCCACGTTTTAATTATGAATACCCAATATAATTTCAAAAGTCAGGGTTTTCCAAAGTGGGTTCAATGGAACCTAGGGGTGCCGTAGAATTGCACCAGGGTTCCGATTAAAATTATTTTTAATTTGCTCTTGAATAACACCAAGGTTACAAATATATAGTATAAATATATAGCCATTAACATTACTGTCCAGTAATGTCAAACGTAATACCAAACAGTATATAGCAATTATATAGATTTTCATTGTTCACATCAAAAGTTTGTTTGATTGTTTTTTTTTTATTTCATGAAATTTGTAATATTAATAATAATAATGTCCCACAACATCTCATAAATGGACCTGACTTCGTGGTAAATCGCTTAAAGCACTTGTGTTACAGTCGCCAGACAGCAGAGGAATCATAAAAATACTACTTAAATACATATATTTAACACCCAGGCACAACAAACACAAATATCAACATATATAATTTGCTTGGATGGGAATCGAACCGACAAACCTTGGCGCACAAGATAGGATCACTACCATCTACGCCAATGGGCCCGTCAGTTATATGACATATTTCATAAAATAAAAAAGCGTTACTCCATCAATAAATGTTTTACTAGGTAAGCGAAAATAGCATAAAAAAACATATAATTAAATTTTTCCTCTTCATAATATTAGTATACGTTAAATAATGTGCACAACTCTACATTTGCTGATAAATTGAACCTTGATTGCCACTATCTTTAAAGTAAATCCTAATACACCCATCCCTCACCACCATGGCGGTAAACTATACACAGTCCAATCGATTGTAGGCAAGTGAAAACGGTAGCCGCTCTTGGTCAGTTAATACGTTTTTTAAGAATCACAAACAACGCTCGCACGCACCGCCGTCACGCGAAGGTGGCACGCCACGTCGGTCGATTAGACCGCATTGGCTGGTCGATCCCACATTTCCAGGTTCGTGGGCAATCGGTCTATGAGCGCAAGCCTGTTTTAAGTCAAAAAATTCTTGATACCCAACGAAAGATTGTGGTAGCAAGGAAAAATTTACGAAAGCCTGGTTGTAACCTCCACCTATATTGCTGATGAAAGAGATGAGAAGCTCTATCAACTTCCAGCAAGTGGCAAACTTTGTAGTAAGCAAATTATGACTTAATACGCGGAGGTAATTAACATTTATATCATCATAATCAACATTATATGCATGATATAAGTAACTCGTTATAATCATTCAGGAATATATATATTTTTTGTTTTTTATAACGTTTATTATTTTATGTCAGTTGCGTTTTATTATACCACATTATATGTCACGTGCGTCTGGTTTTAAGCTCTCCATCAATTTTCAGCCAAACCGGTTAAATTATAAATAGTGTAACTAACACGATTTTCTATTTATAGATCGTTAGTTGTATTATAGTATATATACATATATTATATAATAGATATATATATGTATATAAAGATTTTTCATAATAATATTTCCAAAATGCAATCATTGTAATCGATGTAAGGACAATTCAATGATTTCTTTTCATTATTAAGATCACGTTATTTCCTTGATGTATAATAATACAGTCAAATTCATCGTCATCATATCTGCCGCAAGACATCCACCGCATGTCATAGGCCTCCCGAGGGGATCTATAATCACTTTACGCTGCTGCTGGCTGCAGCCAACCCCCCACACCCCACTATATTTGTGCTATACTAGTAAAGATGGATACATCGCCATTTACTGTGACGCTTTATATGGTTGCAGGAAAATCACAGGTCTAGAATATAATGCATGTTATAAGTCACCTCCTCTTTATCCTCGTCATTAATATAGTGAAAGAGACATTCAGACTGATAGGTTCATTTACATTGTATCTAAGTTTATATTTTGTAATATTGTGCCCAAATATTAAATTTATTTTTAATCTAGCCTAAGTTTCAATTATTTTTAATCTAGCCTAAGTTTTTTATCATTACAGCTATTGGATGTCTACTGCTGGAACCTATAAGCCTTCGCAAGAAATAGGTAATTTTGCCCTTAATTACCGCGTTGAGTAAGCGTGTTAGCAATCGCAGAACGTAGCTTTCGTGACGGAGATGCTACTGCCCATCTTCGCCCTGTACAATTGAGCAACACTGTTCCGGATGGATATACCGCCATCTGTTGGCATAGTCACCTCAGTCGCCTCTTACAACACCTAGTATTGAGGGAGGTACTACTCAGGGAGTACCTCACAGCTAAAACAAGCTTATCATTTTCTTGTGATTTTTACTTGCTTTGTGCCAAATATAAAAATATGATATTTTACTACGTTTGCTTTCCTTGCTTATGTCTTAAATACATTTACCTTAATAGCAAATTATATATATATACATAAATTAATTAATAGTTAGATAGTTCAGTACTAGTCACTGACTCAATCAACAAAGGTTTACTATAACTAGGTACCTAGCAAGTAATTTACGTGAAATCACAACAAACGTCCAATGAAGACGATGCCTAACGAACTAACGAACAAGTTAGATAGTTCTCAGAACTTACCCAACGACAACTGACCAAGTTAGTCGACAACTGCGACTGTTGTTTGTAATTGTGTTGAAAAGATTATATTAACGCAACATCTCATACATTGACCTGACTCTGTGGTAAGTCGTCTAAAGCACTTGTGTTACAGACATCAGACAACAGAGGAATCATATATAAATGCTAGAAAATATATGTGATGGACTCGATGACGCATATTGTGGTGATCCTATCTTGTGTGCCAAGGGTTATGGGTTTAATCCCAACCCAAGCAAGGCAGCAGGACCAATCATAACGTTTATATGACGAATTTTGTGTTTGTTCTGTATATATAATGTAATTCCTCTGTTGTCCGATGTCCGTAACACAATTGATTTAAGCGACTATCTCGGAGTCAGGTAATGAATGAGATAATGTGTGAATCATTATATAAACCGAAATGTAACTATATAGATTCTTACGCATACAGACAAAGCCGCGTAAACCAGCAAATAATAAACATATGCAGCATAGGACCAACAATTGTTCAAACTATGCGAGCGAGCACAACCGAGGAACATTACAAACTTCACTTAGCGAAATTTGCTTGCACTATAAGTGTCCAAACTTCGACTTGGCAGAACTTGGCAGACCTGCAATTCAACAGTTGACTGCTAGTGACCAGCTTTGGACAAGTTTGGTGCGCCTTAGACTGTACACTTCATAATCCCTTCCAAGCGGTCGTGTTATAACTTAGATGATTTATACCGAGAGAACTTACGTTCATATCACTTGTGAGATTGCAATTGGGCGGGTTGGACAGCAACATACCCATCGTGAAAGTGCGCTTTTGGGATTAATTAATAACAAAATACAAAAATTCTTGTAGTAGATAGTAGGAGTTATTAGGAGTTCTTGTTCACACTTGATGGGCTGGGCGCATGCGTGGTGGCAACGGAGATTCTGCAGGCCATCACCACTTAATACATTTATGATGCGCTGTTTCGAAATATACCATCTGTCAGCTCCGGTACGCACATTTGTCAACTCTTAACCTTGTTCAGAGGGACACTATTCTACGCTGCCGGAACGCTTCTCTTACAGCTATTGCCATGATATAAATTGTATAATAAATATATATTTGTATTTACTTTTTATGTATTGCCATGTCTCATATTATATAATGAGAGCTATATTCTCAAATATATACGAGTACGCTGTCTCCAGAGCTGTGGTATCTAACCGGCGATCCACCGAATACCATTGGTCCTCAAGAACTAGAATAGTAGTCATGCCATAATTTAAGTGCCAGTGTATGCCATAATTTAAGTCTCAAGATGGCTGACATTGCCTAAAATCACATTGATCGAAATCTACCGGCTTGACTTTTTATTAAAAGGGTTATATCATGTATTAAAGTCAGCATCATCATCATATTATTCTACTAGAAGTCCACTGCTGGACCTGGGCCTCTCCGAAGAAGATTTTTTGCGCATAACTGCCGCACTGGGCAAGCGTGTTGGCAATCACAAAACGCAGCTTTCGCGACATTTGATCTGCACTGTTTCGGATGGATATACTGCCATCTGCCGGATCTGGTTCCTCGGTCGCCTCTTACAACACCTGGTACATTGGGAGGTACTTTTCTACTTTGCCGATACCTTACGGCAAGTAATGTTCTTAATTAATGATACAGATAAGTTTTTGAATAAAAGGTTTATTTTCAGATTAAGGCAGTATTTTTCTGTTGATAAAGAATAAACCGACGTGGTCCTTAGTCAGTAGTAGGTTGGAAACCACTGCTGGGTATATAGATAGAACTTAGGAGAGACGTGTAAAAATGTAATTATCAAATGATATTCAACGAACAACAAGTGCAGTCTAGTTCGAACAGACGCTGAAGGAAACATCTTACTAACAGAAAGTTTACAGAACAAAAACAGTTCTCAGTCGCATCGGCAACTATAACGAGAAAAGTAACTCGATTTGCTGGGACTTGTTTATTGTGAATAATGTCAAAGTTGTGGCGGCAATATTGCTGTCACAACAATTTCCATAGCAAATTAATTAAAAGAACTCAGCTTTGGTTAGCTTGCAAATTATACGAGTACTTTAAGAGTATACTTTTTTTAATTAAGTCTATTTAATCTAGCAATTAAGTCTAATTATCTGATTAAGAGTTATATATTATCTAATAGTATTATAATATATATATATATATATATATATATATATATATATATATATATATATTTTTCTGTTTTGTGTAATGGTTGACTGGGAGATAATGCCACCTGGCATTAAGTCCGCCATTTGTACATTTT
Source organism: Heortia vitessoides (assembly GCA_020976665.1). Classification (NCBI taxonomy): domain Eukaryota; kingdom Metazoa; phylum Arthropoda; class Insecta; order Lepidoptera; family Crambidae; genus Heortia; species Heortia vitessoides. The sequence continues at coordinate 5,596,552 of JACJUM010005602.1, forward strand.
GTAACATTTTGTGCAATAAAGTTAAATAAATAAAAAAAATAAAAATTATTATTATAAGTATTATTACAGTTTTTATTTAATAGCATCTCCTCCTGTACCAGGTATCGTATGAGGTGACTGAGTTACCAGGTACATGGCGGTATATCCACCCAAATGCACAGGGGTAGCAGCATCCCCGTTGCGAAAGCTGCGCTCTGCGATTGCCAACACGCTTGCCCAACGTGGCAAATAAAGACAAAATTCCCCCATTCTTTGGGAGACCTGTGTCCAGCAGTGGACTAATAATGGTTGTAATGATGATGATCTAATTAAGACTAATTAGATAATTAGGATAGAGTTACTATAGTGTATATTTTTATTATTGGTACTGAATATGAAAAAAAATATATCTGTACCTCTACAGACCGGACTTGACTGTCTCGCTGAATTATATTAATTATTTTAGTTAATGTTTTCGTCTCATCTCCGTTGCCAGCAAAACTATTTTATGTGTTATCGTTTTTCTTATGAATTATATAAACTAGGATTGCCATACCGTAAATGTTTATTTTTTAATTATAAAAATTATAGCCAAGCCGATGTAGATATTTACATTTCAAAACTATTTGATCCGAATAAAACCAGAAAATGCTATATATGATCGATATAATTACTTAGATCCTTGTGTATATACATATATTTCCAAAGTCACAAAATTAAAACTATACAAGTTCTCAGTAAATGTTTACTTGGAAACGTCTGAACATTACAGATAGAATACAATCACATTCAAACAAGTGACAGTGTTTGAAATATCACAGGGCAGGCCTAGATAATCTGCTGAGAGGTCTGGATGCCGCTGCTGATGTAGTTGATGACCAGGCTAAGCCAGTTCTGGAGGGTACCGAATACTCCTGCATCCTCAGGGCCGTTCACTTGGACCTGCACGAGACCATTGTTGAAGACCTCTCCGTTGGGAACTTGAGGAGCGGGCTGAGGGACTGGCTCAGGAATCTCAGGAGCCTCAGGCACAGGAAAGACGGGAGTGGGGATGACAGGGGTGGGGATAACCTCAGGCTGGCTAGGTTCGGGCAAAACAATTGGAGAAGGAGCGATTTCGGGAGTAGCAGGTTCAGGGAGCACAATGGGAGAAGGGTTGATTTCAGGTGTAGCAGGCTCAGGGAGCACAATGGGAGCGGGAGCGACCTCAGGAATAGAGGGCTCGGGCAGAACGATGGGAGCAGGCATGATCGGCACGTCGATTTCAGGAAGGACAGCTTCAGGAAGCACTATGGCTTCAGGAAGTAACTGGAAATCAGGCTGGTCGGCTTCAGCTGCAGCGGCAGCTTCAGCAATACCAACAGCAGTCAACGGGTGAAGCAGGTTGGTGGAAGAAGCCAGTTGTCCGTCAACGTGTTCCTTCAGCTTGATGTCCACAATATCTCCGAGTTCCAGAGGTGTGCCCTCGGGGACCCCATTGACGATGAGCTCCACAGGCTCGACATTTTCTTCATCAAGGGGAGTGGGTGCGGCAAAAGCCGTCGCCACGAAAAGAGCCAACACCAAGAATTTCATCTTTGCTTGCCTACAAGAGAAATCACTTCACTTTAGTATACATACAAAGCGTTGTAGATCAATTTTTTCTACACTTCCAAATAAATACTTTTTCTAAAAATACACTCACAACTTTTAAAATAATATAAAATAAAAAAATAATCAACAAACCTTACCTGTGTTCAGAACGAAGGTATAATGCCTTATGGTTTGCAAACTCTCGTCCCCTAATGTTAAATTCACCAAAAAGTTGATAAAGATAGTTTCCCTCGATTCAATTAATCCACTAATAAATTATATTATCGTTTTACAATAGGCAATAGGTATTATCTCAACTTCCTCAGTTAAAAAGTAGATAAAGACAATAATATTGTAATAGTCGGTTGTATTTCAATTCTAAAATCACTTAATCTTTTTATCTTACGCTCGATAAAATTGTACCTAATATGTTGTTATTATGTTTGACAAGAACAAATGACAATCACGTTTACTAATTGATTATTATTTATCATAAATATCCAATCAATTTTCCCATCAGTTAGTGATCATCCGAGATTGAAGCAAAGAAAAAAGGCAGATCACTCACAAATGCTTGATAATAATTTTAATATACACAGGTACTGTAAATCGCCAACGTTTTCTCCTTAAAAAGTGATGGTGCTACAATACAGTTGACAGGTGACCCTGATGACTCTTTACGACACCAGACGACTCTTAAAGCTAAGTTTACTGCAGGTTTATTACGCGAGCCACTAAAGTTAAATAAAAAAAATATAGTGGTAACGAATGTTCCGATAGCGAATCCATTCCTAAGTGGCTGATGTTAATTGAACCCTGATCAGCACCTAAGAAGGAGGATTTTGAAGCATTTGAAATTAATTTTGAGCAGTTTCATGATATTAAGAGACGGACCCGATGACGCGATGGTAATGATGCTATCTTATGCGCCAGGGGTTGTGGGTTCGATCACCACCCAGGACTATTATTTATATGATTATATTTGTGTTTGTCCTCTATCTGTTAAAAATATGTATATACATATTATATTAGTGATTCCCCTGTTGTCTCATGTACGTAACCAAAGTGCTTTACCATGGAGTCAGGTTAATGTATGACACGTTGCGTGAATATTATTATTTAAGTAGTTTACATTACTCCTAAATTCTTAATTTTTTTATAGGCACAGTTGTTATAACACTTCTGAAGTTTTTATGAAAGGCCATTTTATTTATTACTTTTTCTAATAATAATTAGAGTTGTGTGTGTTGTTGTCTTGTTTTTTATATATGTTATTTTACTATAGGCTATGGTAGAATACCAAAGGATACTTGTATTTGCAGTTTCTGATTCATCGACTATTATATCTTCAGTTATAATGTATATTTGTATTGTGATACATGATGTCATTTAATTAAAACAAATGTACCAATTGTTCATTATGTTCGGTATTTTGATTATTGTATCAATTAATACTGCTGCTCATCCCCGTTCAGTTGCTTTGAGGAACGCTAAATCGAAAAGATATATCGCCATCAAAAGGTTCCAGTACCTAGTCACCTCTGACACCACTGACCGATTTCAACATCAGTTAGTTGATTAATTTTACATACGGCGTTGCTACTAAAAGAATGTACATTTTTATTACATGACCTTTACGACTTATGTCAATTGGAAAGTTATAAACAAATAAAAAATATATATGTATGTACAGAACATTCATTGAATCAGTTATCATGACTATAAGATTATTTATCGTTCAGTTGTAAAAAAGGATAAATAATACTTAGGTAGTGCTTATTAATCTTTTATATGAAATTATATTATAATTTTTTAACATACTCTTGTGTGCATATTTTTATTAAATTATTTTTTTATATATTTCGTCTGTCCATCTGCGTATCTAACTAAAACTGCAACATTACCCTGAATACTTTTATATAAGAGGTCTCTTAGCCGTAGGTTTCGGCACAATATACGACTGAGGTACCAGCACCGACAGATAGCGGTATATCCGCCCGAAACATCGTAGTTCAAGTGCAACACTCCTGTCGCGAAGCTTACTCTTGTTTAGCCCGGTAAATGATAAATGCCCCCTTTCTTGTAGAGGCCTATATCTAACAGTCGACACCCAACAGCTAATATGATGGTGATGATTGTACCGCGCTCGGATTTGAAAAAATAATGAATGCGGATAAACAAGAATGTTTCAATCGAAGCAAAAGGTCTTTGATTATCCAGGTTGAAATAGGTTTGAGTTGATGGAGTTTTTGAACTTCTGTGTATTTTAATAAACATTCAAAGGATAAACTAAGAAAAGTGTTAATCCAAATGTACCTACATAAAAGTCGTATAAAAGTTGCTGAAGTCTACAATATGACAAAGATATTTTTTGCGGTGACGCGACTGCCACTCATTGAGGCGTGTGTGGGTGTTGATAAACAAAAGAATATCCCGTACATTTTTTAGGGATAATAAATTTCATTTTTGTTTACAGAAGTTACTCAAACATTCTTCCGCAACAAAGTTTCTCAATTTCAACATTTTTTAATAAGAATTGTTACGACTGAATTTTCACAAATAAACTTTTCTACGCATGAACATTCATGATTGTCCGTTGTGAGTTAACTTACGAGTATCTAAGCCTAAGTACGGGGCATAAAGCCAGGATGCTTTATTATCAATAATAACAAAAGCAAACTATACATTTAAATTTAAAATTCTGTAGTTGTTTAAGCAGAAAATTTTCTATAACAAAGTATATATTTGGTTCATTTGCGTCTATATTCTCATGTATCTATCTATAAATAACTTTCAGCATATTTAGCTGAAACACTTTCTCACGTTTATCCAATTTGTACCAATTCTGCGTTGCATTTCCGTTGAGTGCCTAGTGAATTGTGTTTGCAGGTAATTAAACAAAAACAGTACTAATTATTTGTAGAAATTAAAACATGTTTAAGTAATCTTTTGAACGACCCCAACAGGGTGAAATATAAGGTGTAATTTTATCACGAACAATTCCTGACGTCAAAAAAATTAAGTGGATATAATACATATAACAATATAGAAAATATTTAAAATTTTGGATAAAATAACAAATTGTTTTTTTCTTTATTCTTTTTTTAATACCTTGACAACTCTCTGCATTTCTATCAGCGCAGTTTTCCTAAGAAAACTGGACGGTATTCCGATCGGTTTCAGGTCGTGGAACGATGGAGCCCCATACCGGCATCGGCATCAGCATCTCTCTCTCAGGTTTTTTCGCGACGGGCGAGATGGACAACACTTCATGAAAAAGCATAAACCGAAAGTTTAAAGAAATTCTCTACTTCGTTACGATATGCTATACGTAACATATTAAGTATAATACCTAGTACTTCAAATAGCAAGTATGTATTAAACAGTACATATGCACATACACATGTGAACAATACTAGTATCTCAGCACACATTTCACATTATAGATGTCTTACTTGTATCAGATACCTACAAAGACGTACCCAACAGTAAATATTCTAGAACGAATTATAAAAAAGTTTGTATAATATCTCATACCATTGTTTTTAGAATGACTTATAGAATATTTACATCACCAAGTGTTCAAGGATATATGCACGCCCGTGAAGTTTCCTCATTAATTACTAAAGTTATAAACATGTTAAGAAAACATAACAAGCGTATAAAACGCTCAATGAACTGGCGCTAATCTCAGATTACGTGTAAAATAAAATATTGGTAGCGACCTCTCGTGACGCTGTTGGAACTAAAAGATAACTGAATATACCCTGCTTTTCTATTTTCGGGTGAGTTTTCGGTAGCGTTTCTTATCATATAATGCCTCTAGATGTCACTATAATACACTCATTTGCAAAAAAAACTGCCGGTTCTGACCACTTTCTATTCTACATTTTTGGTGCGAAGTTCCAAAAGATAATAACGGTTTTCATAACTTTTAGTCAATTTTTATGAATTTATTTCATATTTTAAATTGTCAAAGCTTCAATTATTTCTGTTTAGCTGTCTCAATAATATTAGAAAAAGTGATAAAAGCTACCAAAATTATTGCACTGCTCGAAGAGGGTTGAAGCCAATGCTTCGTGGCTCAGAAGCTACGTGTGAGTCGCTCGATGGTTCAAAGGACCTGGGAGCGGTATAAAAATACTGGTTCCGTCGAGAGAAGGCCTAGTTCTGGAAGAAAACCATGAACCCAACCACGGGATGATCGTTTTCTTGTGAGTCGGGCATTGAGAAATCGCAAGTCTTCGTATGTGGACCTTAAGAACAACATCGAAGAAGTAAGAAATGTGCATATTAGTTTATGGACGGTCAGGAGGAGGCTTCTCCCGGCCAATATACGCAGTCATCGCCCGGCCTACGGCCCTAAGCTAGCACAGAGTTGCCAGACTTAGGTTTGCTCGAAATTGTGAGTCATGGACTCAAGAAGACTGGAATAGGGTATTGTGATCCGATGAAGCCAAGATATCTCTGTTCGGTAAAGATCGAATTCGGCGAGTGCTACGAATACGAGGAGAACACTTTGTAGAGGCGTGTTTTGAAGAAATCACGCCTTATGGTGGGGGCTCTATTATATTTTGGGCAGGAATAAATTCAATGGATCGTACAGAGTTAGTCTTAATTGAAAACGGCTCACTGACTAGACATCGATACATAATCGAAGTTCTAATTCCTCATGCACAACCCGCACTGGCCGCTTTAGGCGAAGACTTAATTTTTATGGACGACCACGCTCGCGCCCACCGGTCTGGCGATGTGGAAGCGTAAGTGCAAGAGGTCGGCATTCGTCGTTTGGATTTGCCAGCTCGAAGTCCCGACCTGAATCCTATAGAGCATGTCTGAGACGTTCTGAAACGATACGTGAGATCAGTACAACCGGCTCTGTAGGCTATCAGAGAGCTGATGAATGTGATTACCACGAAGTGGGAACGTATTCGGCAAGCAAGTATCCGGGATATCTTCGCTAGCATACCCAGAGGGATTCAAGCTGTGATTTCAGCTTGAGGGGGTCACACTCGATACTAAACATTTATCTGCTTTTACTTTATTTAAGAAAAAACAAACAAAAATCTTTGTTAACTTTTACTTCACGAGCATATGCACTACTAGCGAGCATAATTTTATCAAAATTTTATGAATAATACTGACAGATTTGTCAGTCAATTTGTCATTTACAGAATTGTTAAAGTAAGACTACTTATAATTACTATTGGTTTACTACCAAATACTATTTTGAAATGGTTCATTGCTTAGGTGCCCGTTTTTTTTGCAAATGAGTATACAATCGCTGCAAAGTACACACAGCAACAGATCAACCTACCCACATCCGTCAAAATTTCGCGATCGATATTAATCTATAACTCCGAGAAATTTAGTTCAAAATTGACTATAAAAATTTAACAGATTGGCGTATATTGATCTGTTGCCCACCGTACTATGAAAAACTTAATAGGTATGTATATGCTACAGAGTTGAACACGAACTTCTTTAATTCAAATTGAGATGAACACAAAAAACGAAAAAATGTTAGTACTATGATACTGAAAAAGGTTGTGTTTTAGAATATTTTCGTAATCTTTAGACGTACTCCGTAATTATGTTAAAAAATGCGAAAGTAGAATTGTGAAAAGTAAAATGTATTTAATATTATCTGATCTACACACTTTATTTTTATTTGTGTCCAATTAAAGACTTGAAAATTTTTTCCAGATTTTTTTTGGACCCGCCAGCCAGCAGACCAGATTATAATCATCCTATCAGCCGTTGGAAGTCCACAGCTGGACAGGCCTCCTCAAGAAAAGGAAAATTTTGGCAATAATTACGGCGCTGGGCAAGTTAGTTGGCAATTGCAGAACGCAGCTTTCGCGACGGGGACGTTGCTACCCATCCCTGTGTATGCGAGCTACTCTGTTTTGGATGGATATACCACCCGTCTGTCGGTTCAGTTGTCTCCCATGACACCGGATACAGGGGAAAGTACTATCCTCCTCTGCTGGTGCCTCACGGCTATCTTACCTTGCATAATACAAATAGAATAAGATAAGTGTATAAAAATAGAACAGTTGACATTTCTGCCCCTAATTTTGAAATTAAGACACTGCATTATTTCTCAGATAATATTTATTTATTTCTGGTCTACTCATGTTTCAAGTCGTCAAATGTGAGGCCACCCATTAATAAACTTCTATGCCTGATTGAAGGATTGTTTTTCAGGTTGCCCTCATAAGTATAATAAAAAATCTTTTAAGTTTAATAAACATTTAATTAATAAATCGATCATAATACTAAATTTTGACAGTCAAATTTAGATCTCCAACATTCCAAATAATAGAATTTAAACAAAACCTTATCAATCTAGAGAAATTTAAATAAGTATACACATAATTACTATTTATTAGGGGTGACTACAACTAATACTGGCTTTAGTTTGGGATCCCAACCATCGTTAGGCGATTGAGGGGTAAGATCCCCACTCTTAAAAGTCTCCGAGATCTTTTTGAATATGTCCCGGAACTTCTTTTCGACGGCTGCGTCTGCCTCCGAAGTATCGACTTCCTCGATAGTGGTCTCTGAAGGTAGGACCTGCTTCCCGGTCGTGTAAGGTGTTTCCTTGCCGTACTGGAGGTCCATGTAGTCGTTTAAGATGCTTTCAAGAACCTTTTTAGGGGTTGCATTGATGGTAGGGTCCATCATGCCCTTGGACAGCTCATCGATGGTTACTGTTGGTACACCCATTGTTAGACTGTAAGAGAAAATGTATATTCGATTAAAAAATATTCTTTTAAGTATCGCGCTGGACTCAGCTGCCTGCATACGATCGGTCCTATGTGGCATCACTTGGAGAGGCCTATGTCCAGCAGTGGACGTCTTGCGGCTGATAGTATGATGATGATGATTATAATGATAATAAATTTCCTGAATTTTGTAACTTAATTTTATAACCCTATGCTTATACTATCAAAAAAACATAGATCCAGCTTTAGTTTGTTTGTAATAAGGCTTCTTGTAGCTTCTATTATGTGTCCCATACTACGAACCTGTTTCGTCAAAGAACAATAAAAGACCTCTACTCTATGACTGATTTGTTTGACTTGTTACATAATTTTGTAAAAGTTGTATAATATATCTACTACGAGTATACTTGAATAAACATTGCATTAATGATTCCATTCAATTCAGACATAATTGGGGCGACACAATAATCATAATTTCAGTAAACATGTAATACAAACAAAACTAGCCGGTATATCTTATCAGTTAAGAGTGTTGGTTGAGATCGCGATAATATATTTTTGATTAATTGCAATAATTGAGAAAACATTTACATATTACGTACATCAATTGTTTTAAATGATTATATATATAGGAATATGGAGAGTTATATAAATCATTATCTAATATTATAAAACATATATATACGGAAAGATGTATAGATCTTTCTGTTATTTGACACTAAGAAGCAAATGTACTCGTATTCGGCTCATATTGATATTCATGCTTAATAATATCGCTATAAAAAAAAACATTATTATTCCTACCTTGCTTTGACACATATTTTAAATCAAAATAAAATTGCTTTCAATTTAAAGAGCAAAAATACTAAATCATGTAAAAGACTTCAGTTTATACTATATAGAATTTTACTATCGTAACTAAAATTTTAAATAAAAAATAGATGCCATTATTTAAAATGGCAAAGCGAAAATTGAAATTATATCTCGTTATGAAGTACACTATTTTTCAACGATAGTTAAAATTTTTAAAACAGCTTTCAATTGGTCTTTTTGGTCGGTAAATATACATATATTTAGTTATTTTCAATATTCAATATGCAGGACATAAGCTTAAATTGATCATGAATAAATTCTACTTTCAAATACATTGTATTCAGAAAAAAATATTCACCTGCAAACTACAGCACAAATAAAAACGAGACACCACGCAGATTTCATATTAGAAAAATTTTATAACACCTAAACTTCTGAACACAACAGCTGACTTACTTGTTATTGATGTTCGCCCAAAGCTCGAACGCGTATATAAACTAACTTGGAAATGAGGCGACCTACTTATAAATCACGGCTATCTCAGATACGGGGGCGAGCCACAAGAACTGATAATGCTGACACACTATCTGACATATTCACACGTCTGAATGTTCCGCATGACCTCACCTCAACCGATAACAAAACAAAGACACTTCGGGTAAGATTTTACAGTCTCTTTCTAAGAAAAAAGTAAGTCATTAGATAAGAATCGAATTCTGTCTAGTTTGTCCGGTATGTTTATCCTCATATTCTGTGTAGTCATATTATTTGTATATATTTATGGTATGACGTATGAGAAGAAATTCTGTAAAATATGTGTTGGCGAATTAAGGATGTTGACACATTTTTATTTTTTCACAGAATCTATTTGAGTTATTTCTAATTATAGGGGTCATAAGTTGGACATAGGCCTCACGATGGGGGGATTATTGCCCATAATTGCCGCTTTGGGCAGGCGTCGTAGCAATCTCAGAGCGCAACTTCGCGACAAAGCTGCTACTGTCCACCCTGTTGAATCTAAGCTGCGCTGATTCGGATGGATATACCACCATCTGTCGGTTTCAATACCTTATTCGCCTCTTACCACACCTGGTACAGGGCACTTTGTGCTACTTTTTAGTATCATAAACGCAAATGTTTATGACGATACGGGTATTTGTCAACCTTAGACACAAAAAAATACTGTCTTGTTTATCGTCAGCTGAAAAAGTTAATCTATGTGATAGCATAAAATTGTAGAATTAAATAATAGTTTTTAGATAACATTTCTTAAAGTAGGTTAACGCGTTTTTTCATGAAGGATTATCCAGTTTTTCTAACGCACTTCTGCTGTCTAGAACCGTGCAAGTATACATTGATACACCACATTTCCACGCAGACATAGTCGCGGGTGGCCTCCAGTATTGAATATGAGTCATTAGGAAATTGAGTGGCTTTAATACAGCATTCAACATATGCGCCTTCGTAAGTTCAACCTGTTTTCGATACAGAAACTGCTGGTACCGTTTCAGTCATAAAATATCTCAGGATCTTGGAAACTCTCATTGATTCTTACCTCTTGCCGTGCGGTTTTAGTATACTCATTCTTAATACGCATCTCGTTTTTTATATTTTTATATTAACTAAATGCAATATCAACTTTAATCATTGGACTGCAGTTGAGAACATCTAGAGGGATTTGAGTCGTCAGATAAGAGAATCGTCATATCAATGATTCACCGATTTTAGATTAGCTTTTGACACCATAGGACATATCAAATTAATCTCGAATTTTATCAAAGCAATTTATCACGGGTGATTTTATTTAGACGTCCCGTTCAATGTCACATACCATCGAAGTTTTAAAATATAATTTTAAAGGAAAACTGTAAAGATACATTTCACATTTTGGCATTTATTCTCATGAAAGATACATATTTCAGTATACAATTAATGTGTTCAGAAAAATCGCGAATATCATGTGAGTTCATATTCTAAAACCTGATTCTTTCTCATTGATGAAAATATTAAGGCACAGTGACAAATGATGGGAGAAAGGAGACCTAGGAGACCTAGGCCTGAAAAGTAGGCCCGATCAAAAGAGAAAGGAAGATCTACTTAGAAATATGGTATTGTTGTCCACACTGAACCGTAGCGATATTAGCGAGAGAGGACAATAAAGATTTATTATTATTTGAATAAGAAGAAAGTAAATCATGTGCATAAAAATATCATATCAGAATACGTAAGGATCAATTCAATAGTTCTTACCTTTAAAAGATCAAATACATGAATATGACGAAATTCCATATCTTTGATTTTTCTTCTATGTATTTAGGTGGCAAAACGACGGGTTAATTGAAAATCATGTTCAAAATTTTAATACTAGTAAAAACAATATTTAAACTACAATTTAATTTAAGTATTTAATGTATATTATAAAATAGTTTGTTGAACTAGTTTACAGTCCAGTGACGTTGATTTACGGCAAAATTTCTAAATTCCGAATTTTGTCTCTAACGGTGTAATATTGTCCTTATTGGTTAAAAAATTATCATTAAGTTAATTTAGTCCTCATTGAAAGATTGAAACTCCATCTTAAATGAGCAGCGTCAGTCTGGAAAATTATTGTTTAGGAGATTGTTATTATAGTGTTTGGTCTGTCATTCTAAAATGCTTATTGTGTGCCAAATGAAAAACTTACATTCGACTGCTAGATATTTATTTGTCTATTTAACTTAGATCATGGGACCGACACCACCGGCGGGTGTGTGCACGATCTGGACGGGCAAGGGGGCAATGACGTCGATGGGGTTGACTTCACCAGGCTGCACCATACCAGCGGGAGTGGGACGTTCGATAATGGGGGTGGCATCAATAGCGGCGGGAGCGACCACGTCAATCACCTAAAATCACAAAAGGTATATATTTATATTT
>JACJUM010005602.1:5608662-5934292 GCA_020976665.1 Heortia vitessoides
TTAATATATTGGCATAAATGGACGCAATATATAATATATAGACGAGTATAATGGCGCTAGTGTTCCTATTTTGTGCCCCAAAGGTTGTTGGTTCGATGGTATTTTGTTTTTGATTCAATATTAAATTTATAATTCATATAAATGATACAAGACTTGATTATAAGTAAGTCATCTTGGAGTTAATTTTACTTAACTCTTATAATGGAATAACAGAGATTAAATTGAAATAGAGATTGCGACATTAGACAAATTCAGCGTACAAATTTAATATCAAAACGTAGAAAATAGTTACTAGAATTTTTAGATAGAGAAGCTGTAATGGAAGACAATGTAAATCAAATATGTATTACATTCGATTGCTGGACGTTCAAGATGATCTGGACAAGGGGGCTGTTAGAGGTGGGGGCAGCGGGCTCGTTGATCACGGGGGTAGCGACGGGCTCAACGATAACGGGCTCAGCGACAACAGGGCTGGACTCAGCGACGATGGTGGCAGGGTAAGCAACCACCACGGAAGACTGGAAAAAAAACAATAGTAATCTACAATTCCAAAAACCGAAGGTTCATTGGGTTCTACCTATGATGTAATTTTTATAAATTAAAAGAAATGAAAATAAATTAAGAGGATCCAATAAAATAAAAATAAAAAGTCAATAATGACATATAACGCAATAATGAACATTGTTAATTAATAATTATAATTGAATTGTAATTCAATTTATAATTTTAGTTTTAAGTTTTATAATCTACAAAAAGACAACTAAGTTCTAAAGTACAAAATTAAATAAAACTAAGTTCTAAATTAAGACTATGTAAAAATTTGTAGCAATAATTTTAAATTAGAATTTACCTCGTGTCCACCAGCGAAGAGGCTGTACATAATCTGGTTAAGAGCATCTTCGAGGTAGGGGATCAGAGCGGGGTTGGTGGTGTGGCTGGTCAAGGCTTCGTCCAACTGCTGCAGGCTCCAGTATGAGAGTTCCAAAGCTGGGATGTGTACATCAATGGTTTCCTATAATAAATGATCAGGGATTAAATAAATTCGCTTCAACTCTCTTGTTCTTGCTTGTGGTGTGGTTATTGGCCAATCTTTTAATGCTTTGTCTAATAAAATTCCGATAAAACTTTGTGATAAATAATGAAATAAATACCATGGCATGTCCGGCGTAAAGGGCGTCCATCATTTGGTTGAGAGCATCTTCCAGGTAAGGTTTGAAGATTGGGCTGATGTTAGAATTGGAGAGAGCAGCGTCGACCTGAGCTAGGGTTAGGCTGCCAGTCACGCCAGCAGAAGTCATAATGGTCACGGCATCCTGATAAAGATAATTACTTGAATTAAATGTCTAAGTCTCTACAATAATTAAGAGAGAAAAACCTTTGTCCTTGAAAATATACTATAGGTATTTTCCTAATTAACGTATTAAACCATACAATATATAATTCCTTGATAATAAAGAAAAACATTATGACTCACCTGTGCAGTTCCATCGAACATCTGCTGCATGTAGACATTAAGAGCCTGTTCCAGGACTGGAACCAGCGCCGGGCTGGTGTTGGAGCTTTGGATAGCCTCAGACAGCTGATTGAGGGTCCAGGTGGAAGGGGCGGCGCACGCCACAGCCAACACAGCGGTAAAAGCAGCGAAGAATTTCATTTTTATTTCTGAAAACAAGTGCGTCAGTTCACATATATGCAGCGTACGTTAAATTCCCCGTTCAATTTATGTTTGGATATTCTTTAAAGAAAAAAACGACAATCGTTATTTAACAACATTCTTATTTGTTGGATTTCGTCCCAAGAAAAGTCAAACATTTTACATAACATTTGTATTGCACCTTCCTGGTCTCTATATTAGCGAACATTCCTACCCGATCCCGAGCAGTTTTACCAATTAGAACTTCTATCTAGAACATTCAAACAAAATATCTTTATGCTTACATCATTTCTTCCGGTTCATCTTCTCTAGTATATAAGTATAGCTTATAATGCCCTAAATTATAATTACACGCATAAAAATGGCATCGGTCCACATTGGAAGACTTTTTTATGTGACCCGAGACAATCTACTTGCGTTCTACGTCACGTCACGTTCTGAGTACCGGGTTAATAAAATAAGCCTGAAAAGAGAGGTGGTGATCCCATTGGGATCACTACCTCTCTCCAGCCGGCCCGGGCCTCCTAGCCTAGAAAGAATCTTTTACGAGACGTGGGCTACTCAGATTAACAAGACAAATTTTATTATTTACCAACTTTACGCCTGCAGTTGTCCACGAGGACTTTATCTTTGACCTGAGGAACTCTTGTTATTCCGATAAAATTCTCTGTCGCCACCTAACGGCTGTACTGTTAAAATTCATGCCGGTTCCATAGAGAAAATTAAATAGCCAGATCTATCCCACGGAAACATGTTTTTAGTATAAAAAGTAGTCTACTCCAGACTATCAATAATCTCTGGACCAAATTTCATCCAGACCTGTAGGCGGGAAATTGTATCAAATACTCACAAACTTTCGCGTTTATAATATTAGTAAGGACTAGCAAGGATTCACGACAGAATACTTCTTTAATAAACCTTCTCTAATCACTAATTTTTGTTACTAAACCATTACATTACATAATACTAACAACACTCACCTGCCTCCCTGTAAGAATTTAATTCGATTTCTCATTTCATCATATATATACCTTTAGATAAATTAGAATGTCATAAATTATTCACAATTATCTAAATAACATGTTATAAATGTCATCATAAAAATTATTGCTCTACGTTGTTCACTGAATTAGTGTTAGTAAAAAAATAGTAGACGCCATTCCACGTAACATTTCCAAACTAGGTGACTTTTTCACTTTTAACATATATAACATGGAATATATTAATTGATTGGTCTTGAAATGCAATAATAACAGCAAAGTGTATATTTTAAAGTGGTAACTTTGGCCTGTGCAAATGTACAGTAAAGTATGTAATGTCGCAATTCAATTAATTGAATGAAATTGGTTAGAGTTAATATGCTTGTATACAATATTATTATACTATATACTATTATATATAATTGACTGAATAAACTTAGTAATATAATTTTAATATGTGTACTGTAGAGATGGACTTATATTAATAGATTTTTACATTCACTGTAAGTCAAATATAGCAAACTTATCGTATTACCAAGATACGTACTAGTATACTGTTATTTCAAATTTTCACATGGACTCATCGACTTCATACGAAGGACATCCACATTGGTACCTCACTCTAACCTATTTCTACCGCCAAGTAGTATTATTCTTATTGTTGTTTTCGGGTTTTAATGTAATGTTCCGAAGGTAAAATGACAAAATATCTTCAATGTACAAGGTTGCCGACGCGCTAGTTATATCCTTAAATTTATTACGAGTGTCTATGGGCTTCAGTAACACGCGGACTGTATGCTTCTTTGTCGATCTGGTCTAATGAAAAAGGAACAAAAAATATTCTGCTCAAAAATATCACATTCAATCATGTAATCATATATGACAATGAATCCTGACAAACGCACCTCGGGTATATTTAAGTGTCATACAGGGATTATGCTGACCAAAACTCAAATCATTCACGACAATGTGTTTTTCAACTTGCTGTACGTAACTTCAAGGGATCAAGATTAAAATTCAACATGTCGAACGAGTTAATACTTCAATTAAATATATATTTGGATTATATTGGATTAGATTTTGCATTACCTAATTACCTATTTCTTATTTGTATCGCGTTGCAGTGTATTTAAGCTGGTAACTAGCTAAGAGGGAAATTAATTGCAGCCATTTTTTAAACCTTACTTTTTATTATTCAGGCCCGATGACGCAGATGGCATGATGGTAGTAATGGGCAGTAGCCCCGATCCCCATACAGGACAAATATTTATGTGATGATATTTGTGTTTGTTTTGTGTCTGGGTGTTAAATATATGTATTTAAGTAGTATATTTGTGATTCCTCTGATGTCTGACGTCCATAACACAAGTTCTTTAAGCGACTTATCACGGTGTCAGGTCATTATATGAGATGATGTGGAAATTTGAAATGTTAAAATTTAGACCGCATACAACCGGTCCTATTGGAAATCACTTGGGGAGGCCTATGTCCAGCAGTGGACGTCTAATGGCTGATATGATGATGAATTTACTTTCTATTATTATTTACGAACTTACTCAGCAAACCTTCTGTGCTATGTAGGTTATAAAATTAAATTTATTATAAACGAAATTTTGTGATAAAAAATAATATTTTTGAAAAAAATTGGTCTATCCGTTTTGGAAGAACACAAACACCGAAACAGCTACGTACTTTATTCTCGTTATATCTACACTTAAAAGAAAACTTTTGGATGTTGTTTCACAGACCGCAGCGCTGCGATGGGAGACTTATTGTCTATTTGTCTAAAAATGGAAAATGGTATAACAAGAGTGTTTTGCCAGGGGCAGATAGTCCTAAAAACCGCGATAAAAACGAATCCTCTACTATTCAGGCAAAGTCAGAATTCATGAGCAAACCTTATCTAGGAGACTTTTGGCCAAAAATGATCAAAGACGCGCACACCGTCTGTGTACTGTATAATTCGGCGTACTTAATATCCGTATCAGCAATCATACACGCTAAGTTATAACAGATAACTAATAAAGTCCCGCTATTTGGGTTAAGTCAAACAAACAGTCTGTCTTCAGATGCTTATCAGAGTTAAGATCTAGGTCTAGATATAGGTATTGTACTGTTATTTAGGGTATATTTTATAAATGTAATTAATGTGGGTTAATATGTCTTATAATGATAATTTGTCAAAATATAATAATTATATATTTTCAGAGATGTTTTATTTAAAAAATCACGGTTAATTATTAACAGAATAAATCCGTCTTTTCGCATGTTTCTAATTATGACTGCTTATTTTGCTGTACTTTGAATCAACGTCTTAGGTACATAACACAGTATATATGCTGCTTCTATATTAACTTCTATCAATCCATATCTAAGAGTACCCACAGCTTAGGGCTACAATTTACTAGAATAAGATCTAAATCTTGGATAGTTATATATTCAAAGATTAATACTTTTAGTTTCAATTTACTCGTTCATTGATAAAGCCATACGTTTGTGGAATGCGTTACCAGTCAGGTGTGCGCAGTCTTTGGATGGACGCATTTAAGTGGATGGTGAGGGAACATTTCCTGTCACTGACCTAACAGAAGACTAGAGTATTTATTAATAATATATATTTATATATATGTTTAAAAATTATTTTTTAAAAATGATTTTTTAAAAATTATTTTTAAAAATTATTTCTTATTTTAAAAAGTAAATTGTAAATTGTATTTTTATTTTTAACGAACATGAAAGTCAAAGTGTATATATATTTACTTTTTAAATATTAAATTGTATTTTTATTTATGTATTTATTGGTATGCAAGTTTATATTAGTTTATATGGACGATGGACGTATATGGTATTAGTATTTAATTTATCTTTATTTTATTTTTATGAAATATTAGAACATCGATCTGCCCCATCAGATTTTCTTCTAATATGTCCATCCAAAGCAAGAAGGAAGACTTTGAGCGACAAGGCTGCCAATTGTACTCGTAATATAATTTGTAAATTTCATTTTTCTTTGAGTAATTTTCTGTGTATAATAAAGATATATATATAATATACTTATTGTTATTATTATATTGATTGAGGTAAAATAAACAATCACGCGGAAATTTGCCAAAGCGTTAAATGAATTACGTAGAGACTTACTGTGTGCATGTCTAAAAATTCTTAACTGTGGTTTTGTAGTGCTTTAGGAATAATACCCGTTGAGGAGACGTTGAATTGTGCATTCTGTTTCAGCTTGCCATTTCTTTTTAAATTCAATGGTCAGGTCTATAAATTTGTTTAGTTTTTCTGTGTTTGTGGATGTTAAATTATGTGTGTACTGTAATGTCTATAATATATACTATTTCGTTTTGTTAATCATGTAAGGTAATAGCCGGTCTATTGCATGCTATTGTCTTATCGGTTGTAATAGTTCTATCCCTGTAAATTGTATGATTTTGATTCTCTTGTATATTTCATGGATTGCAGAAGTATATTTGCAATATAGTATTTTCTTATTATTAGGATTATTATGGTTTATAATACATTGGAATGCCATATCTTAACGTGATATAAGATATTTTTCCCATATTTATAATCATAATATATTATAAATATAATACCTAATGAAATAACTTTATCATCATTCATTAGCCATCTTAACAATTCGGTTATTATGAATTGTTACTATATAGGTACGTCAGACATTTTGATGGTATGGTGGATGTAGTGTATTTATATTATTTATCATTATATAACCGAAGTATATATCTTAAAAAAGCCTTAATTAGTTGTTTTTGAATACTATCAATACAATACTATCAAAACCTACAATTTCATCTCTTGAAATATTGCTTTACAAATTCTTACAGCTTCTTGTTCTGACAGCTGTTGTCTTATTGTGTATAACTGAACTTTAAAGCAACGGATCCAATTTTAGATGGCATTGAAACACATTTATGAGGACTCCAGATTACAATAAGTAATTACAAAGTTGCCTTTCCGCAACCCGGACATGCAGTTGACAGTTTATACGGGAAATTTCCCAAGGTCGATAGTTGTCTATATCATGCCTTAGAGTTCAAATTATCCGTTCAACAAATTACATTAAATATTTTTAGTGTAATGTCTAATATTATCGTGTAAATGTTTGTTCTGTGGGGACCAAATCCAAGAAACTTGGCACTCTAAGACAGTGACACACACAACCGAACACGCTATGTTAATGCGTAATACTTTTCCCTATAACCTTCAGGTAAAAAAAACAAATTTATAATAACTAATTTATGCAAATATTTTTAACGAACATGAAAGTCAAAGTGTCTTGCCTTTAATCAATAAAGATCTTATCAATCTAAATCCCTACAATCGTTAATTCAATAAAAAATCGTATATCTTTATAACGCTTGCGAGTTACCTACCACGTTCATTTATATTTTACTACTGCTTTTTATATATGATGCGATTATAACGTAATCATTGATTGTTACAAGTCCGTATTATACACGGAATTTGTTTCGCTAATATTCTAAACAAACATAATTATACTTCCACGAATTAATTACTATAATTCAGGAAATAGAAAGCGTTATTTATCAAATAAAAATCTATCACATATTCAGGAAGGTAAACAACACCTGTTATTTTTCGCAACTTTTTATCACAAATCTGAATTTCAAATTATATAAAAACAGTTAACTAAATTAACGAAACCTATATTGAATATATAATGTTAGCTCCCTATGAATTTGTAAGCTTCATATATCTCTATTCAGTAGTCAGTTTATCTATCGCTTTCTGGATATTGATAGCAAGGTGATAAACAAAACCTATTTTATTAGACTAAGTCGTCAAACAAACATCCGCGTGACAGTATGCATCGTCTCAGCCTATAGACGCTTGCATTTTCGCAAGGATATGCCACATTACCCAGTGATTGCATTGCCTCCCTTACCCTTTAAACCAGAACACAGTAATGTGAACACTGTTTTTTTAACTTACTAATTTCTTCATTAAATTAACACAAAAAAACTATTTTAAATTTATACAGTATAGGTACAGTACAGGTACAGTTCCGATTTACAAACATAGTTCAATTGTAATAATTATAATAATTCATACACTCACATTTTAACTGTTTATCAATTATTTATAGTTCTTTGCGCATGTCTGGAGCAAAATCAAATATCATATTGTAAAAATGTTGCATTTAAGAATTTTAAAATTAATTCCATGCATTGGACGTATATGATATTCTCTTCATTATTACCCACCTAAATATATTTCCACCTTAAGAGTATATGTTGTATTTTTTAAATTAATACTTTTCACCTGGTCAGAGTCGCGTCCATGCAGACTTCATTTTTAAATTATATAAATAAATAAAATTCCCTGCATTGATGCATTAATTCAATTTAATTTAATTTATTATTATTATTATATATTTCCAAATATTAAAATTATTTTTCAATTCCTTAACAAATAATTCTTCAATTAAGTAATGAAATCGTAATAAGCGGTTCTACTGTCGCATTATTATCCAAATATCAATATTAATAACAAAAAATATTATAGGCTCAATAATTCTATATTAAAATCAGTTTAATAAATTGTAGAAAATAAAACACAATTTTAAAGAATTATATTTATATTTTGGGCGTCGGTAATAGTTTTAATTGTTTAAATTAAGGACGGATTGGCTGAACAGCAATTCCGGGGAGGACAGGGGTGGGCTGGGGTCCAACTGGGCTTTCCTCAACGGGGGTGGTAGGTAGTCCGGAAACATCGACCAAGTTCTAAAAAAATAAAGAAGTGTTCAGTTATTTCATTAATTTTAGATACTATAATAGTCCGCAGTTTAAATACACAAGGTATTTAGTGTCTCGCCTAATTTGTTTCGTGTAAATAATGTTGACGTAATGATTTTTAGTAACAATGGTCTTAAACCTATCTATTGTTACTCTATTTAATTTATTTGAATCTCTAATTTCTTAGCTAACACGTCAACATGATTTCTTATATTTATTATTAATGAGCTTTGGTACTGCAATTGCTTACTCTGTGCACTGTAATATCATAGTTAATAAAAGCAATCATAGGCTGTATTAAATCGTCAAGACAAACAATATTTTTTCTGTCAATATACATTTACTAATTACAATTAATTACTCAAATGACCGAAATACCCTGTAATTATTATATCAAATAAATACATTTAAACTATTCTGTCGGCCCCAGACGGGTTCTAATTGTTCAGAACATCAGTGACAGGGAGTGGCACTTTCCTCATGCAACAAAAAAACTGTATAGTGTACAACGTGCACGTACCTCGTTGCCCTGCACGTTCAGGATGATCTGAACAAGAGGGTTGGAGGAAGTGATGACGTCAGAGGGGACGATAGCAGGAAGCAACGCGGCGCCAGGGGCAGGGGAGACGACGGGCACCAATTCAGCGGGGATAGCGATCACGACAGCATTCTGGAATTAAAAATAATTATAATAATTAAGAATAGGCTTAAAGTATAGTACTTCCCTCTGCACCTGGTGTCGTAAGAGGCAGCTGAGGTAATCGAACCGACAGATGGCGGTATATCCAACCGAAAGAGCAGAACTGAAATACAACGAGGTGTTGTAAGCAACAGCATTCCTATCACAAAGCTATGCACTGCGATTACCACCATGTTGGCCCAGTAAATTATTACAGGCAATTACAGCACACATCTCTCTTTTTCTAAGCCTATATATGGAGCCTCTGGAGTCCAATAATGGACTCCGTATAGCTCATATGATGAATCTTATAGCTGATGATGATGACACAAGAACATTACTTAATATTCAAGACTCAAACATGGTTCATAATCGCAAAGCTGCATGAAGTCATAAAAATATAAATAATATGATCAATTCATAAAAAAATACAACCCTGATCAGCTACTCCGATCATGCATGCGCTTGTATGGATGTATAAATTATCATTTGCATTACGTATTCAACTTTTATAACATTATTAACTCCAATTATAGTATATACCTTATCATGTTTAAAAACAACTTTATTATTCCGACAACTCAGCAATTATGCATTATTTTCATATTCGTACAGGCTATTCTAATCCTATACAAATCTATCAACATTTTCTCAAACTACATCGAACTCATTGAAAATCTTAAACAAATGGAAACATTTATCCATTTAAAATTTGGCTAGATTGTTCGGAATACATTCATAATGCAAGAGATGAAGCGTCGTTGATGTACAAGGTTTTTTTTGGATAAATCAATTGATGGGCTACTCAGATGTCAATTGATGGGCAAGGCCATTCATTGATGGTTGAGGTTTACGGGCAGAGCATCAGTAGTGGGGGAGTAAGTAGTTATCACTAAGTATCTAAAGCTTTACCATTTTTTGCCATTCTAATCAAAATACTAGATAACATGGGATTTTATCGGTTCAACACGTACTGGGGAACCATGCATAAGAAGAGAGGGGGGGGGGGGATTTCATATTTAAAGCCATTAATTAGGTGTAATGTAGGCATATGAATGTATTGGAAAAGACTAAGGAATCACTTTATAGTTCCAAGAGTAAGTTTATATACCTACCACCTCTAGATATTAGACTAGCTCTCACATCATCTTATAGGATATACAGATTTTCCAGAACAATAACTTTCCTGTGTCACATTCCAGCCACGACAAACCAAAGCAATATTAAAATAACATACCACACCGGGGTGTCCTTGGTGCATAGCAGCCATCAGTTTGTTGAGGGCGTCAATGAAAATGGGCTGGAGTTGTTCAGGAGTCTTAGGGTTGTCCAGAGCCGCATCGATGTCCTGGAGGTTCCAGTAGCTGATGTCCAAGCTGGGGATTTGCACGTTCACGGCCTCCTAGAGTTTAGGAAACACAACAAATAAATTTCAAGGAATATCAAGAATTATCTATAGGATATTATTATTTACTGTAGTCCTTGGCTTGATTAATATGACAGCTGTCAAAGTAACATGTTTATAAATTATTTTAATGGCCAGTTCAGTTTTATGAATTATATTTCAAATATTTGTATCGTAAATAATTTTAATAATAAAATTAAGATGCCAAATACCATAATGCCAAAAGTAACTCTCGCGACGCTCCCACATTGACGTCTATCATACTAATCAAGCTATATTTAAAAGAGATTTACAAGTAAATTAATTACATATAAATATTAGGTCCCTAATCACCTGTGAGTTTTATTCCTAATCGCATGACCTTTACGACCTATTCTCATACCGATCTAAAATATTAAAATTATATGGTAAAATCGGGGATGCCGTTCAGAAAATGTTTGAACACAAACACTGTAACACAAGATTCAGTTACCTACGTGAAATTAAGTCATCTTCTGAAAATAAATGATTGCAATGCATGTAACCAATGAAACACTAATACCTAAATGGCGATTAAAAAATATACATGAATGCATAATTAATTTACAATTTCACGCATTTCAATTTACAAATAAATTTGTAAATTTTTTCATATATAAGTATATTATATATGAACTAATTTTTATATATTTTATTATTTTTTGTAATTTATTTTACAAATCTTTTTCTTGCATAAGATAGACAGGAACGATATACTTGATTAGAATATGAAGGTATAAAAAATGTTTTGACAAAAATGCATCTGTGTTTTCAAGAAACATTAATTTTGATAAATAGTTCGGTAAGTCTGGACATTTTTTTTTCTACAATCCCCAGCATAATGCTAAATAAAACCTTGCGACAGCCCCATTATGAGAACTTTAAGTTTAAATTGCAGGCCCGTAATCCCAAGTAGATATTTAAGCAGATTATTTTATTATTTTAGTTTTTCACAGCCTATAAATATGAACTGCTATTACGGACTGCTTATCTACCTTCAATTTTTTGTTGAAAAAGTAGTTGGTTTGATATCGGTGTTGGTGTGAACCTCGCCGATATACAGTATAATCATATATATACCTACTAACTTACTATCTCTAGATTAAAAAGAAGTTTATCTACGAATTCAGATCGGAACAAAATTTAACAAATGGATTTTATAGATTTTCTGTGAGAAACCTTTTGACCAAAATCTATTTTAAAATGGAAAACTAGATTTTTGAAAAATATAGGTTTTTAATTTTATTAACACTTACCACTGCTTCTCCAGCGAAGAGAGCGGACATGAGCTCATTGAGGGCCTGTTCCAAGTAGGGCTTGAAAACTGGGTTGATGTCAGTGTTAGAGATAGCAGCATCCAGCTCGGAGAGAGTCAAAGTGGCGAACACACCAGCGTGAGTGCGGATACCGGTGGGTGGCTACACATAAAATAATAGGCTTAGTATACAAAACACTATATCGTAGAAGAATATATGTAGTGACAAAAGGCATCCATATTGTGCCAGACAAATTCTACGGAATCTATATTATTATTATTAGTCTTTTCTTTAACATGCGTGTCACTTTTTTACAGTTTTATCAGCATAAAGTAAATCCACTGGAAATAGCAAATAAATACAACAGATAATTTACTATTAATTTTATCTCATCTTTACAGCCATTGGAAATCCACTCCTGGACAGAATTGGCTCCAAGAAAAACTTATCCGACTAATTTAACGTGCACGAAAGCGCAGATAGTTGTACTATCTTATGCGAAAATGGTCGTGGGTCCCTCACCCTGGCCACACATTTATATGATGATATTTGTATTTGTTCTGTGTCTGATTATTAAAAAAGAATTTAGTTGTTATATTTGTGATTCCTCTGTTGTCTAATGTTCGCAAGTGTATATATAAAAAGAAACTTACTTATCTTAAAAGTTGAACAATGTCAACAGTCCAAACTGTTGACTTCGAAAGGATATTATAACTTCTTACTGATTGTGTTAAAATAATCGTTCTGACAAAACTTCGGGCTCTACAAAAGACATATGTATACATACCATTTCCTCTCCAGCGAAGAGGTTCTGCATGTAGACGTTGAGAGCCTGCTCAAGGATAGGGATCAGCTCGGGGTTAGTGGTGGGGTTGGAGAGAGCAGAGTCAAGATCATTCAGAGTCCACCCGGTGGGTGTGGCGAAAGCCACAGCGAGCACGGCCGCGAATACAGCGAAGAATTTCATTTTTATTGCTGTTTCTGTTGACTAAGGAAAATGCGTTTTAAAGAAAAGTATATTTGTATTAAAATATTAATTGGCACAACTGTCCCCTAAATTTTGTATGTATAATCTAACATAATATTATGTGCCATACAATTGAAATCTTTGAATTAAGTATGCCATAAATTTGTGTATTAAAAATATTACAATTTAGAAGTATTTTTAATAAAATTATATATCTCAATTAAAATAAAAGATGCAAAAAGAATAAGGCTGAAGTCATGCTGTACCCCTAGATAAAATCTACATCAAAGCAAAATAATATTTACATTTCCTAAAATTCTTGAAACATCGCAATTTTTCCGCAAATTTAAACCATCAGTCAGACTTAAGCAATAATTCAGATTTTTTTATAAGTAAAAATGCGCAATCACAATAAATTAATACCCAAAAAAAAATCTATTCATTTACTTACAGAGCTCATATTTGTACTTTGGTCTCTTTGGTTTTAAGTCTTTGTTATTGTAAACTAGGCATAAAAAGTTTTCTTTGCTAATAAGTGAGCGAATCACGGATAGGATCAAAAGGTCTACATAAAATTACAGTTTTGAGAAGTTGCTGTTTTTATTTGGGAGTACGATGTCTACTAATCGTTGTAAACGGCTTTAGCTCACTACCACAAAAAATAACATTATCGTTATAAAAGCTTTTTCGGTCTTACTTCCTTCCATTAACAGATGTTCCTATATAGGGCATTTCGAACTGTTCAATTAATCAATTCATTTCAATAAAAAGTTTTGATAATTACTATTTCAACAATAATTTAACAAATGTTTTCCAAACACCATAAATGCCCCCACGAACCGAAAAAAACCCTGGCTTCACCACATTTACAGTTCAGAGCTTTAATGTTGAATCCGTACTTATATATAATTAGAATTTATGTACTTGTACTGCCAATCCAGATCAATTATTCTACTAGTGTTTCAATTAATTAATGAATTGAAATACTTGTAATAGTCTAACTATTAATGTAAAATATGGTACTGAACTTACCTCCTTTGAAGAATTTGACAGAACTGTGTTGCACCTACTATTTATACCAACCGTGAACGATAATGTGCATGTGATCATAAATAATGTTACATTACTTTATCATATCACATAAGACTAGTTGTAAAAACTTCAGGATTGTCCATCATTCAACAGCCACGAGTTCACATTCCAACCTTTTAATGTAATTAATCTTAATATTAAATAATAAGGATTAATATTTGGTTATTGGTATTATATTTAATCTATAACTTGTCATCCCAGAAAAATGTATGGATTCCAAGGATGTGGATTCTCTTTTGTCTGTCAATCTTAATGGACTTGAATTAAATCTTGAATCTTGTTTAATTTTAGTAGTTCAAAGCTACTGGTATTTCGGATATCAGACAATAGAGGAATTTTAAATATAACACATAAATACAACACCCAGATATAGAACAAACGCAAATATTTATTATATTAATGCTTGTACCGAGTGGGGCTCAAATCCACGAAATTATCGAACGCGCCCTTGTGTTGTGTCCATCAATTAATTCACTATTTTAACGCAAATTAAGTTGCAGATAATAATAAATTATATTTGAATCCATTTATGTTCCATATAAAATAGAGCGTTCCCTTTTCCATACTACATTATTTCACACTCTCCTCGATATATTTATTCCAACCAAAGCCGAAACCGAGGCAAGTTACTAGTGTGTTTGTAAGATTTCTTATTTTTCTATGTATTAGAAACTCCTATTTGGTAAAGAATTACAAATTTATCTTTATAATTCTTTGTCTTCTTATTACCGCACAATGAAATATTAGTACATTTACGAGTATGACTTCTATCGTGGCAATAGTGCTGCAGAAACAGCTCGAAGGCTTAATGATGTTTACGTAAATGACAGCACGGCACGCTTTTGATTTCAACGGTTTCGTTCTGGAAATTTCGACCTACAGTACCAACCCTGTAGACGGCCGAAGACCAAAGTGGAAAATACAGAATTAACGGCTATTGTGGAAGCAGATCCATCACAAAGCACTCCAAGATAGCTGCAGGCTTTGGGGTAAGTGGTAAAACTGTATTAATCCACTTGAAGCAAATCGGGAAAATAAAAAAAAACTTGAACTATTGGTACCATGAATTGAGTGAATCCAACTTTCAAACACGCGTCGACTGCTGTGTTACGACATACTAATAAAGGGATTTTTAATCGAATTATTACTAGTGATAATGTGATACTAGTGGTAAGATGAATACTGTACGATAATCCTGCCCTAAATGAAAAACTTGTGAATGTTTAGTGGACTATCGCCGGTGTCGTTTTCTACAGCTTTCTTTAAGATTAGAGCTGGTAAGTATCTATTGTCAGTAACTGCAAACCACGAAGAAAAAACTAACTGCTAAATAACCGAAATTGGCAAAGAGAAAAGAATTGGCGAGACCACACACTGCTTAACAAACAACTACTAAGTTAGATGAGCTACAATTGGAATTTTTGCGACATCTACCGTACTCCTCGGACCTTACTCCAATTATTTTTTTTCCGGAATTTGAACAACTTTTTACTAGGAAAACAATTTAACTCGGCAATACAGCAATCCGAACCGCTATCAAAGGGTTTATTTAATCTCGCCCCCATTGTTTTTTTAGTAATGGGATCAATTAATGACCTACCTATGAAATGGCAAAAGTGCATAGATAACTACGTGGATCCTATAGGTTTTTCAGATATTCTTTATCTTAGTGTCGTATCTAATAGCTAGTCTAACGCAAACATGCAATATTATTAGTATTGCTTGTAATTAGTCGGTGTAAGTTTGTGATGAGAAAAAAACGCGTGTTATTGTTAGTAATAGAAATTTCAAGGGGCGCCTCCCTAATTGTAAATGTCCAATTGCGGATATGGTGATTTTGTAATTAGTAATTTACCTTAATAATATAAACATTATCATCATAGAAAACCCTACGTTCATAGTAAACGTAATATATTTTATTTGATTTAGGTATCTGATATTAAAAATTTATTAGATATTAAAACAAATATAAACAGTAACTAAAAATAATAAGTGACTTCAAAATGTTGAATTAAAGATAAATTACGTTATATAAGGATTTATAATAGAACTCTGGGTCTCGTGGGGTACTTAGTATGGGTTAAGACCAGAGGAACGAATGGTACGCAGATGGATTTTTCCGACTTATTGTTATATGTTGACCAATTAACACAAAATCTATATAAATTACTAGGGGCCCCATCCAGGCTTCTCACGGGTTTTCACAAAAAATAATTAACACACATACTCGCTTCCTATTCTGTCACTCAGGTTTCTAAAAACTGTAAAATTATAAGAAATGTTTGTAAATTATAGTTTTAATTATTTATTTAAAATAACCTCTGTGTTATTCTGACGTATGAACTATATTATTGTAGTTTTAATAAAATCTGTTAATCATTTTTGCGTGACAAACGTGTAACATGTGATGATGGATGTTTATATTAGTTTATAATAATAAGATTTTGAAACAAATTATATGCTCAGTTTACTAATGTGACTATTTATTGATCTGATAGTCTGCAGTTTAACTTTACGAAGCAGTCTGATGTTTTGGTGCCGAATTTCCTTCTGCCCTCAAGATAATATTTCTAAAATTCGTATATATTAATTCGTTTTTAACAAACTAAGGCAGACAGACAATTTATTTGTTTAAATATTTGAATATGAATAACAAAACTAGATACGTTATTGTAGTCGAAATTTATTAGATCTCGTCCTTTTCATTCCTTACGTTGCAGAATCGTGATAGGTACTAAAAAAAAGTATAGGAACAAGTTACCACAATCACACAAGCCGAACAAAAATAATATTTTTGTTGGTTTAGGAATCGAACCTTATCGCGTTTTAACCAAAAATAACCAAAACCATGTCATTCGGTCTTTTTATTATGGTTACAACGTCAGTTGATTTTGATAAAATTGGGCATGCGTATTAGGCACTTCAAAAGGACCTAAACAATATTTTAACGCGAAAGTTCACGCAAGACGTGATATTAAATTAAAAAAC
The DNA here is from genome assembly GCA_020976665.1 of Heortia vitessoides. Classification (NCBI taxonomy): domain Eukaryota; kingdom Metazoa; phylum Arthropoda; class Insecta; order Lepidoptera; family Crambidae; genus Heortia; species Heortia vitessoides. The sequence continues at coordinate 5,625,488 of JACJUM010005602.1, forward strand.
CTAGTAGTGATATAAATTCTTAAAAATATTTAAAATGCTGTTTATTTCTTGAAGAACAGTTAATAAATTTTTGGAGGAAGGATTACAAGAAAAAGTAAATTGGTCCCAATATAATTTATTTATTACAGTAATAACTAATTATAATATATACAATACAATTAAACATAAATGTATTATTACAAATTAACAGTAGATCTGTGTCTTCGACGAACATACAGTCTGAAACAAAAACAATTGGTCAATAAACTGTCAAGTACATTTTGCAATCTTGAGTAATTTATGACCTGATTAACTCAGTATCTTTAAAACTATGTTATTAAGTAATCAAATATTTTCGTGGCCATAATGCGGGGCATCATAAATTATATAACGTCATTAGACAATAAGCTATAGAATTATTACATATACATAAAGCAGAATAGTTTTTTTTTTAATGTGGTGTAAAAGATGATGTGCCAACAATAGAAAATAGTTGAGATGGTTCGGACATATAGAAAAGATGGATGAAAGTAGAATGTCTGCACATCTATATAGAGCAGAAGTGAGCGGAAGAGTTGGTATAGGAAGAAAAGGTATTAAAGAAGGGCCAGGTAAGAAGTACTAAGAAAAAACATGTATGAAAGGACTAATGCAAGTAAGCGAAGCGAGAGAGCCACCTAATGCCACGATCGTAGCAAGATCGAGTAAGGAGACCCATACTCTCTGACTACCTCAAAGGTACACAGGTGTGTATGTATGTTTTTTTTGACAATAAACAAATAATAACAATATTTTGATTGTCCAATTTTTACGAACATTTATACGACTACTGACAGACATTGGAGATAAAATTGAGGGTAACTATCCTATCTCTCAAATTAGATCAAAATGTACTCAGTAGAAAACAATAATATCGGTTTAGTTGTTTAGAAGTTAAAAAACGTGACACGTCTTTCTTATATCAAGATTAAGGTAGATTTTCCCTTAAGAGGAAATTGTAGATTTTAAACGCAGACAAAATTTGTATAAATAGGTATTTTTTTTAGTAATCGGCATATTAGGTATTTTTTTAGTAATACGGATATTTTGTGCTATTATAGAGTTCTGTAAAAAATATTTTTTCTTTTTCTTTGACTTTTAACTTGTTTCATACTGTAATTTATTTAACTTTTTAAACAAAACAGTAAATTATCTTATGTCCTAGGAAAGTGTATACATACAATTTATGATTTTACAAAAATATTAAAATTGTCAAACAACAGTTCAAAAATATTAAACTAATGAATTGAATGTTTATAGTTATTGCTTTTTATTAAATGTATATTGAGCTATGAATATGTCTCTTTTATACAAAAATAAATAATAGTTGATATTTTTAGATACACAGATTATATTCGGACTTGCGCTTGCGGCACATAATTATCTATATATAACGTGTTACGACGACTACTTAAAAAAAAAAGAATTATATTGAATAAAAATCATACCTACCTACCTATTACATAATGTGTATTATATATACTTACATTACAATGAGAATAGTTCGCTGTACGAGTAGTATAGAAAGAGTCTTAAGTCTCAGCCGCTGAGACTGCAAGTAGTTTCTTGTAGGAGCCAGCAATGGATCGCGCCGCCAGCAATAACAACTCCCTCCGCGACACGCCAGTAGCCGCTTCCTGCCATTGGGTGTGGTGTACCTGTAATTGAAAAACATACATAAAAGATATGAAAAAAATTAATTTTGCAGGCCTATTGTTTAATCCGTGTCTATTATAACATTAATTTAATAGGTGTCGGCAGATGCAATATGTCGTAAGAGGGGATTGAGCCACCGGAACCGACAGATGGCAGTGTATCCATTCATTTTTTTTCAAATTCACAAAGGCAGCGATGTGCAGCTGCATACCCGTCGCAAAGCTAGACTCTGCAATTGCCACTATACAATGGCTGGTATGAAGATAGATATCCTATCAGCCATCAGAAGTCCACTCCTGGACATAGGCCTCTCCAAGAAAGGTCGTTTTTTTGCGCATAATTGCTTCGCTGGGCAAGCGTGCTGGCAATCGCAGAATGCAGCTTACGCGACAGGGATACTGCTGCCCATCCCCGCCCTGTGCATTTGAGCTGCACTGTTTTGGATAGATATACCGCCATTCGTCGGTTCTGGTATCTTAGTCGCCTCTTACGACACCTGGCGCAGCGGGAGGTCTATTCTACTTTGTCGATACCTCACGGCTGTTATGATGATGACATAATTATTATTTAATCATAATTTGTTAAGCTTGATAGACCCTAAACTAACGCTGGATCTAATCTACACATGCTTTAAAACCTGGACAGTGGATCAAGGTTATGTCGAGTCAGCTGTAAAATCGAGAGTAACACATTCAGCCCTTTTGACACTATTTATTTTGCATTCTGTTTACATAACTAATTCAACAAACAAACATACGGTCCGCGTGACAGTTAGCGTCTCCGCAACTTGTAGATGTTCGTAATATGACAAGGATCTCACTAAAGCATTGCCCACTTTGTGACTTGAAGATATTATGTCCGATTACCCCGTTATCACTCTGATTCTCTCACCCTTCGAACCGGACCACAGCAGTAGGAGCATTGCTGTTAAGCGGTAGAAATAGGTGAGAGTGGAGGTACCAATGCAGACGACCCTTCGTCTTTTTTTCATAAAAATATGTTATATTTACTTTTTACATTTTTTTGCATGTGTTCCTTGGAACTGCTTTTTAGATCTGTAAGACCTCAAGTTACGTATGCCATATATGTTTGATAGTAAGATACTATCTTTGCGTTTAACATACCGAGTGTACGCCCGACCTCTTGGTGAGCGCGTAATAGTAATTTATGGTGCTAAATAATCTCGATATCTTTAAACAACACCTAACCTAATCAAATTTCTTCGTGGCTAAGCGTAATCATAAATGACATAATGCATGGGTATTAGACAATAATTTGATAAAGCTAGCGTTTTTTTTTTGTCACGCGACCATCACATCGCAAACAATTAATATATATATCAATCCAAAGTAACTATTTTAATAATTGCTGAATTTGGTAATTAAAACAGCATTTATTAGAAAAATCCAACTTTTATCAGGAGTCTTCGGACTCGAACATGCGACTTAAATAGCGGTGATAACGCGACATAGCGCACACAATAAACTTAAACATAGTTTAAAGAATGGCCCAATGATAAGTCTGGAAATAAATTAACTAAATCTTTTGTTTTGTATATAATTAGGTTGCCCTTACTATGAGATACAAATACTACTAGTTTATACCTGGTACAGAGGGACAAAATATTCTACGACACGGCTCTGACGGAACCCTAGGTATCGTAAGAGGCGACTGTGGTACCGGCACCGACAAGTGGCGGTATATCCTTATGAAACAGCGTAGCTTAAATACTACTGGGGATGGGCAGCAGCAAAGTTGCGCTCTGCGATATCCACCACGCTTGCCAGCGCAGCAATTATGGGCAAAAATCCCTCAACCCTATCTTGGGAAGCTCTACGTCCAACAGTGGACTTTATATGGCTGATCGGATGATAACTTTATAAGTATACATTTATAAATAAATCAAATCAAATTAAAATATTTTTATTTTATTAGGCCACTTTAGAATCGTTATAAATAATAAATAAATCTATTTTATTTTATAAATATGTTTCAAAATTCTAAATACTCATAATATTGTAAACCCCACGGGATCATAAAAGTCATCTAACGTTTATTTAGGTCTACCTTATACTACTTGTACTAGTCTGCCGGCACCAGACGGGTCTTAAAGCTTAGCAATATAAATATATATATATATATATATATATATATATATATATATATGTATATTGCATCCCTAAGTAAATATGGTATCAAATCAAAATAATGAATTTCCAAAAATTCTAGAAACATCGCGATTTATTTGAATATGTCAAATACCTTTAGGTAGATTTTAACACACAATGTGTTTAGAAAAATTTTCTTTCCAAATAAGAACATATTTGAATTATGAACCTAAATGCGACCATTTGTTAATTTATACGAAAGGTATAGATAAAAATATAGTTGCTGTGTGGTCCCGGCTTGAGGCAAATGCGGTAATACCAATTCCTCCAAGACCCGTTGTAGGTTCTCTTGAGAATACGATGTATGGGTTGACATGATTATTATGTTATAACAATCTTCAATGTTTTACGACCGCTAACGTATAAACCAGCATTTATTTAAGAATATAACAGGCAATACGATGAGTAAAAATCTTCCCCCTTTTTTGAGGAGGCCTCAGTCCAACAGTGGACTTCCAATGGCTGATATACATAACTTGCAAATATAACTTGCGAACGAGTGTCTTGCTCTGTAATTGACAGGACCAGGTTTATACGTTTATACGGGATAAAAGGAATCGGAAAGTTGGCATGGTAATAGCATACATTACCTAATGTTTGTACGCAAGTAATAACTAATGGGCATAGTTATAAACTACCTGCAAGCTAAAATTTAATGGGCTCAACAGGATAATACTAGTTTAATAATAAGTAATAATAAATTTATCATATTTATGTAACTATTTAAATTACAGTAACAGTACTAATTAATATTAAATCCTAACAAACTAATCATCATTATATCAGCCACAAGACGTCCACTGCTGGACATCGGCCTCCTTAAGTAATCTCCAATAGGACCAGTTAAATGCGGCGTGTCCATCGCGATCCTACGGTTTTAGTCAAATCGTCGGTCCATCTTGCGGGTGGACGCCGTAATACAATAAATATAAATCACAATAAACGAATAGTGTTAAACAATTTATGCACCTATGAAATAATGTCAGAATTATTTTAGACAAAATTACAAATAAATTTATGTCGAAACTCAAGTAACCAGTAGTTATAAAAAATATATACATACAATATCATGGCGGGATTTAACTGTAATTTATCTTATTTTTATATTTAGATAATATTTCATACATTGTCCTGACTCCGTGAAACAGATTAAAGCACTTGTGTTACGGATCTCAGACAACAGACGTATTACACACATAATACTTAAATACATATTACTAACACCCAGACCGTTAATAAAGGCAAATGTCCATCACATAAATATTTGCCCTGGGAGGGGATCGAACCCACGACCATTGGCGCTTAAAATAGGACTGTGGCACTACCGACTGCGTTATCGGGCGTGATCTTTAGTTTTAAGTGTATCACAATAACCGAGATACAAGAAAGTACTGAACAGCCCAACGCTCAAGCCTCAATCAAATATACCTATTTAGACGGGCCCCAATGGCGCAGATGGTAGTGATCCCGTGTTGTGCGCCAAAAGTCGTGGGGTCAATCCCACACAAGACATAATTATATGATTATATTTGTATTTGTTCTGTGTCTGGATGTTAAATACGTTGTCTGATATCCGTTACACAAGTGCTTTAAGCGACTTATCACGGAATCTGGTCAATGTATGAGATGTTGTGGGAATTATTATTATACTATATATGTGTAGTGGCACCTGTAAGCTGGCCGCCATGATGGAGCCGACGGTGATGCCGTACCCAGTCTGCGCGTGCTCGTAGTCCTCGGGCGTGGCGGCGCTGGCGGCCGCGATGGCAGCCGCCGGCACCGGCGTGCCCTGCGACTGCAGCTGCAGCTCGATGCCCAGGGACGGCTGCGAGAGCACCAGCAGCGAGATGTCGAACCACCTGGAGACGTATCGATTATACGAAGTCGACTAACAAGCATACGTCCCGCATGATATTAAGGATATTATCATGATCATATCAGCCACAGGACGTCCATTACTAGGCATAAACCTCTTCAAGCGATTTCCAATAGGACCGGTTGAATCCGACCTGCATCTAGTGTGATCCTGCGGTTTTAGTCAGATCGTCTGTCCACCTTGATAGTGGACGCCCTATGCTGCGTTTGCTGGTATGTGGTCTTCATTCCCACTACAACTTGTGGCCCATTGCCACTTCAACTTGCTAATCCGCGGGTTTACTTTAAATTTTACGGATCTCCTCATTTCTGATTCGATTGCGTATAGAGACTCCAATCTTTACCCTTACTATAGTTCGTAAGGCAATTTTAAGTCTGCTCATAAGGCCAATATTAAGAGATATTACTAGCGCGTCAATTGTGATTTGAAGGTATGATATCACATTGCCCAGTAATTTCACTGCTGTTAGGCGGTAAATATTGGTACCTCACCAATGCAGACGATCCGTGTATGAGGTCTACATCCATTATTGAAGCTAACTATACGAAAAGGGAAGACGGTCTTCATGTTCGGATGGTTAGAGTGGTCACCAGAATCTCAATTGCATGTTAATAGAGTCTCGTCGTTGACACTAACCACTAGGTATAATTTTTTTTACCGCCCCTTTTTCTTGTGGATTGTAATATAAAAATAAAAAGATATCTGAGTCGCTACAGATGTTGGATGGGACGTAGCTCGCACCTGTCGCTGACGGTCTCCTGCAGGAACCCTTCAACGGCGAGCACGGGCACGTTGTTGGTGAGGTCGCCGCGCGTGGAGCGCACGTGCGCGAGCCGCTGCTTGGCAGCAGCGTAGGCGGCCGCGTACCCCACCGGCTGGGCCGCCGTCACGTCGCTCTGTGCAGCACAGCCGCTGTAGGATGTGACACTACTCAGCATCATCATCATTATTAATATCATCATCATCATCGTCGTCATCACATAAGCCGTAACATGTCCAAAATAAGACCCGTTAGTATCGTTGTCTTATACGGCAAGGTCGTGGTTTCAATCCCACCAGAACAAACATTTATGTGATGATTGTGTTTATTTTGTGTCTGGATGTTATATATATGCATTCAACATACCCCATCGGCTGCCAGTTCTTCTTCGTTCAACTTGCTGATCCGATGGGCTATGTTGAATATCCGTGGAGCGCAGAAATGCGTTCTGTGTTGAATGATTAAGCAAATTGTGAAGTTTGTAAAATATATAATTATATAGCTTATATTTACCAATATTTGTAATATTCACACAAGCGTGAGTGGTTTACAGCACTTGTGTTACGGACATCAGACAGCAGAGGAATTACAAATATAAAACTTAAATACATATATTTAGATGATGATATATATGTTTGTTCTGTGTCTGGGTGTTAAATATATGTTAATAATCTTTAAGCGATTTGTCAAGGAATCAGATCAATGTATGAGATTTTATGGGCTTTTAACACCAGACACAGGACAAACAGAAATATCATCATAAAAATATTTGCCCTGGGTGGGGATCGAACCCACGACTCTTGGAACATAAGATAGGAAAAGATCCCATCGCGGCCGGTCTTCTAAGCTGTTCTTATCACACTTAGTGTTAATGTTTGCTAAAATTAAATGATGATTCAGGTACAGCGTCGGCAGCGTCTAGAGACAATATGTGAAATATGATTCTTACATCTAAGACTAGCAGCGTCTGTGGTTAAACGCGCGTAGTCTCCGTTCCCATACTTATAATAAATGATAAAAGTTGTCTAAGTTACTCCTCAGCCTATTACTGAGGTATATCTATGCACTAGTAAAATCCCCATTAAAATTTGTTCAGCCAAATAAATTAAAAAGCTTGGTTTTTGCTATATTAACTGTACATACTCGTACTTATATATGCCTATTTTAAAAAGCTGTTATTTTGATATAGGCACTTAAATTTTATTTACAATGTAGATGTAGACAAACTTTAATTCCTGTTTGTATCTCAAACATAGCACAATGTTAAGCAGATCTGTGGATGAAACTTGGCAGGCGTTAGGGGTGAACAACACTCATCATTATATATATACCAGCTTTTCAGGTGTCCTTACCACCAAATGCTGATGGTTTTATATTAGAAAAAAAATACCACTTACACAACTGTAGCTTTTCCAAATACTGATTGAAATGCTTCCCTTACTGGTGAGACTTTGTTCTCTTTATCAGATGCCACCACAACATATATATCTCCACCATTTTCTGGAATATATTTTTATCCATAGCTTTACTTCATAATATAAACTACAAACTGTTGTTTCAAAAAAGGAAAGAAAAAATTATCTAACCAATTATTTATTACATAATGAAAAGTATCATAGAATATAACAAATCGGGAATATTTCATTACTTTTCTCTACTGAAAATCAATGTCTTAAAGTGTTTAAGTCAATTTGAAAGAGAGGGAAACTGCTTTTATTATGTGCTGGATTATAAATATGTGGTACTAACTCAGATATTCCTTCATCTGTGGGTCAAGAGTAGTAATCATGGAGTCAACAGAGCTCTTGGCCTTCTCTGCCACTCGCTGCAGTATACCTCCAGTGCCCACAGCTCCTTTTACCCAAGTAAATAGGCCACTGCCTGGCATTATATCACCTGAAATATTTGAAACATATATTTTGTAAATAACTTGTCTTTAAACAAAAGTTAAGTAGTTCAAATTTAATTTGGCTTGTATATAAATATGGACATGTGAATAGAGGTTATTTATAATTAAGCATAAAAATATCTTAAATGTAAGATCTTATATAAAACTAAAAAAGTTTCTATATATTATTTTAAGCCTAAATTGAAATCCTATATATATATATATATATAAATAAGTACTGTTTAAAGCCTGATCACAAATAAATGAACTTTACCCAGTTTATCTACTTCCGGTGTGGAGGCTGGCAGGGATTCTGGAGACTGTGTAGTTTGTGAATCTTCCGGGGACCTTATGGATAGTGTTGGCTCCCCTTTACTGAATGGTATAGCTGGGCTGAAGATTGGACAATGTTTAAATATAGACCATATATTTTTAAGTATGAGAAAAACTTTTTATTCATAAAATAGACACAAACCTAAACTTTTCAGTTTCTGCAGATGGGCTTTCTTTATGCTGGACAATGACTGGTTGGACTGGCTGAGGAGCTGCAGTCGGCAAACTTTGAGGCTGACGTAAACGAAAACCAGTGAGAAAATTATAATTAACCGTAAACATAAATAACATAAGGTTTCAATTGTACCTCCGGTACAGGCGCGATGGGCATCGAAGTGACAAAATTCGGAAGCTGCGATGGTGGAGCAACGCTCGAGAGCAGATTACCAGTAGCTACGACCGGCTTTGGCGCCTCCGGTATCACTTTCTTATCAATCCCACTCATTCCGAACTGAAAGTTGTCGATATCATTGAAACACGTATGGAGTAATACTTTTCCAAAAATTAAACCACTATCAAACCTTGTTTACAGTTAGTTAAAATGATATGAGTAATTGATGTCATAGTTTAGTACCTTTGATACAATTCACGAAATAAACAAAAATATTGTACGTATTGTATTTTTGTATACGTTTGACACCTCTTCATAAATTTTGTTTTGACATTTGAAGGACCGTTTATAAACTTCATCATTATTATTATTGCAACCACAGAATGCCCACAACTGGACATATAGCTTCCCAAGAATTTTTCGCATAATTGCAGTACTGGTCAGATTTGGTAATTATCGCAGAGATAGCTGTGCTATCCCCGTCCTGATGTATTTGAACTACGTTGTTTTGGGTGGATAAACCGTAATTTATCGATGACAATACTTTAACTTAATCATATCTTATGACTCTTGGTGCATGTGGAGATACTGCCACACTACAATCAAACTAAATATTATAAACGCTAACAATTTCTAAACGTCTATCAAGTATAAGTTGACATTGGCTCTCAAGCATTACCTCTACAAAATATGTAAAAATGTTACCATTATATTTCAAAATATTAATTTTGTGCTAATAAATCAAGTTGAGAATGGTTTTAAATATTTTATTTTTTTATATATAACCACATTTTGTTTGCTAAAGTTGTTAAATATTGATGTAAAGTCTTAAGTTTTCCTTGGAAGGTCAATGTTTTTTCGATTACCGTCCAATCATCATACGTCACAAAAAACTGTCAATTCTGACAAGCAAGCCATCGTATCAGCGAAGTTATCTCGCTGTTTTCAGGAACAAATTAATTGGAAATTGGACGTTTGACGCCTATTCTTTTCGGCCGTGTTTAGTTAAATTTATTGAGCCATGTCGGAAGAGGCGGACACACCACCTTTCAGCACGGTGGATATCAACAATGATAATAGACAAGAAGTTGATCTATTCGCATCTGCGGTCCAGGTATCTTGTTGGAATCCTGTTTTACTGGCTTGTTGTTACCGCGTCCGCCCCCGGCGATGAGCCCGGTGTTGCGGTGACGCCCCTTTATCGTAAAAATAATATCTACACTGAAAGTAATAATACAATAAACACCGCACATAATTATTGTGTTAATTTAATTATTGTTGCTTACGTGCTATATGCTCATTAACATTAATTCTCCCCTTATTGAGGATATGAGTCATTTTTTACCACTATTTTGTCTTGACATACTGTTAATTCGAATTATAATAACAATCTTTATTAATATTTATAGAGAATTAATATATTTATAAATATTAATAAAGATTGTAATCTATTTTAAAAAAGATTTTACTTTATTGAAACTTTTTTTATTATTTGCAATGTTGTGGTAGGTAGAGGTATTTTTGTATCATAAGTAATTTGTTTGCTTTGGTAAATCTATAGTGCTTAAGAAAATATTCTTAATACAGTCAAGACCGATTGTAACAACATTGTCTACAACAACAGATCGGTTATAACAACCAGATTGTAAGGTCCTGGCCGAGTCTGTAGTAAACTGCTCAGTAAACATACCGCCTATAACAACATCGGATATTGCGACATATCGTTTAAAACGAAGAAACTATATTGATATTCATCAACTATAACAATCTTAGATCTTATTACTAAGCATAGAAATAATAATATTTAGGGGTATATTACCTACTTTCTTCTTCCCACCTATAGGTGTATCATTTTCGAGGCTTTTAGCGCTATAACAGTTTTGCAAAAACTTGTTACCTCTAACTACCAGTTTAATACCTACTGATGATATTCATAACTTGGGGAGTATGAAATGTAAAATGCAAATCTGATTGATTACTTTAAAAACTAGTGTAAGTCTTATAGTGCAGCTAAGTACATCTTGTATCTCCAATTATTTCTTAATAACATTTTTATTTATTTTTTTTACATTTCATTTGAAAAGACATTAAATATTATTTATAATAGTAATATTAACATAAATGGAAATAATTACAGGAAGTAAGTCTAGACCCAGATGTAAACGGAGCCAGTGAGGATCAGGATGAAGCAACAATTGGTGATGCACCACCTGCTATCACAACTACTCTAAGCAGCCCCATCATGGAGGAGGTACGTAAATAATATTATTCCTATTTTAATATTATAGACTAGACAAATTCAAGGATTATATATAGCATCGATCATTTAATAAATGTCTTTAAAAAAGATTATTGTACAATTAAAGTTTACTCTGATGACAAATATAGGATCTTTTTATGTTATCTATTCCATTGTTTTCTTATTCCATTTAAAATATGTGTATACTGCTTCAGTATGCGTTTAGTTGTGTGTTTTGATTCTACTGTTCATTTTATTTTATATATTAATTGAGAGTGTACCTTCTGTATAGCATATTATTTGATTGACCCATTGTCACTTTTGTTGATCAGAATGTTTATCTCTAGAACCCGGTTGTATTCTCTCAAACATTGCTATTTTCTGAGTTAATGTTGATGAGTCTTCATTGGCTTTTCCGTTATTGTATTTTAAATATTTTTTTAATATTGTGACATAATATTCATGACCAAAATAATGGTAAATAAAATACTCCACCACATCTCAATTAATTACTTACAATTATTTCAATGACATTGCCAAGTGTAAGTATCCATCATGATTTGTTTTGTTATTCTGGCTATTGTTTTTTGATAAGGTTGGCTTGTGTTTAATACCCTTACAATGCCTTGTAGAGATAAATATTATCTAGTGTCCTTTATGGAGGTGTGAGTCAATGCAAAAGTATGAACATTGAAAAATATCAATGACTTCATCTATATAATAAATAATTAGAATAGCAGAGTCAGTGGACTTTCTTTTCATGAATACATAAACAGTATTTATGACAAATCAGTGATGAATAAATTAGTCTGTTTTTTCTAAAATTACTACCCTGATTTTGGCAGGAGTTTTATTGGTAGCTTTTGTATTTCTAAAAAGAAGTTTCTTAGACTATTTTTATAGATTGTCAGTGAACTGTCTTTTATGAATATACTTATGATAAAATTAGTATCAATATATTCTCTTCTTGTCTTGATATAATATGATTTTTGGAAACCTATCTCTTCTATATGTATAAAAGGATAAGCTGAGTGATATATCAACGGCCTAAACTATAAGGTCATAAAAATCTGTATGAAAATCTCATGAGAAAGGTAAAAATAAGCTTGATAATATCTCGCTAGAAACAATAAAAGGGGAGTGTTAATGACTCTAGGTTAATTCCTCAGCTTAACGCGGGTACTACCGCGGAGTGCTGCTAGTTGACAATGAAATTTGCAAATCACTCCTACCTATTTTCATCGCCAAGCAGCAGTACCTATCCATGCATGCAACAGACTTAAATTTATTGTATATAAGCCTAAGATGCATTTGCCACATACAAAAAAAAAAATTAAGTGTGACTCGTAAAAGTGCAACAAGTGTTCACAACTACTTTTTTTTAATGGTATAATAATTGTAGTGATTTTCGAGTTTCGAGTCAATTTGAAATATCCTATAAAATATAATTCCCTTGCGAAATATTCGAAAATAAGCCGTATATTTAATATAAAGCCTTGGTTTTTTACAGCTTCAATTAACCGCACACTTGTTACCTCCACGCAATCCCCGTAAAAAAACTTTATAGATATGCAACAAACTGATCTTATAACGGTTCAGTTTTCTTTTTGGAAAACAGAACCATAAAAAGGCGCCTAGTTGAAAATACAAATAATACAATTCCCCGGTTTTAACAGCCCAATCCATACTTAATATTAATTATTAGCATAATATTAAATATTAGTATGCATTGCTCCATTATAGGTACAACTGATAGTGACGTCACGTTATCCGGTCCGGCGCTAATTTCATCCAATAAAATTCAAATTGTTCTCAGATAGCCACTGAGCGCTCCAACAACATCATAGTAACAATCACCGAGCCACAAAAGATCGGAGAAGGCATGAGCTCATATGTGGCGTACCGTGTGCTCACTAAAACCAATATGCCCATATTCAGTAGGAATGAGTTCGCTGTGTGGAGACGCTTCAGCGACTTCCTTGGTTTGCACGAGAAACTAACAGAGAAATATTTGCGTTCGGGCAGAATTATACCACCCGCTCCGGAGAAGAGTATAGTTGGTAAGTGCGCATATTTTCATCGTTCTTCGAAGTGTGACCTTATAGTGGACCCCGGTTTTTTATTTTATTGGACCAGGTCGACCAACTAACATACAGTCCGTGTCACCGCAGCCTCTAGACGCTCGTAATATCACAAGGATATCACTTACGCGTTGCCAACCTTGCGATTTAAAGATAATATATCATTACCCAGTAATTTCACTGCCTCCTTTATTTACCCTTTAAACCGGAACACTGCGTTTTTGTGGTAAATATAAATAAATATAAAAGCACCATGTAAAATGTATTTAAATCCGTAGATCCCGTTGATTGTCAAATTTAATCCAAAAAATTTTAGGACTAGTGGACGATAGAAATAGATATACTCTATTAGCGTCAGGTTTTTTTGACTCCCTAGCAAGAACCTATATGATGTAGCAGGTAATAAAAAGTTATTGTCTAAAATCAATATATCATCTACCAAGAACCATCAACATTCAAAAATTATTGAATACAAATCATTCATAATTACATCTGGCATGCAACGATTTTGTACTGTACATATAAGCCACACTGTTACGGGTAGATATACCGCCTTCTGTCGGTTCTGGTACCTTAGTCGCCTCTTACGACACCCGGTCCAGGTTCCTCACGGCTTAAAATTGTATAAGTTGATCTAATGCCTTATGATTTTTAGGCCTCCAGTTATAACAGAAACCAAGTAACCAACTACCGTAATCCTGAGCGAGGAGGCGCGATGTACGTTGGAACGCTCACGGTCACTCGAGATACCATCTGAGACTTTAACCTACTTTGAGTGGATATTTAAATTGTATACACAAGACGATTGAGTGACCCCGGCCTTACTAGTGTGCGTCGGCCAGAGTAAAAATAGTATTTCCCTATATACCAGGTATTCTTAAAAGTCTACTTAGGTATTACAATCGACTCATTGCGATATACCATCCTCAACAGCATTGTCCAAATGAAATAGGGAATGATTAGCAGCATCCTCGAAGTGAGAGACTAATCAAGTGTCCAAAGTTAGTAGGAGTTATCGATCCGATATGTTATTATTTAATAACAATAATTAAGTTGGGTTATTAATTCTAATTAATTACCACAACATCTTATACATTGATCTGACTCCGTGGTAAGTCGCTTTAAAGCACTTGTGTTTCGAATGCTAGACAACAGAGGAATTACAAATATACTACTTAAATATATTTCACACCCAAACACAGAACAAACACAAATATCATCGTATAAATATTTGCTCTCGGTGAGAATCGATCCCTCGACCCCTGGCGCACAAGACAGGATCACTACCATCTGCGCCATCGGGCCCTTTTAATGGCTGGTATTATGTTGATGACGATGAACCGCCGTGCTGGTAAGACATATAACTGTAGTGCCGGCAAATAGTCAAGTGTTTCTGTAACAGGGACAATAAATGAAAACATAAGTATATTATGTTGTCTGTATCCATATCAAAGTGGTTCATCATCAAAGTTACGTTCTAACAAGGTTAATTGCACCTGCAATGTACAGCAGTCATTTGAAAGCATTAATTTGTTCAGGATTGTCTTTTCGGAAGACTTCGTTGAACGTGATACGAACACAAACATTATTTACACGCGGCAATCAAGGATGCTTGACTGCTTCAAAGATTACGTTAAGTATTTACACATAATATTTGTTCAGAATACAGCTATTAAACGATATTATATACGCATAAAGGTTTATTAAGTTTAAGGAAATATGGTTTGAAAACGTAAAATACTTAAAAAGTAACATTAAAATAACTATTTAACTACTTATTGAATGTAACCAAACAATGGCCACAGGTGACAGAAACTGGGTATTCTCTAAGTATTTTCCTTTTCTCTCGGAAGCCTATGTCCAGCAGTGGACTTCCAATGACTGTAATGATTAAAAAAAGATAAAATTAAAAGTATCGTGTCATTTTGTATCTATTCATCTATATACTAATGTCTATGCTGTACTAATATTACAAAGAGGAAACAATGCATTTTTGTATGTTTGGCACAGATAAACTCAAAAACTTCTGAACGGATTTCCATAATTGTTTCATCATTCAAATGCCACATCATTCCTGAGTAATATAGGCTATATTTTTGCTAGAAAAAAAATAGGAATCACTACTAAAACTTTAATTATATAATACGATTCACCGGGTAGTTTTCTTTATCATTTTATTGTACTAAACAATCATCTACCCTCGAACAGAAGACATTTTTTTCTATAAGATTTTAGATTCTGGGTTTGATCGTGGGTACAAGATTTTTAAGACTATGGTCAGTTTTAGGCAATCAATAAATGTTTAACTGAAATGTTTAAAACACTCGTGCGAAGCCGGGCCGAGTCGCTAGTTATATATGTATGCTTATATATATATATACACCACGAACGCTTAACTTTAGAAGTGTTGTTAAAGTTATCTTTTTTAAGACTTAAGAAGGTTAAACGTATTGATTATGACAATGCAAATCTAAGGAATCTGCAATTTTATTTATTGAGATATTTAACAAAGTATGATACCCTCTCGATTTTAATTGTGTGAGTACTATCCCTAAATGTCACACTTTGTTGTCCAGGGACAACAAAGCTGAAGATGACGTCTACCCCGTCAACGGAGAGCGCCAACGGCAGCAACAGTCAGGCCAGCGTGCAGTCCCAGTTCGTGGAGAGACGCCGCGCGGCCCTCGAGCGGTTCCTCAACAGGGTCGCGCAGCACCCGGTTCTGTGCATTGACCCCGACTTCAGAGAGTTCTTGGAATCTGGTCAGTAGATTTATAACATTGACCTTAATTTAATTACACATACACACGGAAATAAGTAGCTTAATGCACTTGCATTACAGATATCAAAGACCAGAGGAATTCAAAATACAATACTTAAATACAAGTTTATATCACCTAGACACAGAACAAATACAAATGATCCTCACAAATATTGATCCTGGGTTGGGATCGAACACACAACCTTTCAAAAAATTCGAGCCCGATGGAAAATTAATTTAATAGAATAAAAAATATTTATAGTGTAATTTTATTTGTATTTCTTGTGCATTTTGCATAAAAAATACCTTATGTGCTTCTTCTCCACATTAACGCTAAATGTGTCAAATTTAACGTTCAAAAGATCGTCGAATTTCCTTGAATACGTGAACAAAGTTCTCGGCCCTATAAATAACGCCACGAGATTTCACCCGCGTTAAGTTGTAGTACAAATCTATGTATAAATTATGCTCCATTGTTATTGGTCCTATAACCTATAATCTCTCGAGTAGTGGGTTATATGATATATTATAGTTTAGGCCCTACGTTGAAGTGTCAATCAGTCAGTTTCTCCTTTTATATGTATCATCATCATACCAGCTATTGAAAATCCACTGTTGGACATAGTCCTCCCCATGAAAGGGGGTATTGTTGCCCATAAATGCCGCGCTGCGCAGGTGTGTTGGCAATCGCAGAGCGCAGCTTTCGCGACGGGAAACTGCTGCCCATCCCTGATCTGTACATTTGAGTTGACTTTTTTGCATGGATATAGGTACCGCTATATTTCGATTCTGGTACCTTAGTCACCACTTACAATACCTGGTACAGGGGGAAGTACTATTCTACTATGCCGGTACCTCACGGCTACCCGCAAAGTAGTATAACGGCTACACGGTTTTATATGTATAAATTGATATATATCTATTATTCTGTCTTATACCAGACACGGAGTTACCCAAGGCGACGAGCACGTCCGCCTTAAGCGGCGCGGGAGTGTTACGACTTTTCAACAAAGTGGGTGAGACCGTCAACAAGATCACGTACAAGATGGACGAGTCGGACCCGGTACGAAACAATTTATTATTACTTTAGTACTAGAGGTAGACCTCATACAAAGTTAGTTCCGGTGACATAACATTTTGGCGTAAGGTATTGACGAAGTATAATACCATCTCACTCCGTACCAAGTGTCGTCAGAGGCGACTTAGGTACAAGAACTGATAGTTTAAGTTTGAAAAAGTTTTGAAGAAAATATCGTCATATAAGCCATTGAAAGTCAACTGCTGGATATAGACTTTCCCAACAACGATGAATTTGATTTTGCCAATTGCCGCGCTGGACAAACGTGTTGGCAATCGCAGAGTGTATCTTTCGTTACGGGGATGCTGCTGCCCGTTCCTTTCCTGTGCATTTAAACTACACCATTCCGGATGTATATACCGCCACCTGTCGGTCTTACAACACCTGGTACAAAGGAAGGTACTATTCTACTCTGCCAGTAGTGCCCCACGGCAGTGTTGCTAATATGTAGTAACTAGAATATCTGGGTGCTGTCAAACCTATTTTGAAAAACACTAGCAGTGAGAAAGTGAATTAAAAATAGCTTATGTTGCTCGCTGATAATGTCACTTTCACTTTGAAAGAGTTTTTGAAATCGGTTTAGGAGTGTATCTGTTATCAACGATCTTACAAAAATACAAATACCGTTTACATATTTCTATTTTAGATAGTGATTTCTAACTGTTTGTGTTAATATAGCCTATGTCACTTTAGAAGAATATAGATTTCTCAGTGAAAGAATTGCGAAAATCATAGATATTAAGCCTATTTTTTACGTACAAAAGTACAAATAAATCCACTTTATAATATTTAATTTACTTTACGAGAATATAATGAATCGCGACTGATTTAAAATGACGTCCGCAACGGGTAATGCAGTGGTTCGAAGAGCGCTCGTCCCGAATAGAAGCCCTGGAGACGTGCCTGCGGCGGCTGGCGGGCGCGTGCGAGGCGCTGGCGCACGAGCGGCGCGAGCTGGCGGCGCGCACGCACGACGCCGCGCGCGCCTGCGCCGCGCTGTCCGGCGCCGACCCGCACGCGCCGCTGTCGCGCGCCCTGTCGCACACCGCCGACCTGCACGAAAAGGTCAGTCTACACAAAAAAAGCTTACATGAAAATCTAGTTCTACGAAAAACGCGTTTTGTATAGAAACTAGTTTTAACTGTAACATATTTTTCAAATTCGAACACAGATCTCGCTACCTTTTTAATTATCATATGCAGGACTTTGGATAATATAGACGTCTCATTCCAGATAGAACAACTGCGCACGGAACAGTCGAACACAGACTTTTTCGTTCTCACGGAACACATCAAAGACTACCTCGGGCTCATCAACGCCATCAAAGACGTTTTCCATGAACGAGTCAAGGTCAGTAAGGGAATAATGATTTCTTATATCCTCAGTATACGGGTTTTATTCGGATTTTCACTGAAAACTGGATAGCTGGGACTAATTATAGGATTTCATTCGACTCTGATTCTCTTTTGACGTGACAACGTCTTATAATTCGATGGAGTCAGCTGCACGCACGAAAAAACATGACTCATGCGGCGTTACCCCGCTCTGAGGCGTTCTGTTTAAGGCTTGAAGAGCAAGCGAGAGCGCGGGACGAGCGACAAAGAGGCATAATCGGCCCCGCGCTCGGCTGCGTTCGACATCTGTCTCTCTCGTACTCGAGTGAGCGATGCGCCCGCGTGGACAGCTGCTATACAATAATACATTTTCATAAATAAAATTAAACGTTCTTTTGAAAATTGTAACAAATTCATCTGTATTTTCTTATGACGTTGTCACGTTCAACTATCGTCAGTAAACCGACTTTACAACTTTTAGACAACCGATTTTTTAAGACACAATTTATACTTTCAAATTGTTTGTTAGATCATCATCATCATTATATCAGCCCTAAGAAAGAGGGAACTTTGCCTATAATTAAAATAAAAAAACGCGCTGGGCGAGCGTGTTGGCAATAGCAGATTGCAGCTTTTGCGACGGGAATGCTGCTGCCCACCCTCGCCCTGTGCACTTGACCTACGCTGTATCGGATGGATATACCACCATCTCACAGTTCTGGAACCTTAGTCGCCTTTTACGACACCTGGTACAGGAGGAAGTACTATTCTAGTCTGCCGGTACC
Organism: Heortia vitessoides; assembly: GCA_020976665.1. Taxonomy (NCBI): domain Eukaryota; kingdom Metazoa; phylum Arthropoda; class Insecta; order Lepidoptera; family Crambidae; genus Heortia; species Heortia vitessoides. Next base: position 5,644,796 of record JACJUM010005602.1, read on the forward strand.
TCGCGGCGGTATGTTAGATAGATAATACGTTTATTTGCAACTAAAGTATTACATAACTGTAAACGCACAATTACAGTTGATAATTGGTTTTATTGTGAGTGCATTACATTACTCGTCCGTTCGTGCCACTACTATAAATGCAGCCTCCCGCAGTCGCCCTCTCCCCGGCCGTTCACAATTACAATTCTAAAGACCACATACGCATTCTTAGTTTTATAGAGCAGTACACCGCGTTCGCCGTCCATCGCGTGCATTCTCCTCGGGCGAATACCAACTGCACTAGTGCGGCCGTGCTCACTCAGTTCTTATTTTTCGCAACGGTACTAGTCGTCAATCGTAATAGGCCCTGGTTCATCGGTAAGACCTGTCACATCTGGAGCTTGCACTGGTACTGGTTGCCGAAAGAATCGCAAGGCGCCGTAGAGACGGTGATTCCCTCCATTTATAACCATAAGGTTGGTGATGGGTGAACGCCATAAACGAAACATTGTAGGTCTCTCCACCAGAGGGGTTTGTCCCAACGATGTCCTTATCTACAGGACCCGAGTATATCTATCCGGGTATATAGAGAAACCTTATCGGGTTTACAGAGAAACCACGGGTTCTCCGTCAAGACTATCGAGTACCCGGGCTCAGAGGCTAACCCGACCGCAGTTCTCGCCAGAGTTCTATCGCGCGGTGTCTCTGAAATTGAGGTTCAGATTCGCAATGATGTTCAGGTTTTATGGAGTTAGCTGTAGAAGTGGGGCAGTGATATGTTTGCCTGGTTTTATTTCTGTGACCGGGCGCTCCACCTCGTGCACAAGGAATTCGAGTCTAGTAATGGCGATAGGCGAATGCGAACGATGAGTACGAAACCGTGGAGCCTTTAGCGGATTAGTGGGGTTGGTTTGTTGTTTCTATAACTGAAACCACCATGAGTCACATGGATGAATGTTGACCCAGCAGCTTAAGGAGAACTTGGTGAGATGTACGCTAGTACATCGGGATGTGAGCTTGCTTTACAGCTCTGGCACCTCCTCGGAAAGACAGGGAATCGGCTTATCTGGTGTTCTTAACTAAGTTCAAATCGTGAGTAGTCGATTGTGATTACGAGTGGTGAGCGACTCTACAGCTCCGGTACCTCTCTGGACACGAGAGAGTAGACTTCGGTCCACGCAATACTAGTTGTTAATAGTATTGGCTCTGGTCCATCGGTAAGACCTTCCGCATCTGGTGCTTGGACTGGTATTGGTACCTGAAAGTGCCGTAGGGAGGGCGGCTTCCTACATATTTAACCGTAAGGTTGGTGTGATGGGTGAATGCGATAAACAAACAAGTAGTTCACCTCCATTGGGGATAAGGGTTCGTGTCCGCAACGATGGCCTCATGGGTCGAGGTCCGGTCTTAAAGGCGCCGGTAGTGACTGCTGTCGGCCGACGCCGGTTCCGCGAACCTCTCGTAGGCGTCTTTAACAGAAAAGCACGCGGGAATATTCGGGTAGGTATAGGGACTTTGTTAATGGAGGGCATTGCTAATCCAATTTTGCCCAGTATTAGGAGAGTCCAAAAAATACATTAGAATCACTGCGATTATATTATCTCTGAGTACTTGTTCGAATGGAGCCTTTAGTAAAGAAATAAAATAACCATTCCACTTATAAACTATACATTTTGGTTTAATTAAGTAACCTGAAGAAACTTAATAGAATTTTTTACAGTAAATTTCTTGGGTGGATTTTCTTCACAGGCTAGAATTTTCTTTTTATTTGTATCTACATTGCATATATAATATAATAATTAAAGTGTATCACATCCGACTAGCTATAATAAAGGATCGTATACAATCAATAGAGTCCATACTCGTATCGATCTAGATTTCCGTACTCCAAGAGACTCAAAGTATCACATTTCTACTTAGGTGTTCCAAAACTGGCAACACGCTCAAATGCAGCTAACGAAGCGAAGAGAGAACAAGGCGAAGGCAGAACTGGCCAACCGCCCCGACAAGATAGGACAAGCGAGCAACGAGATTATTGAGGTATGCTGCTGCCTATTTCTTTAATAATAGAGATTAGAGCAACCTTTAGTGTTATAAAAATCATCATCATATCAGCCGCAAGAAGTCCGTAGGCCTCTGGACATAGGCCTCTTCAAATGATTTCCAATAGGACTGATCGTATGCGACTTTCGTCCAGCGCGATCCTGCGGTTTTAGTCAGATCGTCTGTCTACTTTGTGGTTGGGCGTCCTACGCTGTGCGTGCCAGTACGTGTTTTATAGTCCAGAACCTTACGACTCCATTGTGATTATTAATTGAATAGCGTTCCTATTGGTACGGGAGCCATATATAGCCTGAATCGGGATGCTAACAGTCCCGAATATTCCTCTTAGTGTCACCTACTCTAATCGCCCTCTTTGAAATTCAATTGTCATTAAATTCATTTACGGAAATTAAAAATACATTTAATTATTTATTTCATCCGAACCAACACTATCCTCCCTTATATATACATAGTTTGATTAGAATGACAGATTTCAGTGTTGTAGCACCGCACAAATTGTTCATACAGACATTACGATATTTGGCATCACATTTACATTTGTGGATTTAAGCGCGTAGGTTGATCTGTTGCTTACTATCAAACTATCCAAATCTTTTAAATATTTACAGTCAATTTTGAACTTAATGGTTCGCTTTTATAGATTAATATCGTTTGTAAAGTTTTGTCAGACTTAAGTAGGTTGATCTTTTGCTGTGTGTACATAAATGTCGACGATTAATTTTTATTTATATGAGCCGCCATAAAATAGGTATTAATTATTGTAATTTCCGTCCAGTGGGAGTCGAAGGTGGAACGCGGGCAGCAGGAGTTCGACTCTATATCGCGCGTGATCAAGAAGGAGCTGGAGCGCTGGGAGACCGTGCGCCTCACGGAGCTGCGCGCCACCGTGCTGCGCTACCTCGAGGAGCACATGAAGCACCAGGCACAGGTACGCGTGCCCCTGGCGTCCAAAAGCGCTCCTTTCCCTTGGCACCCGAGGTCTCATCCCTGATCAGCCTAAGGCCTAATCACTTTATTCTAGAACTCTAATTTTCTTATGTGTTCGTCATGTATGCATTTGGATACATGTAGTACTAGTACTTCCTATTATGAAAATATTATTGTTTTTATTTTTTTTTGACATTTTGAAAGTTCTTGTATTGCCTATTTGGATAAGATGTATTTTTGAATTTGATTTTTCAAATCATCATATTAACCGTAGGAAGTTCACTGCTGAGCAAGGACTCCCCAAGAAAGAGAAAATTTTGCCCATAATTACTGCGTAGGTATCGCTTGCTGGGATATTGCTAGCCATTCCCACCCTGTTGTAATTGAGGTACACTGTTTTGAATGGGTACACAACCCTAGTCGGTTTTGGTTTTTCTATCGCCTGTTACCTGTATATTGCACAAAGGAAGGCACAGATTTTCCCACGACATAGCGTCGATTATAGCACGATTGTAATAAAACTTGCATAGTACAACCAAGCTTATACTACCGGAGACATTTAAAAAAGTTTATGAATCGTCAATCTGATAGAATATTGTATTGCAGGCAATCCGCTACTGGGACGCGTTCCTGCCTGAAGCGCGGTCGATCAAATGAGTGCGGGAGTAAAGGCGCGTGCGTCTCTGCCCGGCCTCCCGCGCCCCGCGCCCCGCCCCCAAGCCAGTGCGTACCAAACACGACTTTAGGCCGCAACACAGAGCCTCACTTTGCGTTGGCATACCCCTGATAATATACCTGTGAATGTTTACAGTGCTTAACCTAATTTTTAAATGGCTTTTACTGAATTAATTGCGTGGAAATTATTGATTGTGATTTTAGAATACACGTTTTTGAAAAGAAAGTAAATCTTAAAAACATAAATGTATGAGATGTAGACTGTATCAACTGAAAAAAGTATACATCCCACAATTCTAGAAACATCACCATTTATTCGCAAATTTATAAGAAATGTCGATTCAGGAAGATTTAAACGGACATATTCAGAAAAGCTTTTTTTCAAATTAGTATGCGAACACGCGAACTTTTACGTCAATTTCGGAAGATCGGTGGCAAATTCAATAATAAATTTTTCGAGACGAAATCCTTTAAAATGGCTCACGCGAATCTTCTGAGGTGTAATATGTGGCTTTCCTCTCATTGATACTGACTTCAGCAGGTTCTAAGCTTATAGTACTATAATTACATTTAGAATATTATAATGAGCAAAGAAAAATATCCGGTAAATATATTAGGACATCGCACATTTTATGTCCATTAAGATAATAAGTATTAGTTATTTTCGATTTAAATAATTAGTGTTTATAATTATCTATCACTACATTGAAAATTGATCTAGTGAATTAAACTTTGGGGCGTCTACAATGCTATCCCGTTTCAATACAATAATAGTGGAATTTGAACTCTATGTATTAGAATTAGAGTTAAGGATCCAATGAATTTTTATATAAAAAATATATGTATAAGATATAGGTGTCTGTTTGTAATTTATCTTTCCCCTGCAGTGCTAGATACAGTTTTTATTGATATACAATATATTTACTTCACTACTTATAAATGAGGCGTATTTTTTTTATGTTTCAAATGTTGATTGTATATTTGTGCTAATTATTTTATGAATAAGAAATGTATATTATCTATTATTAGTTCGAAAAAAAGAATGTACCTATACTTAAATTTCACAATGGCAACATTTCTTGTTTCTTACACTACATTTTTAAGATAAAAGCGTATTGAAATAGCCCTTGATTGGAATATTGATCATGATAACACAGTTAAAAAATCAGTGTTTTAAATAAAAATATGTCATCTAACCATGTAGATAGCCTTCTTACTTACCTCATTTTTACAAAATATATCTAAAGGACACGAACAATAAGAAGATTGATTATAGATGATGTGATTCCATTATTCATTATCTGTGTACTAAAAAGGTATTTATGGATTGAAAATCACGTCCGTAATCTTCTATACGCGCCAAAGCGTTGTATAGGCTGTGTACTGTTGTTTTACTATTTGGCCAAATAATAGATTGTTGAACAATAATAATAGGTACTATAATGGGTAATTCCAATCTCGATAAATACTATATGAATAATTGAGAACTAATTATTTGATATCATAATTTTAAATGTTCGGTTTTAAGTTTTTTAAGCAAATATTTAAAAAATATTAAAAAAATAAAATGCATGCAAAGAGGTTATGTTCATTCCATGTATATTTTTTATATTTTTCTTTGTGCTGTGAAAATTATTAACACAGCCGCTGGATAAGGGTTGATAGAAGCCGATGTTGACTACTCAATGGAAACATGAAATTTCATACTTGTATCAAATTTTTCTTTGTTATTCAGAATATTTTAATTTTGTTTCTTCACAATTATATTATTTTGTTAATGGTTGTTAATATCAAGTCGGCAAATCATCCTTGTTAATTGTAGAAGTGTACCAGAAATATCATGATTTATTATATATGAAAATTACATAATTGTCTATGATTTTTTTAAATGTGAAATAAAAACTATATGGAGTGCTACAGTTTAAAATTCATAAGTATATCAATTTAATTTCTCTTTCGGTTCGTTGTACGGAGATTATCCAGATTTCGTTGTAACTGTGTATATTTTTATAGTCATTTGTTTTTATCTTAACTCTTAAGAGATTTAGGTATCGCGTATTAGAAATTGTATTCCAAAAGAATGATTGTGTATGTTGCAGTCGCAGAATTAAATCGGACTTATTCACTATAGGTACAATTGTTTATATTTTTACACTTGAACCGTTACTTTGACATTCCACTGTTAGAACTTGATTAATAAAAAAATATTGCATAGCTGTGCGATTTATTTTCGTTAAATAACATAAATAATAGTGTTAGAATGGCGTCCGATTCAATTATTACGACTGTAACTAAATATTTACCTTATTAGATATGAATATTAGGTAGTATGATTGAAAAATCTCGAGTCTAATGTATTCCTTATTTTTTATATTGCCAAATATATTTAGCGGTAATTTGGTGTAATGGAAGAGATGATTATTATATAAAATATATAATGTTTGTTTCAAATTCATCTGTAGTTTTATTATTATGTGTAACCTAAAATTATGTATTATCGCAAGGACGTCAAGAGGTGTTTCTCTCACACCTTTCAAATTTTAACACCGCGACGGCAGCTTTGTTAGTGACAGTACGAAAAAGATATAAAAAAAAATTATTTATTTTTATTTATCATTATTTTTTTAAATAAGATTTAAAAAAATAATAATAATTAAGTTGGGTCCAACCATGTGCTTAAAATTATTAAAAGTTTGTTTGTTTAATTGAAGTGTACAGAGCCAGCCTCGGGGTTTTAACAGGAAGTGTTAAATAAAAGTATTAAAAGTTTACTCGATGTTACATTTTATGTTGACTTATTCTGCAAGGTTAGGAATTTGGTAATAGACTGTTCACGAAACCTTTGAGCGTAAGATACAATTAAGATTGTTTACTTCGATTTTAAGTCTCAGATTAAATTGATTAAAGTTTTGTCACATGAGATAATAAAATACAAGTACCTAAAATAATCACTTAAGTGTTGAATATAAGGCTATTTATGGAAATAAATTAATTTCACCATTAGAACATATGGCGGACAAAAGTGAAGCAATTACTTCTGAAGACAGACTGAGACATAGGTTGCAATTATTAAATAAAATTGGCTCTCGTTTATGGTACCTCAATCTAGCGAGATTTTTCGGATTTATTTCCTTCCCTAAAGAGGAAAGAAAAGCCCATTCCCATCTAAAGTATTTAAAATTAAAATAGAATCTATAATTTAATTAACACTTAAATGGAATCTAATCATGAATTTTCGCAACTTCGCTGCCCATACTTACACTACACTTGAAGTAGGTCACTTTAGCACAAATCAACCAACACGTTGACCACAAATCTTTAAATGCGAGATATTGTCTTTATATTTACTGTGTAATTTAGATAGATTTGTATAGATTGATCTGTTTCTTAGTGTGCCATCCTTACTAATATTATAAATGTGAAAGTAATTCTGTCTGTCTGTCTATCTGTTACGCTTTTCCGCTTAAACCTCTTAACCGATTTTGATGAAATTTGGCACAGACAATATTTAGACCCTGATTTCTCAGGGTCTAAATATTGTCTGTGCCAAATTGATATATATATATAGCCTATTTTTTAATTCAAAATAAGGGTTGTAAGGAGTCGAAAAGGAGGATGAAAACTTGTATGGAAGTATCGCTATTTTTAGAGCTAGAAACTTGATACTTATTTTTCAGGCCATTCATTCGATATAAATAACCATGACATTCAAAGTTTATATATATGTAAAGAGGTATGGTATGGTACCCAATAAAACTATTCCACGCGGACAAGGTCGCAGGCACAGCTAGTATAATGTAAAAAGCCATGTCGCTATTTTACTACAACAATTTAACAAGTTTTCTCAAATATGTAACACTGTAATTGTCACATTGTTGTATGCAAACCGTTTGTAATTGTTGTCTGAGTTGGAAAATCCTGATATGTATGACACATCGTAATATGGAATGTTTGTAACGATTTTGAAAAAAAACTACGTGGACAAATCAAGGCAGCGTGATTAGTGTTATCATTAATCTCACAAGAGTCATTGATAATATAAATGATTACCTATATAAACACGCTAGTACATTATCGACCATTGATTTCGTTGAGAATCATTATAGTGTCAGGTGAGTTGAAAACATACATATTTTTGTTTTCATATTCTCGGAGATTTTCGTTATTTTATTATCTAGTGTTTAGTAAATGTGTCAAAGTGAATATGAATGTGTAACAAACGTGGATTGATTAAATTAAAAATAATACTTGTATAATATTACAATATTATATGAGTTATTGTCTCTATAAAAAGATACCCTCGTACATCAAGAATTGACTCGTTCGACGTTTTCAAAAAGCGATTAGCCGAGCATGTAATTTTGATGATTGATTATTAGAATTGTTTATTTTTCTGCATTTAATTAGTATGCCGAGTAAATGAATATATTTATTTCTTTATATATTTATGTTTTCATTTAAATGATGTATTATGTCTATGAAAAAAAATGACTTTATAAAGATCCTAGGCACTCGTTGACCTAGGGCGGGCTCGATGGCAGATGGTAGTGATCCTATCTCAGGCGTGGGTCGTGGGTTTCCCGTAACACAGGACAAACATTTATTTAATGAATATTTGTGTTTGTTGTGTGGGTATTTAATATTTATTTAAGTATTATATCTGCGATTAGTTTGTTGTCTGATGTCCATGTGTTGTCAACGACTTATCTCGGACTCAGGTGAATGTATGATATCTTGTTCGAATTATTAATAGAATATAGCATTACGAAAGGATTGTTGACTTAACTACACAAAAAAAAACATTTTACGTAGGCTTACTCATTTGTTCCATTATGTTTCAAAATTAACCGGAAGGTATTGCGGTAACTATTTCTCCATTGCATTAACATTTTTTTCAAGTACAAAAATAATTTAAAATTAATAATAAGTCAATACTTTTATTAGGATGTTACAATCTAAATATACTACTTAGATATTTTAGTTGAGTTAATCTCTGCTAGCAGCTTATCTAGTTAACTAATGTTAATTAATTAGAACTACCTGTTTATAATTTCAAACTAACGACTTTTCACTAAATGTAGGTATACACGGTGCTTACATATATTTTTTTCTCTACCTGTTTGTTTGGTCCGGCTAATCTCTAAAACGGGTATTTTAACGCGGATATAATAAGGGCACTGCTAATTATTATTAACATGATAAATGCGAAAGTACATCCGTGACTGGTTTTCACGGCTTAGCTGGAGAACCGACTGTGACGAATGTGGCAATTTGCTTGGAAACAAAAGCCACTTTAGACTTCGGGAAAGTTATAGAGTTAAAAGTGAAGGACGGAATCGAGGTCTAAAACCTAACGCGGCGGGAAACCTAGCTAAATGTATCAGTCATTTATGTACAAAGTAATTTTACTTTGCTTTGAATAATTTTAAATGTTTTAGGACGTTCTGATTTGATTACCATGCCTTTTGTCGAGTTTTATAGAAATATGAGGTCAATGAGTTTGGAAAGTCCGATTAATCATCTTACTGAATCATAAACATGATTCCAACGATAATCAACACTGCATATCTACTTAACACGAATAATTCTATTTTCCATATATCGGACACGATTAGATAATTACAAATAACGATTTAATTTACTATATAGGTATATACAATGGTAATTTGCTCTATGTAGTGACGTGGGTAGTGCCCCTATCTTGCGCTAAGGGTCATGTATGTGATGAACATTTGTGTTTAATCTGTGTGTGGATATATATATTTATGTAAACTCAAGGATTATATTTGTAATACTTCTGCTGTCTGATATCCATTTCAAAAATTCTTTAAGCCACATACAACAAAGTCAGGTTCAATATTTAAAATGTTGTATGAATTTATTTATTTGATCATTTCTTTTTCTTTTTAGTTACCATGAAGGTTCTGCTAACACTCGCTCTAGTGGCGATGGCCACCGCCAACCTTGAGGAACCTGCACAGGTTCAGGGCATCAGTATGATGCCTCTTTTCGTCCCTGCAGACGTCGTTGAAGCGTTCCAGAAGGATCTGGAAAATAACCCACCCATTAACACTGTGCAGATCGTAGACTCCTTCGTTGATGACTCCATGGACGTAGCCCCCTTGGTTCTGAATAAGGCTCCTGCCCCAGAATCCTTTGAAGATTCTCCCATAAATCCCGAGGCTGCCCCAGCAGACTTCGTCAGGGTCGTAGAAAGTTTTGAGGAAGCCCCCATGCCCGTCCATTTCGTGGATGTCGCTGAAGACGCAGTTTTTAGTCCAGTAATGTTTGTCGAGGAGGAGCAAGAACCAATGTTTCAGGAGCTTCCCCGCCCGCAACAATTCGAGAATCCCATGTGGCGCTAGTTTTACTACTTTCCTTTAAAAATAAAATACCAATAGTAATTTGTTGTGTATATCTTTTCAGCCTTTCTCCTGGCAGGTAAGCTTAGCAATGATCTATAGTACCAATATCTATGTAATAATTTATCTGAAAAAAGTTCACCACCAATCGTAATTAGTAATATTAGTTATCCACTTGACATGATTATAACCATAGGATTGTGCTGGATGTAGGAACATACAATCAACCCTATTGGATACCACCTGGCTTGGCCTATGTACACCACTGGAAGTCCTACTTAATTTTAAATATAATTATGAAATAATGATAGAAATTCAGCAGCATTATCTTTTTTTAATAATAAAAAAAATAAATTAGTTCAAATATGTTAATAAATACTTTTTTTTTTGTGTTTTACCCTCATGTATACCTATATATACCTACCTATATATTACCTCATATATACCTCATATTTACCCTCATATATACCTCATATATACCTAAATATATATCTGAATGCCTAAAACATAGTATCCAGAAGTAAACATTTGTGACATTAGACATAAAATAAATATCAAAAAATATACATATGTAACACTACTCCAAATTCTTATGTGAGTTCAAAATTATTATTCAAAACTTTATGTGAAAAGCTTTGTAAGATTATGTATAAAAATGAAAGCACACATCTATTATAATTAACAATTTCATTTATTCTAAATTTCAACTAACACTATATTTAATTGGTTTCTTTGTCTATAATCATTTTAAAACATAATCTTCTGGATACTCCATGACCTTTGGATATTTCTGGACTTCTTCTTCTGGGATATGGTCAAGCCTGGTGGGTACAATACGCAGCTGTCTTATTTGATTGGTCACATTTTGGAGAACATCATCTGGTACTTTATCAAATGGGTATATCAATAGCCTTTCCATTGTGTGTCGTCTTTGAAGATTACCTTTCATGGCCCTGTATACTGCTTTTTTGATAATCTATAGAAACAAATATAATTAACTTTGTTAAAAATTAATAGATTATTAATTTTTACAAAACTTAAATTTTCACAGAATTATTTCATATTTTTTTATTGTCTTGATTGTTTTAGAAACTTAACATTACAACAAAACTAAATGTAAATAGAATGCATAACATTTTTATTTAATAGCAATTTTATTAAATATTTCATAACAGTTATCATTGGCATGATAAAAAATCTATGGAATTATGAAAAATAGTTTACTGACCAAACTAACAATTTACAGACAAATCATAACATTTTATTACTTCATTTATACATTTACCCATCTATATTGTATTGGTAATACTAGACATTGTGTATGTCAAAAAAATTTATATGTAAAAGACACCTAAATCTATTTATACATGACACTCCCAACGATAAAACTGCTTTATTTACAGATGCTGTAAGTAAAGCTAGCAATAACATGTGTGCTTTATTATTATATATAGAACAGTGGCAATTTAAAGAATAGATGTATTTTAAAAATATGCCTGAATTAACCTGTCCTGAACTCAAAGCAAAGATTTAACACATTCTTACAATGACAACAGTTTTCAGAACCAACCATTTAATGTTAGCTATAAGAGGCTAATCAATTAAACTGATAACTCAAATTATCCTTGTATCTAAGGTTATCTTCAGCCAATTAAACATTAAAATATTGAGCAAATAATAAAGTAATGTTTGGCTTCAACAAAATATTGTGTCTGAATCTTGATTACAGAGTCTACTTACCATTGTTGGGTCTTTATTGTGTAATTCCCATGCTAGGGTCCAAGTAGCACCACCAGGATATCCAGTGTGGTGGAAATACGCCCTTTTCCTCCATTCATCGCCTCGGAGGGCTATATCGCGACTGTTAATGCACACAACAACATCACCGCAATCATTCATGGGGTGATAAATGGGCTTGTGCATCCCCATTAAGTACTTCTTAATAACGTTCGCGGACTCATAGGGATCCTGCCACTTGCAGTCAAATATATGCCAAGTTCGTGCAAAGGTAGCCCATTGCTAGAATTAAAATAAGTTATGAAATTCAGAACCCTAAAGCACTAAACTCGTTGTATTGCGACAGTCGTTCTTACCTGGACTCTTTTTGCAGCAGACATTTTATTTAAAAATCGTAATCTTAAATTTATTAAGATATAATACCTGACGGATATATTAATTTTAGGTTAGAAATTGTTTTGACTATATTGATATATTCACTCAATCAAAACTGTCAATGTCAGTGACATTGACAGTTTTGATAACATTCAGGAATACGAAATCGTGCTTTCTTTACAAGCTTTACGATTTTGTGATGTTGTCATATTAATTGATTCAAAGCAAAATGGCAAAAGGATATTAAGGAACCAATATATTTTTTGTGACCTGCGTTATTTACTTTCTTTTATGCACAAGAATTGTGTATAATTAATAAAAATAGAACTCTAACTATTTTACTAATTTAAATCAATTATAAATTTTGAGAAAATTAAGGAGCATATTCTTGACATAAGACCTCTCCAAAACTGAATTATGAAAAAATAAAAGATGAATTATGGGCATAATTGCCGCGCTGATGAAGCGTAGAGGCAATCGCCACCATAGCTCCGTGGCGACGATGCTGCTGCCCACGCCCAGCCTGTTTGTTGTATTCAAATACATCAGGTTAAGCATGGGCAACCCTGTATCATAAGGATACACTGTCATTTGTTGGTATCGATACCTAATGATCAACATACAAAATTTGTTAAAATTTCACAGTCAACAATATAATACTTAATATTTACCATACTGAATTTGTTATCTATTGCGATATTTTGGCAGGTTTGTATTAGCTGGTTGGTGTCTATATGTAAAGCACTCAAATAAACAATGAGCAATCACAAGTAATATTCCCGCAATAGTTATCAATCTTCAAGTTGATAGATATTAAGTAAAAAATTTACTTTGAAATTTTAACAAATTTGTGTTGGTTGCTTTGTGAAAATGGGCACTAAAAATAAATAAAAACATTGAGAAGTACTGTATATTTTATAGATATAACGAGCTGTGCACGAGACTTCGTCCGTAGAATAGTGACTTTGCGTGCTTACATTTTTTTTGCGTAATTTCAACCGTTGACGCAGCTCACGCAACGAAAGCTCTTAAAACGTATATTTTTCGCGCGTTTTTGCTACAATTTTGATTGATACTACGCTCCTATGATACTCTTTTCTCTACTCTCTTACTCTTTATGATACTACTCTTTATGATATAAGTCAGTAAAAGTCCTAACAAAATCAGTCTTGCCGGTTCAAAGATTACCTCAAACAAATAGACAGATATACAGACAAACATTTAAAAAAATGTTATATTGATGTATGTGTCGTGTATAAATTTATAGGTATTTAGTGAATTGCAGTTATTTTAATATTACAAACAGACACCCAAATTTTATTTATTTATAGTAGTAGCAGTAGTATCGATGAGAGATTTTTAAATTAAGGTTTTTAATAAAATTATTGTAAAAAAGTCCTAGTAGAAGTATTCAACCTAGATGCAAATCCTTTTTTAACGTATAGGCAGTCACATGCATCATGTAAGGTTCATTTTTGATAAAATTGTCTATGGCCTGTTTACGCACATCCTCCCAAACATACAGATCACGATAGATTGGACGCACGTATTTCATACGACCTTGGTTGTTAAGGAAATCAAATACGTCTGAAAGACGATCTTTGTCTTTGCTTTTAATGCACAACCTCAGCCATCTGAAAATAAATGTATGAAATATGAAGAAAAAATAACATAGATCAATAGAATCGAACCAAATTACAACGAAGCAAGCATTCTGCTCATTAGTACCTGAACACAATCTCGGAGTTCTTGCTGTTGTTAATCTTATACTCTTGACCTATAAGGCGCAATCTATCCAAGGTTAAGGCTGATCTATCTAACAACTGTTGCAGCAAATTGATCATTTGGTGCGGCGTAAAGGACTTCACATCCTCATACTTTGGCGTCACATTGGCTTCTAGTATGCGAGCTACTAAACTGGAAACTACTTCAATCATGGTAGTATCGTAGCTGAAGAGTGAAAAAAAAATGGCATATTAAGGTTTAAAAAATGTATACATATTACATATTGTTATTTAAGAATTCCCTAAAATAGAAATCGAGAACTCGTTATCGGTATTTTGAAAATTAAGACCGACGGATGTGAAAAATTTTAAAGTAATTTATTTTCATACTCAGGTATTACAGGGGGCATTCCAGTGCCATAGAGCCAGGTGTCCCAGTCAATATATTTTAATTGTTTGTTGTCTTTGAAATAATGGGTTAAGTACTCCTTAAACTGCTCCGTATCCAGAGATTTTCTATTAAAGTTCTTTATGTAACCACGAACAAAATCATCGAATACTTCTGTGGAATAAACCAAATGACATTAAAGCAAGAATATAAAAGTGGTTTGGTTTTTTTTGTTTTATTTTTTTGCTTAGCTCTTACCAGGCCCGCCTAGTAAGTCTTCCAGATATCGGACGAATAATGAACCTTTTTCGTAGGGAACCCCAGAGAATGCGTCATCGGGGTGAACTCCGTCTAAATCTAGGACCAATCGGGTAAGAGAACTATTTGGTCCCAGCTGATTGTTCACCTGAAAATTACACATATGGCATTGCTAAAACAAGCATCATCGCAGCTAACACGATAAATTGACTTATACAAATTAGAATCGTTAAATGGTATTAAACCTAACTTGCTGGACATTGAATACAAAACTAGTCGATACATTTTGTTAGGTTATAGGAAACGCCATCTCAATAATGAAAAGACAAAGTAGCTTGTGGTCTTGATTACGTCTGTACAAATATAGAAACTTTAATTTATGAAATCAACAAGACCTTAACAATGAAATCATTTTCCAAAATTAACCTCAATCCGGTTGTTTCTGAGGGTTCGCGATCTAACGATTAATATATAATTAGAGGCATACATTTAAATGAATAAATTGCTGACTTAATATATTTACCGTTTCAGTCAATTCCTGAAGGCCTAGCAAACTTTGGAAGTCTCTGCTTTTCTTCGCCTTTACTGAGTCTTTTATGAGAGAAGCAGCGACCTTTCTCTCCAAGAATACGGTGAAGCTCTCCTTTAGCCAGAAGTGTTCGAAGTTGGTGATAGACACAAGGTTTCCAGTCCAGCTGTGGACTATTTCATGGACTATGACATCAGCTAGGCTTCTGTCGCCGGCCTGAAAATACAGGTTTTCTAAACATGTTTTAAAAAAATCTTTTATATCTATTTGTATTATGTTTGAATTTGTAAAACACAAGCTGCACTAATGATCATTAATGCGTGTAGCCAATATATAATAATTATTTACCCTTACCAGCAAAGATGGTGTTACAAACGTAAGACAAGGGTTCTCCATTCCCCCGTAAGGGAAGGAGGGGGGCAACACTAGCAAATCGTACTGTGTCCACTCGTACGGTCCGCAGAAGCTCTCAGCCGCATGCAAGTACTTCTCGGTATCAGCGAATTCCCACGCGCTTTTATCAACTTCTTCTTTTTCTGACCATACGCGGGATCTACGAAATACCATAGATCCCATTATAATATTAACAATTTTGTTTTATATTTAAACAACTAATCTGAATAAGTAAGATAAATGTTTAATGCGCTAATTTAAAAAAATATATATTTATATTTATAATAGTAAAACAATATTCGAATGTAAACTGCCATATTTATAAAAAAATAACTAAAAATGTACTTATGTCACTATTCTTTTCTATTAAAATTTGATCCTTATCTATACTTTTATTCAAGATGCAGTTATTCAATTCGTCTGCACTTAAATTGAAGAAAACCTGACTTATTAGTGCGTATTTTATTTTTCAAGATAATACCTACTTGGAATATTTTTATTTATACTAGAAGGGACGCTTTTCTGAGGACGGTAATACTGATGTATGTAATGTTTTGTACCCTTACCTAGGACCTAACGTTCTGTACTCCAGAAATCCCACAGCAATGGCGAGCAAATAAGATGGTATTGGCACGGGTTGCCGAAAGGAAATCTTATTGGAGTCTTCTTCTCTTAACGCGCTCATCAGTACCGTGAAACCTTCTGGTGCCGTCACCCGAGCGTCGTATGTGAACTTCACTGATGGGGTGTCTTGACATGGTAGTATGGAACGCGCATGAATCGGCTGTCGACAAATAAATAACTCAGTAAAAGATTATGTATTTTACGAAATGTTTACTACACCGGTAAGTACCGTCTGTACCGGCAGAGTAGTACCTCCCTCTGCACCAGGTGTCGTATGGGGCGACGAAGGTACCTGATAGACAGCGGTATATCCATTACTGACGTAGCTCACAATGGGGCGGGAATGAGCAATCTCGTCGCAAATACGCTCTGTTAAATTGCTACTACGACTGCAGCATATATGGACAAATTTCTATATTCCCAGCAATGTAGCTACCTACATTGAGGTACCTACTTAGGAGTAGTAGTAGCTTTCCCCATGCGGATAACTTTCATTATTTCAAGTAAAACTAGGAATATACTAGAAAATTGTATTAAAAATAAATGGGTTATTTATCTAGTAAATAAACTATATTATTTACCCCACATTGACTAAAGAGGTATGGATGGTTCTTGCCAGAAGTTTGGTTCGGTTCCAGCCAGTTTAATGCGGACGCCGACTGAGATGTCGTGTAATTTATTCTTATTGTTAAACTGGTAAAAGAAAATCACATTTAGATATCATGACATGAAAAAACATCTCATCGAACCAAAATAATTACTTACTTATCTCCTTTCTTAGCTTCTTCGATCAGTTTTATGGTTAGCTTGGAGCCGAAATTTGCGATTGGCTCACTAACTTCGAACTCAAGCGGGATTTCATCTGTCAGCACAGACGATATAGTAAGATCGCTTTCATCTAAAATCTAAAATATAATCAAGTAGTGACGTGTAGGTATTATTTAAATTAACAAGTAATCCTTATAAAATACTGAAGACTTATTAATGAACGTTATTTCAACGCTTTCACAACTACGAAGATCAGTTTCCAAAATTATATCATCAAATAAGAGTAGATAATCGATGCAGAGTTTGCTACATTGATCGTCGAATAGTTTCGACGACACCTATATCAATCGTTAAATATATTCCGGTTTGGATTCCTCGATAAGAAAAGTACATAGTTTAATTTCTGGAAAATGTGGTATAATGTCCTCAGGTATAAAGATAGGCAACAGGCCTAGTTGGCACCCTTGCAGTAGGTTCACGTGCGTTAATTAATAGACTACACTACAATCAAGCCGTATGCAATTAGCAGGTGATGAAATAAAACAATATAGTAGTATTAGTAGTAGTAGACGGCTACGTCTCCTAAGAAATTGTGGAGACCTACATCGTTTTTGTGTTAACTTATCTATTGGCTTCACCATCCCTTAATGGTCATTGAACTATGGATTGCTCCGTTTTAAATTTGATCACTTCATCATCTGCCATCTAAATTCCGCTGTTGGACATAGGCCTACCTAAGATTGGGGATTTATGCCCATAATTGCCGCGCTGGGCAGGCATGGTGACAGTTTTCCAATCGTTCTAATTTGTATAAATTATTCAATATTAGGTATGACTTTATTCAAAAATAATAAGCATTACTCACAAATTCTGCTATATTTTGTAATACGTCAATGTCTAGAATTGTTTCGCCTTTCAGAACTTTATTTTCAAAGTCGACATCATAAAATAATGATATATGTTTAATTACAGCTTGGTCTGAAACAAACAGGTACCAACTTAATCATATCGGCCGTAGTGTCCAACAAGAGGTCTGCATTGCAAAGCCTTTCTAGCCTACCACAAGGGGTACAGACAATTTGACTAGCAACGCTGCGTAATTATTCAGATAGTCCGCCTTGTGTATTGATGTCGTGCGCTGTACTTGCCGGTGGATACTATGCGAAAATTTTATAATTTAATTACACATGCTTGAATGTTTCACGGTCCGCCTCTTAAGACTTCCCAAAGATTAGGTAAAAATATCTAAATACAAAAAAAACTGTCCCTCGGAAAAAGCATTATTTCTTACGCCCCGATAGTGAATGCACAAAAGTTCATGATGATCGATGCACAGGTGCACACAGTAACAAACAAACACATTTGTATTTTATAAGTTAGGATTAAGATTAACTTAACACATAGATCTTATTTCCCAATATATTAATTGGTTAAATATTCTTTGAAATTAGCTCGCACACATACATCAAAGTAAAAAAAAATACACACATTTATTGGGCACACAGTATCACAAGAAAGTATATAAAACAAGAATAACAAAACTAGGTAAGGGAGAAAAAACTTAGTAACAAAATGTCATTTTTGCATTTAAAATGTTAATGTGGATTCGTATATGTAGATGTATTTATTTACCTGGGCGAGAAAACGATGTCGGATCCAAAGCACTCAATGCAGAACGGCTCAGCGTCACACAAACACAACAAAACACTACTAACTTTAATATAAACATTTCGATTATTATTATACAGTTTCTGCTTAAATCGTGTGTTGTGCCGTGAATAAGACGAGACTAATCTTAAGATTAGACAAACATCACTTGAACGTCAGTCTGATTAGAATAGATACTACACATTGAGATACCTCGATGAAGGACTCATTTCATGAACAATTTATTTACTTTCGAATTGTGTAAAGTACCCGTAAAATTACATTTAAAACACAAATTGAATTTAAAAAATGTCGTAGATGGTTGTATTACTATCAAACCGATTGCAGGTCGCCGGCATAAAAAACACGTTTTGTTGACCTGTTGGTTGAGAACGTACTACGAATACAAAATACCTACTACACTTCGCTTAATTTAATTGACTGCTCTGAAGCAAAGTATTATAAGACAGCTTAATTATTCCCTATCTAAACGATTAGAATTTAAAGTAAAATAATTACAAATAAGTAATAATACACAATGGTACCACATATTTTTAAATACATAAATACTAATCAATTATAAATTTCTCATATACCTACAGGTTTGACTGCATAGAATACGAATAGATACTAAACACAACACGGTCAAATTGACTGCAACTTGATTGATTGCTTGCTTTATGTATTTCTATACATTATAACCTAACCCGTCAAACGCTGTCCTGCCAAAATATATACCTATGTTTATCATTAAAAACATGTATGACTATTAAGTGAAATACAAACTATTCTATGTCCCAAGTTGCATCAAATGCCACGAAATATTTCTCATTCAATGGTTTATGATGATAGCGATATTTTGACAGTCATCATCTGTTGCTGTGTGCACTAGTGAACTATAAAGTAAGGACGAAGCATTGTGTGTAGTTACACAATGAAACAAGTCAACCGAGCCAAGTCAAAATTTCAGAGCCTATTTTGAATTCTTAGAATATGGTTGCTTTGTATACCTCAGGTAAACAAAATAATTTAAGTTCGACCTTCAAAATATGTAGGTATACTAATATTATTTTGCCTCTGTATACGACTTCAAACAGACTGGAAACAAACTATATTAAACTTGTTGTTTTTCAATATAGGGTGTCAAGGTCAATGACTTGTCCAATGCTAGCAAAACCGCACACAATACAAGTGTATTGAGATAAAAAATGACATTATGATAAGCTGTATCGTGCATTCGATATCGATACTTATAAGAATTCAAAATGTTTGACAGAGGAAAGGATTTCGTGATGTAATGCTTGGATCTCTGCTATTAAGTAAAT
Organism: Heortia vitessoides; assembly: GCA_020976665.1. Lineage (NCBI taxonomy): Eukaryota > Metazoa > Arthropoda > Insecta > Lepidoptera > Crambidae > Heortia > Heortia vitessoides. The sequence goes on from JACJUM010005602.1 coordinate 5,664,571, forward strand.
ATATTAGTAAGAACGAAAACAAATTAAATTCTTAAATATATATATATACCTAATATTTTTATATTTTCAAAAATACTTATAGAAAGAAACAGATCAACTTACACAAAATGTGTAAAAATTTCGCAAAGCTTTAAATGCAAGCAATGTATTCAAAAATTTGCTAAGAAACTTAGCAAATGTATGTAAGCTGATTTGTTGCTTTGTGTATTATGAAACTATATTAACCCATAGCCACCTAGCGTCGGTCCAGCCAGTGACTCCATTCGATATATTTTTTAAATATTTCCGTTACTACACGTGCCACAAGCCTGCGTGTGACTCTGTGTACCCTCCCTCTCCAGTTTGCGCTCCGCGCCCGACCAAGCAATACGTGCGCGCAATGAAAAGTTTCAGGCAAATCATAAAATAATTTCGTATGCAGTCATGGTGACCTTTTTCACTGGTTTCAATGTAAGAAGTAATTGTTGAAACGAAGAAATGAGAAAGATAAGACCTAACTATCAAATTCAGACACGTGTTCTTGACCTCGATGTAGTGGAACTAAAGTTATACTATACCGCAATTTTCAAAGAAAACCACACTCATTACACATGTTGGTAATAAGATAATCAGCAAGAATAGCTTTGAAACATTGCTAAATTGTCTTAGATTTGATGATGCGAGCTCCAGAGATCAACGCCGTAGCACTGATAAAGCTGCATCTATATCTGAGCTGTTTGATAAGCTGATACAAACCTGCAAAAACGTTTATTCAATAGGCTGTTACACTGTTGCTGTTATACTGTTGTATTGGCGATATGTTGGTGGGTCTCCGTGGGAGGTGAAAAAATCATCAATCTCAGAAAATGATCAGACTGAATTTCATGAAACGACTGGCTAAAGAACTTATCGAACCCCATTTAGGACGTCGAGTAAACTAGTTTGGATTGCAAAGGGAACTTCAAAATGCTATTTGCCGGGTTATCAAAGTAGAAGTGTAGAGTAGTGAACAGCCAAGAACATCTCCGGCAGGCAGTTCTGACAAATTAGAATCAAGAAAATCTTGCTCAACGTTAGACCCAAAAAAGAAACATAAACATTCCATTTGTGTTTTCAGTACAAAAATCTAACTTGCGTTGAGTGGTCTCAAAAAATGTGTTTAGACTGCCGCGAAAAATTGTTAATGTTAAGGAGTAGCAAATTTTGTCATGTTTGTGATTTGATTGTGATATAGTTAGTAGTAGCTAATGATAGTTTTATAAAAATGGTTATATAGGGAACAAGGGAACAAATTTATATATAATAAACATTTTTTTTGTTGCATGGAACTTTATGCCTGTTGCTTACTTCCTTTAGGTCACTGATTTCAAGTCTACCCTCATTTTTTCTGTAACAGCTCAAGTTTTCGAGATACAGCTATCACTCGTACTTTTGTACTAGTCATATTTGAAATTCATTTTAAGCGAGCAGATTTTTTCGAAAGGCTTTTGTTAAACAATGTCTGCATCGATGGAAAACAATGTAAAACCGATTCCAACTATTTTTGCAACATCTGTGGTGTATACACTTTTCAAAATTGTAGGCTGTGTCGGAGTTCACAAAACGGGTGTATTTTGATTACTTTGGAATTCCTTTGGACACCCGTGACAATTACTGGATTCCGCATATTGTATGTAAAACATGTGAAAGATCCCATTTTAAGTATCAAACGCCAATGATGTGGCGAGAATCTTCAAATCATCAAGACTACTGGTTATTGCTTAGATCTCAGCTTAATTAAAAAACCTATAATTTGTTAAAATACACTCATTTACAAAAAAAACGGGCACCTAAGGAATCAACCGTTTCAAATGTTACTATTGGTTTGTTTGATAATTATAGGTAGTTTTACTTTCACAATTTTGTAAATTAATAAGCAAATAATCTTTTTTTGTCAGTATTATCATAAAATTTATCCATTAAAGCCGCGCGGAGGCGACTTCGGCGCTAGGCGCCTTTGTAGAGGTTTTTGTGCCGCCGCCGACTAATATCGGCGGGTCGTCGGGTTGCGGGAGAAATCGTTTTTCTTCTACCGTCGTTGGTTCTTGGTTGTTCTTGAAGTCGTGCGCAGTACCGATGGCTTCTTATTGTGTTATTGCCTGCATGCGAGCTCTAGGCACTTGTGTGGACGCCCGTGTAGTATCGTGTATCTAGTAGGAGAGTTCTTCTATGAGGGTCTCCTGCGTCGGCTGGCTATGTAGTCCGTGGTGCATCATGATGTCGATAACATCAGGGAGGTATGCTGGTTGCCCGGGTGGTGTATGGGTGTCTCCGGGCCGTTGACTTCAAAACGCTTGTCTCGGCGGTCCCCAACAGCACTCTTCCATCTCTGTTGATTGTCGCTGAGTTCCACGCCGTGTGTTTGCAGTTGAAATCCCCTGCGGTGATGGTCGGGACGGGGTTGATCATTAGGTTGGTGACCTCGCTTGCTATGAGTCGGCTTTTTGGTGGTTTGTATAGTGCAAACACACGAATGGGGTGGTCATTGATGCAGATTTCGACGCCCAGAGTGTAGAACGATGTATAGCAAACCCCCGGTATGCCGTCTGGCTATCCGATAGCTCATCCTACCGGTAGATGTAGTAGTTTGGGAACTTAATCCCAACTGCGGGTTTTAAATGGATCTCAGAAATCAGACATATGTCTACATTTTGTTCCCGAAGCAAGATGCGCAGCAGCAATCCTTGCTTGCTTCTGAGCCTATTGGCGTTCCAATGCACTGCAGCAATTGTGCTACTCCTCCAAGGATAATGGGAACAGCGTTCTCTCCCGACCTAATGGTCCCGAGAACGTCCTGTAGGACGCTGATGGCTTTCTAGGTGTCTATTAGTCGGCTTTGGGTTGTGCCTGGTCTGGGCTTCGCCTTCTTCGCCTGCTGCGGTGCGTGGGCGGCGACTGCCATCGCTTTGGGGTCATTGATCGTAGAGGCACCCCTCTTTTTCTGGCGTTCCGATGGGAAATTGTCACCTCGTCGTTGGATTCAGCCATTAGGTGGGGAGTCGCTTGTGACGACAGTACGTCGTCGACGACGACGTCTTCAAAATAGAACTCGGCCTCGCCATGGGGCAAAGCTACTACTTCGGGAGTTGGTGATGTCGCCGCACTCCGCGCGCTCGCCGGTGGGGCTGGTAGATTTTTCGTCCCACTATTTCTCGCCGTCCATCTTTGGTAACAGAAAAGAAAATTTTTTTTTTCTTTCACCAGAGGGTAGAAAAATAAAAAAAAATTAACTTTCTAGATTTTTCTGTGTGGGTGCGGATTCTTGGTGCGCTGCTCTAGCTGAACACCGCGCAGTCCTTTACACCCGATCTTCGCTTGGGCGCCTGCAAGTAAGTGTGGAGTGACTTTGTTGTGTTTTGTTCTCTCCCGGTTTCTTGCTTCTTTCTGTTTCTCCCCAGGATTCCCCAATTTCCCCCCCACGTGGTTTCGGTCGCCGGGCAGTTGTTGTCCCGGGTGCAATTCCACCACCTTTCCCAAGAAAGGCGCGGGATGCGCTGGTGTGTAATGTGTGATGTGGGTAGATGTATGCGTGTGTGTGATATACATTGAACAAACTCGTGCGCGTAAGGTGACAGAGCTGTTCGATAAAATTTATGGGTCTTAATGCTGAAGTTCACTAGTAGTGTATGCTCGTAAGTAGTGCATATGCTCGTGAAGTAAAAGTTAACAAACATTTTTGTTTGTTTTTTCTTTAATAAAGTAAAAGCAGATAAATGTTTAGTATCGAGTGTGACCCCCCTCTAGCTGAAATCACAGCTTAAATTCGTCTGGGTATGCTAGCGAGGTTATCCCTGATACCTTCTTGCGGAATAAGTTCCCACTCCGCGGTAATCACATTCTTCAGCTATCTGATGATCTGCGGAGCCGATTGTACTGATCTCATGCGTCGTATCAGGACGTCCCAGACATGGTCTATAGAATTGAGGTCGGGACTTTGAGCTGGCCAATCCAAACGACGAATGCCGACCTCTTGCACATACGCTTCCACATCGTCAGACCGGTGGGCGCGAGCGTTATCGTCCATAAAAATTGAGTCTTCGCCTAAAGCGGCCAATGCGGGTTGTGCATGAGGAATTAGAACTTCGGTTATGTATCGATGTCTAGTCAGTGAGCCGTTTTCAATGAAGACTAACTCTGTACGATCCATTGAATTTATTCCTGCCCAAAACATAACAGAGCCCTCACCATAAGGTGTAAAACGAGCATCAAACGTAAATTTGAATTTAGAACGTACTGTTTTAAACACCACGGCTTTTTTAAAACCGGCCAGTAACATGTACAAATGATTGAAATCATTTTGGTACCGTATTTTTTTATTGACTATCACACTAGTGTGATAAGTCAACATCCCTATAACTAAACAATACAAATGTATATAATCCTATTGTATGTAGGTATATAGATTACAAGTAACTCGTCAGTTACGTGGCTCTGTTGGTTACATATCAAAGCCATACTAAATCAGCGCTGCTACATATGTAACTATATATCAAAATTCGTCAACTTATTATTAATAAAATAATAAAACAATGAAAATAATAATGTAAATATATTCCAATATAAACAATTATATCAGTTACAATAGCATACATTTGTACACCTTACAAACTATTGCGTTTGCGCAATTTGATTCGAAAATTAAAATATTCAGAAAATACACAAACAATACTTAGTTCACAAAGAAATCATTTCTGACCCTTCCATCAAGAACTGACAGACAGAGACAGCAGCATATTCACAAAAAAGGCCACAGAAATTTGAGTCTCCTTAGACTTTGCAAATATTTTAAATTATGTGATGTCAAATCATTTGGAATAAGAGAAAATTATAAACTATTTGTCAATACCTTACCAATACTGAAATTAAAAATACACACTTATGGTACAACAAAATTGCTATTGTAAACCCTGATAATAATAAAGTATAATAATTATGTCCGTTATGCAGTAGCTATAGATGCATATATAATTTTACATATTGCCGATAAAAAATGTAGTGGCTCGTTGCAGTCCGAGTCAATGACCTCGAAATGCGTGATTTAGTCTAGCACCGACTGCGTACTAAGGTGTAGGTCCTTCCTCAGCGTGTAGGCGGACACGTGCATCATGTAGGTCTCGTTCTCCAAAAAGTTGGCGATGGCACGGTCGCGGACCTCCTCCCATGCGTACAGGTCGCGGTACACCGGCCGCACGTACTTCATGCGGCCCTGGCTGTTCACGAACTTGAACACGTCCGGCACCCGGTCGAAATCGCGGCTTCTGATGCACAGGCGGAGCCATCTGGTAGAAATTCAATGAAATAGTAAATAGATAAAGATCCACGGGATTTTAAATTTGTTTATGTTAGAAACATAATAACATTATTTCTGTAAAACAGACGTGATATTAGATTAGAATTAGTCAATGTGTTCTTAAGTCATTATATATTTTTAATAAATAATCAAAAACTTAACAATTAATGTAAAAAGTATGACTAAAACAAGCGAACGAATTAAAACACTGTCATGGAAACCAGATCGTCATCAGCAATCCTTGAACAAATTGGCCTAACACGACTTATAAGCAACGGGCTAACGGGCCCGATGGTAGTGATCCTGTCTTGTGCACCAGGGGTCGTGGGTTTGATTCCCACCCAGAGCAAATATTTATATGATGATATTTGTGTTTGCTCTGTGTATGGGTGTAAAATATATGTATTTAAGTAGTATATTTGTGATTCCTCTGTTGTCTGGCATTCGTAACACAAGTGCTTTAAGCGACTTACCACGGAGTCAGGTCAATGTATGAGATGTTGTGGGAATTTATTATTATAAAAAAAAAACACTTACACGCAGTTTTAAGATGAGACAGGATTTACCTGGAAACTACCTCCGAATGCCTACCTAAACCAACACGCACATTCTGACTTTTAAATTCAACCCAGTCACCAATATCTGCAGCCAACCTTCGAGCTGCACCCACCATTTTGGCGAACACGAACATTTTGGCGCTTTTGATAAGCGCAGTAATATAAAAGCTCATATATTACCTGTAGACAATCTCCGAATTGCTGCTACTGTCGATTTTGTACTCCTTGCCGATTGTGCGCAGTTTGTCAAGCGGCAAGGACGAGCGGTCGATCAGCTCCTGCAGTAAGTTGATCATCTGGTGCGGGGTAAAGGTCTTCACGTCATCGTATGTCAACGACGCGTTGCCTTCATCGATGGCGGTTAGCAGAGCCGTTACTGACTTGGTCATTGATGTGTCATACCTAGAAGGTAAAACGACATTTGATGACTTTGGCTATACAAGTGTAGCTGCGTTCGCTGTAAGTTTACAAAATTCATCCGGAGCATTTAAAAACTTGAACACATGTATTCAAGTTTTTAAATGCTTCTTACATGAAAAGAAAATATAATGCTTGTCATCATAAAAATTATTTTGGTATCTAAAAACATTTGGAATGTATTAGAAGACTATATAAGATTATTATATATAAGATTATAATACATAAAACGATGACTTAATACATAAAATAATATACATAAATACGATTACATAAAAATACATAAATACGATTACATAAAAATACATAAATACGGTTTCTTTAATCCACTATAATAGTGCATTAAAGAAATATAATATTTTCCAAATTTACTTAATTATTACATTAGACATACAAATCCGAATCATAGGCTCTGACCACAGTATTACAAACTTAGTATTTTTTTATTTTTATTTATTGAGACCACAAACAAGTTTACAATACTTACTTAACCTAAAACCTACGACTAATATCATATAAATCATTGTAAACCCAACTTAGCTGATCAAATATTACATAAGTCTTAATATCTATGGGATGTTAACATGCTGTGACTTCAAAATTTACGTGTACGGACGTTTGTACACATGGAATTAGATAACGTAGTACTAGAATCCTATATAAAAAAGAAAATACATATATACATAGTAACAACAATGCTGAATCAGAATAAAGGTAAAAACATAGATCACATTATGAATTAGAACAAATACTGTGAAGTACTCACGCTGGTATGATAGGAGGCATTCCAGCGGTGAACAGCCAAGTGTCCCAATCCACTTTCTTGATCTGCTCATTGTCCTTGAAGTAGTTGAGGAGGAACGATTTGAACTGGTTCGTATCCAGACTCTTCTCCTTGAAGTTGTTCAGGTAGGCGCGGAGGAAGTTGTCGAACACCTCTGGATGAGAGACATGAATTTATTTCATTGGAATTCTTTCAGCCTATAATACTAAGGAATAATAACAATAACCTATCAGAAAGAATACTATCTGTGTAGATTTTTAAAAAACGCTCAACTAAAATACTCTGCGCTTAATATTGGGCGGTATCCAAACAATAATAAAAATTAATGGTCTCAACGGAATTAAACCCTCAATTGATCGAAAAATCAATCAATATCACGATGTAGCATAATACTTTATCTAATACAGAACAGTATTCCTTCTAATTCCACGCAAATGTTACACCGGTGTTAGACCTAGGCTGAACTGCCTGAACTGAACTGAAATGTTACTGCGCGAATCGTCCTTTAGAGCCGCACAAACCAAGGTGGTGAAAGCCATTCGAAGCCGGTGAATGCCACAATTTCAAACACGTACTATTGCACACTCGTAATGGACTCTGAGATGATGTTTGATCTCTCTCCTGCTAATTAAAACACGAAGACGAAGCTGCTATTGGATACATCCACTGTATGACAGTAAAACATGTTCACTTCGATAATCTCCACTCTCATCAGTTTTTCCTGAGTTTATTTTTCTGATGGCTCACGTAATCAGCCTGTTAATACTGCCGACTAGTTTTGAAGCGGGCAACTCAATGACTTTGTTGACTCAATGACAGTTATTTGATATGGTATGTGTTAATACATTAAAAAAATTATGAGATTTTACTGTTTAAAAGTGCCAGATTTAAAAAAAAAAGTTTTTTTTTTTATTTCCTCTGTATATGTACTCTGGGCATGCATCAGCATCACAGCTACTTATTTTCGTGTGATCTACACTATTATTTTAAAGAGAAAAGAAATGTACGTATGTAATAAATAAAATCTAAAAACTACTGGACCGATTTCATAAAATCTTTCACCATTAACAATATTATATTACTTAAAAAAAGGTATCCCTACCTAAAATGGAACTATCTAAGCAAGATCTGTATTACTGCACGTTTGTAACATATAAACTCAAAAACAACTCGACTGATTTCACTAAAGGAAAGTTACATTGCAATAATCAATATTATACGTAACATTTATCTATTTTGTATATATATTGTCTGCATTACTATATATATTTTTTTCTGTTTCGTGTAATGGTTGACTAGGAGATAATGCCAACTAGCATTAAGTCCGCCATTTGTACATTTTGGAATATTTTGTGCGATAAAGTACAATAAATACATTATATCTTCACATTCACATGGGAAAAGAAACTACACCAGTGGTTTTTAACAATTGAGGTCGCTCGTTGCTACATGAGTACAACGAGTCCCTACAAAGTGTAGACTGCTTGTGGCTAACCGCCCGTATCTCATCTGCGAGGACACCAAGCGCGAGCCCGACATGCAGGTTTCTTGGACGTTAGAAAAGCGAGGACTCTGCGACAATAGTTTTACCCCAGACTGAGAGCTGCATACCTTTTGATAGTGCATTCAAAAACTCATATAATCTCGTGTCCTTGACTGATCTTTTACAGGATAAAAGATCTTTCGTTTGCGACGATAAGACACTGGTAAATAGATTTAGATTAGTCGTATTGCGAGTGTCTCTATGTCATTTCTGAGCACACACATTTGTCGTATAACATTGAAGTGAGTTTTACTTGTAATTCCCCATGACCAGTCTCATGCAACCAAATACGCCACTCTCTTTCACCTACAAAAGAAAGAGACGGCTGCTCACCAGCACCGCCTAGGAGGTCTTCAAGGTATCGAAGAAAGATCGATCCCTTCTCATAAGGCACAGTAGAGGATGCATCTTCTGGGTGCACGCCAACCAGTCCCACCACCAAACACGAGAGCGGGTGGTCTAGACCCAGCTCCTCTTTCACCTACAAAAAAAATAGACGGCTGCTCACCAGGCCCGCCTACGAGGTCTTCGAGGTATCGCAGAAAGAGGGACCCCTTCTCATAAGGCACGGTAGAGAACGCATCGTCAGGGTGCACGCCCGTCAAATCCACAACCAGCCTCGTGAGTGGATTGTATAGGCCCATCTCCTCTTTTACCTACAAAAGAAAGAGATGGCTGCTCACCAGGTCCGCCTACTAAGTCCTCGAGGTATCGGAGGAAGAGAGAGCCTTTTTCATAGGGCACGCGGGAGAAGGCGTCGTCGGGGTGGACGCTCTTAAGGTCGGGCACCAATCGTGTGAGGGGGTTTGTTGCGCCGAAGTGCTCATTCACCTGCAAAATGCAGGGTTTTCAAGGAATTCGGAAGATTTTTTTTCAAGTAAGGTTAAAATACAGGGATATACTTTTTAACGGCACTGAAACGTAGTGACTTTTACAATATTTTTGGAGATTTGGGTCCATATTTCGGATAACGACGTTATTTATTTATTTTTTATGGATAAGAATTGTTTTTTTAAGGTCGTCTATTCTTACGATCGATCGTTCGATTCCGATCAATTTCGTGGTAATAAATATTAATTTTAATTGTGTACCGCGACACTAATCCACTTCAACTAATACATCTAATAATATGAATATATTTTGTAACAGTCATCGAAAGGTCCAATAAACCGATTGTAAAAATGTAAGAGTCAAATAAATTTCGTCCAAAGCCGTTAAAAATAGTTACGTTACAACAAAAGAGTGAACTCGTAAATGTGAGAAAACTACCGTATACCAAGGGATAGGTTAGTAGGCTATGAATTAATTTGTTAGTGCAAAAAGTTTGTGCCTAATTTCCCAAACCTCGCCTGATTTAAATTCCGATGATACATAAATATAGGGGTCCCATGATGCAAAATGTTAAAGATATCATAAAATTAGGTATTTAAACGTGTATACAAACATTATGAATATTACATACGTCAAGTATAGGCATGCATTTTATATGAGACAAACTAAATACACTTACAATATTTAAAACTAGCAAAGGTCTGGGTTTAATTGGGAGACGCCGGTGTTCGTTACCTCTAAGCACTTAGTAGCATCTATTAATTTTAGGAGTCCAGAATAAATAAAAGGATACAATCATCAAGGATCTCTTGATAACAGAGTTCATGCATGGGAGCTAGCAAATTTTTTTTTTACCTATTAGAGGTATCATCAAAACTCGTTCAATACTTTTTAACTAAAAAATCATTGGATTACCTATATTATTGTTGATTGATTCATTTGTATTCTATTAACATTTTAGTTTATTGATATTTATGTAGTGGGTACGTATATTAAAAGACACGATGAGTTCTATTGGAAAAATGACTGGCTGATTTTATTTGGGTCTAAAATTGGAGTAGGCCGATCTACTCCAAATTTATCATGTTCTCGTTTATTCAGATGTGATTAATGTACTAAGCAAATTATCATGGTACTACAAATACCTCCACAAAATTGTCTACAAACTCTCTAAATGATATAGTTAATTAAAATTATTAAGATAATATCTGAGAGGTTAGGTATCCACAATTCTAAACAACTAGTGCTCTCATTATTTAAAGTAAAGTATACACTTTTTTTCATATCGTTAGTATAAAGAAACACACGCACTAAAGTTGCTCAGTATGAATCACCTGTAATCTATTAACTAAAACTTTTTCAATCAACTTCGTATACATCTTCATATAATGTCATTTTTGTTAGTAATACATATTAGGTTTATTTTCAAGAATAATCAATAAGTATCATTAATTGTTATTCCTTGTTATTTATCTGTACCCCTCAGTACACATAATACATACATACATTAAAACATGCTAAAATATAAAAAACAAATCAAATATAAAAAAAATACATTTAAATGAGTGTTTATAAAAAACATTCGCACAAGCATTATTCATAAAATCTATAAATAATTAACACTGACATAAATAATACTTAAGACACATGACAATAGATAATAAATCAAATATGTACCAACTAACTACAAGTACATATAATTTATAAAGATTACTAAATATATACTCTTTAAGTACATATACTCTATAAGTACATATACTATATAAGTACATATACTATATAAGTTACGTTACGCAAGCCAGTTTACAACTAGCCAAGTATAATCACCGGCATGATTCAGTCTTCACATGCGCAAAAAAAAATTACGTTATATTTGGCGGCAATAGCGGTACTGTCTAACGTATCAGATTCTATATGAATTTAACTTTACTAAATATTATTATACATTTACCGAGTATGTAAACAATAGAAAAAAATATTAAGTAATAATGAGAGAATAAATATAAATAGAAGAACATACAAATAAGTAAAAATTCAATCAATAATGAAATCAAAATAAATAAAGGTCTTTAAAGTGTTATTTACCTACTTATTTTTTATTGTCGACATACTATGTGTTTATAAAACTTATTGGGGTATGGTTAAAACTCAAAGCCCGCTTCTGATTTGCAAAAATAATATAAAAAAACAACGAACTAAAAGGTACCAGTCCCCTATCAGAAGTCGGCGTATCAACGTTAATAACACTTACAGTTTCACTCAGCTCCTGCAACCCCAATAAACTATGGAAGTCCCGGCTCCTCTTGGCCTCCGCGGCGTCTGGCACCAGGGACGCGGCCACCTTCCTTTCAAGGAACACCGTGAAGCCCTCGTTGAGCCAGAAATGTTCAAAGTTCCTGTTGGTCACTAAATTGCCAGTCCAGCTGTGCATAATTTCGTGTACTATCACGTCCGCTTGGCTTCTGTCGCCTGCCTAATTAAACAATAGATAAAATAAGTTATAGTTATAATTCGGGTAACATTATACTATTAGGGCACCTTTAACCTTTTTTTTTAGTAGACTAAACATGATTCAATAAAGATTAATGTATTTCAAGGACAGTCTTCATCAAATACTCATATATTTATTTTACTTAAACGATAGACTAATGATACACACGACACCCTAATAGATCCAAGTTACCCTATCCAATAAATAGATTATAATTTATATTATATAATGGAATGAAAACATCGTTTACATATACTTTAAAATGCATTAATAATTTTTACAAACCAAATCCATTCCCACGTATGTTTTGAATTTAATGACGTCATAAATGTGCATTGCTATATTTTTTTGGGTCAAAACTCTTAAAGCGATCACCGCAAATATTTGCACACAGCCTATGTATAGTCGATTTGTATGATGAGATTATATCAATAGAGGTAGACCTCATAAGACAGTCTGCAATGGTACCTCACTCACCTATTTCTACCGCCAAACAGCAGTGTTTGCTGTGTTCCGGTTTAAATGGTTAGTGAGGTAAAATTACTGGGTGAAGTAACGTAATATGTTTAAGTCACAAGGTTGTCAACGTGCTAGTCGATATCCTATCGGCTATCACTATCACCGCATTCTTGTGTGTCAACAAGACAAGACAAATAAGACAAAAAAAATTAAATATAGCACATAGCTTACTTGCAAACAAGACTAGCTATGGCATAGACGTGCATATAGATATAGTATAACTCACCAGCAAAGTGGGGGTAACAAACGTGAGGCAGGGGTTTTCCATGCCACCGTAGGGGAAAGAGGGGGGCAGCACTAAGAGATCGTATTGCGACCACACGTACGGTCCGCACAATTTCTCCGCCGCTTGCAGGTACTTCTCAGTCTCGGCGAACTCCCACGCGCTACGTTCCACCTCCTCTTTTTCTGACCATACCCGCGATCTGCACCAAAATGTATGATAATAATACACTAAACATATCATACACTAACTTGACTCCGAGGTAAGTCGCTTAAAGCTTTACGGACATCAGGACATTACGACAACCAAAGGTCATCAGAGGTCATCAGACAAATAAAATTATTTAAATACATATTTATCACCAAGACACAGAGCAAACACATAATTCATCATATAAATGTGTACAAGTAACATATATACTAGATCTTAATTATTGACTAGCAAAAATATTACCTAAACTGAGAAACTATCTTAGGCTCCTCCCAGTAAAGTGTTATAAGGCTAGTTGGTGTGTTACACATTATCATTCATAATTATTTAAGTGTCTTTGGACCCGCAATAAACTTTATCTGAATTTACTCAGTGTGATATATTATTTAGAAGAGGTTGTAGTACCAAGATGTTTCAGTATACTGAATGGCGTAGTTCCTATGCAATAGGGCGGGCATGGCCGGTAGCCTCACTAAAATGTACAATGATTGAACTGGGATGTCCGTCAACTAATACAGACGAAAGACAATTGACAAGATTTCTTGCCGTGCCGGAAACCGATACGTCAGCAATTACGCGACCAACGCTGCTACAAAAACAGTTTCTAGTATAAACTATCTTTCCACTCGCAATAGGTTTTAAAATCTTACATTATCTCAGAATTATTTTTATGAAAGAATTTATCTAATATTGAAAGTAAAAAAAATGACTTTTTTGCGAAATAACTGAAATTTTTCATTTTTTTTTTAAAAGCTTCATCTTCATGACATAAGATAGACTAATTTTATTGAAAAGCTCGTACGAAGCTGGAGCGGGTTGCTAATTATTTATAACTAGCCGATGCCCGCGACTTCGTCTGCGTATGACTAGTACTTCGAGAAGCCTATTTTCTTTTCTAATTGCACTCGTCTATCTCTATAAAATTAATTAAAATTGGTTCTGTGGTTAACAGAGGAGACTAATCACACAAACTGTTATAACAGTCGAATGAAGTTGTACAAATGTAGTGTTATAGGGTGAGAGTATACAAAATAAGTAATTTTATAGAAAGACAAAAGTCCGTTCCTGTCTGCATAAGGAAACCCCTCACCATTAAAAGCAGATTTGCGGATAAAAGTTGGCAACATTTGGGGCGCAAACGACATTTCTCTTTATATATTATGTATAGCCTAAGTCTTCCTCGATAAAATGACTTTCTATCACTTGAAAGAATTTTTCAAATCGGACCAGCGGTTCCTGAGATTAGCGCGTTCAAACAAACAAACTGTTCAGTTTTATAATATCAGTATAGATTAGATCTGTCAAGGTCATTTAAACAGTTTCACAGCTAACGCTTGCTTTGAACATCTATATATAAAAAGAGAAGCTGATTGACTAACAGACTAAAATATCAACGCAGAGCTTAAACTATAAGGGTTAGAAACTTGAAATTTTCACAGAGCACTAAGAAAAGGATTAATGAAAATGTACCTCCTAATTAGCTAAAACGGAGGTGCAAAGTTAGTATGAAGGTTTTCATTGAAAGTCATAAAACGTGTAAAAAATTTTTTGAAAGGGGTAAAAGGGTTGTGCAACGTTAGTATAAAAGCGTAGCATATATAATACTAGGCTTTTTCTACGACCCAACGCGAGCGTAAAGGCGGGGCGCTACCAGTTCCATTATTCAAATATAAAATTCAGAACTAATACTAGAATTTAGAAGTGTCTCATTAAGTACTGATCTTAAAGATTAGCTTGATTATCCGTAAGTTTTCTGTTAGTAGAAGCGACTTCCGTACCCACAGAACGGCTCTTTTAGTCAAAACACTAATCAAAGCTTTGAAAAAATCTCCAAAGCTTAAAATTTGAGGATTGGCCGCTCAATACTATAAAATTATATAAACGTATACTATTTTAGGTGAAAAATAAGGTTTCTTATGTTAATTTAATTTCTGTTGCCTTGAAATGTAACCCTTTATATCCTCCAACACTGTTTTGTTTGAAGTAAATGTCATGTATTAATAATATGTTATATTTTAATTCGATCTTTTCAATATCGGATCAAACGCATGCGATCCGGATCGTGACGTTTGCGATATATTACGATCTACAAAATTAGATCGAGCTTAAAAAAAACGTTTGCGACCTACTTGTAAAGAATAATCAAATATTTTTTCTCAATCACGTGCACTGCCAATTGGTAATATTTGACACTGGCCACAAGAATACATGTACTCATTGACACTCAATTGCTCAACAAATGGAAAACGATAGTGCAAATTGAATAGCTGATTCCGTTATAAAATGTGCTTTGATTGCAAAACTTAATAGGAATTGTGCCATGTTATGCAATTATCTTTTCCATTTTAGATAGAAAAGGCAAAGGTTATTTAAAACCCATTTAAAAAATAATCGCCACCATAGTGTTTAATGATTTTGATATTTGACCTTTTTGAATTCAACAAGTATGTGAGGCGGCGAAGAACAATTTTTTTTAACAAAATTAATCTACCATTAATCATCATCACAGCAACCGTTAAACGTCTACTGCTCAACATAGGCCTTAGCACAGCAGGTTAGCTCCGCGACGAGAATGCTGCTGCCCATTCCCGCCCTGTGGTATTTCAGCTATTTCGGGTGGTACCTCACCCACTTTTTAGGACACTTGGTACATGGGGAGGTACTACTTTAGTCTACCGTATCCCACGACGTTTAGATACCATTAATTTCACTTATTAATTAGTATACTTAGTAATGAGCTGGCAAAACTCACATTAAAATTATTTATCAGATCAAACAGATGAAGTAAAAAAATATATATTCACTACATTCATTAATACCTCTTATCTGCCAATTGTGTTGTAAACAAGATAAAAAGAGATTTCGCATTCATTTGTTTGTAATGACATCATCGTCATCATCAGCCATTGCATGTCTCCACTACAGGATTACGGACTTATCTTATGGGTGGATAAGAACATAGGCCATGCTCCACCGTGTAGGTCTAATGCGGATTTGTAAACTTTAAAAACCGCAGCATCGGGGCCAACACCTCACCGTACCTTTCAACCATCGCAGCGAGCGCATCGACCATTGCACTGTGCATTGGCCTTAATTTAAAACATTTATATAATAAAAAGTTCGATGATTCAATTTGAGAGGCATAATCAGCAGCGTTCGACATCTGCTATACAATAATACATTTTCATAAATAAAATTAAAACGTTCTTTTGAAAAATGCAACTATTTCATTAGTTTTTTTATGACGTTGTCACGTTCAACTAGCGTCAGCAAACCGACATTACAGACAACCGAGTTTTTTATTTACATAGATTATATTCAGAATAGATACATTTTGAGGGTACAGCCACAAAGTACTTTAAGCGACTTATCTCGCAGTCAGATCAATACAAGAACTTGTGTAAATTTAGAAACAACAATGATGAACGATACAGGTAAAAACAACATGCAAAAACAGCATAACTAATACCTGGGTCCCAAAGTCCTGTGTTCCAGCACGCCCACAGCAATAGCCAGTAGATACGATGGAATAGGTACAGGTTGTCTGAATTTTGTCGTCGTGTTGGTGCGGTTCTCGTCCCTGAGAGCGCTCATGAGGATCGTGAATTCTTCGGGAGCCGTCACCTCTGCGTCGTAAGTGAACTTGACAGCTGGTGTGTCTTGACAGGGCAGGATTGAGCGGGCGTGGATCGGCTGCATATTTGGTTGTTATAAAGTTGACATGTATGTTAACATAATATATTGTCCACGTGGTACATAAACGCATACAATGTGTCGCAAATGGAGACATAGTTGCTCACCATTATGAGTTTAGTGATATTGAAAATGGCAGTTGTAACGCCATGTGATACAGGCAAGAGTGAGCAATAGTACCTCACCCTATACCAGGCGTCGTAAGAGGCGACCAAGGTACCAGAACCGTCAGATGGCGGTATAGGCAGCAGCATTTCCGTCGCAAAGCTACACTCTGGGATTGCCACCACGTTTACGCAGCGCGGCAATTATGAAAAAATTCCCCCTTCCTTGGGGAAGCAATGACTAAGGTTCTGTTTGTTGAAGCTCACATTTTAATTTAACATAATTTCTGATTATTTTTAATTTAAATTTTTTGATTATGTGTAAAAAAAAGTACTTATTTTGTGGTGTCACAATAAATTGTTTAATTAAAACTTGACGAAAAACATAAACATTTATTTAGAAAGTAATTTGTGACCAAGGTGGGCCCAGCCCTGTATAATTGTCATGTAAAACTCTTACCTGACACTGGCTGAAGAGATAAGGATGCTTTTTGCCTGATGTTTGATTCGGTTTCAACCATTGCAAAGCAGAAGCAGCTGGAGATGTTTTATATTTAATCTTGATTTTCATTCTGTTTACAAGGGCAACATTAAATTAATATTAATAAA
This sequence comes from Heortia vitessoides, assembly GCA_020976665.1. Lineage (NCBI taxonomy): Eukaryota > Metazoa > Arthropoda > Insecta > Lepidoptera > Crambidae > Heortia > Heortia vitessoides. The sequence goes on from JACJUM010005602.1 coordinate 5,681,860, forward strand.
AGATGTGTCTTCAAGAAATGCATGGCAATGCAAAACTGTTCCCTGTTCACTAATAATCTGTAAACCTTTAACAAGTTTTACTTTATTAATAACAGACAGTTAGTTGCACCAATCAATTACATAAATCCTACCAATTTCTCGGAAATGGTGAACATGTTTAGTATAAAAAGACTATGGGTCCGATTTAATATGGTTCTATATTAATAAAACCATGCACAAACTACATTAGTTTTACTATGGAAAATGCAATGTATTTTTCTAACCCATTTTTGTAATACTGTGAACAACATTCAGAAACATTTTTGATTTGACTTGTGTCCCCTTTTATTTCTTGAATTTTCAAATTAGGCTTGTAAATATATCCATTGTAAATCAATTCCAATCCATCACAAGTTGAAGCCACTTCTTTCCTAGTCACCTGATCTTCATCATCAAGAAGGTTTTTTGCACCTATTCTTTTCAGAAAAATATAATTGTAGTTTATGCTTGATTCTATTGACTATAGTATTGAAATGATTAGTAAATAACTACACATTCAGACCTTGGGCACATTTGAACTTTGAAAGAGGGCAGGGAGACTTAAGAGAATTGATTCACCATATAATAGATATAATAAAAAAAAATACTTTCAGATACTTACTTGTCACCCTTAGTTGTCTTCTTTGGAAGGTTAATAGTAAGCTCTGCCCCAAAATTTAAAACTGGTAATCCAACATCAAAATCCAATGGGGAACCATCTTCTGTTTCAATGGTTTCAATAAGGAGGTCACTCGTATCCAAGGCCTGCAGTTGAAAATTAAAAAGAGGTACAATTAAACACATGCCTAAATTCAGTACATGAATTAACATTATAAATAGGAAATATTTTATTATTTGGGTTCCAATAATACCTATCAGTAGGTGTAATTGAAACTTCATTATACATTAACACATCAGTATATATAGTATACCATCAGTATTATTTTTCTGGTGGATCGCATAATGAACTTGCTATAAACTTAGTTTTAAGACCCGCCTGGTTACTCAATAACCTATGTTTAAATGACTCTTATAACACTGGTTGTCAGGGTCGTTGGTCAGTTGTGTAAAGTTGTAATAAGCCAATCTATACTCATAGATTTTTGGTTTTTTTTTTGACAATTTAAGTGCCTATGATAGGCTTATTTAAATAAAGATACTGTGACTGAACACCCTACTATTACAGGGGCGAACTGCTATTTTCTGTATGCGAGAAGGCTTAGCATCAGTTCAATAGTTATTTGCTTTAAAGGAATATATCCCTACTAATATTATAGTAACTCTGTCTGTCTGTCTGTTACGCTTTCCCGCTTAAGCCTCTCAACTGATTGTGATGAAATTTGGCACGGACAATCTATAGACCCTGAGAAAGAACATAGGCTATTTTTTAATTCGAAATAAGGGTTGCAAGGGGTCGAAAGGGGTGAAGAAAAGTTGTATGGGAGTATAAAACTATTCCACGCGGTCAAGTCGCGGGCACAGCTAGTAATCTATATACAACAAAATATACAAAAAACCATTTACTTATCTAATCACTATATTGTTGAGAAGAAATCTTCTTATATTGAAGCATGACAAGATAATTTTTTAAATCGAGATATCCTTAATGCCTGGCATAACTCCTATATATTATTTGACATTCAATATGTTAACATTTGGTCTATACATATATATATATATATATAGTACATTTTTTTCGTCTATTTTGCAAGGTTCATCCAACAATATCCATATAAGCACAAAATATGTTTATTTACTATTATATTATGCATGTATTATTATACATATAAACCCTCCTCTTCAATCACTCTATTTATTAAAAATAATCCACTTAAAATCAATTGCATAGTTTTAAAGATCCAAGCATACATAGGGACAAACAGCAGAATGCAACTTTGTTTTATACTATGTAGTGATAGGCTAAGCAAAAATGTTGATATTGTCACATTTTTTTTTACATTTATCAACAGTACATTTTGAAGACACAATAAAAATAACAAATCTGCAAAAATCTTACTGACTCCGAGCCAGCAACAACAGCTAAGGAGTATGATGCATCAGCTAACAACAGTAATTGTCCAATAAAGGATAAATCATGCGCACAGCCACAACCTTGGCATATCATATTGTATTGTAAATAATGTTATATAAAATTCATTTGAAATATTGACTGAGGGTAAAATAATCTAAGATTTCATGGTATATTTCTAACTTACAAGGAAAACATACAAAAGAATATGAAAATAATAATAAGTGTTCTCTAATTGCCCTATAAAACATACCTATTTTATAGCAGTATATTTGATTATACAATTAACTATTTTGTATGAACTTACCACACTATTTATATCATCCAATACATCAAAATTGAGCACAGCAACTCCGTTTAAAACTTCCTTTTCAAAATCTACATCAATTGACAATGATACATGCTTCACTATTACAAGTTCTGCAATAATAAAAAAATCATGTAGGAAATATTGAATCTATGGAAATCCTGAATACATGTTTTTTATACATTATAATTACCAGGGCGAGAAAATGATGAAGGATCCCGGGGGCTCAAAGCATCCATGGCTCTCACTCCACTTAAACAAATAAAAAACACATTGAAAACAAACAGAGAACCAACCAACATCTTGTTAGTGCAATCCATTGCAAAAGTCTAACACTACATTTAGGTATATCTGATGATGATTGAATAATGGTGGGTGTCCAAGCAAATATAGACCTTATATTGTATAGGTACATATATAACAAAGATTAGAAAGTATTCTGTACAAAGATAACAGTATCTCACTGGAGTGTAAGAGGTTACAAAAATATTGAATGTATTCCTATGTATATTTTAGCTAAACCATGATTTTATGTTTTTTATAGAGTTTACCGCAACTTTAAAACTTAAGGATATAAAAATATGGCCCATAACATAGGTATATAAAATATAATAAAAGAAATAAATAAAAAAACCTTGTTAGCTATACAAGTAATCACTTACTAATATTATACTTATGTGTATTTTACTTAAAGAAGTTTTGTATATTTCTACGATGACTGTAACAAATTTGACTAAAGAAAGAAGTGCAATTGCATCAGGAATTCTGAATTTCGGTTTGCAGAGAAAGGTATACAAATAAAGTTCTGTAATCAAATTATTATGATCAGTTTTTTTCATTAATATTTAGGAACAATATTAACGAATTACTCATTTAAAACTATATTTTTCATGTAGTAAAAACGTAAAATCTAACCTGTATCTCACTGATAAATTAACAAAATGTTTAGAGAATGATGGCGTTTCTTGTTTGCAGAGCACAGAACTGTAAATTGATTTTAAAGGCGATGTTGTGCAAGCTCTTCTGGTGATATTATTGAAATAATATCGAGAATTACATCGGCCGAGCCGTGTAAATAATTTACTACCTATAGTCATATTTTTAAACGTTCCATTCTGTTAATTGTACGAAAGAAATGTTGGATAAAATTAGACAAATTATTTTTTTTTTTAAACAATTATTTATGCTTATAATATTTAAACTTTTGTTGTCATAAAATAAATAGTTTCTTATACATCTTTACAACTCCATAAAAAAATAAAAATATAAAATAACGTTAAAGCTTAATGCGTGAAATGAAACTTAAAATACAGTTAGTGTCATCAAATAGTTACGGTAGTTCTTCTGCCGTCATGTTGACTGTCATGTCATGTCTACAGCCTCCACCAACCCACGAAGTCTAGCAGAATTTTATAATTTTCATTTTCATTTCTCACGCCGTAATCATTAACACTAGAAAGATAATCAACGTCAAAATGACTTCGTGTGTTTCGAAATATTGCTTTCTTTTTCAAATTTGCGCGAATCTGGCGCAGTGCTTTATGGACATTTCAGTCGCCGAGCGGAACTATTGAGTGGCGGTCGCGGCACCGAATAAGTGTTACAGTTTTCGAAATACAACAGTTGTTGGAGTCAAAATGACATATGATTTACGTGACTTCTAAGATTTTTGACTGTTTCGATTGGGGTTAGTGTGATAGGGTTACCAGGGCTTCTGTTTTATTGTGGTCTATAATATATAATGAAATATTTTATCTCAACATCGTGTTAATTTTTTTATTTAATGCGCTTCCTGACGAAACTATCTTTCTGTTATCACTAATATTAAAAACTGGCTATTGTCGCGACTTCATACGAGCTTTTGTTTAGGACTTTCATGTAGTTGCTTTTTAACTAATTAAATCCTAACTTGGATGGGTGCTTCACGGTTTGCACTGGCTTGCGTCTTATCGACAGCCTTTACTTGCTGAGCCATTCTGACATTTCGTCTAATCTGTGTTGTATCGCGCTTTACTAACGTGCTTTATCAACGTGCTTTACTCGTGCTTAACTTACTAATGAATGATGATAAAGAAATTTTACGTCTGTGTACTTGAAATCCCCAGCCCAGCCCTTTGTGGAAAGCGCGTTCCGTCGCGCCCCGTGCCTGTTCTATGAAGCAACACTCCTTCAAAACGGAGTGCCGCTTCATAGAACCGGCCTCCTTACTTTTATTTATGATTCGAAATTAACTTTCGTTTCTCATATTAATAGTTCCATATTAATACCTCATATAAAAGAGCTTCAAAGATATTGAACTTCGTTATAAGAAACTCCAAATAGTTAAGCAAACATCAACGAAGACTTCTCTACATCTCCATTGTAAGATCATGTTTGATGAGACCTCACTACGCTTCTCATTCACTTACGATAGAGCGAGTCAAAAAAAAGTTTACTCGGCACTTGGCCTTCTGTGAAGGCAAAGCAAGTAGATGTTTTCATTACACTGCTAGACTGGCATATTTTAGAATGGTTAGTTTAGAAAAACGTAGGGATTTCTTAGATTTAACGCATATTTACAAGATCATTAACTATCACGTCCGCTGTCCAATTTTAGTAGAGAAAATATTTTTTCGGGTTCCCGCGCGCCTCTCCCGCCGTCCGATACAGTAATACCCCGACTTACGCTACCCCGTTTTACGCGAATTCGAAGATACGCGGTTTTTCATTTTGATTGCCGCGCGCATCGGCTCTCTCGCTCCGCCCACTCAGTGTTCAATTTGCGACAGGTTTAAACGTGTTCCGCATGAAATTGTTTTAAGTGCGCAGTGCGTTTTAATTATAATTTCTAATTATGTCGTCTAAAAGAACGAAAAATGAGTATTTTTGCCACCAAACACTACCAGCTTGCTTCAACCAATGGACCAGGGAGTCATTAAAACATTTAAAGCTTACTACATAAGGCGGTCATTTGCACATCTACATGAAGCTATGAGACAAAACAATGAGCTTTCTGTTAAAGACTTTTGGAAGCAATTCAATGTTTTAGATGCTGTAAGAATTATTGGACAATCTTGGAATGAGGTTTCACAAAAAACCTTCAATGGTGTCTGGAAAAAACTGTGTCCATTTTTTTTCACCTCTGAAACCCAAGGAGAAACCATTTCAGATCCTGAACAAATCGATAGCATAATAGAAGAAGTGGTCGATATCGCCAAGCAATTAAATTTAGAGGTCGATAATGATGACGTTCAAGAATTGCTAGATTCACACAATCAAGAGCTAACAATTGACGAGGTTATAGGAATGCGTAAGTATGAGCAAGATATTGACCAAACTGATTCGCTAGACCCAGTTGAATTGGTAAATCAAATGACAATTGCAAACTTAACAAAAGGGCTCAATTCAATTGAAAAGGGGTTAAAAATTTTAGAAAAAATTGATTCTAATGAAGAACGCATTTCTACTACAAAACGAGGGACAAAAAATTACTGGTATGCTACGAGGAAATTTTACGTGAAAAGAAGAAAAATTTAATTCGTCAGGCAACACTGAAGCCTTCGACATCAAAATAACTTCGGTTTAGCTTACTTTATTCATAACAATGTAATATTTTTTTATTATCCTACACTTTATTAAACATTTTTCTTCTAAATTATTGTTTTCTTTAAACTCTGGTCCCGATTAAACAAACTTTATATGTATTTATATGCAACGTTGAACCCCGACTTACGCGAATTCGACTTACACGGCAACCGCTTGGACCCACCTATCGCGTAAGTCCGGGGTATTACTGTACCTCTTTTTAGGCCTCCGTTCAGGAGAACTGTAATTGGGTGCCATCTAGCCTATGGCCAGGATCAGCAAACTGTTTAATGACATTTGCCAACAATTTGACCTCGATGTTTGCTCCATGTCGCTGAGTGTATTTCGCTACACTGTACTTGATTTTTGAGCGTACCACTTCCGCTTTGTTTTCATGTCTGATTTTAAATTAGGAAAAATAAAATTCTTGTTTTGTGCATGCTATGTTCATCTATAAATGATTGTAGTTACATTTAGATTTAATATTTGGCTTTGAGAGATTATGTTTTGATAAATGTCTTGATCGTAGATAATTCATTTAAAAATATAAAAAAATGTAGGTTACTACTGCGACTAACCGCCGTGGGGACGTCGACGCTGCTTTTAAAAGACCGCAGGTGGCCGCAGGGTGTATCGGCCATTAACTCGCTGACTTCAGTAGGTTTCACTCGGGCTTCAGAATCAGAATAATATAGCGAGTACTCCAGGAAACGTGTCAGCGCCGCAACAACGAGATACTGCAGACGGCTTTTCCATTTAGCATTTCATCAGCATCAAAGATTGACCGTCATTGTTATTATTTGCTACAGTTTCAAATTGGTTTTCAGAAATCCTACTAGTACAAGGTTTTTCTGTAATGTGCGTTACCTTAGATAGAAAAAACCTCTTGGAGTAATAAAGTATAATAAATAATTACTACCCAATATGCAGTGCCCTTAAAAAGAATGTGCCCTTTCATTTTGGAAAAACAAGAACATTCTACAATTCAACGCTCTATAAAACAACCTTTACGTGACGGATAGCTGGGCTCTGGCACTTAAAATAAATCTCTCAAGAACTCTGGCATCTAAATCTATTAGTTAGCGATAAACAGTCAGCGGATGACACTAAACAATGTATATATTTTAGTTCAGTCTAACAACATGTGATTGCTATAAATATAAATACAAGTTGTTTTGTTTGCTTAGAATAACGTTGTTTATGTGCATATTTTCTAGACCCCAAATTTTGATTAAGGCAAAGCTTTTGACTTACTTCAAAGGCCTCGTTAATTAGTAGGTTGGCTTTCCATAAGATCTGACGACTACTATTGCATAAGAATTTATTCTAAAATACCAGGCAGCATATCAGGCTTACTGATAAATACATTTAAAAATTACATCAATAGTACCTAAACTTATTTCTAAAGCATATTATAATCCCATCTTTCATACGCCTGGGATTAAATTGTTCTAACCATCAGCTTTAAGATTAAGGTTCCTTAGTGCTGACTAGGGCCCGATCTAGCTATTTCGCCGCTCCAGGCGAAGATAGTTTTTGCCGACTTTTACATATACATAACCATTGTCATGAGCTAGTTTTCTTGGGGGATGTTAAGTATATGTACATAAAATATTGTGATACTGTTACTGTTAAATCACTATTTATAAACATCCTCATAAAGTTCTAATGCATTTATATCGCTTGAGTTTTCCTAAGTTAAAATAGCCTCGAGGTTCTGACAATGTCATATTTTTGGGAATTCTTTTAGAACACATGTTTATGTCAAAAAAGCAAAAAATTTACTGGGCACAGAAATCTGGCAATATCTTAATTCTACGGAGTTTATAGCTGTATCGAACGTGCACGAGGTTTAGCCACATTTTCCAAGTGAAACACCTCGCAATCAATATCAGAAGCTAAGGCTATGGCACCTTCAAGAGCTTGAATAAAATACTCATCTAAACGTGAATTTTCAAAGTAATCTTTTGTATTTTGAAGTAATTTAATGACGGAAACTAAGTCAAAATCTTTATTTTGCATTAATTTACTAACAGAGTTTATTTAAACTGTTTAATTTGGTTCAACGCCCCTAATCTTTGCCGGTAAAGGGTTTCATTAAAAATAAGTAGATACCTGGTATTAATGTAACATGTATCACCACCACTTGTTCTTACTGGTTCCTTTCTGGTGGCTCTGAAAAGGATTAAGTGAATAAAGCTTAAATACCAAATTTCAATTTTCTAGGACATTAGGAAGTAACCTTAGAATTAATTGATAGTGATCATCAGTGAGCTAGTGTAATCAGGATTTTTTAAGATATGTACATATATATAAAATCTGTACAGGAACTATGCAATTGAAACTATGCGTTTAATAAATTCACTATTGAAAACATATTCCGAGAATTTTTTTATCTGGTATAGTACTTCAAACCCATGATGAAGATTCAAATTTAAAAAACTACTTCCAAAAGCTACGAAGCGCACTGAAAAGGAAGGCAGTGTCCTTGCGCTTTGTTCGGCTCGTTTTAAACGGAGCACTACCGTTTTCCCGGGTATTTATAAATTTATTTTCAAGAATTTATGTGAGAGTTTTATCTTTATGTTTATTATTAAAGTGATAAAAATGAAAGTAACATGTTACCTATAATATGAGATAGTTTAATAATTGTAAAATAGTAATTAAGCATTATAGATAGTATATGTTATGACTATGACACAGGTGTTCAAGACAACTTGTGATGTTTCAAGACACAATAGGTATGACTGTTTTGCATTGCAACAGAACTAATACCTATTATGTGTTCAATAAAACAGCGTTGCAGTGCAGTAATGCTCTTGAGTGTGATCTGAAGACTACGAAGTGAAAAGAAAATGTCAAATTAAAAGTAATTACAGCCGCCCTCTTGGATAAAACAGGACACTCGCTCGTGTATGAAAGAGTACAGTAGTATAGAACCATGGAGAGTAACTTAAGTTTAACCATAGATAATAAAATATAAAGACAATTTCATATTAGCTTTTTTCCGTAGTTACTTCGTAAGCTGGCTGCGGCAGGTGAATAGTTAACTACCACCAAATATGTTGAGGTGTCTTAACAACCATGAATTTATTGAACACGACATATAATACCGTTTGTTGCTTGGGATGGAATGCATAACAGTAATATTACGTTCGGATATACTGTATTTTGAAGTAAAAACTCAAGGTGCGTTGGGTATTTTATGAATAATACTAAATTTATCCAGAAGAAAAGGACTGTTTCTCAAAAATTATAGTTCTCCATTTATATATATGTACTACACACGCTCACTTAGTGCGTGCAGTTATGTTACCACTCCAAGAAGCTGTCAAAATTACTACGGAAATATTTTTATAACATATCCGAACGATTGGTATGTATGTTGTTTTGCGAACGGCAGAAAATACGTGAACTTTTTTCATCTTGTTTAATAGTTAATAAAGATGAAATACGTATCCCTTGAAACTCAGTTAATTGAATTGTGATGTTTGACTTAAGATTTTTTATAAAATCTGTTTCACTGTGACAAATTATAATGTCCAACGGGAGCATGTTATCAAGGTTTCATCATTATCATGGCTCAAACATTATTCTTTTTGAAGAAAATACCGTAGCATATAGAAAAGCAAGTTTTGCACATGGTCTTACTTTTAGTGAAAAGCCGTTACTTCCCGGAGAAATATTTCTGGTGGAAATAGAAAAAACTGAACGCGGATGGAGTGGTCATATGAGGTTGGGGCTAACACTTCTTGACCCTCAAACTGCGGCTCTTGGTGATAAAGGGCTACCGCAATATGCTCTTCCCGATCTTGCAAACACTGGAATGTCCTGGATATTTCCAATCTCTAAATCTCAAAATAATGTACTAATTGAACTTGTTAATCAAGGCGCTAGTGGAAAGCGAGAGAATGAGCTCCGAGTATCTGTTTTAGGAGATGGACATAGTGTGAGGACTCCACGAGGTTATATATCTAAGACGGTTTTAAAACCTCAGACATTGACTCAAAATGGTACACCACAAGGTATCTTACCCATGGATGCAGGCAGCCGTATTGGTGTTATGTTTGTACCTTGCCCAAAAACTAGTAGAGATGAATCTGAGCTAGCAGAGATGCATTTTATTATTAATGGTGAGGACCAAGGGCCATGTACCAAGGCAATACCTTATAAAAGAGGTCCCCTACATGCTGTAGTTGATGTTTATGGAACCACAAAGCAAGTTAAAATTGTACAACTGTATGGAGGTAGGTGTTTTCATTATTTTATTGATAAGATAAATCTCAGATAATCAGATTATAACATACAAATTGCATTTTGTATGTTCTATTTTAATGTCTAGTAAAATGTAACAAAACATCAAAATAAAGTCACTCATCTGTGCTCCAAAAGTGGGTTTGATCCTCACCCAGGGCAAATAATTATATGATGATATGTGAGTTTGTTCTGCATCTAGGTGTTAAATACATATATTTAAGTATTATATTTGTGATTCCACTATTGTCTGATGTCTGTAAAACAATTGCTTTAAGTGACTTATCTTAGAGTCAGGTCAATGTACGAGATGTTGTGTGAATTTATTATTTTCTGAATATTTAAAAGCCATACATTTCACATAATACTTACAGAAATACTCCCTAAACATAAATACACATTTTACTATAATTAGAGCACCGACTGTGTTTTCTTTGATCGGATATGCTAAATTCAACAAACACCTAGGCATATTTGTAATAAATAATAATATAATATAATAAAATTCAGACAACATCTCATATGTTGACCTGACTCCATGGTAAATCGCTAAAAGCGCTTGTGTTCTGGACATCAGAACACAGAGGAATCACAAATACTATACTATAATACATACATCCAACACCCAAACACAGGACAAACACAAATATCATTATATAAATATTTGTCCAGGGTGGGGATTAAACCAAAACCCCTGGTGCATAAGGTAGGATCACTACCATCGGCACTACTGAGCCCTTCATAATTTATTTCTTGTTAAAAGCAGTTAATTTACATTACATAAGGAAATATAAAAAAAATCTCAATTCTCTGGGTTTTAAGTGGATTATATTGAAACTTTTGCTGAAGAAATCTAGTTATTTGTAACTGATAATCAATTCTCATCATCCCCCCCCCCCCCCCCGATACCAGGACACATGGCGGTATATCCATCTTTATCATCTCTGTCATGAAAACTGTGCTCTGTGTTTGCCAACACATTTGCCCAGTGCGGCAAGTAAAAGATAAAGAAATAAAAATTTTGATTCTTCTAGTTTAATATTTGACACAATCAAAGACTCAGCACCACCCCCTATCGAGTTGTATTGGGTCAAACTAGTACTAACTAGTGATGAGTGTAGTTCTAATGAACTATCATTACATAAAAAAATATATATAAAACAATATTTATGTTATACACTGTATAATATAATATTTGTTATATAATATGTGTTAGTATTAATAAAAGATACAAGTTTTTGAATGTTCAACTTGTGTTTTCTTGTTTCAGTGAAAACTCTACAAAATGTATGCAGGGATGCAATTCTTCAGTATGTTAATAATGGCTCTGTTAAATCATTGCCTTTGCCAAAATGCTTGAAGGAATTCTTACTTTCTTAGACCATTCATATGCATGAAGAATTAATAGTTTGGAGATGACAATAAAATTGTTGATAGGCAACATCTATTGTAATCTTTTTAGAATCATTGAGTGATATTTTAACAATTAAAAACAACAAAATAGCTAGATTTTTTTGGAAAGATTATATAAAATATTTCAAATTACCTACTTTTGTATTTTTATTTTTTGCTGTGTCCAAAAATGAAACTGATAGGTGTAATGATAAAATCTAAGAACTGATTTTCAGTCATCAGCCAAATGGTAATAATACTTTAGTGCATAGTAATTGTGACTTCTTAATAATCTGTCATAAAAACATTAGTAATAGCAAAAAATCTATGTACATAAGCTCTAAAATTTAAAAGAATTTGTGTTAACATATCACTCAAATAATTGTATAAAGTTTATACCTTTGTTGTATTATAAATATGTAGTAGGTATGAATGTGGTATATGCAGGGACTTTAACAGAGGAAAAATATTGTTGAAATTATTTTATGTATAATTTGAGCCAAGCAAAAACTGTCAAGATGAATTAATTTTATGTTTGCTTATCAAAACTCATGGCTCACAATACTTATGGCTGTCATCAAAGTGTAAGTAAAGTCTATGCTGACTACACTTCTTAAAAATAGTTAAGTGAATTGTAACAATTGGACGAATAATTGGATTGAATAAACGATTTTTACAATTGCCTAATTTTGAATGTGGTGTAAGTCCATTTACAGCACATAAATATGTGTTATCGTAGTCTAATTAGCCAAAAACAGAATAGTAACAATGCAAGACCTCATATGATTTGCCTGATTTTTATTAATCAACAGATATTTGATACTTACACTACTTTCAAAATAAACGATCCAATTTTTACTCAGATTTTACTATATATATATACATTATAATGTTACTAATTATATGCATGGTTTGACTTAGAGGCTGGATAGAGGGACTAAATGAGCCTTTTAAGGATATCCTAATATCAGTTGAGGGCAATGTTATAAGGCAAAAATTTATATTTTTAAGTGAAATTCTTAACTTTACTAATATAGGCTTTTCCTACTACTATTTTTAACCAAAATATATAAAAGTAAGTCTTTTATTTTTATTATATTTTATTTAAATAACTGGATTTTTTTAATACTACAACTTTAAACCTCCATTTTCATTTTATGCCAACATTGCCTTCTTTGATTAAAATATATCCTGGGGGTTAACCTTGACTAATTTCGCAAACCACTTTTTTATGTGATAATTAAGTAGGTATGTACATATAGTTTTTTCTATGCAATATAAATCATTATAAAATGGTTAAACCACAGGCTGTCCCTGCTCGACATACTTAGTATTGAATCAGTCATACTTGCTGTTAGTAGTACCTAAGAATTATTTAATAAAGTTTCAGCAAGTTTTGTTTCCATAGCTATTTGTTTTAACAGTAACCATCTTATGATTCTTGTTTTATAAAAAGTCTGAAAGTCAAGTTTAGTATGGGTGGAGTGTGGTGTGATAAGTTTCAAACGTGATGAGGCAGTGTAACAGGAAGTATTATATGAAAAAATAAATTATTTAAAGTTGTCAACCACATTCCATTCATACAGTGGCACAAATAAATTATAACATATAGTTATTGAGAGCAATAATATGAACTTTCTTTATTTTTAATTTCACCATTTGTTTTTAATATATAATAAACTTTTGTAAATAGCATAATACATGTTATGTAATATGATATGAATAATGTTATATTTATATAATATCGATATACTTCTGAAATTGATCTGAATGTGATGTCTGTATATAATTTGTAGGGAACTAGTGTCTTGGCAAAATAATATTAAATTAATGGTGCACATAAGGAAGGTACCTTACGTCCAGAGCCAACATGTTCTAATCACAAAGTATAGACACTACTTGTAATTGATTGTCTATATTATTTTCCATCTGTTGTTTATTATCTTTTCAAACAAGATTTCTGGGTAAGGCTTTACAGCGCGCGTTTGCCTTTATATTATTTAAATCTATGTGTATGCTAAATTTTCTTAAAATCGTTTCATTAAACACGAACAGGTAGGCGGACTTAATCTCGCATTTATAATATTAATAAAATTTAAAATTGCTTTTAAAATGTTCAGGAACTCATTATCGAACGGAAATTATTACATGAATATTATATATTTTTTATTGTCATTTAAAAAATATAATGTTGCTGTATCAGAACCTTTTTAAAAAACATATAACTATGTATTATAATTACTAACTAAATAGAGATCATCAGATAGACACCAGTTTCATGTTTCCTACTTTAATGTGCACATGTATATATACATCATATATAGAATTGCACATTATTTTATAGTTAAAATTGTACTCTAGTTGTTGTGAATGAAATGCGATTGCATAATGAAATGTTTGTGATAGCTAGTGTTGTTTTATGATTTCATTCCAATATTGTTTATTTGTTTAAAAAAGAAGAATGTTGAGAGGCTTGTTTATGTATTATGTTTGGAATAAATAGTTATATAATCGTTTTGAATTGCCCTCCTTGATGTTTGGATGAAAACCTTATTGCAACTTTCCTTTAGTTCTAGAAATGTTAAGAATTCAACATTTACCTATTAAAAAACGTATCTAACAAACACTAAAAGGTAAAGTGGTGCAGCTTATCTCTAGCCTTGTATGGGTTTTGTCTGTTTAAAACTACTTAATTAAAGAACTAAGAATCTTAAACAGTTTGTTTATAGTTTAATTATACATATAGTATCTTGCCGTATGACGTAATCATACTTTAATTAATTTGCCGATTAAATCAAAATTATAACTTTGTATTTATATTAATTGCAGCTCTTAATTTTTAATTAAATCCTATTTTTTATTTATATTGAATAAATTTATTTTGCTTATTGGTTGGTATTTATTTAATGGTACCTAACCTGGAAATACTAAATATTCGCACAAAATTAAATATATATTTTCTCAGTTTATTTTATTAGTGAGACCTCATACAAAAGGTCATACGCATTACCTATTTTTTTGCGCCAAATAGCAGTGTTACGGTATGAACCGTAAAATTATTATGTAATATGTCTATCTTCAAGTTACAAGACAACGCGCTAGTCATATCCTTGTGATATTATGAGCGTCTATAGGCTGTGGTGACTCTATGACGCGGGCTGTATGCTTGTTTATCGACATAGTACAATAAAATAAAACAATCGAATCGGGACATTGTGTACATTGTTAAAGAATTTTAGGTTCAATACCCGCACCAACTGTACCTCACAATGTCTCTGCACATGCGCTGGGTCTTTATGACAATTCTGTTTTTTGTGTGTGATGTTATCTCTGTCTCTAACTAGTTTACCGCCCGCGAGTTCGCCGGAATGGACTTCATTTTATATCGGGCATCATGAATACTGAATCAAAAGTGACATACATACTGTTACATAGAGTTTATTCTACCCAATTTCATCTAAACTGATTCACTATAAACCGATAAGCTTAAAAAACAGATAGGCAGACACACTTTTGCATTTAATATATTAGTAAGGAAGTTACCATCTGGAACAATCTGATACTAGACACTTATACTAGGTAACCTAACGGTACCTGTATTAGTTCAGGTCGAGTCATGACTGAATCTTTATCTAATATTGTAAATTACCTTGGCCGCGGATCTGAACGTTGACCTCTTTTAGAAAAGGTCATTGTTTGATCATGATGATGACTAATGCTCATTCTACTTGTTGACCAAAATTCGCATACAATGTAGGTACACTTCCTGCGTACGTGGGTCCTGGTCCCGTTCTAGCGTTACACTTGGTAGTTACAGTAGAAGCAACAACATCTGTCAAGTTTGCAGTCAATTTTAAATCTTGGCTGATTTTTAAAGAGTGATGATTTATCTGTTGCTTTTTGCTACTACCCATGCTAGTAGGAAGCACTAAGATTGCCGTATAAAATAGGTATTTTTGATTATTTTTATTGCATTCTAATCAACTAATTTTGTAACGCGCTCCGTATGATCCGAACTAAAGTACCTATCTTCACTGAATAAAGCATTGTAATAGTATATAATAATAATTTACACAATATAGAATTAAAGCAAGGGTGATTTTGCATAAAGTTAATGCTACTAGTCGTGACCGATTTTATTACGACGTAATTTTTCAACCGATTTACAGAAATTGGTAAACTTAGACTTCGATAGTCACCCAGCCTATGTTGAACCGGTGCTCATGCATGATGAAATTTATTCATGTAGACGAAGCAAGGGAAGGGTCGTCAGCAGGTACTGCAATTAGTAACCTAAAATTTATTTCATTGGTGAGAAAAAAGCGTGAGTTTATGTACATATTACGAAGTTCAATAGCTGCATGTCTCTCATTATGCGGCGCCTAACAACTTTCGGTTTGCAATTACTACGATTGTCAGGGCCTTTTAGAATGTCAGAATCTTTGTTTATTTAAAGTGAGAGTTGTGAAAGGGGGTGGGAGAATTGTACCTCCAGTAAAGAGCCTCCCCAATCTTATTTTCACCGAAGGTACGAAGATTTGGGTAACAATAGGTACTTCTGAGATACAAAACTGTCTGTCTATACCTGTATGTAATGATATACTCAAATCTATTTCTGAAGTGAGTACCTACGGACGATTTCCAATTGCTTCAATTCTCACTTTTTTCGTTTGTTTTATTCCACATTTAGCCATCTCTTCATATGCAATCTGTGTTGGTAGATACCTCGCTCTCACCGATTTTACCGCCAAACAGCAGTGTTTGCATTGCTGTGTTCCGGTCTTAAGGAAGGCTTACTGCCTTCCTTTAAACTAACTGGATAAAGTAAAATAATATCTTCAAGTCACAAGGTTGGCTACGCACTCGTGTAATACTTGTGTATAGGCTGTATACTTGTGTATACAAATGTCTGTAGGCTGCGGTGACGCTTACTGAAGAACTCTAAGAATTCTTTAGGGCCCAAAATTAGAATCATTGTTCACTTGAAGTGAGAGGCCAGGAGGGGTTGGGGGAATTGTTTGCTGCCAGTAAAGTTTCCCACTCTTATCTTCATAGAAGATCCTTCCGATCTTCTTTCTTCTTCCGAGCTTTCGATACCAATATTGCTAAGAGGTATACTGTCTGTAAATCTCCTCCTCCTTCTGTCTGTGGTTTATTATTTTTGTCGTATTGATTATGTGAACAAAATCAATATATGCACTCCTTTCTTATTTAGAGCAAGTCCTACAGCATCAGATATAGGTACCTATCAGTTTCGCAGTAATTAGTGAAGTCAACGTCTTGAACTTAAGTCAAATTTAAGTTTGATTGAGTAATTTTTTACAGATATGTAAACGTTGATATGTGGCCATAGGTGCACATTGAAGTAATAAGTACAATGTCAAATCCGTTTCTATCGCTCTTTTGAAACGAATCTCTCAAGATATAAATACCATAGTCAGAACGTGAGTAATTTTGAAATCTGTCAAAATATCTTTGTGTATACTTCTACGTAACTATATTACCTACTTGGTAGAATTAAAACTTTTGTTCTGTTAAAAGTACTGCAGTACACTTACTGCTTTTCATATCCGATATGAAAGTTACTTTTTAATAAAAAATATTATTTACTGTTCATTTAATTAGATTTACTTTTAAGATTCATAATAAATATCGATATGATATTGTCTTTGTGTTCAGTATTGGTCTGTAACTCATTATTTTATTGGTGTGTAAAGTTGAAAATAAAAATAGCCAGCAACAAATACCTACCGTAGAACGAGCGGGGTCACTTTAACCTAACCCCTCCTCTACACTACTCGCGAAGTTCCTCGGCGAAGTACTCGAGATACTTTGGCAACAGTCCGAAGTGCGACACTACACTCGTTCAACTTCGCGATGAGCTCATTCGCTATAAGGCGCCGACAGTCTGTGCACGTTTGTAATGAACGCTCAAGTAGCACTTGAACACATGACATTTATCATTAGGGTCCCAAATAATGGCCTCCGCTTGCAGAATTTCCAGGAACAACATAATTTGCTCCTGTGACCACTGAATATTTGTGTCCCGCGCAAAAAAAATGAGTACTGCAGTGAAGTCGGCCGAGTAGTGTAGAGAGGTACTTCGTGCAACTTCGGGCCCTTTGACTCGGGCGCAAAAACCGATAACAAATGGAAGTCACCCGAGGCGAGGTAAACTTTGACGAGGTAAGCCGAAGTGTCTCTCTACACTATCTTATTCGGCTTACATCGTTCAACTTCGCGAGTAGTGTAGAGGAGCCATTAGTGGTTATTTTAACATCGCAATCAAGGGTATAATATATATTATTATGTATAGGGTATAATGTACTCGTATAGTATAATATTGTGTCGCCATTCCATACATTTTTCTATCGTTTTGATTACGAAAAAAATAGACGCAAGTTGTACTTTAGCATTATTTAACCAATATATCGCCAGTTACTCCTTAAAATCTGAGATACCAGTACCTGTGCAGGATGTGAGTGTCTTTGTTAGGATTTTATTTCCACAAGCGGGAACTTTGAATTAGTCTTATTAAAGAATCCGAATCATTTAGACGGACCTTTTATTACTATCTTAGTGTGTCTTACGATTGTTAAAGTTCTATATCTTAGGATTGTACATTTAATACCTACCTATATCATATAATATCAGTGTACATACAGCAACAGATCGACCTACTCAAATTTGTAAAAATACAAAATAAATCCATAACTATGAGACAATGAATTCCAAATTGACTTGATTTGTGAAGGTTGATCGGATGCTTTGTGTAGCTAATGCCCTATATTTCTAATAAGTACAGTGACCTCTGTCGCGAGTAATCAGCACATTATTTCTAGTAACATGTTTTATAGAAATAGATGTCACAAGATGTTATGGAAGTACCCAAAAAGTATAACGTAACATTACTAAAATGCAACAAGACCAGTACTCCTATGGCGAAGCTATGCTCTGCGTTTGCCTCCACTACTGCCCAGGCCTGCTAATTACCGACAATCATGCCCAAGATATAATATGCAAGGCCCCAAGAGCTGACGACCTACAGCTGATGATTCATTTAACTATGACTAGATGACTGTAGGTAGACAAAATCTTGATTAAAAAATGCTACACACTAATTGATTGCATCATGGATTTATTTGTCCTATAGGAGATGGAGCAAGTTAAAAATAAATAACGATTTATCAACAAAAAATCTTTATTCATTTTAATATCACAGATAATATGAATCACTAAACGTATTCACATATATTAATATTATGTGCCGCTGACTCGACGAATTGGTAACGTACCTGTTCTAAAACATAAGTTAATATTATTATATGAATATATTAACTAATTAGTAAATTATATTGTCGTTCTCCATCAGCTGTCCCTCAATAGGACCTTCTGAACCAAAATTAATCTAGAAAAATGAGACCCTAACCACTTCACTATCATTACTGTTGGTATTTACAGTTAGATAAAGACTTTTATTGATAGTTTTAACTTACCGACAGCCTAGATACTTATCCTTCATTTAAGTAGGTCGATGAACGACGGTGAATAACGGCGCAGTGAACTCTTGATGCGAAACGTCATTGTGCCTCCGCTGATGTAGAATCTAAAATTGAGGAAACAAAAATTCGGTACACGCCCTACATTCGAATTCTTTGTTGCAATTGTTATAGCTTTATTACTATTATTATAGTTTTTAAGTTGATGTAAGTAAATGAAAATAAAAACTTAAAATTTTTTTAACACATGACTGCTAGTCATGTTCCTCGAACGCCTCCTTTTTTTAATAAGAAAGAAATATAGCCCATTTTCTTTTTTCGAAATATGTATATATTATCTTTTAATACATTCCGGGCAAACCAGTAAGACACCATATTTTTAAAAGCATAAACGTTAAAAGCATCATTGCATTTTTTTACCTTTACCTTAATATGACCAGGCAGTTTTGTTAACTTTCGACAATTTTTGCTATTCTCATTGTCTGTCTCTTCGCATCTCTTTCTCTCTTATGAAAGATAACAATGCAATATCAGCAGTTTACCCAAAATTAATAATAAAAACATATTAATTGAATTACCAACTGATTAGTTCTCAAACACTTGTAGTAATTACAGTATTATTTTATATTCCCTCAATAGTAAATCCAAGGAAGCTAGGTTGTGGTTCGTATTAGCCTTAGGAAGATACATAAAACGATAGATCTTAAGCACGTTTGTAAAAATGACTAGCAATATTTTATTAGATATGAATTGCAAAAATTGGCACATACCAATAGGTTAATCTGTCGTTTTGTGTGAAATGAGCTAAAAATGTAAATCAAAAAACTATCGACGTGACAAACTGATTTCTGCAATTAGCGTGCATATAAAATGAAAGCTAGAAGTTGAGACTGAGGTACAGTTTACTACTTTTAGCTTTGGAGCCTTTATTTAGCTGTACGCGAATTTAGTTTCGATATTTTAAGCATAATAACTACGTCAACAGTTTTCTGAGTAGAGTGGTTCAAATTTTGAGGTTTTGTTTGTTTGTCTATAAAACTACAGGAAAGGGACATATATGTTTCTAAGTTTGAAATAAACTAAATGCATACTAGAGATGTTAACTGATCTCGAAATCAATAAAAAAAGTGTGGGAAAGTTCTTTTTAGTATAATCCTGTGCCAATATAATACTACTAAAACTGACTTGAAGAAAACCATAGAAAATTTTAAGAAAAAAATTGCACATTTGAATAAATGGTTTTGTTGTTGACCACACTTAAGTCTCCCAATGCATAACTTACCATGGTTGAATTCAAACCATCTTGTTGATATCACTAACACTCACTAACTAACTACACCCACTTTACATTTCTACACTGATTTCTATTACTTCTGAAGTTTGAGATATTTTTCAAAAACAAATATTGCTTTTCTGGATTTTAACTGCTGGAAATAAACTCTGGTTTCTTCACTTACAACTGAGAACTGTCTATACAATTTAAGTCTTTGTGGGCACATAACACAAACACATAATTATAAACCTGATGGCACATTTCAGAACAGTAGCACAACAGTGACTAGTATTATATGATTTATGAAAGCACATTTTTAGTTCACTGACATTCACTGGTTGGCTCAGACACAAACTCACTAGGTATAAAAAAACTACAACTCAAGTTGAAATAATCTATTTGCAAGTACACACACTTACACTACACATCACCTAACATACACTGAATATTGATACACTAAAACACAAGTTCATTAAAATATACACTTATAGGGTACTAATCAGTTGATTGCTGGAAAAGTCTAGCAAAATACTAACTTGGCTAGTTAAATAATTGCAATATAAAATTATTGCTGGTCACTACAGACTGTGACTTTATAATCACTTCACAGATTAAAACAATTTGTGATCTTCACAAAACTAAAAGTTACAACCACCTCACATCACTCCACATCACAATCATGTTGATAAAATAATAATGTTATTATAATCTTTAAACATTCTGGAAACTTCAAAAACTTATCCTAATTATGTAAACACAAATAAGAATATAAAACTATTCGCATAATAATCATGTCAGTTTTAAGCAGAGCCACCTCGAACCACAACAATTACAAGGTGATCTTCCTTAAGACTTTCTTCTGTTAAATTGTGACAAGTCCTTTTTAATAGTTCAGTAGAGAATTGACATGGAGGGAAGGAGTACAAAACTCCAGTGGCTTCAGTCTCTTTGTTTAAAAGAGAAATAACTCCAGCAGCTTCCTTTTGCTTCAAGTATGATACCAAATTTCTCATGGGCCTGGTTTGAATACTCGAATCCTCATTAGTAATAGAAGCTGTAGAACCAGCAACACCCAAAAATATTGCATGTGAGCTAGATGTGGCAATGCGCTTTTGAACATCATCCAGTTTTGGTTGATCTAAGCGCAGTCTTTGAGTAATTCTCAGTTGGTTTTTGCCGTCTTCATCTTTCATTAAACTGTCAATGATTTCAGAATCACCATCTGTGAGATGGAATTTTGTTGGGAATAACGAATTTTTAAGGATAAGTGCCCCATTCCAAATTGTTGAGGCTTTACGGACAACTTCAGGCAATGTTCTGGCTGAAGCAAGCATACCCCCACCACGGCGAGGGGATCCATCAGAATCACTGTCCGGTGAACGACGGCGCGGAGATCGTGATCGCGATCTATCCACGCCAGGCTCACGTGAGCCGGAACGACGAGTGCGGCCTTCATATTCACTATCAGCTGGTGCTCTTCTCCATTCTTCATCACGGTAATCGCCAGTGCCATGGTAAGTCCCTCTGTATGCACCACGTCCACGCCCGCGGTGCCCACCTCTTCCTCTATAACCAGAAGTCCCATAGCTATACCCGTCTTCCCATGTTCCCTCATAGCCTTCATACCCTTCTACTGGCCGGCCATCTTCTCCTACTGGAGGAGCATATGGCTTGGGCCTATATGGGCCACCATTACCAACATCAGCAAAATCAATACGTAGACGCCTATCTGGGCCTCCAAGAGGAAAACCTCTCATTTCTTTGACAGCTGCTTGAGCAGCATCAATCGAATCATACAAAATATAAGCATGAGCCTCTCCTTTAGTATATTCAATCTTCTTTATAGCACCAAAACGGTCAAACTCCCTCTCAAGTTGAGCTACTGATGTCCATGGGCCAAGTCCACCCACCCAGACCCTTGTTGTTGGGGTAGCCTTACCATAGCCAATTTTACATTGGAATTTTCCAATATACTGGCCTGAAAGTTCCACTTTAGCTCTATGAGCCATATCCAGTGTTTGATAACGAACAAATGCAAATGCATTACCAGTACCTGGGGGTGGACGTTTTATATCTATATCTTCAACTATACCATACCGTCCGAAAATACGACGCAATTCCTCATCTGATATGTTGATCTCTAAATTACCAGCAAATAAAGTTCTTGTAGCTAGAGGGTCATCTTCTGGTTGTACATGATGCAAATAATTAGGGAACTTATCCTTTTTGTTTTCCATTTTTTCGAAAGGAGGATGATGTGGGCGGGGCATGTATGGACGGGGCATGTAGTGTGGGTGTGGAGGATGGTGCATAGGTGGCCTGTGATGCATTGGAGGACCATGTGGCCCAGCCATGGGGTATTCATGCATTGGAGGACGAAAATCTCTGTGATGAGGTGGCACAGATGGTGGGATGCCATAAGCTCTGTCATCAGGAGGGGGTCTACGTCGTTCTGGAACAGGTGACCAAGCGTATGAATAAGGTCTATCATAATCTGGTGGCGTAATACTCCGTGGCCGACTTCTGTATTCAGAACGTACAGGCTCATAAACGGGATCAACAATAGCCACTTTATCATATAAAATAATTCTTGGTTTTGCATGTTTAGCATCTCTTGCATCTTCAACACTGCGGAAACAGATATAAGCAACCCGTTCATCCAGCTCATGAGAAATCTTGATGCTGAAGTCCCCGAACTTTTTGTATTCCCTATACAGAGTGTCCTTTACAATTTCATCAGACGCTTTAGGATGTAAGGCACTTACACAAAGGACTTTATAGTAGGGTCGTACTGATTCCTCTCGAACATCTCGAGAACGGACGTAATCATCGCGATGAGGGGACACGTACCGTCCGCGAGGGCTTGGTGACCGCACTCGGCGACGTACCCTTTCAGGGGTGACGCGTTCGTCCGAGCTGTCATCGTACCTTCCGATGCTGCTGCGCGTCCGCTTAGACCGCGGCATACTATCCCTCGACGAGCTTCGTTTCATGTTACGAATTTTCACCGTTATTCGATCTCTATCTCTATCGCTACGCGGTAATCCAATCATGAAAGCTCAGTCTGATGAAGCACTATCTGAAATGCACAACATTACACGTCACTTCAAAATGTCGTCTTGTTCCCGAAATACAGACTCACCACTAACTCACAATGTAATGTTACTTCTGTCTTACCACAACAAACTAGCGAGTCTATTTCGCTTGTCATATATAACTCCACGTTAGCACACAAGATAAATATCACGTTTCACGAAAAGTTTTATAGCGTCACAGTCACAAGGTTCTCACAAGAGAGTAGAAAATGCAATGCAATTCAACATGGACGCTATGACGATGAGTGGGTCGTAATGCTTAAGGTTTATCAATCCTACGATCCATAGATGAAAACAATGTTGCAAGATGCATTTTACTCAAAATACTACTATTGCCATACTGAAGTTATAAGACAATTTAATTAAAATTAAAATTTACAGAATATTTCAAAGTTTCGCTGAGGTAATCTTCTGTTATTAATCCTTTGCCAATTAAGATCTTATAATGAATAAGACGATGGCTTCATATAAAATATAATACAAATGATAATTTTAATGACTGATTTATATTATTAATTACAAATTATGAAATGATTGTATTAATATACTATAATTTTCTACTATTTACGCATTGACATAAATTTATGACGAAATTAAAAAAAACATTTGTATTTATTTATAACAAATATTTAAATAATCGCTATAAATAGCTGTTTAAAAACGCCAAAAAGTAGTTTGATAAAACTACATTGTTAAAAAAAATGTTGTCCATAATGTAAAGAGCAAAACTTTTTATTAAATCATTTTATTTTTAAACAGTGTCTTGAAGTATCTTTCGTACTTAAGTTCTCTATAGTAAACAGAGAGGAGATAGTAGTAACACTGACCATAAAGCAATTAGTTTGATTAGAAAAGATGAAATGTTTTTAATTTCATAAAAATAAATAAAACTAAAAATATATTAAAATAAAGATTACTCACTATATATATGAGATATAATTCAAATAAATAATTTCTTAAATTATTGACCTACTACTAACTACTATTAGCGTCATGATACATCGAGTGTCAAAACTGCCATGGTTAGCTGTAAATTTTCAATACGTCAGAAAATATCAAATTTATTCTAGAAAAATCAAATTAATTCATCGTAATAAAGCTTTAGTATTATTTTATCATAGCAAATACATCATTTGAAAGTAATTGCATAAATAAACCTTATTATATTATTAAACAAGTAAATTTCTGTTGCATACAAAGAACTTAATTAACATGATTTAAAGTTCACTTATGTCACCCGAACCTACAAAGTTTATTAAATATTTTTGACTCGCTTCTAAAATAAAAATACCTACACTTTGCATTTGTTATGTCTTAGCATTATATTAAATTAAAATGGATATTGTAATTCATGTAAATAATCAATCTAATGGCAGAGATAAATTAGCGAGGTTTGTGTTACTTGTTGTTTATTGTATTTAGGAAAGGCTATAAGATAAATAACTATGTAGAAATATAATTTTGACTACCTATTTCCAGGTTAGTTCAGTATACTAGTCGCTTGATTTGGCATCAATTGGAATCCAGAAATGCAAATAAATATTCTGTAGATAGAGTGAAAAACTTGGAAATCACTCTTAGTTCATTTAGAAAAAGTAAGTTACAATTTAATTAAATATTTGTCAAGAACTCACCATAATTCTTATTCTCCTTAAAATTTCAGTATTACGGTTGGGACGTTGTGCAGATATTTGTTACTCAACACTGAATAGCATGAACATAGAAGATCCCATATTGAGACTTACGTTAACAGCAAGTAAACTGGCTCATTCATTGTTTCTTTATGCAGATCATATAGTGTGGTTAGCAAAAAGTGGTTTTATAAAAGCAGACACGGACAAATGGAATAGAACTGCTAACAAATTCTGGTTGTTATCAATCATAGCTAACCTCCTACGAGATTTATATGAAATACTGCACCTTTTAGAGCTGAACAAAACAGTGTTTTTGAAACCTTCAGAATTACTCAACAACTCAATAAAAGGCTTTAATTTTTCAGCTAGTTCTAAGTACATTATTGCAATGATAACTTGCCATAAGGACATTTTTATTGATACACTGAAGAATTCTTGCGATATATTCATTCCATTGACAGCTTTAGGTTTTACAAATCTGAGTCCCACTGCTGTGGGCACTCTTGGTGCTGTGTCATCTTTGGCAGCATTGGTGACCATAGTCAAGCCAATTACAAAATTAATTCCAGCATAAATGACAACAAATATTCAGATATATGAATAATCTTGGTGATGGAGCAATCATATTTATCTATGCTTGTGGTTATATAGGTGTAATAAATATATTTTTTAAACTGCATTGTAGTTTGATTACCAAGAAAATAAATTATCATAATAATAATGAAATCATACTTTGCATAAAATGGGATTGTGATGGGATATGATACTTTAGGATATTAAACAGAGAATGGAATATGAAGTTTGTAATGTATTCGTTTTTATGGTGTAAGGTTTTGTGTTGAATAAACAGCAGTTATGTCTTGTCTATAAATTATTTATAAAGCAACAGGTCAATCTACACAAATTTGGTCAACAATTCACAATTGATTTTATGCTTAAATTTTTTAAATTAATATTAGTGTCGATGGGTATAAGTATAAATGAAAAACAGTTCTCTCATAATTTTATATTGATCATCTACTTCATCATAAATGATTAAAATATTGTCTTAAAACAAAAGTAAGCACAGTCAAACAAACAAATACGATAGTATTACCATACAATAGTATAAAGAATTAAAAGCAAATCAGCCTAATAGAAACTTACAGTATGAGCAGATGTGATGAGATCTATTGACCTACAACAATAATAGTTTTCCACAAGTAATAATTACGGTAAGTAATTATGACTCAGATAGAACATTGTATTTGTAGGTGCAAATAGCATCAGAGAAACTAGTAAACAAGAGTGATTGAAACCAAAGTTTGCCAAACTCGAGTGTCATTCTGAATTCAATGTGTATTAGTTCTTGCTGGCATTGTGGTGACATTCAGATTATAGATTTATGAGATTTCATACAATGTCATTTATCCTACTCATGTAGCCGTTTAAAGAACTATCTTCAGTACCTACTTTCTTCAAAATAAATGAGATTAATTGATCAACCTTCGCTCTATAATAACATACATATAAGAATATTATTAAAGTAATCTCTTTAAATATTTCTCAAAATGAACTTGTAAGAAATAAATTACTTACTACTTGAGTAGCAACCCATTTCTATATGACTGAAAGAATGCTCTCCTCTTCTATTTGATGTAATCCTATAGAAGGATTAAGCCGCCAGCTTGTATTACTCATTGTATTCTGCTTCGAAATCCGGTAGTTATAGCTGAGGTAAGTCGAGTAGGCAAGTCCGTTAAGAAAAGCGTGGGTAATAGGTTAAAGTAATAACCGTGAATCATCATCAGAATACTTTATACGTAGCTTTATAAGTCGCAAAATAATACTAATTGAATAATAAAAGCACACGAAGACAAAACAAAACGAAATATCCACTATCATAGATTCAAGTCAAACGAAGCGAATGATTTTTTAGTTTGACGTTTGATGTGACATGAGTTCTACTTTGTTGCCAGTAAAAGAAAAAATAAATAAAATCAACCTGTTGATCAATTTATTTTTACAATGTTTTTATAAACGTTGTTATATAATTCATTATTTAAAACGTTTTTTTAATTATCTAAAGAAAAAAACATTGATTCACTTTCATTGCTTTGGTTTTCTATTTTATATCATTTCATTATTTATATCATTACTTTATTAATTTAGCAACATTGTTAAAGAGTGAAAGTAAAGCTAGGAAGTAACGAAAGTTAATAATGTTATGATTATATTTTTTATTTAATATCCCATGGTAAAATCAATATTTCATAATTTAAAATTAAAAATCTTGATAAAAAATTTTATTTGTGTAACGATAGGCCCAAGTTCGCCTGTCTCTTTTAAGCTGGTCCATTATTCAATATAATAAATTAAAAAATATTCTATAATAAAAAAAAATCTTTTAGACTTTTATTGCCTATGTTTATTGTTAACCAATTTTAACTAAAAATAGTGGAAGAATTAGCACTTTAAACTTTTCAAAATAAATGAAGTTGGTAGAGTAATCGGAGTATAAAATCTATTTCTTTTATTAGTCTAAAATTGACAAAAGCGTACATGCAGTATTCTGTGTTTTTGCTATTTCCAATGAAGCTAAGGCAGTAATCTGTCAATGTCAAAAATATAACCTAATTTTTTAATAAGAATCTAATACTTATCAATTTCTATTGAATTTAAAATCGTTTTTTTTTAGTTGACGTTCCATAAAAATGTCACGAAATATCGCCGATACTGCACGAAAGCTTTTATTATTAGGTCAATGTGTGCCTACTGTTAAACAAAATGCTGCTAAAATTAGAGTAAAAAGATTGGAACTGGATCAAAATTTACTAATGGTTTGTATTAACATTCAAAGTATTGATTATCAGTTGCAAATAATAGTAATAGTTTATTAATCTAATGCAAAATTACAAAAACTCAATAAAATTATTAGTAATTACAAATAAAAACAAAAAGAAAATCAGAAAAGATTACACCGATAGGCTAAAACGACGAAATACTGTTGAATGAATGATATATAGTACTCATTTAAAATTTCTAAGGCCTGCCTTAACTTTGGGATAGTTAACAAATAAACTAGGTTACCTAAATTAAAAAGAAAATATATATAAAATTGTTTACTATTTTGTTTCACCTATTATTTGTTTCTTTCAGTATTTTCGAAAGGATGAGTTTTACTACTGCCATGACCCAGATAAGAAGTGCAAGAATGGTGACATAGTACTTATTCAAGTTTTACCACATAAACTCACAAAGCTAATTACTCATGAAGTAAAAGAAGTAGTCTATCCATTTGGTGATGTTACAGATCCAATTACAGGCAAAAAAGTAGCTAAAGAAAGATACAGAGAAGACATAGAGAAGCAGACAGAAATATATGGAAAACTAGATTCAACATTTGACTACAATAAAGCTCCTCCTAGAGGTTGGCAAGATGGGAAAAGAGATTTTACATCTAAACCCACTTACACGAAGTTCCATGTATTTGATGAAAATGATCCTTATGCTATTTGATTTATAAATGTTACATAGGTAGTTATACATTATAAGAATACTTATTTAGCCTTTGCGTGTTTTATTTAGTCATACATATAACTTCTCTTAGTCTATGTGGTTCTACATTAAAATCTTGTCAATGTTGAACATGATGTATAAAAGATTTTGGTTTTGAGTTTCTTGGAAACAGATATAAAATTGCCCTTTTATGGGAGTAAGTCTTCTGAAGTTAAGAAACTGTATCCTTGGTTCTTTTAAATCATCAAACAAAAAAATTATGAATATAAATTTGCTATTTACAATTTAACACAAATGACTGATGACCCTGACAAACAGTTGTATAAGATATATTTAAACAAATAGGTCATTGAGTGTCCTATTTTAATACTAGTCTGCAGGCACCAGATGGATCTTAAAACTAAGTATATAGTGGGTTACACTATATTATGCAAGCCACCAGAAAATTACCTACGAGATAAACTGATGGTGACATGAGTTCCAATAACACCTAGATAGATAATGTTCTTGGGCAGGATTCCGCAACTAGACGACATTCTTGGCGCCAATTTTATGTTATCTGGATTGTTACTCCTATTTCTTTGCCAGCCCAGCTCCTCCAGGAAACGTAGCAAACCCCTAAGATTTGCTAGTTACCTCCTGAATTGACGTTGGGAAATTTCAACTTCAGGACAGTCCAAGATGAAGCTCTGTATAGTGGGCTGTCATGATACTTAGGGTGAACAAATGTTTGTTGAGTAGGGTATATTCCCACCTGTGTATATTCCCACCAGTGACCGCAGCTGTGATCGATGGTGAGTATCGCTTCTTCTTCGTTCATCGACCTGTACCAATGCTAGACCACTATATTTGGTGTTCCCTTACTGTGTCTTGACAAAGCATATCTTATCGCCTTGCTTGCGTCAGGGGCAGGATTAGTTCCGGTCTAACGACCCTTGCCCTCGATCCCCTTTTTGCCAGCTCGTCGGCCGCTACAATGGTTCGTATGCCACTATGGCCTTTGATACATTGTAGGTACTGTAACTTCATTTGCTGAGTTTACCTCTGATAGCCGCTGGTGACACTCGTAGATCGTAGTCCCGAGGTCGCAGTCCGCCTCTGTAATGCAACCAAGACCGAGTGGCTGTCTGAGAGTATTACGATTGTTTGCGCTGCCGTTAGTATGCCTATAAATTCTGCCTGAAAGACTACGGTTTGGTTTACCAGGGGCTATAAATATAGATTAGACATCTATCTATCATTACTTTTGTGTTTCTATACATACTTTTATCCTTCTGTAGTTGTATTTTTGTCGAAAATAAACTCTACCGGTATTTAATTTTTTTATTTAATATCTACTACTGCTCCCAGTTTTGGTTTCTTTGTTATGGCCTCTTGAAGAACTTCAGTGCGTGAGACAAGGGGGTTCTCCAGTGGTTAAGATTGTTGAATCTGACCCCTGTTGCAGTCGCTTCTGGTTTTATGAACAGGTGTAGTGGCGGCATGTTTAGTATTGCCTTCAAGGCAGCTGTTGATGTTTTTTGTATGCTTCCGGTGGCGCCTACATAGGCCAGTCATTGCATCCTTCGTAATTTTGTCTGTACGATTGTTAGTTTTGTAGTCTAAGACTCTTTTAGTGATTGTAATGTTAATTCCTTTTACCATATCCCTGTGGGCCCCATGTCTGTACTGGGATGCAGTTATGCTAAAAAAGGTAGGTTAGGTAGGTGCCTAGGCACAAGACCTTGTTCTGCAGCGGTTCTCCAATTTTGCGACCTACTGCGTGTAATGCTGATTCGGTCGATTTACCTTGGCTGTAGGCATGCTGTTGTTTCCGTGTGGGGTGGAACCTAAGAGTGCAACATGCCGAGTACCCTATCGTTAATTCCTGTCACATAGCCTTTTCAGGGTTTTGAGTAGGAATGAGGTAAAGCTGATAAGTCTGAACAGCATTTTCACCATGAATTTGCCTTCCTCAAGCGTTTTTTGTATTTGGCCTTGGTTGCCTTGTAGCAATCACAGGCCCATCATCCTTTTTCCGGTATCCACTAGTTTGCCTTTTGGGCTCCGCTGGCAGGTGTTGAGAGTGGGCAGGATTGGTGATATGATTGCACGATTGCATTTGTTAGAGTACTTACCTGTTTCTCTATTTCTTCTGCGCCTTCCAGTTTAGTTGGTGGGACTGTTTTCGATAGGGTCTAACTTAATCGATCCTTAAATAGTAATTTGCTGTTTTTTTTTCGATTTTGATCCGTTTTTTTTAATAGATACAGTGATTAGAAGTTTATAATGTACTGTTGTAAATAAACATTTTTTTTTGCGATTACATTGTAAACGCTGGATGAACCCGTCGAGATAGACCAAAAAACTGTACTACAGTATTGTACATCTAAAATAGAATACAAAAAAGTCCGCGATGGACTATGTCTAAGATAAGTAGTTTTTTTTGGCGGGTAGGCAGACGTAAGATGTTGTGCTCCTAGATTATTCTCAAGTATTTCTATAAATTAATCATATTTTTGCATTAATACTAGAATTGCACATACCTGCAGGTGACTACAAAATTTCATATTATATTTAAATTTACAATTGCAATGTAAGACTCTAATGCAGAGAATGAGGGAATTTGAGCAGTATCTCGAAGCTGCAAAATCTGAATCACCTCAAGCCTGCAGCCTAACTCAGCTTAGTGCTGAGTTCATTGCATTCAAGGAACATAACTGGGGGATTTTGTCATCCATAAAGTTGCAGCTGTCTGAACTGACCAAAAGTGTCGATGTGATTGAGAAGAGGCACAGAAGAAAATTCTAGCTGTTGTCAGGGTTCCTGACCGTGAAAATGAAAACAATCGGCTGGTGGTATCCACAATCCTCCAGAAGCATCTGGGCCTCTCTCACATTTCACAATCCTCATTTAGTACCTGTCATCCGCTTGAAAGCGGTAAGAAGCGTCCCTTAATTGTGCGTTTCACTGATACTGCGGAGAAATCGACTGTTTGATGAAAGAGATCCTTACTAAAGGTTATTTCCTATGTTTTGTCAGAGTTTCTAACTCAGAGGCGAAAATCCCTCTTTATCAATACTCATAACAGATTTGGTATCTATAACTCAATTAAATTTTTATTTCTTTTCCCTTATTTTTGTGTTATTAGCTGTATTATTATTATTTTAATGTTTTATGTGCATCTGTATCAGTTCTAACAGTCGCATCGAATAACTAACTCGACCAGAGCAATTGTATTTGGCACTTTCTCGAGTAGGATCTCCTTAAAAATAAATACGCTTCGTTGCCACCTACAAATACAAAAAGCCAACGTAGTGTACATGGAGGCTCTAAGATAAGCAATTTTGTTTAAAGTAGGGATAGGGAAGCCGGGACGGGCCGGTAGTACTATATAGGTATGTCACTATTTTGTAAAAATTAATATTTTCGTAGTAATTATTTTAACTTCTTTGAATTTTTATCTCAGATTTCTGCAGTCTTTGTATTACTAGGTAATCACATAGTATTGCTTTGCGACATATATGTTGCTACCTATCTCTTAACTGTTCACTGATATTGTCGGTATACTGCGATCTGTAGGTTTTGGTACCCCCAGACACCTGTTACAACTTTTGGTACAGGGAAAAGTACTAGCCTACTCTGGTTTCTGTTTAAAAAGATATTTACCTAATTTACCAATAAAATAGAATCCGTATGAACACAATAAGAGGGAGTATAATAGTTGAAAGTAAGCCGTAATAAGTTACTGACTTCTTCTAATGAAATATGATATTACATTATTATGTTTACATAGCGGTTGGTGTAGAACAAATAAACACTAAATAATTGAACAACAAAATTGCACAAAAAAAACTTTATTCGGTCGAATAATGGCGGTGGTGTTTGGCATCAGTCCTGCGCCAAAAACTCTCTTTCGAGCGCAGCGCCCATGAGGTTCCAAGAGCTGTCGTCGTCGCCGGGCGGCTCGTCGTCTGAAGGGGGCGTGGACGGTCGCGGTCGCTTACGAGGTCGGTTTTCTTCATCTGCGAATAAATAAAAACCTATTTTAAAACCTATTTTTGGTTGAATTATTTCATTTATATTCATATTTTTTGACGAAATTATTATACGGATGAGGCTAAGCCTATATGAAACTGTTTTTTCCAGGGCGACGTCCGCATGAAGCATGGACGCCTCGAAGGCTTTGGTCAGTTTATCATCCGCCTGCTCTATTGAGACACAGCAGTGCGTACCGATGCTATACTGTGAGAACACTAAATGTGACTATATTCTAATATGTCAATTTTGTTACCTAATTCTGAATCACTGGAAGGGTCTTGTTCTCGTAATCTGTAACAAATTTTCAAAATATTTTTTCAATATCCTAATTCTATATCTTTGATGATATCCTAAATAAGCGAATAGATGGTAAAAATATATTTACCTGTCCTGCGAGGACGTGTCATCATTCTCTACAGATAGCAACCGATCCTCCGGAGGGTTTTCTTCGTCATCTAGATCATCTTCTTGCGGTTTTGATTCGTCTGACGAACTCTCATCCGATTCATTGAAGATGTCTTCTACCTAAGACGCAATTGAAATAAATATTTTTAACATTTATATTCTAATTTCATTTTTAACAGTGATATAATAACTAATCCGGTACTTTGTATGTATGTATTTTTTGTATTAAAACCATTATTACTTATTGGCCTTTGCTTATCACAATAGACGTCTGCCATTAAATAGGTCTCAAGTATTTTACACTTGGCTAACGATGACTTGTCGCACATTAAAAGGGCCACGCCATGCAGACGGAGAGCCTGACCGACTTCCGGGGTAACTCGGACCCAGAAGGGAGTTATTCAATAACATTTTGCCACATATTACTCTATAACGGTACATACAATTTTAATGTTTTGAAACGCAGTCTGCGGATACGTCTGCATACGAATTAACTGCGTCTCGGGAATTGTAAAAAACTAAACTATTATCGGTTAAGTTCATAGTAAATTACCAGATGTCGGAAGAGGTAACTCAAATATAACCATATATCCATCCGAAGCAGCGCAGTTCAAATTCAACAGGTAAGGGATTAAAAGCAACATCCCCGTCGCAAAGTTACGCGCGCTGCGATGGCCGATTAAAGATAACGGATTTTTTGGAGATCTAAAATGTCAATCTCAGTGAACAATCTCCGCCTACGAAAAGCGCTACGATTGATAAGATGAAGTTACGGGGCATAAGACGCCAGGCGCCGGTTGTCGGTCGTCCGACTCCCGCGGCGGGCGCTACGAGCGCAGTGCGAGCGACCCACCTCGCGGTCCATGTCAGCGATGTCGTCGCTGGAGAAAGACAGCAGCGGGTTGATGGTGTCCATGAACCGGCCGGAGGGCGTGCGCTTGCGCAACGCGGCAGCGGGAGGTGCGGGCGCGGGCGGGGGACTGCTGCAGTGCGCCGGCGGCCGCCGCTTGCTGCTCTGTGGACACACACGTCGGTGTACTCCGCTGACTCGTCGCCTGGTATTTGCAATGTATATAATACTTGTCTCATATACCGAAAGGGAGATGAATTCCCATAATCGCGAGTGTTATAACAACCGAAATTAATAAATGACATTGACTTGAACAGGGTTGTTAGATACATGATGTTGTTGATTTCAACAGTAGTGCATGCAGAGAACTGGTGACCGCCAGTTACTTTACCTGCCCGCCCCTTTGCAACGGGAACAGCCGCTCGTCTACTCGCTCCCATCGCTCGGCGCACGTCCACAGCCACTCCGGTGTCACTACGTGCAGCTTGTTCGCTTTCCCCTCGCCCATGCGCCTGCTCGCGTTCACTTTTGCTGTACCTAGAGAGGTTAAGGTTTAGAATCGGAAATACATACTGTAAACTAGTTACACAAAAATACTAATATACTTAAAACCGAAAACTATTATTTTCATTAACTATAAATATGGAGAAAACTTTATACAATTTCTTAATACAATTAAAAGTTCCTGGGAATCATATCAGTTATTCTAACCGAAATTATAAGAAATTATTGATTTCGGTTGTTAAATATTAATTAGCCGAAATAAAAGAAAATGGGGGTTTCCTGTGTAGATTTTTATCAATGTTGGTTAAATAAATTATTTATCGAACCTTAGATTTCTTGAACTGTGCGTATACTTTGGGACGATATTATTCTCGATTTAAAAATACAAACTAAAACTTAGTGATTTTTAGTTGTATTTTTAAAAGTTTCAACAATTCTACAATTGCGCGTCACGAGAAACCTCTCCAGTCTACACCGCAGAAACGCCCTCGGTTAATTTGGACACTGCCGATAAATAGAAGCGGGAGCACCTGTCCGCACGGCGACGAGGTGCGTGGTGGCGTCGGTGTAGTCCTGCGTGACTTGGGCGCCCAGGCCGCGCGCCACCAGGTAGGCGCGCGCCGTGTGCAGGCGCTGGTGCGTGGGCACGAGGCCGCTGAACACCAGGCTGGCACCCGCCAGCACGCGCGCCTTAACCTCCGGGATCACCGCTTTCAGGTCCGGGATCTGCCCCGTCGCGCTCTTCTCGTACAGATCGTAGAAATGTCTACAAAGTTTTTAGGAAAATTTTATGTAGACGCTTTCGTTTTAGATTCGAGTGTGGCCCGCGATCTGGCGCTCGGGTCGCCGGTCGATCGTTTGTAAGGGCTGAAGTAGTCTTTTTGCGATTGTGTTGACGCTTTTTACCAATACGGGTCGTTGATTATATAATTTTATATATATATATATATATATTATAAGCAGTGCTTGCGACTTAGTCCTAATCGAATTTCCAGACCGGGAATCGAACCCGACCTGTGGCATTCCGCTCGATCAAAGTTGTTGTTAAAAAGTCGTCAGAAGTAAATAAAAAAAAAATTGTAAGTTTGCACTAAATTTGTTTGTATGCTAGATTATTTTATTTAAGACTAGAATTTATAATCAGAGTCAACAGCTAACAAATTAATATTTATTTCCGTAATATTTTTTTTTTTCAATAGACAACTTCTAATAGACACTTACTTGTGTATTCTTTTTAGTATATCTTCCAAATATATTAAGTAATCATCGGGGTCTTCGACCTCTATCTGCCCATCGGAGTTTTCAACCCATTTCGGCTCTTCTATCTTGTCTATTTCATCTTCCTCCTTTTTTTCACCATCCTGTGGCTTTGTTACTGTTTCCTTAACATCACTATTAACTACTTTATCGTCGCTAGCTTTACTATCATCTCTATCTTCATTCTTTGATTGATCCTTTTCACCTTTTTGATCAGGCTCTGGATCGAGAGTAGGCATTTGTATTACAGGTTGTTGAATGCCATTTTTCGCACTGACAGGCTTAGATTTCTCTTCTGAAAATCAAAATTGTAAATCAATAATTCGTTTTACATTACCATTCGTTTTCACCCTAATACATTTCTTCTGCTTTCTTCGAATTCATCCCTAGCAAATATTTAACAACCCAGAAATCAAATTATTTACTTGCTCTACCCACTTCATTATCAACAATACAATCTTGTCATCATAATATAACAATTTTCTCATTATTCATATACTCTTTACTTGAATGATATCAATAATTTAATGTTTTTGTGATCCTCGTATCTGTCTATCTTGCAAGCCTCAAGGCAAGAAAGTCTTCAGAAGGATATAATATGCTGTATGGATTATAAGTATGTTTACATAAAAATTTAATATGTAACTTGTATCTTAATCCAATTTCAGTTCAGTCAGCGGATATTTTTTAAATATGTACCATAACTTACAAATAATTCATTGGAATAGTGCCTGAGTTGATGGGCCTATGGCGCCTTCCGTAGTGTCCCTATTTTGAGCATCTATTGTTGTAATTTCGATTCCCACTCAGGACAAACATTTATATCATAAATATTATGTTTGTTCTGTGTCTGGGTGTTAAAATATAAATTTAAGTATCATATTTGTGATTCTTATGTTGTCTGATATCCGTAATACAAATTATCACACAGTCAGGTCAATGTATGAGATGTTGGGTAAATTTATTAAAATAATGATTATTTCACCATTGCCGGGTAGAGGCGGCGGAGCGTTGATATCCCCGGTGGACTGGAAGAAGGAGTAAGGACGCACGTGAATGAGATTGGAGGCGTGCCGCCACACATCCTCCCGGTCATCGATAATGCACACCATATTATCTCCACATGGGAACAACGCCCTGTAACATTACAGTTAAGCACTTTATAATTATAGCAGTATAAACATTATTTTGACTTATGACATAGAAGCCTTATATTTTTTAAAGTTAAAAAAAAAGTTAAAAGTTTTAAAGTCTGCTACTTTGGTTGATAGATCTTTTAGGCCTGAGCCTCATGGTTCATATAGCAAGTGTGACATTATAATTAAAGTAGTAGTATATTATATTAGCATACTAAGGAAGTAATTTAGTACAAATATTAGTTTAGTAGACTCACTTTAGATTAGCAGATTTTGTTCTTGCATCAAAACATTCATCTCTAGACAATATTCGATGTGAGAAATATTTCTTCTCTGGGTCCAGCAGGTCTGCAATAGCATGAGCATATTGTCGTGCTCCAAATGTGCAGACATGCAGCTCATAATTCCTGGATGCAGACTCAAGAAACTCCTTCGTTTTTGGCCTCAGCCTGGTGTGACACCAGCGACCTGGACTTCCTGGTCCACGTAAAAAAAAATGTAGTACTCCCTGTAAAAATCAAATTCTATAACACAGCTGTATATGGCGTTAGTTTCTGTGTGTATTTAATGATGGACAGTGTTTTAACTTTGACATTACCATTTTGAATTAAATTCCTATCCTAGCCAAAAATAAAATTAATGCATATATGCATGCACAAAGAATTGGAATTGTACAAACCAACTCACTTTCAAATTTGGTGGTATGTTGTCATTAGTAGTGTGTACTAAAGTTTGGTCCAAATCAACAAGCAGCACCAGTTTCTTGTCTTTCAAGAGACGATCAGCATCTTCACGACCTAATTTCTGTGCCAGTTCTTCTGAAACCTAAACATAAGATAGTATAGTATAATAGATATCAGGTTATATCCCTATTTAAATTTAGATAGTGCACCATCTCTACTAAACATTAAATTTAAATAAGATTTGAATGTCAAACATGGTGTTGTTTACTATAGAGGTAAACATTGATCTCTATGGTCAATCTTTTAGCTAATATAAAACAAACATTGTTCAAAAGGAAGCCAACTTAAGAGTGCTTGTATTCGTAGTAAAATTGAATAAATATATAATTACCTTGAGCTCGGGTACAGAGTGTACCATAGGCACGACAGCTACATCGCGTTTTGGACCTTCGTTTGAGCGAAGATCGGCACCACACTCCGCACACATATCTTTCATAACAGTTGGATGCTGACATGATTCTATCTCTGCCAATGTTGATCTGTAAGGTAAATTAATTAGTCATCATAAAACAGAAAAAGGAATATTTAATAAAAAAATGATTGGTTATTGCATAAAGTGAAATAAAAACAATCACAATAATAACGATCTAGGTATGCTTATTTCTTAAGTTGTATGAAACGAAACGATGTACATTAATTTAATTTTGCCGCGCAAATGGATATAGCGGAGAGGTTATGAATGCCATCCAATACAAGTTCTATTTAATTATCTAAACTAGAAATAATTATATCATTACCACAAATAAGGTATTAAAAAATTTCAAATTAATATTTTAGGATTTACGAGCATGCTTTCCCAATGACGTCACTCACCCAGGCTCTGCAACGTCTCCTTCCTTCACCTTGATCGACGATATGGTACCAGCACGCACCGCTTTGTATTTTTGCAATTCATCGTTGTTGCCTGACGAATCGTTGTACAAAAATAATATCTGACCTTGCAACACAAATGTACCTTGTTTTACTTTCCACTTAATCACTTTAACAGGCTTTTCAGATGGAACCAAAATAGGCATAGTTTTGTCGGCCATCTTGAACGGAAATTGCAGCTTACTTTTAGAATACTGGCTTACTATTGGCTAGTAACGATAAATTTTGGCGGTTATTTGATTTTAACCAATAGCAAAGAGGATAGACAAAAATCAATAAGCTCTTTGGTTGCAATTTTATATTTTAAGTCGGATATTAGACTATAGCATTCATGATTATAATGCATTTTATCAAATTAATTTTTTTTTGTTAATTGTATTCGTTTCATAAAGTCCAATACAGCAAAAATATTTCTGAAAGAAATCTATATGTAATTAATTTGAGTAACATAAGTGAAAGCAAATATCTCGAATATTTATTAAATGTATCACATGATGAATATATTTTATCTGTGTAATTGACACTCGTGACAGGTACCAGGTACTAGTCTTGTTGACAGTTGACATACAGCAACAAAACAATTTTTGTAGCAGTAACGAGTTTTGATAAAATATTAATTTCTTTTTATTTCTTTTGCGTAGAGTTAATGTTTAGTTATTTGTTATAATGACAGACGAGAATATTACTGTTAGTGATAATTCTGATTCAGATGAAGGTGTAACCCCGGAGTTGAGAGGGTATTTGAGTAAATGGACAAATTACATTCATGGTTGGCAGGATAGATTTATTGTATTGAAGGATTCGACTTTGTCCTATTACAAGAGTGAATTGGAAAGCAATCTTGGTTGCCGAGGTGCCTTATGCCTGAAGAAAGCCAAAGTTAAGGTAGCCCAACAATTTATTTACACTTATCATGATTGAGCACTAAAAAAATTTGTCCTTGCTGTGACTTATTTCCTTACTCGATGATTATTGCATGAAATGGATGAAACTAACGAGATTTCGATACTCGTTGTGCGCTATATTTATTCATTGCTTGTTAAGTACGTGATTATTGGCTTTTCAAAAAAATGTTTTTGTTTATATACTTTTATGTTTGATTACAGCCTCATGAATTTGACGACTGTAGGTTCGATGTGTCTGTTAATGATTGTGTGTGGTACTTGCGAGCTTCCAATCCCGAGGAGAAACAACAATGGATTGATGTTTTGGAGTCATTTAAAGTGAGTTTAATTTTTTTCTTAGGTCTATTGGTAAAGATATACCCATAATTAATATCCATTGGTCATTTAACCAGCAAATTTATGTAGTTTGCAATATTGCATCAAAAGTACACATCAAGAGTAATCATATAATTTTGTAGAAATTTCCCTCATGGCTGGCTGGATTGGCATCATGGCTTTATTCTGAAGCAATTATAAAAAAAACTTGGTATATTGTTAAGCAGAAATTTTAAAATACATAAATAACTCCAAACAAGATGAGTAAAGAGATTACCAATTAAGATAATGATATCAATTAGTGCTGTCTGTTTAAAAATAATGCCAGTCAGAGACTGATATTATTTTCCTGTTTGTAATTTATAGTATTATATTTTTAATTCAGTTGTAATATAGTTTTATATGAGTAATTGTCAATGACATTTATCTTATCTGTTGAAATGTGTTTTTATTGAGTGTATGACACATTTGTTGGTATCTTTGCTTTATATAAATATTAACTTTTATAGAAACAATTCCTAAAATACTCTCATATGTAATTGAGGTCATGGTATTTCAAACTTTC
This sequence comes from Heortia vitessoides, assembly GCA_020976665.1. Taxonomy (NCBI): domain Eukaryota; kingdom Metazoa; phylum Arthropoda; class Insecta; order Lepidoptera; family Crambidae; genus Heortia; species Heortia vitessoides. The sequence goes on from JACJUM010005602.1 coordinate 5,721,993, forward strand.
AGGTAACATACAAGAAATAAATATTTTTTTTGGCTTAGTTTAAGAATTTTATGGAACATATAGCTTTTCTTTGTTCAGGTGGAGTCTGGATATGGTACTAGTTCAGATAGCAGCTCAAATGGAGGTGGATTGCGCAGACATGGTTCAGTCACTTCATTACAATCAACAGGGTCACATGGTAAATAGAATGCTCGGTCATGTTGAACAGTCATGCTAGTTAATCTATACTAAAATAGTTCGTTTTATTTGCTTTAAGTGTTAGGTGTAACATTGGCAGAATATGAGTTTTATTGTTTAACAAAATCCATTCATTTTCCCATGAGGTACACATCATGCAAAGGTTTTCTGCGTTGATACCTCACTTTCACCTATTTCTACTGCTAAAAAGCTGTGTTCACATTGCTGTGTTCTGTTGAAATGGGTGAGAGAGGCAGTGAATTTACTGGGTAATTTGATGTAATATCTTCAAATATTTAACAACATTAGCAATGCACTAGATCATAATAGGTTGTAAAATATTCAATTCTCGTTAAATTCTTTTAAGAATTTAGCGAACAGCAGAAACTAAGGAAAGTTATACTTGCTTTATACTGTATTAGTTTTATTTTCTTGTAAATATTTAATTAGTAGTGAATTTGCAGGAATTAGATGAATTTATTTATTTTAATTTTATGTACTGTTCTGAAAATATTCCTGTTAATAGTTAATCAATGGGTTAAGTTAAGATGTACGTTCCTGGGGAATACTTGTTATCAATAAATAGTTTTATTAGCCAAGACATTTTTCCAGGTCGCACAACTCGACATCTCACTGATAAGATTTCAGAGTTAGAGTCAAACAATGAATTGCTGTCAAAGCAAGCACTGCAACTGCAGCAGTACTTCGACTTGTGTGTGTCGACATACCCTCAGATCAGCGATGATGGCAACGAGGCTATAGATGCCGTCAAACTTGCCGAGGGTAAGTCTGTTGGTAAGCATAACTTGTTTTTATTATTAACACATTAATTATCTCACTTTAAGTTGTGTAATGTTGCAGCCAATGTTCAGTAGATCTTTTTTGTTTTCTTATAGCTTATTTACAATAGCTATAAGAACACAAAAAAGAATTATTACAATAGGCGGCCCTTTGCATACAATACACTTTCAATGATTCTTTTAGTCAGTTTTTTCATTGAGAAACTATCACTGTTTGGTAATAGTTAGAAGTACATATTAGGTGTACCTAAAAAAATAATAACAAATAGATAAAGTAATCACTGGCTCCTTTAATAAGAACATCAGAATATGATAACAGTATAGCTTATATTTTTAGGGCTATAAATTTATATGTTTAATAAATTGCGTTTTTAAATTTTCATTTAAACAGTAGTATTACTAATTATTATGTGTAGTTCATGGAAATTATTATCAGTTTCTAATGACACATATCGGGACCCTTATATCTCAGGCGCTCTGTATGATAGTGGCAATTGCTACACTCCTACTGCTCCTTGAAAGAAATTCAAGATTAAAATGATAGTAGCAAAAATAGTTACTGTAATGATATAATATATATGAAATATTTTATTTATTAGATATGAAAATATTTCAATTATTTTCTTTTTTATATAGGATAAAAAAGAAAACATATACACTCATTTGCAAAATTAAAAACGGGAGGTTTTGATTTTAATTCTTCTTTAAAAAAATATGGTACCAAAATGATTCCAATCATTTATACATGTTACTGGCCGGTTTTAAAAATGCCGTGGTATTTAAAACATTACGTTCTAAATTCAAATTTTCGTTTGATACATATAGAAAACCACATTTTATCCTACATTTTTGGTGCGAAGTTCCAAAAGATAATATCGGTTTTCATAACTTTAGTCAATTTTTATGAATTTGTTTCATATTCTTGTCAAAGGTTCCTTTATTGCTGTTTAGCTGTTTCGATAATGTTCGAGATAGTGGTAAAAGCTAACAAAATTATTGCGCTGCTCGAAGAGGGTTGCAGCCAATGCTTCGTGGCTCAGAGGGTAAGTGTGAGCCGCTCGACGGTTCAAAGGACCTGGCAGCAGTATCAAGACGCTAGTTCCGTCGAAAGAAGGCCTGGTTCTGAAAGAATACCGTTTACCCAACCACGGGATAATAGTTTTCTTATGAGTCGCGCATTGAGAAATCGCAAGTCTTCGTATGTGGGCCTTAAGAACAACCTCGAAGAAGTAAGAAATGTGCATATTAGTCTATGGACGGTCAGGAGGAGGCTTCTCGCGGCCAATGCACACGCAGTCATCACCCGGCCCGCGGCCCTAAGTTACTCCGTGAGGACAGAGTTGCCAGGCTTAGGTTTGCTCGAAATTGTGAGTCATGGACTCAAGAAGACTGGAATAGGGTATTGTTCTCCGATGAAGCCAGGATATCTCTGTTCGGTGAAGATCGACGTCGGCGAGTGCTATGAAGACGAGGAGAACGCTTTGCAGAGGCTTGTTTTGAAGAAATCACACCTTAAGTTGGGGGCTCTGTTATGTTTTGGGCAGGAATAAATTCAATGGATCGTACAGAGTTAGTCTCCATTGAAAACGGCTCACTGACTGGACATTGATACATAACGGAAGTTCTAATTCCTAATGCACAACCCGCATTGGCCGCTTTAGGCGTAGACTCAATTTTTATGGACGACCACGCTCGCGCCCACCGGTCTGGCGATGTGGAAGCGTATGCGCAAGAGGTCGGCATTCGTCGTTTGGATTGGCCAGCTCGAAGTCCCGACCTCAATCCTATAGAGTATGTCTGGGACGTTCTGAAACGACGCGTGAGATCAGTACAACCGGCTCCGCAGACCGCGGAGTGGGAACGTATTCCGCAAGCAAGTATCCGGGATATCCTCGCTAGCATACCCAGACGAATTCAAGCTGTGATTTCAGCTAGAGGGGGTCACACTCGATACTAAACATTTATCTGCTTTTACTTTAAAGAAAAAACAAACAAAAATCTTTATTAACTTTTACTTCACGAGCATATGCACTACTAGCGAGCATACACTACTAGTGAACTTTAGCATTAAAACCTATAAATTTTATGATAATATTGACAAAAACGATTATTTCCTTATTAATTTACAAAAAAATTGGTTGCCTGTAAAGTCGGTATACGGGCGAAAGTTTTACGTGACAACGACTTTGAGTGGTAAAATAATTTTAATGTGAATATTAATTCGTATAGTAGGAATAAGGATGAAATAATAGTAACAATTTAAAACATTTATTTGTACAAAGAATTATGACGAAATTACCTTCACATTATCACTACACAATCGTTTTACAATTAACTGGCAACGTGTAAACTTGTATGCAGGCGCCTAAGCGAAATAGAAGCGCAAGACATGAACCGGTGTATGCCTATCTCTCTCGCTCTGTCTCTCTCGCTCTTAGGCGGGCTAACTGTGCTCGAGTGGAAGGGACGCGTGCCTTTCACTTTTTATGTCTGTCTCTCTCGCTCTTAGGCGGGCTAACCATGCCCGAGTGGAAGGGACGCGTGCCTCTCACTCGCTCTCATTGTGAGCGCATAACGTGAGCGGAGCGTAACGCAGTTTCTTGAAGTGTCACCCGGCAAACCAATTTATAAGACGTTGTCACGTCAAAATTGTGAAAGTAAAACTACCTATAATTACCAAACAAACCAATAGTAACATTTGGAATGGTTCATTGCGTAGGTGCCCGTTTTTTTTTGCAATTGAGTGTATATGTAGTTTCCATTATATCAATGGCATTAGTCTTATTACTTTGGAGTGTTATTAAAACTTTTTAGATATATATCCTAAAAGTTAAATTTAAAGTAGGTAGTCATTAATTTACAATTCACAACACATGCGAAGATTTTTACATAGAACCTCACCACCGCAAAATAATAATAATAATAATAATAATATCCAAAGAGAACATAATTTAGTGAATGGACTTTCTCAAAAAATGATCTATGCTAAAATGGCACTGTACGAAAGTAATAAATTTTTTGGGATGACATGTTGCCGATGTGAAATTCTGCGACAAAATCCTGTTTACAAGATTACACTTGAACAAATTAAAATATGACAAACTTTTTAATTGATGTTGGAATCTATGTAATAGATATTGAGTTAAAAGTTTACTTTTCCTTACTCCTTGCCTGTTAGGCAACGACCTCAGTCTCCACGCGGGCGAGGTGCGCGCAATGAGTGCGTCGTTCCGAGCGACGTGCGGCTCAGCGCTGTCGATGTTGCAGCATTGCGCGGAACTGTTGCGCAGGCGCGAGAAACAGGCCAGACAGGCCGAGGATATGTACATGTGAGTATGATATCATGCATAATGAAGATGATGACACGTTTTTTATGATATTTATGCTGGGATGTAAGGATAGAATTTGGAATTATCATAAAATAATGCAAAACAATATTAAAATTAGACGCGAAGTGTCAGTTTAGTTTATGTCACTTTAGTGCTCCATTTTTTAAAACTAAAATTTTTGTCTTACATTTTGACCGATTTTATATTCATCATTTTCATCGTCAGAGTAACCGTAGACGTCTATTGTTGGACATAAACTGGGGAGGTTTATGTTTATGTTGTAAGAAAGGGGGAATTTAATATAATTGCTGCGCTGAGCAGGCGTGGTGGCAATCGCAGAGTGTAGCTACGTAACGGGAGTGCTGCTGCCTATTCCCGCCCTGTTGGATTTGGGCTACGCTGTTACGGATGGCTGTACCGTCACCTCTCGGTACCTTAGTCGCTTCCTACGACCGATTTTTTGCACATACAATAAGGTCTACCTTCTGGGTCATTTACCACAGACGTCGGAAGTGTTTTGTTCGCACTATAGTCCCGGCGGGATTTTAAAGGAGGCTCCTGTCCGATTTTTTTACTATACTTGGCTCTACCATATGTCCTTTTCCTACTTTAACCAGAATGTTATTATCCAGGCCGGTGTATTCAAAACCCGGTAATTCTCCTGCCACTAAGGGCATTATACTCTATACCGATTTTCATACACGTTTTGTCCGCCTAAAATTAAAAAGTATTGCGACTAAATAGTTTCTTTAACAATTCTGTTCTTGTTGCACACAAATGACTATCAGTCTTATGCATTGAAAATTGCTAGATTATATAACTATTTATTCACTTTTGCTTTTGGATGGTTATATAACTGCATCTCGCCTAAAACATTGTAGAGATGGCGCTGCTCTTATTTCAATATGAACACTATGGCTCTGTACCATAAATGGTAGTAATGGGTGTAAGTTCTGTTGAAATTATTCTTGTATTTTTTTTACAGGGCTTTGAAGAATCAACTCACAGAGGCAAGGCTAGCGTCTAAACCGGGACCCGACCATGAGGTACGTGGTCATTTATTTTGACTTTTTAAAATACTTAGTGGGTCCTGGCTGTATATCCCGAGTAGCCATGGAAATAATCCTTTACAATTTTACAAATGCCTGGTCTACATTTGTAACATTGTGAAGTAGTAGTTACAGTTTCTAAGTAACTGCCCAAGAGGTGTTAATTTCTATTTTATTTATCTTTTATCTTATCAACCGTTTTTATGTGAGAAGTGACTAACAAAACGGGCTTAATTTCGAATTTAATATATAAAGCTTCAATTACATTAAATTATTGATTGTGTGTGTGTCTCATTAATTAATTAGCTCTAAACGTATATTCCGTTCGACCGTTTTAGCTTGGTTTTTGATTAATGCTCCGCTCCTATTAGTCGTAGGTTAAGTGACTCCTTTTATAGAAGTTATTCTAGCCTTTTCAGAAATTACCTCAAACAAACAGACTGACAGACAAACAAAAATAAAAAATATATATATTCTTTTTTATGTATCGTATATACTTCCAAATGCATTTAGTAAAAAGCACGTTATTTTTATATTACAAACAGACACTCCAATTGTATTTATGTGTATATTTATGTATATTGATTGCACGTATTACTACGATCGTGTACTAATACTACCGGAAACGTGAAAGGTAAAAAAGCAATAATTTAATAAACAGTGTTTAAAGCCATTAAAAATGTCAGCGGTTGCGTTCGCGTGGTACTAGTGCCGTTCAAATTCGTAGGAATGTTTAGCCTCTTAGATTTGCAGTCTGGGATACTGTAACTTTCTATCGGTATATGAGTTTTAGAAATCAGTTAAATGTTTCTATTTGTATAATATGGAGGGGGAGGTAGAGGGAGGTGATGTTTTGCGCTAAGGTCCAATTAGTAACAATTGACACTGGTTTAGTAGTTTTGACGAAAGCACTAGACTGATGTGATTGACATAAGCATTTAATTATTTTTTCGAGATAAGTAGCATAAAGCACTTGTTACGGACAATAGAAAAAATATATACCTGTATAAAAATAATTACAAAGTACAAGTTAGTCTGCAAAAATCATAGTTAGTAAATAGACTTATGATTGACCAAATATTTCATAATTATTTCGTTAATCAAATGTATTGTTTTTTGTCCAAAATTATTTTTTAACATGTTATTGCCATTAATTTTTCGGTCTAGTAATTATCGTAGAAGGGTAGAGTATAAATGTATTTAGAGTTTATTAAATTTAATTGGGTACCAACATCTAATTACTTTCAAAAGAGCATGCATTTTAAAAGTAATTAACGTTCAGTTACACGTTTCATACTTTCTTTTTAGGAACCTGCTTTGAAAGTTGTTCGTTTCAAACAAAATAATGAAATATCGTCGTACTTATTACATTTTTATTTTTATAGATTTTGCTAATAAAATACAATGAAAACCAAAGATTATATAAATACAACCTCTTAACTTATTAAATATTTCCTTATGTCATAGTTGAGATCAGCCCGGAAACCAAAAAGTTTCCTTATCTGATTTACAGAATTCATCATAAATCTTTTTTTTAATTAAAAAAACAAAACACGAATCACAGAGTCACATTTGAACTTATAATCTTGGGAATTATACTTTAAATTTTGACATTAAACTAAATATATTAAATAATCCTTTACCATATTATGCGATTCATATCACAGATATGAATTCACTACATTCCATTACAGTGAAAAGCTTATAGTCGTCTGACGCCGCACTATCACGCGACATGTTTTCTACTAGATAGCTCCTACATATATTACTATAAGGTTCAAATTAAAAAGTGAATATAATACAGCAGTGGTATACGCGCTCGATCAGTAATTCAGATTCAGAAGTGACGCGTCCACGTTCCTAGTCGGTCGCGTTTGTCCGCGCCATTTTTCTTTTTATTTTTTTCCGCGCCTTTTTTAAACGTTTGTCTATTTTTGTGCTTTTATCTGTGGCCTCGTCTTTATAATTAGTTTGTATGTGTGGTGATGTTTTGTGTGCATTTAGTTATATTTTAGTTGTTTTATCAACAATACAACATGAAGTTTAAGATTTTCAAGAAAAGTATTCGTCAGGTGAGCGTCAAAATGTTTAATCAGATGTTTCAGATTATTCATTATTATACTGACTTTTATATACCATCTTTCAGTACTTAAATAATATTTTTCTCTTTAAACACTTATAACATTAAGCATTTATTCATTAATCATTAGAATGTTAGATTATGATTATGTAGATAAGTAAAAAAAAATTTTTTTTTTTTAAATACACTTACTTTTTGTACTATGTGGTTACCCAAATTTTTAATTGCGTATTAAAATATGCACCTATTCAAAAAGATTTTTTTTCTTCAATGATTTATCATCATGTTTTTATTTATTGGAATTGATGAATGTTACTATTTCATAATTATTTTATGCTTAATGCCCGGGTTATTTCACGGTTGTTCAAATACGAATGCTAGCGGAGCGCTGGCTGGACAGCCGGTTTGCAATGTCGACATTGCATCCACGGTGACCAGGGTCGGCGAACCATACCGCCGTGACACCTTGGGAAACGAGAAATTCACCTAAAGGCACATGAATGCATGGACACCTATCGAGCCGTTATATAAAAACCTGTGCTCCTGTGTTAGGATGAGCGGTTTAGTTTCATGGGTTACATTTACCTTCTTCCCGATGTATCTGAAAATATCGGTCGTTGTTAATCATACTATGCTTTTATGATATTGTAAGCAATAAATGCAACTTAAATAAGGTAATTCCTAAAAAGAAATCGGTTAATGAAATTGTCATTATTAGTGAACGATTTTACAATTAATTAGAAGTATTCAGCAATGATAGTGAATTATTTTATAAAAACCAAAGAACCATATATTTACTAAAATAAAATTATTAAGGCTGCAATATCCTTAACACGTACTGCGTATACATACATTATATATAATGTAGATAGATAGATCACACAACTATTTGTTTGCAAAGTCTGTCGTTAGAGATAAGCGTATCTTATTTATTTGCAGCATGTTAAGGCTACATGGTTGATGTAGTTATTTTATTCTATTGTTCTTTATAATCTCGACTCTTCGTAGCGATTAGAATTTGCGATTGTGATATTGTCCTTTTCCTGTGTAGTGTGTATGTACTGTTAAATTCATTAATTGGTATTTCTCACACGGCTGTTATGTTTTTTTTTTCTTATATTTCAAAATAATACGTGCAAGATATAAGATTTAAAAAAATATATAATAACTTTAAGTCTATTTATTTATTTCAAGTCAAATATTTTTTATTTCATATATAATCTATAATATATTTTTCTTTCTTTCATACAACGAAATAAACGGTAATGTCAGTAGTGAAGTCAACATCATGATTCATTGAATAACGACTAAATAACGATGCATCATTTCATAAAATAATATATTATGCTCCCATTTATTGTTTACATTGAATTGATGTTTACAGATGCTATGAATCACCCGTACAATATAACAATGATCCCGAAGACTAACATTGTCTCTTTTAACAAGCGTTTACTGGATTTGACATTTGATTTGTCATCATCATATCAGCTATACAAATTCCACTGCTGAGCATAGGTCTCCCTAGCAAGTAGTAATATTGCTCATATTTGCCTCGCCGGGCAAGGGTGGTGACAATTGCAGAGCGTTGTTTACGAGGAGTTCTTGCTGCTCATTGTATTTGAGATGACTTACGACACCTGGCAACAGAGGGAAGAGCTATTTTACTGCCGGCACCCCACGGCCGACGCAATATTTTTTAACGCAACGATATTATCTTATCATCTTAAATCACGATTTTCTAAAAAAAGATGGTTGTGTATTTTAGATGATTGCTATTTGTTAAAATAAACGTTGTATATGAACTGCTTATCGACGTAAATTCTTATAAACAATTATCGTGCTTGCCGCTCCTTTCAATTGCTGTTATAAAAATTACATCACGTGTTACAATTCGCACGTAACCGCTCGTTGTGCAAGTTTGTATGAGAGACGTTACTTTAGAAAGCTCCTTTGTAGTAAAAATTGTATTTTATTTTTTTAGATTTAAACAAAAACATCATATTAAAGACGTCCCTATAATGGCGTTTCTTTATTTTTCGTTCTGTTCGTATCATACATTAATTGGCATCAAAAATATTTAAAGCGATACGGTGAATAAGGTACAACATTTTGCATGTACTAGTATTGTTATGACATTCTTAGTGTTCAGTGTTCCAGAAAAGGGGTTTTGATTGCGCATTTATCTGTGAAACATAAAAACTGGTGGTACCGATGCCTGTTATAGAAGGAAGTGTAGAAAACCAACTGTCTCCGATGGCATTGGAAAGCATTTTCTGATGAGAAACATGGACTGTGTCACATTATTTATGCATCTACAGCACAATATACTAATCTTAAATTTATTTTTTTGAATAGTAATTGCGCATTTATCTGGCGGAATAATAAACTATCTTGAATTTTGTTTCTAAAACAATCTTATTTTTGATTTAATATAATTTTGACCAATGATATTTTACTGATTTATAAACTTAATTTGCTAAATCTAAAATATGGTACACACAGTATTGTTGTTGATATATTAGTCTCGCTCGACCAGGTATACAGTGCACCGGACAGCTGATTGTTGCGTGTATTTTAAATGAACCAGACAGGTATATTGTGATTGAAAAGTTCTCTAACGTCGATTGAAGGTCGAAGCCAATTGTGTTTATGACATTATCATTAAATGTTTATTTAAAGCGTTGCAGCTTTCTTTTTGTTTTACAACTCACTACAGTATCGTTAGGTCACGCCTAGACCTCTGTAAAATGTCAGTCCTTTTTAAATGTTTAATTTCTTTCTATAAGACCAGGTCGATAACAAAGCATACGCATAGTCCGCGTGATAGCGTTACCGCAGCCTATAGACGCTCATAATATCATAACGCTTGTGACTCGAAGGTGCCTATCTTCAAGTCACAAGGCACGTCACATAAGTCACATTACCTAGTAATTTCACTGCTTCTCTCACCCTTCATACCGGAACAGAGCAACGCGGGTGCTGCTATTAGGCAGTGAAAATTGTTGAGCGTGAGGTACCAAAGCAGACGACCTTTTGTATGTATGTTCGTTTAGGAACAGAGTCAAACCAGGGAAAAAGAAGTGAAGCCTTAATTGCCAAAAGCCATTGTGCAAATAAAACAAAAGTAGACGAAATGATAAAAATTATCTGAATAACGAGAGTTTGATTGGCGGTGAAGCATTACCGCTGGGTCAGATGTCCTTACGCAAACTTGATTGGGCCTGCGTTCATGTAATGTAATATTTTATACTGGTCAATTACGTAATGTTCTCGCTTCAATCTGGTTCGTTTACAAAGGCTTGACCTGTAATAAAATGACCTTCTGGCTTCTGCAAGGAACAACGGTGCAGTAAGTATGCACATTGTATGATTTTAAAATTGCTATTAATGTGGTTTGGTAAGACATAATTACCTTTGTATATGAAATTAAAGTCGGTTCGAAAGGATGAAAATAAGATGAATACCATATTATTTTTATTATTTCGAATTCACATCTTGTCATTATCATAATTACAGCCATAGGAAGTTCACTGCTGGACATATGCCTCCCCAAGAAAGGGGGACTTTTGCCCATAATTGCCGCGCTGGGCAAGAGTAGCGCGCTGCTTTCGCGACGGAGATCTTGCTGCTCATCCCCGCCCTGTGCATTTGAGCCACACTTGTTTCGGATGGATATACCGCCATCTGTCGGTTCCGATACCTTAGTTGCCTCTTACAGCACCTGGTATAGACGGAGGTATTCTACTCTGCCGGTACTTCACGGCTTGTACAAACATTATAATTACATTTTGATGTTAAAAAGTTGTCTCAATTGGGCCAATTGCCATTTGTTTTTAAAAGAAAAGTTGTTTGAACAGCAAACTAGTAATAGTTATTGTTAAAACAATAATCAACACGCGTTAAGGCTAGAAACATTCGTAGTAATAATAATTGACATCGTGCCAAATGTGACCATTGTCAATACCATTGAAATGTAAAAGCGCTGGTTCAAACTAATGCAAAGGTCTATGAACTAGTGGAATTGTTGTCCACAGCAGTAACAGCTTATAATTTTTCTTACGTATAGTTATAGCTGTTAGCGTGTTCTCAAACTTTCAAGGCAATCATCGATTTAGTAGCGTAACGACCATATTTATGCATATAAACGTTCTTTGTTTATAATTTGTAACAGTTGGAATGTTAACTACGAATGTCAGATATTGTTTTTGGTTGTGGCCATTTTTAACAAGTCTCAAAACATAATAAGTGGAAGATCTCACCTTCTCGTAATATATAGTACTACTAATGTTGTATGGAGATAAGATACCATTATGCTATTTTGTTATTGTTCGGAAATGTTTTATTGTTTCATTGTACTAAGTATAAGACCATGATGCAAAAAGCTACTACAAGAACGTGATTCATACCTTAAGCATGTTCGATTTGGTGTAGCCCATTACCGCATACACAGTAATGCTGTAACGCGGTTAGTACAATTTGATCTGATTCATGCGTACACACTAAAATAGATGTTTACGGCTACCCAATGATATATTGTACAAAGCGCATAGAATTTCGAATGCCTTGCCGCGTCGTTATACAAATATGGGCTGCCATTCGGTACGTTTGCTTATGGCAAATGTAAGCTCTCTCAATTATTAAACGATATTTGAAAATTACATTTGTCTACTAAAGAAAGTATTGTAAAACATTTGATCACGACAATTTAAAATAAACATTGAAAAGAGTTGTTTATAAAATAATAATCACTATTCATAAATTATATGTTTATTTAAACTTATTAAATAAATAAATGATTATGTATTTCTAGCTCGCACTCAGTAGGCATTTTGAGTAAGATCTACTTTATCAAGTATAATGTTGCGCAGTGTAATATCTATTTCTAAGTGAAGTTGTAAACAATTGTTGGTCAGTCAAATAAATAGTTAATGTCAATTATACCCGCTATAAGGTACCGGCGGAATAGAACGGTATCTCCGACCTTTAATCACCTTACGACACCTGGTCCTGGACGGGGTACTATTCTACGCACGGCTGTTGCTGTATGCTAACTACAAATAAAAACTAGGTATAAATTATATGACAATATACTTTTTTAGTTAGATATAGATAATAATACTCATATATAATTTATTTTTACTATGAGGAAAATGTGTTATTTACATATTAACTACATATGAAGTCGCGTTGTTAAAAGTACCTGACCATATTATCCGTGTTAATGCGTCTATTATCAGAGTGAGTTCATTTGTTTGCGACTAATGGATAGTACAAGTTATGTTTACAAGGTAGAATACTGTCGGGTGCGGGTGTGTCGATTACTTGATACTTTAATAACAGTATTATATGCTTAACATGTTTATTTTGACATTATGTAACGTAATCACATCGAGTCATCGTATTCACCTCATCCCCCACTCACCCCCATCAATGTCTACAAGATAATATTAGTAAAGCCAAATTGGCTTAAAGTGATCATAATTTCTAGTAGATAGTTAAGCGCTCAGAGAACGTACATGCGTTTGAAACTTTTGATCTTGTGAAGAAGCGATACAAAGTTAAGTGAACGCAAAATAAATCACGGGCGGAAAGCTAGTGAACAATATAAGCGTTGAGTCCGGATGTTTTTGTTAACGTAGTTGTTTCTGATTTATATAATAATATAAAGTAAACAATAATCTAGCCGTGAGGTGCCGGCAAAGTAGAATAGTACCTCCCCCTGTACCAGATGTTGTAAGAGGCAACTCAGATACCAAAACCGACAGATGGCAGTAATACCATTCAAATAGCGGGGATGGGCAATAGCATCCCTGTCGCGAAAGCTGCGCGCTGCGATTGTCAACCCATTTTTTGAGAGAATTCAAAATTGTTTACCCGGCGCGGCAATTATGGACAGTTCCCCCTTTTTTGGGGAAGCTTATGTCCTGCAGTGGGCTTCCAATAGCTGATATAATGAAGCAATAATCTCACTTCACACAGTCAATGATAAAGAAATTAAAATAGCAACTTTGAAATGTTCACGATACAGCCGCCAAAACGCAGATATGTCACAAAAGAGTATTTATTTTATTTTCAATTTAGGATCATGGTCACTACGGTTTGCTCTCCATGCGTTTCTACATTGCTTGTAAGTAGAATGTATTGGCGCTTGTACTTCTTATTGTTTTGTTTAGGACGTTTAAAGGTTATTTCACAATGTGTGTATAATGATCGTGTTCAACAGAAACATTCGCGTGAGTGCATTGCCTAAACATCACACAAATAACGATCGATTTTGTTTACGATTCTTAGAGTTCGAGGCAAGAACCTGACTTTAAATTTTGGCAACTGCACTAAAATACACGCCCGAAAATTTAATTGGTCTGCTTCTACGAATGTTATTTTACCGACGTTGTTTGTTATTGTATATTTAATTTACTTCGTCGTATAATTATTCGAGAAAGGTCATTCCAATGTTTGCATTTTATAGTCTTTTGACAGACTTTCAGAGAGTGAAATCGATCACACAAAGGTGACCGAGGCGACATAAATATGTAAGAAAAAAATATTATTGATTTTGTTTTTTTTTTGTCTATTGTTCTACTGTTAATTACCTTATGCTGTAGATATTGTTTAAACAAATTATAATAACAATCAATATGCTAATGCTAGTACGTATAGTTTTGGCACAGGTGGCCAATTTATAATCTAACATTACATTTAAAAGTCATCGCCCTACGGGTGCCATATTGCTATGTAAATCGTTTGGTGTCCAAAATTAATTACTATCCATCAAAGCTGAAAGGAAAATTAATGTTAACTTTAACTTGACAATGTGGAACATCATCCATCTTTAGCATAATAGTTTAGTTTGATGTGTCTAGTTTATGAAAGTTGATTTATTAATGTTTATAGTTTACATGCTACATACAAACAAACTACGTTTTCTTAGAATCTATAAAATAATCAAAAAAAAAAGTTATTGTTTTAGCCATAGGATATCCACGTAGTAGGGGCTTTCGAATGTTCGCTTATCTCATTTCAGAGAATATTGTTTTTTATCAGTGTTTCGTTACTCAGGATTGGAAATAAAGTAGTAGTCCTTCCTTATGAAGTATTTTCAACATTAGTTGATAGTGACGAAAACGTGCTAAAGACTTCAGTTTATCAGATATCGCTTCGCCTGGCATTAGTCAGGCATAAGTTCTTAGTAAGCGGAAGCTTAGTCCGCTTGGCGGAGGATTACTCCACTGGCGTATGGGTAAGATTAAAGTTGTAGTGAGAATATTAGATATGTTTAATAAAACCTTTAAAAAATGAGATTATAAATCAGCTAGGTTTATTGCTATTGTTAATACTAGCTGATAAAAATGCTAACTAAAATCTTCTGAGGTTAATAAATAATGTAGGCATTTATTGCTTCACCAGTTTATCTACACTATATTATTACAAAGAGGAAATATTTGTATGTAATAAACTCTAAAACTACAAAACCTATTACAAAAAATATTTCACCGTTAATGAGCACATCTTACCAATTAACATATTATTTTCAAATAATTACAGATCCCTAACCTAACCTAAAATGTAACTATCTAAGTTAGATTTATTTAATATATTATATATTTATATAAAATGCACTAAAATCACTAGTTCTTCTTATACCAGTTTAGTATAATCATGCACTTACGTAAATTTTAACGTTGATAAGCGGATATTCTGTATCAAGTTCAAGGCTCGAGTGTTAGTTCCAAAGTATTAATTCAGTTACGATCAGTTCCACTCACCTGGTGTTCGCTAAATACGATGTTTGTGCTAGCGTTTAACCTATTACGCGATCTCGTCATAAACAAGCTTACCAAGTACTATTCGAAGAGGAAATTGTGTTATATTTGATCGGAATAACCGTTCCAACGTTAGGCTTTAGGTTTTGGTTAAGACTTTGCTTATCAAATGTAATTCAAAGACTAAGAAACAGAACTTATTTTGTGATATATATGCATATACGATTATTTATATCTCTATTTTCTTAGCTAAATAGAGCGAATTTAGATACGAAATACGTTAAACGTAACGTCTCTGGTTACGGTTTGGTTTAGATATAAATATTTACAGTGCTCTTTACGAAATTACCATAGGTTTGTGATTTTATCTAATTATATATATTAATACAGTGAAGTCAGAATCTTATTAGTCACGATATCAAACTTGAGCTGTTTCTTTACTTTGCTGCATTCTCTAATGTTATTTAAGGCTGTATTGAGTAAATGTTATATGAGAATCAATATGTAAATTGCAGTGTTAAGATGAGCCTAATTCCTATAAAATGTATGTTTCATATGCTTATTTTCTTATTAGGATACACTAATTAAATAGAATGTGTAATGAAACATTTAAAACGGTTCAATTTAGTCATCATCGTCATATCATCTCCCTAAGAAAAAGGAAATTTTGCCCATAATTGCCGCATGGGCAGGCGTGGTGGCTACAGAAAAGTTGCTGCCTATCCGCGCTTTGTTACATTTAATCTACAATGTTTAAAGTATATTAGACATACCGCCATCTGTCGCTTTCGGTATCTCAGGCGCCTTTTATGACATCTTATTAAGTTTTATTCTAGTCTGTCGGTATATAACATAGTACATCGTATTCGATCACGTAAATGCATAGTAAATTATGTAAATACACCTTTTGATATTTCCGCAAGTACTTAAATGTAATTATATTGTTAGCAAGGGTAAAAAGTGTTTTAGTTTTCGTCATACAATTTAAATTACTTGTCTGGTTTTGTGGTGTCATTGTTTTCACCTATCTTTTTCCTTGCCAGAATCTCGTTGGTCTCCAAAGGTCTGCTGTGTCTTGTGTTTGCATCTCATCCACACGCATGAATATGTAATATTAAATACATGCGCATTCACATTTGAAGAGAATCAGTATAATACTAGCCAGTTAGCTAGTGATCTAAGCTGTGGTTACGACGAGTACGCCTAACCAGCAGTCAAGTGTTTTCAAGTCTGTCGGTTACGCTGCGCCCGCGCACCACTCTCCCTTCCGTGGCCACTTCGCACGTCGCGGTACGTTTACTTCCTGCAATTATTGCATTCTTTCACTTTTGCCACCGGTGTATCAAAAATATATTCGGATACTACTACAATGTAATCCTAATAAAGGGAGGTAAGTTGTATGGCGTCACTGCAATTGACATGAACGGTTGTTAAGCACTTTAGAGCGTTACTTTAAACATTACTAAATAATAATAAGTTTGCTGCTATTTGTATAAAATAAGATACTTTTTTTCTACAGAAAATGAATTTACATAACATCTGAAAGCACTTGTTTTTACGGACATCAGAAAATAAAGAAAATTAGTAATATAATACTTAAATATATACATAATAACGAGGCATAGAGAAAATACAAATGTTGAGTGGGGATCGAACCCACGACACTTGGCATACAGGATGCATTATCTAATACGCCATCGACAGTTCAACGTTAGCATTTGACAGATCGTAAAAAGCTAACGTTGCTTTAGTCATTATTATGGAAGCGGATGTAATTCGCTCTATACACCCCAGTGATAGTTCTAAATTGGTATCTAGCTTTGTTTCTATACAAAGTCACATTGAATAGTCATGATATATTGATTTTAATAATATACACATAGGCTTCATTCCCTCGACGCTAATTAAAATCACAGCGTGTAAACAAAAACACCAATAAAAAGAAAAAACACACCCTATCCTTCTAAAAATAACCTTCAAATGATTACAACCCCATTAAATCTATTTTTGGCTCCATTGGCGCCATAGAATTGTCTATTGACACCTCACTTTTCCTTTCCGAAAATAGCCTACTGCCTACGTCACAACTAGCTAAGAAACTTATAGAACCCTGTGGCAAACTGCTTATACCGTTTTTGAAAGAGGTTTTCAATTGAAGTATAAAATGTAAACTCTAAAAAAGTAGTAGCTTTTTATAGTACTTTCGAGAGTGCGTGCAATAATGCCGATATTCGACAAAGGCTGCGCAGTTTTTGTGCGGTAGTCCGATGACGTCATCAGGCAATAAAATAAACGCGAGGCTAAATCGGCGGTACCAGCGATGATGGGATTGCCATCTGATGACGTCACGTCCCATGTACCACACGTACTCTACTCTACTCCTCGGAACCGATGAGAGTTAGTCCCAGTGTGCATAGCGGGTGTTTTTTTTACAACTGGTGATTTAGTGTTTGGAAGCGCTCCACTAGTATGTTTCATGTTCGTTTTTATTACTATTTCTTTTGTACTCCTTTATTATACGCGGTAAACCATACTAATATTATAATTGCGAAAGTATGTCTGTTTGTAAAGTATGTCAGTTACCTATAAAACTGTAAAGACCTACTTTACAGTTTTATAGGTGGATGTATTGACGAAATTTAGCATGTGGATGGTTTCTACTTTTGATACAGAGAATAAAGCCGCAGAACGCGTTAGAAAGTGATTTAGGTGGTGTTACGGGCGGGAAGCTAGTTGTAATATACATCCATACATTACACCCGTGTCCCATAGGGGTAGGCAGATACCACCATTGGTTACGATCTTGGCATACCTCTCTCGCTTCCCTTACTCGCATTAGTCCTTTCATACACGATCGTTTATTCTTGGTACTCCGACCTGGCCTTTCTTTAATACCTTTTCTACTTGGTTTAGGTATGTACGCCTAGGTCGTCCTTAAGCAATTCCGTTCGCTTCCGTTCTATGTATTTGTGCAATTATTCTACTTTCACCCATCCTTTCTACATGACCAAGCCATCCCAACATTCCTTTCTCTATTGTTGTCACAACATCATCTTTTACCACACATTGATCTCTAGTTGTATTATATGTATGATTTAAGTCTTAGTTCTTGGTGGAGTAGAATAGTACCTCCAGGAGTTGTAAGAGGCGATAGGTGGCGACAGGTGGCGGTTTTTCCATCCGAAAACTCATAGCTCAATTGCAATAGGATGGGGATAGGCAGTAGCATTCCTGTCGCGAAGCTATGCTCGACGATTGCCACCACCCCTGCCCAGCGCGACAATTATGGGCTATTTCTCCTTTCTTGTTAAGGTCTATGAATAGTTATGGCCGTTCCATGGTTGATATGATGAAGATAGTGATGAAGTTACCAAAAGTTCATATTTCAAATAACTAGCGTGTAAAAGAACGACGCTTGTAATAGTCGATTAAGATTTGAATTGTGCTGAATGTAGCTTTTCATGGCCTCATTGGAACAAACGATCTACAGCGGCACACATTTGTGTATGTCGTCATGTGCTTTGATGTGTTAATTTCCTATGAAGCGTAGAACAAAGAATTTACTGTCGTAGCCGGGATTGAATGGCTTAGTACTTACGGCCTTGTGCTGCCGAAAAAATGTCTTGGTTGTTTTAAAACACTCCAAAATGTAAGTTTGTATCAAATCTCAAATCTAAATTTTGTCTAAATCTAAATCTAAGTTTATTTCAAAAATGTATATAATTTTATTTAAAGATATGTATGCTTTCCTATGCATTCATAAGAAAAAATGTATGTTCGTAACTTGTATTAAAATAGAACATAAATAATAACATTATTTTTATATTACAAGTGTGGCAAATAATCCTGACCTATCATAGAGGTCTATAGACGCCTCATTTCACTTCGTATGTAGTCCGTCTCATTTCACTTCAACCTAATTACAATTCAATAAATAAAAGTTAAAATAATACGAATCGGAATAGATTATACAAACAAAAAAGTCATTAGCAAAGGTATAGGTTTGTATTCCTTTTCCCTAGTTAATGCCGTATGATTATTTCTTCTTGTAAACTTCATACAAATTATGGTTTACTTTCATATTAATATTATAGAGTGATGTAATGTCAAACATGTAAAATAATATGAGACTGGCAGTCTTTCTGAATGGCTGTAATAAGACGAAGTGTATGTGTGCAGTGGTCTGGTTAATGTCATACTCATACTTAATACATACTCCGGTCACGTTTATCATCCACGTCACGTATCATGAAGCCAACTGTGAAGGTGATGGAGTATACCAGCTGGCTGAATTATTCCGGGCTAGGATGTATTTGTAAGCTTGTATCAATTATAAAGGAATTCAACTAATAATGCACTATTTTACATACGAAATGGAGTACTTAAAATTGTACGACGAGGTAATGAACGAGTATAATGAGGTTTTTTTTGTAAGCCGACAAACAACATACCGTCCGCGTGATAGTAAACGTTACCTGAGCATACAGACGTATTGTATTATCATAAGGATATCACAAGCGTGTTGCCAACCTCGTGACTTGCGGATGTTACCCCGGAAATTCACTGATAGAGGCAGTCAGAAATACGTAACATTGAGTTACCAATGCTGAAGACCTTTGTATGTTTGTAGTTCTAACTCTAGTTACTCTTTACTATTATTATTAGTATTCATAAATTTGTGTTTTGACTGGAATATGTACTGCTTAAGTGCTCAATAAAGCCTTTTTTCAAAATGATTTATTTAAAGTTATCAAATAATCTCCACCACTTAAAATTCAAGGCAAAAGGAAATAGAAAAGCTCAACAAATGATTGCAACAGAGCGATACGATCTCAATTTAGCAAACTTTACGACTGTACAGCCCGCTACTAACAGTCCTATCCTATTTGTTGCCAAGGGGAGTGTCTAGTGACGTCATCGCCGAAATGATGCCCGCACGCCATAAAGGGGTGCGCCGTTCACTGTCGGGACATAAACTACGACCTGGATAAATAAACGGGAACTGGGTTTTTATATTTTTTAATATAATGACCAAATGGTGTCAATTAACATAGTAACGTTTGAAAAACTTTTTTTAAAAACCTGCCTATTAATGATTTTAGTTTCAATACTTAGATAAAAATAAACAGTTCCGTAACTTCCTTAATAATCATAATCAGTTTTTTAAAACCCCTACCGCACATTTTATTATTAGTAGCAACAGCAGATTAGAATAATACAGAGCTAATTATCATGTACCAAATTTTAAATTAAAATTATATGTATTAACATTAAAAACTTGTCTTCACAACAGCATTGAGTATTTATGGTAGGTTAATAAAAGAATGACTTATAAAATACGTTAGTTGAGTGGTGAGGTAATTATGACAAATAGAAAAAAAGCTACAATTAATTAAACTCAATAAATATTCATCAGAGAGCTGCCTTGAGGATATTTACTAGTAAGTTCCGAAACAAACATACACACACTCTTCATGAAGACAACATTTTCTGACTCGTAGCTGGTGATAGGATGTATTATTTCTAGATTCATTATATGGAAATAATACATCCATTGGGCATGTTTTCAGTCTACGCCGGTTGTGCGTATTTAAAGTTTATGTGCTACAATAAATCGGGGCTGCCCTAGATGGCGTAAATAATTTTGTGTAGGTGCAATAATGTTAAATCATTGTGAAGACATGAAAAATTGAATAGTCTAAGCCTGTTTTCATATGACTAGTTCTCTCCCACTACATTGCGAGTACGGGTATTGTGTAAATTTGGACTGAATGGATTCAAGGTCAGTCATGCATTACATACTTCCACATGACTGAACCACTGAAAATCATAATAAATTAATTAAAGATGGTTGCTTTGTCTATTTCGTAAAATATCCTAGGATTTTGTTCCTAAGCTTAAATAAGGATCACGGACCGTACGGATGAACGTGGTTTGGTGTGTTTTGAAGTTTTGAACTAAATAGCTGCGTTAACGTTCATGTTTCGAATAAATTTAATATGATATATACATATATATGTATATTTTAATTAATATTTGAATGTATTATTAAGTAGGTACACCTCAAACATCCATTACCTTCAACATTTTCTCTATCCGAGGCTTACCTGTAATAAATTGGTGTTAGCGATAAGGCAGCCCCTTGTACTATTCTATGCTTTTGTGGTGTTATTGTATTGTTTTATTGGTGAACCAAAAATATTAAGTTGTTATAATAGTATGTATAGTGAAGATAGTTATGTCGGTCGTGAAAAACAAACGGTTAAAACAAAGTTCTACGAGTATGATGAAAAAATAATGTTAGGTTTTATATAACAAATATAAAATATTTACTACAACCTTTCAAAACATTACTTATATATAATGAATAACCTGTATATATTTAAAGATTGTAAGTTGACTTATATAATTCAGGTTAGACTATTCTTTAATTATCTTGTCGATGTAGGCACCTAGCAGGTCTAAACAGCAAATGGGCTACATTATTAAGGTCACTGTGCCACGGCTATTCCATTGTGTTCCAGACACAAACAGGCCATTTTATCGATAGGTTACAATGCGCAGGTGAGTATACTCGTATGACATAAAAGGTCGTAATCCTTTTTAAACATTTCAACCTTATTTAGTAATGAGGTTTTAGTATTAAATTACTTTAGTAGTAGATTGGCATTTGAAGGATCTAGTGACCTACATTCCGTCTTTGCGTCTGCTTTAATGGTTATCAAATTCAATATATAGATGATAGTACTTTACTTTTTCGTATTGTTATTTTACCATATTTTCATCGGTATACCATAGTTACCTCAAGGTCGCCAAACTTATTCACATAATATAGTAGGGTATTTTTGGTAAAGAAAAAACTTTACGACGATGTGAGTTGTTTAAATTATATCATGATTAGTTTTCTTGCTCTCTCTCTATCTGTATAGACTACACTAAGTTAGCCTTTATTCTTCTTTGGGGATAAAACATACCTAAATGTCATTCACTTCAAAGCCTGTCCACCGGTTAAGTCGTGGAAGCGTAAAAAACAGTTCTGGAAGTCTTCTTTTCGTAGGTTCAGGATAAACCTAAATGTCTGACTAACAACGCCCTGCGGTTTCCCCGCGTAGTTCCGGTTCACGTGAAAACATAAAATACAATAATGGTAGTAAGTCTATAACAATAGCTGTCTGCCATTGAAAGTCCTGTGATTTAAATTGGCACAAAAAAGGATGTCGGCAATATTAATTATAAGGAACCTTCTAATAACCCAAATTTAACATTATATTGAAATAACCTTAAAATCAGAGAACTTACAAACTGACTTTGCACTCCAATCAATGTACGATAAGCAACAGATAAATCTACCCAAATCTTTACAGTCAATTTTGAACTCAATAGCATTTATAGGTTAATATCGATTGCGATTTTTTGACAGATTTGGATATGTTGATCTGTTGCTGTGTGTACCCCAACCTTGAGGTCCCTAGACAAAGGACGAAAGCTTTTAATATGCGCGTCTGTGGATGACGTTCACGCAACCAGCCAAATTTCCTCACGCGTCCTTAAGCGTATGTGGGTTATCGTCGCTCGGAATAATTAAACGTTCTTGATTATACGTTTGGATTATACTTGGTAATGGAGTGTACGTAAATTTTAGTGAATGACTTTGATGGTTTAGTTAATTCAATAGTTTTTTTTATATAGGATATGCCTTGTATGCTATAATATAAGTCATTCGAATTATTCTTTTATTTAAGAATATTGTCAGTTATTTTAACTCTTATCGATATGTTGCTGTGCACAATAAGGATAAGTCAATAATGCACCGTCGCAGATGGTGGAAGTTATCAGTACATCTGTTTTATGCAGTTTGTTTGTGATGTAATTAAAAAACTTAAGATCCGTCTAGCTATCCGGCGGCTATTGTTAAATTGTTTGAGTCGATTTATAAGTAACTAGCTTCGCCCGCGACTGTTTGCGTAGACTTTACTTCAAATCGTGCCTCCGAGAACTCTTGATTTGATGTGGTCAAAAGCAGCATGTGTGTGTGTCAGAGAAATCTGACACTTAAAAAAAATATAGAAAAGTAATCGAAACCTATCCCATGAACTATAAATTTATCTGAAGTATAAAGTAATCTTTGTGCTATTTCAAGTATAATCTATTTCTGTGTCGAATAGACCAGCCAGATATTTTGAGATATTTTGCCGTGAGATGGGTTCATACATACTTTAAAAATTCTGATTAAACTTTTTGTTAAAATTGTAAATATATTGCGTTCGAAAATTTTGAGAAAAATGGTTGGAATACACAAAGCTGATCATTAACATTTTTTATACAGGAGGGACCTCACTCCACCCTACCCGACGACGAGTTCTACGATGCAGTTGAGACTGGCTTCGACAAGATGGAGGAAGAGAGTAGGTGTGCGCGAGTGGCGACACCAAGCGTGCATACAAGGGACCAGGTGGACCTGCCACCACCGGCCATCGACAACCGACTCACCGTTCACAATTTGTGGTCTGAGGTGAGATATAGAGGTATATAGGCTCAGATGTAGCAGTTGCCTGCGACTAATGCATCATCACATAAAGGTAGCATGTTTGATGAAGTACAATTTGCCTCCAGTTATTATAATCGACGAATAGTTTATCCTGTCCCAAATGACAGAATTAGTAGATCTAAATTCGAAATTGAGACTACACCAGGTCTACTATATAAAGCCGAAGAGCAGTTGTGACTGAGTAGCTCTCTCTATTCTTTCACTTCTTATTCCTCCTTTCGACTCGTGTTCATGTCTTATGCTGTGACAGCTATATGAATCTGGGCTGCGTTTCCCCTTAATATCAATAAATCATCGAGTAAATTTGCATTCCTACAGAGCGATACGTAATTTATTTAGTTTTAGTCTAATTTATTTAGTATGTTGCCTCTTCCTATATATATAAATTTAACTAGACTAAATTGTAACGTCCTAGACGAACGTACCGTATCCAGGGAAATGAGGTATTATAGAAGAGTTAGGTCAGAAGTACTAAGAGTAAACGAGTTTGTACGAGTAAAGGAAGCGAGAGAGGTACAATAAGATCGCAGCAAATGAAGAGATCGCAGCATCCGTAGTCTCTGCCTACCCCGGTAAGTCACAGGCCTGATGTATCTATGTATGGATTGACGTCTAGACATTATGAAGTAATGGGATGAAATAGTTAACGTTAAATTTTTGGCACCATAACGGACTCAAGACAATCATTTATATTATTTAATATTATTTTATTGTTTGTTTATAGATTGACCGGATATCTACGGAACAGATCCAGGCTGCGTTTGAGGGTGTTGGCGGAGAGATTGGATGGCAATTGTTTGCCGAAGAAGGCGACATGAGGATGTATCGAAGGTAGTGACTGTTTTTTATCTTTTTCATTTAAATTTTAATGCCCTGAATAAATTATAGTTTAAGTCAAAAAGACCAAAACTGTTACCAAAGCAAATTTCGACTTGATTTCAAGTATTATATAAATATTTTTTATTAGCCACAAGAAGTACATGAAAACACAAGCCCGTTTCTGTTTTAAAAGGAATCGTTGCTTTAAAGCACTCGGGCTAGTGCATGCAAAATTATAGCCAATTACAGCGAATGTCTGTATTTTAAATTTGAATAATGAAAACCGACACTCTCGTTTGCGTTACGTCCGTTTTGGACAATTTAAGTAATTGAATTCAATTTGGAAAGCACAACGTCATTTAAATTGCACGTTTGTTATTTACTACTGCCGTACAAAAAGTACATACTATCCGATCAGGGAGGTTTACTTGTTACGTAGGTTTGTTAATGATATACGATTTTTGTCATATGGTAGTGATCCAATCTTGAGTGTTAAAGGATTGTAGGTTGGATCCCTATCCAGATTAAATATTTATATAGTATTTGTATTTGTTCTGTGTATTAAATATATGTATTTAAGTCGGAATCAGATCAATGTATGAGATGTTGTGTGAATATTATTAATATGAACAGCGTGAATGACATTGTTACTTTCCCTCCCAGGGAGATGGAAGTGGACGGCATGGTGATGGACCCCCTCAAGGCGATGCACAAAGTGCGCGGCGTGTCTGCGCGCGAGATGTGCCACTACTTCTTCAACCCGCGCTACCGTTATGAGTGGGAGAGTAAGTACACATTGTACTAATGCGAGTAAAAGAAACGAGAGAGGTATGCCAACATATATGTATGTAAGCGTATATAGCTTTACCATAGCAACGCGTGGTTCCGCTAGTATAATAAAAAAATATGAGAGTATCCGTCAACTGTGTTGATAATCATTATGATCATCATCATATCAGTCATTGATAGTCATCAATTCGTTCATTCAAATCATTGATGACTATCAATGACTGATATGATGATGATCATGATGATTATCATTGCTGGACATAGACCTCCCTAAGAAAGAGGTAAGTTTTCCCATAATTGCTGCGCTGGGCAAGCTGTGCTACTGTTTTGAATGGATATATCGCCACCTGTCGCTTCTGGTACCTTAGTCGTCTCTTACGGCACCTGGTACAGGTGAGGTACTATTTTACTCTGCCGAGACTCCACGACTGCTCGTACCCTACGGCTCGTGTTGCTAATAAGACATTGAAACAATTCCAGCGACCCTAGAGACTATGACGATAGTGGAGGAGATGTCGTCGGACGCCATGGTGTTCCATCAGACTTTCAAGCGCATCTGGCCAGCGAACCAGCGTGACGCGCTGTTCTGGTCGCACGTGCGCGCCGCGGACGGCCACACTTACGCGGTCACCAATCACTCCACCACCAACGCCGACTACCCTGTGAGTTTCTTAGTAATCTGTTTGACCGCGGCCGTTGCCAACGGTCTTTGCTTGCCTTATTCAATTTGCTGCCCTATTTTCTTAATGGATTGGTTATTTTCAACTGTTATTAATCACTGTGACATGATTTGATGAAGAGAATCATTTCTAATTTATGCGTTCACTTTTTTAACAAATTTTAAACGTCTTTTTACATTTTATGTTAGATTTATTCGTTGCTAATTTTTAGGATCTGTTTTAAAGCCGTTAATTTCCGCATTTTTTTTGATTATCCATAAGTTACAAACCAACAGCGTTGGAATTTTTTGTGTCATATTTTCAATGCTTAGCTAAGTAAAGCAAATGATAGTAAACAAAATGATGTATTAATCCAACAAGGTATGTGATCGTCAAATAGTGTAGTATTTTTTATGATGACAATATTTTAGAATATCGGAAATACAACACCCCTAATTTAAATTACCCACCCCAAAAGAAGAATCCGTTTTCAAGATTGACAAAAGATGTTGTGTCAGTATTAAAAAGTTACAATTACTTTCAAATCCTGACACAACATCTTTTTTCAATCTTGAACTAAAATTCAAACCTTGAACTAAAAATGTAATTAAGTCACTTTTTCCTCGGCAGGCGAACGCGGGCGCGTGCATCCGCCTGTTCGTGACGGTGTGCCTCGCGTGCCGCAGCGAGTGGCCCGCCGGCCAGCAGCCCACGCGCGACAACATCACCACCAGCATCGCCTACTGCAGCACAGGTATTGGGGGATACTTGTGTGTTGACTGGGATCATTGACGGGTCGGCGCAGATGGTAGTGATCCTGTCTTGTGCGCTAAAGGTCGTAGGTTCGATCCCCACGCAGGACATTTCCTTATAGTATCCATAGAATGTCCACTGCTGGCTAGGCATTACCAAGAAAAAGGGAATTTGCACATAACTGTCGCTCTGGGAAAGCGTGCTGGCAATCGCACAGCTGTTGAATTAGAGCTATACTGCTTCGAGTTGATTTACCGCCAACAGTCGGTTCCAGTACCTCTGTCGGTCCTTACGACACATATAACAGGGAGAGGTACTATTTATATTATTCTGCCGGCACCACACGGCATATTACAGGACATGTATTTATGTGATGAATATTTGTACTTTTTATGTGTCTGGGTATTATTTATATGTATTTAAGTATCATATCAGTAAATTCTCTGATTTCTGATATCCGTAACACAAGTGCTACTTATCTCGGGGTCAGGTCAACGTTTGAGATGTCTGTCTGAATGATTTATTATTATTTACATCAAGCGTGAACTGCTGGACATAGCTTTTTGCAGTAAGGTGGAATTTTGACCATAGTTGTCTGAGTAGGTGAGGTCGCTCATTATTGAGCAATCTTTTAGGTGCTGGTCGTCCTTGACACAATGTTTCATTCATCATCATCATCATACCTGCCATTGGAAGTCCACTGCTGGACATAAACCCTTGAAGAAACTAGGTTTTTTGCCCATAATTACCACGCTGGGCAAACGTGTTGGCAATCACACATAGCGCAGCTATCGCGACGGAGATGCTGCTGCCCATATCCGGCCTGTGCAGTGGGAGGTACTATTCTGCCGGTGCCGGTTTGAATTTATAACTTATATATTTTCTATTAAGATATACTTGAATACAAGACTAAAATATAGCTTATATTAATGATGATAGTGTATCCGTCTATTAGCAAAATATTTTATCTATTAGCATAATATATAATCGGTCGAGTGTTTTGAATTTATTCTTTACAAACGCACTATAATATAGCCTTTTCACTCGGCGAAGATGGAGTTTTCTAATAGTGAGAGCATTATTTAATTTGGTTAAGTACATTTAGAAATAGTACTAAACTAACTATAAAATATTTCCTCTTTATAATCTCACATATAAAATAACATCGTGTCACAATGTTACTCTTCTACAAGCCATATTGCGAAACGGCTTGACCGTTTCTTTTTGGAAATTTATATGCGAATTTAGTAGATCTGAGACTCGGCTACTATATATTTTTCATAGCCTTAAGTTAAAAGGACCTATAAAATTAAAAAAAAAATACGTTTGTAAAATTTTATAACGTGACATTAAAAATACATACAACCTTAAATTTTACCGTTCTATCACCAATCCCAATATTTGTTCTTTTTATATATTTTTCTAGCTGAACAAAATTTTGCCGGGCAACTACTATTAGTATAGATTTGGATAATGGTTTAATATAACTTGTATAAAGATTAGAATGCGATGTTGCAGTAAACCCGGGCGGCTGGGCGCCGGCGGGCGTGCTGCGCGCGGTGTACAAGCGCGAGTACCCCAAGTTCCTGAAGCGGTTTACCAACTACGTGCTGGAGCAGTGTCGCGGCAAGCCGCTGGCCATGTAGCACGCGCGGGAGGGGGCCGCCTGCCCTGGGGGACGCCTGGTAGGTACACATGTGGAAACGAATCCACTACTACTTTAAGGTTTTTCAATTTTAATTCATTATTTTTCTTTACGAATCGCAAGATCGCCCATAAATCAATTGTTAACTGCTGTACTATTTTTTCACACAAATTGATTTTTCATGGCAATATCAGTCGTTGGATGCCTACTGATAGACATAGGCCTCCCCAAGAATAGAGGAGTTATGCTCTTAATTGCCGCGTCGAGAGAGCATAGCGGTAATCGCAAACAGACCTTTCTGTCGGATATAACGCCATTTGTCTGCTCCAGCACCTCAGTCGCCTCTGGTATAGCCAGAGGTACTATTCTACTCTGCCGGTACTTCACGGCTGACGATTGATTGGAATATAATAATTTTACATTGTTCACGGAAAAATAAGCTATTGTTCGATCTATGTCAACGCGAATGGTGTGAAATAAAGTTAAGTGTCACTAATTCGTTCGTTTTTAAGCAACAGACTGAGTAAGAAAACAGAACGAACAGACATCTCAAATATATCCATAAACTCTGAATCAGGCTCATGCAGTTTTATCACATCTTATTTTTTTTATTGCAGGCCAAGGTGAATTCTATACATTGGAATACTTAAAATTTCGAGTAAACGCATACAGAAGCCTACAGCAGGTGAGGCAGTATTAAACTTATGGTCTCAAACACTGCGCAATAACTCTTTAACGTTCATAAACATTTGAATGACTTCATACGTCGCTCTACTGCACGATTGAAGACACAACTCTAAAATAACTTAATTTGAAATAAGAACACTAACGAATATTAAATGGGTTCTATTTTTAAATTTCGTTTCATATTGTGTTGTGTCTGTTTCAATTCTGTTCTTGTGCATTCTATAAATATTGATCGGGCGTTGAAAAGTTATTTTATCGCGCTTGTCGTAAACTTGCTTTCTGTAACATAGATTTTCTTGAGAACTGGTATGTACATTATACTAGTGTATCTCTATATAAAATAATATATATTTCCATAGGGATATTTAAATAAGAGCATTGCTTTAAGAACTCATAATTGATGTATTCTGTTCCTGTCTAGTCTAGTTTAACCAAATCGAGAAAGAAAGTGTTCTAACCTGCATTCTTAAATAAATAATAATTTTAAAACTACATACTGTATTATTGAGTTATTACAATTTGAAGTTTATTATGCGTCAGATTATGAGTTCGTGAAGAGAGGTCGGTTGTAATGATATTTATTGTCGTGTATTTACGTCGTAATTTTTCGATATGGGTGTATAATGTAAAGAAACGTCGTGCCTCTAAATGTTGCATACATACTTTGTTAGATATAATATAGATAGCACGTAATGTTCTCTATGAAAATTATAATCGATATATCTTTTATGAATCTTGTATTAGTTACGTATGGTCAATCAGTTTTCAAGAAATTAAGTTTGTTTTAATATATGTTATTATTTGTCTTGTTAAATTTTCTGATATGTACAGAAAATATACTTTTAAATTAGATTAAGTCTTGGAGGCTACCATATTTGATTTTTAACATATTTTTCGTTTATGATTTGCAGTTCCAATCATTCTATATAAATCGTTCTTAACTTTTTAATGATGGCTTTTGAGGCGGGATTTACGGTCGGAATTACCCGGCATATTGTTTTGAATAAAATTGTCGTATGTATCCGACAGTAGTCACTAGTTTACAAGAAATTGTCATTTCTTGTTAACTTGTGACGTTCAAGTAAAAAGTGTTTTGTGGGTGAATTGTGCGAATTGAATTGGAAGGAAGAGGTGAGAATTAAAATGGTAGCCTCCATTGCTGGCGCGGCACCTGAAGTAAACAGCTGTTCACGGAGGACGGTGCACGGTGGTGTGTTGCGCAGTTGTACTATCGTATTGCTTCATTATCTCATCGGTTAGATTGATAAAGTTTACGCTAAACGGTTTGTTGTAAGAGGCTGATGTGGGTTCGTATAGGAATTTGGATTGCGGTGCCTTTTTATTTTGCGGTATATTCGTGTGCTTGTGAAACTATGTACTACTGTCACAAATTGTTTGAAAAAAATAATGAGTGTTTGTCATATTTTGCTGTAGTGAGTCTAAAGTTTGGTCAAATTTATCATTTGTTGTCGGAAAGTGCATTCGTTGGAAGTGGTTCAGACATTTTATTTTTCGCACAAACATGAAGCCTGTCTAGTTCTGTTAGTAGTGATTAATATTATATCCATATGTTTTGTGTGAATGAAATTGAGATTATAGAGGCGCCTTTATGTACTCAAGTTTATTTATTGTATTATGTGCGAGTTGATATTCAATTTTGGAGTGTTAGTCGATTATTTTTTTCTTGCCTGTTATTGATACTAGTGTTCTGTAGGACGAAAATGTCGCTTTTTTTGTTCTGGTTGATATAGCGACTCCCAGATTGAATGTTTATCGAATATTCTGTTGTGTTCGCTATTGTTATATTGAGGTTTCACCAAATAAATGTACATTTTATCTGATTATTTAGTCAGCAAACCAAAAGTGAATTTTGATTGCTATAATCATTAGACATTTGTTACGGTAGTCATAAAGTTAGCGGTTCAAATCCATAATGCAACATAAGACATTTTTTTCTTCATGTTTATATCATTAAATTTGTTAACTAACCATGTCCTTTGGTTTTTGTTATTTCTGCTTGTTTCCTATCTTTTTTGTTTATTTATATTATTGTTCTTCAATATACGAATAGTGAGCCTTGAGTCATATATTTCTTTGTAGGGAGACGGCAACAAGTCGCTCAATGCATTTTGTATTTGTTACTGACATTTTGAATGTGTGCGGAGATGTGAGAATGGATTGAAGATGTGAGGGTTATCGATGTGTTCAGTTAGTGTTACGGACCTTTAGCGTTACTATTACATTAGACAGGGTGGTCAAAGTTCATACAATTTACTATCTTCTATGGATGGGATTTGGGTTCAAATACAGTTTAGTTTACAAAGTGAATGTTTTAAATTTCTTTTAATGAAATGACGCGAACTGGTTAGTCGGTGGTGACACGGTTTGAATTGAATATGTAGATATAGAACACTATTATACTGGTAAATGATATCGTTGGGTTTCTTTAACCGAATTAAGGTATTCATACATATGGTCGTCATTTCATCTTTCTTGGATCTTTCTTAATTTATGTTTTTTATTCTATTCGGGTCTTTGAAGTAATGTAATACCTGCGCAGTGCGGTGTTATATTTTATATTTACAAGTGTTTTCTTAACTTTATTATTCTTCGAATGTAGACATTATAGTATGTAATCTTTCCATTCCAACTTAACTGATTTTTACGAGCTCTTTTATAATTGTTCTTCTACAAACTGTACCTAATTTGTGAAAATATGTACAGGTTTCAAATTAATATAGTTTTTCTCAAAATATTACAGTGAAATATAAATTATATAATTGCATTTATAGCAACTGAATGTTGGAATTGTAATAAGTTATATAATGTGAAATATGTTTTTTAATTATTGTTTATAATAAAATGTTTTTCGAAAATCGTGTTTCAATTCAATAACACACAATAGTTGAATTATTTTCTTTATTTACAACACTTAACAATTTCATTTAATTGTTACAAACATAGACATTCATTCAAAAAGTGTTATTTCAGATTTCATTATAGCTTAATTTCAATGCCGAATCATATCGAACCTGGATGTTTCTGAATATTTGAAATAATTTTCAAAATTATTTCAAACAAATCAGACAAAGTCAGATTGAAACTTAAGCAATAATGACAGTTCATTTAATCTATAATATTTGAAGTATTTAGAATACATCGCTTAAAATTTTACATTTACATAGTTATCATATGTGAAAGCAAATTAAAATCATAACAATGGATGTTCACAAATTTTGAAGCGATGAATTCTGGTAGGCAATTTCTTCGCCTGGAAGATGACGCCACATAACACTGGCACCCTCGCATATAAAATTCATAACAATGTATTTTAAACTCCATAGTTATCTGAGGACCAGCCCCCGTAACTCCTTAAGGATAACATTTCAAACATTTCCCTCTTAAAAATAATTAAATTAAAACATTTAATCGGGTTAGCTAAGATGTCCGCGACACCGCAACGCGACAATACTGCTCTAGTATTAGGCATTTCTATTGTAATACATCTTATTAATTTCGAGAGATATTAATAATAAAACCAACATGAATTAATGGTATTTAAATCTAAATCAATTGAGCTAACTATAAAAATAACTTTTAATTTAACTAAAAACGACACGCGGTTAGTCGTAGTTTTACGATTTGGTAGATTTGATACTCATTACAATATATGAGATTGAACATTGTAACCTACAGTCGATACAATATTGAAGTAGCAAAATTCACTACAAGTATAATTTATAGGTATACATAATAAATTGAAAATCTTGCAAATATTGAATCATGAATGCATTTTACACTTTAGACCGTTTATAATATTGACATTGAGCACAAGGAAGCGTACAACTTACATTCTCATTTTTTTTTATTAATTTATTAACTACACAATAAAAGTTCCTAAACATACCAGCGTCATATAGACGAATATATATATGTATATATATATATGTATATTAATAATAGCCTAGTGTTACAAATATATGTTAGACCTTATTCGAATATAATAAATTATTTTAAGAAATATTCAGGTGATTTAATATATTTACTCGTAATAAATAACATTAACATTCATTAAATTGTTAAGTATAAAATGTGTAAACTACGTTATTCAGGAATGAAAGTAAATGTTTTACTGTGTTATGAAATTATATCAAAAATTGAATTTTGATATGATACCGAGGTTGGAAGACCCGGTGAACTACGTAAAGTTTAGTATAAAAATAGGAATTCTTTGAAAGCTCAAGTGTATATAGATGGACCAATTTTTATAATAATAGAAGAATGACTTCGGCAGAAGAGGCCTTGTAGTTTAATTCAGTTTCACAAATCAATCATTAATCAATTTTAATATTAAGTTATCAGATATTATAAGGCTGAATATATGTTTTTTAAAGGGAAATATCAACAAAAATAACTGTAATAAACTGTTTACTTAGTTTAAAACACGCGTGTGACTTATACGCCATGTTCCATCTAAGTACGAAATGGCAACTGCTTTGGTGCTAACTATTCCTGTTTGGGGGTAACTACTATATTTTACTGATATCTTATAACCTATGAAATATTGATACTTATTGCGCGACGTACTCTGACAGCCACGCAAAGAAAATCATAGCAAGTACTCCAAAATAACAGTTCACTTTGAACATACAAAAATAATGTTTAAAATCAAAACTAGGTCTGCCGCGAGGAAAGTTTCTGTCATGGGATGCAATGAGAAGTCTCCTCGAAGTGAACATTCAATGATTTATTTGCCAAATCCATAATATGGCACTCTTATCACGGATTTTATGTAAACACATAACAAAAGTATCTACACCACGAACTAAACACTTACCCGTGTATATGGCAACTATAATAATACGTCATCAAAAGATAGAGGATTACGCCAGTTGTCTATGATCAGTAGATAAAAATCTAAGTATCAGTTACAGTAAATATTTGATCAATATACTCTATTAAATACCACTACGTAAAAAAGTAGATATCAACAATTACAATTTCTGTGATATCTACATACACTAACATGGATATAATATGTAAGTATAAAATAAGCGTATTTTCGGACACATCCGTTAGGCATCTCCCGTGCCCATGTTCCGTTTCAGACTTTAACGTTGACATCCAAATGCAACTTGGAAATCTTTGATTCCCTCGGTTATCAGCTATTTCTGTTACCTACCGTATCCTGATCACGCGACATCCCCACTGAGGCTGTAAGTCGAAGCCGCAAGGAAACATTTACATTGGTGGCATTATATTAACTCTAAATAAAGTGTACCGCAATTTGGCAGCATTACAATAGAAAAAAGGGATATAAGGCTTTAAAGCTTTGTAAGTTAAAGTCCGGGTAGAAAAATAAACATTAGATGAGATTAAAAGAATTATCGTATACAAGACAAGGCAGTTTGCTAGGGCACAAATCAGAGAAGTCATAGAGAGACTTGAGAAGTTGCGTATATGTATTTTTTGCATCTACTGACACTTCTACTATTAATGCTACCAAATTCAATGGTTAATATTATGCCCCAAAAACGTTCATAAAACATTATCAAGTCTGAGGTCGGTTACAATCCAACAAAGTCGTGTTACCTCTTTGACACAATTAGAGACAGGCACTAGATTCTCGCAAGATGAACTCCTACTAAACATAATCACATTTAACACCCGTAACATATTTTTCCGTTTCTCATTCTGCACGTCGTCGGAAATCGTTATCACGGGGACCAGAGTGACTTCTCTCTATTTCATGGTAATAGGAAGAGCGTTGCGTCGTAATACAATGTAATCTTCATAAAAGAAGAATGAAGAAGACTTCGCCAACATTTTTTTGGTCATAAATTCATCTACCAATTGCAACGAGTGCGGGTATACCACCCCGTTTCTCTATCCCGTCGCAGTCTCGTCAGCTGTATAAATGGCCCATGTACAGCTCGAAGTACTGCCACCTGGACTTCTCTAATATACTTCCTTAATCCTCACATAGGTGGTTAATGCAACCAGTGAGCGTTGAACCAACAGGTCCAGGCTTATTTTTTATGAGGGATCAATTGTTGAATAACCCTGGCGTAAAATTCAGCAAGCAGGTGAGTTTGGCTGAAGCGAGTGCGGTAAACCCTCCGGTCCCCTCCTATCTTTCGCTTACTCCTCGGCCGTGGGCTGCGAGGTGGGCGGCACGTGCATGGCGACGGCCCGCTGCGCGCGCAGCACCTCTGCGATGGTGGTGACGCCCGCGTCGTCCAGCTCGCGCCAGCGCGCGTGGTTGATGCGGGCGTGGTTCACCAACTCGGGCATGTCGACGAATGCTGCAAATAATAATTTCGTCGAATAAATTCGTTGATCATCATCATAATTACAGCCATTGGAATTCCACTGATGGACATAAACCTCACCAAGGAAGGGGGAAATTTGACCATAATTGTAACGCGACGCGAAATTATGTATTACTATAAATTTAGTGTATTATGCTGCATGTTTAGGTTAAAAGTTAGTTTAAAGTGTTACAGGAAATAAATATGTTTGTCCAATGTAAGATAAATATAGTGCACAAGCGTCAAACCTTGAAATATAGTGTATATTCTAAGTTAAAATATCAGGAAATACAAATGAAAAATCTAACTAACTAACTAACTGTAACTGCAGCCTATAGACTCGTAATATCACGTTGCCAACCTTATGACTAGAAATGCTCTGCCTCTCATACCTTAAAACCAGAACACAACAATGTAAACTCTGATATTTGGCGGTAGCAATAGGTGATAGATGATAGGTGGTAGATTAAGGTACCAATGCAGATGACCTTTGCATGAAGTCTATTTACCTCATGTAAAGTATTAATTTCATTCAATGCTTGTTTATTGTTATGCATTTTAGCACAAATATTTAGTTGGTGAGCATATACATAAGATAGTATATATCTACATATTATTATCTCAATTTGGAAAACGATATGGCCGAGTAGAGTCATAAATATTAGATAGTGAACAGATTGGTCTCAAACTCACCCGCCCATGCCTCCATCATGTCGATGATGATGTAATCGATGAATCCAATTTGTGAGCGTGGGATCGAGCAGGTGGCGCGGTCAAACATCGGCATCACAACCGGCAGGTCCTTGGCCTTCTCCTCATCTGTCTGCAGGAAGTATTCTTCTGCGATCCTGAAGACAACACACATTTTATTTTTGTAACATCGTATACTAATTGACCCAGAGTACCTATCAAAATCGATTCTCGCAATCTCTAAGTAGACCCTTAAATAGCAACAATTCCCACATTAAGGTAACGAAGTTGTTACAGTTTAAAACATACTTACGAGGTTATATTCAATTCTACTGTGAAAAATACTTAAAATTAATAAAAACATAGTGACACTCCGGTAGTGTATTTTTTAACCCTAAGGAATATTTTATTCAAAAGGAAATAATTTTAATTTAAGTTTCTTTTACTTACTTTTATATACAACATAATTGCAATTTTGGTTGAATAAACCTATTGTACTTAAATATAAGACATATTTTGCATGAAAAATTTAATTGGTTTTTTTAGTTCACATGAAATATTTTATTTTCATTCCTTATTCACTATAAGTATTTTTAACCCAACCTTTTGAAGTCATTAGACAAAGTCTAAGTAAGTACTGATACCATAATAACAGGTATGCGTATATTACCAATATTATTATATATTTTAATGTTGATTATATATTAGTGCATTGACATATTATATAATAGATATA
Source organism: Heortia vitessoides (assembly GCA_020976665.1). NCBI lineage: Eukaryota > Metazoa > Arthropoda > Insecta > Lepidoptera > Crambidae > Heortia > Heortia vitessoides. The sequence goes on from JACJUM010005602.1 coordinate 5,758,831, forward strand.
ATAGAATGAATACGGAACAACCCTCAAATTATAGCGAACTCTATTGCTTGTAGATTGAGTTCAAAATTGGCTGAGATATAGGTTTCTATAAGTTCTACGCAAAAACAATTGCTAGTTATGACAATAATACCTTCCGATGGAGTTGGAAATGACGCCTGAGCAGTCCAACATAAGGTTTATAAAAAATTGTAATATTACCTTCTTGCCCACTCAAAGGCGAATTTCTGTGGTCGCGAGGCGTTGGACACGTCGGCACACTTGATCATCATCCTCTTCACTAGTACTACGTTATCCGGCAACGATAGCGCTGTAGTGTCCAAAGAAAGTGGTTCCTGGAAAAATACATTGTCTTCTTAATGACAAATATGTGTGAGAATAAAGATCTTTATATATATATATTTAAAACAAATAAATTTACACGACAACTCATACCTGACTGACTTGACCTGACTGACCTGACTCCGAGATAAGTAGCACAAAACACTTGTGTTACCACGAGAGGAATCACAAATACAAGAATAAGAATAATTTTAATATTTGTTCAGGGCGGGGATCGAACCCAGGACCTAAGACGTACAAGAAAGGATCACTGTCATCTGCGCGATTCGGGGCTGTCAAAAGGTATTATTACGTCTTAATTGGGAAAAAAGACAAAGCTGAGGGGAACAAGAAATATTTATTTATTTTCACTTATTAGCAGATAAGGGTGGACAGTGAACACATTTGTATTGAGGTACTTGAGTTAATACCGCGGGTACAGCTATTCTTATAAATGTTATGTGTAGGTGTAGGTAGTAGGTGTACAGTCTACGAGTAATTGTAATTATTGTTATTTATTAAGTAAGAAAATGTTTATAAATTTTTAAATTTAATCAAAAAGTGTACGTACATCAGTCATTACGTAACATTGTTACAAAAATCTATCATCAACCAATGTCAAATTAGATATTATGTTAGTACATTTGTGCTGATTGGCTTAGATTGATCTGTTTAATTGTGTACCGTGAGGTACCAGCAAAGTAGAATAGTACCTCCCCCTGTATCAAGTATCGTAAGAGGCGACTAAGGTACCAGAACCGACAGATGGCGGTATATCCATGCAAAAAAGTCGACAGGGATGGGCAGCAGCTTCCTCGTCGCGAAAGCTGCGCTCTACGATTGCCAACACGCTTGCTCAGCGCGGCAATTATGGGCAAAATTCCCCTTTTCTTGGGGAGGCCTATGTCCAGCAGTGAGCTTACAATAGCTGATGAGATAAGGAATCAATGCAGAAGACCTTTGTATGAGGTCTACCTCATGGAAAGTTAATCTTTATAGTTAAGTGTTATATGGTAAGGTCCACTCACATCAGTCTGCATGCCGTCCTCCTTGCTGCCGGTGGACTTGGCGTAGAACACGTTCACGAACTTGGCGAGATGTTCGAAGTGCTTGGTCATCTCAGTGGCAAGGATCATGTCGATCACGTTGTGCCGCACCGTCTTGTAAGTTTCGCGGTCGAGATTCTTGAATATGTTCACCCGGTCGTCATCTGTTTCGCAGATACAACCAGGTATTGGAATGCAGATGGCGGAAACGATTTGAAGAAATACTATATATGCTAGTTGCTTACTCATTTTGGTTATACACACTTCTTGCTGTGCCAAAATTGTATATATAGCAAAAGTATAGCTGCTCAACCTTCACTTTTAGTTAAGGTGTGTTGAGTATTTGATATTTTTTTTACTTAATACGTTCTTTTCATAAAAAAATTTGCTTCAATTACTCTATACTTCGGATGACGTCTGCTCTAAATAATGATTTTCAAAGACAATTTAATATCGTTCTTTTGTTACTTCTACTTTATAAGTTTGCCCATACTAAGGAAGAAAGGAAACTCATTCGAATACATAGGAAGACTATCTACTTACTGAGGGTGAGTTTAAAAGTAAGAGCGGCGTGATGGGACTCAAGCACGCTGATGTCATTGTACAAAACGGAGAGAGGGTGTCGGCTGTTGCAGAGGAACACGGACGAAGTTCCTGGGTGGTCGATGTCGTGCGCAGCCGCAGATATCAGGGCCGCAACCGCTTCGAGCGGCTCGAGGATGGTCTTCAGGCGGTCCTTCTCCAGGAAATATGCAACAGCCTGGAAACGGAGATAAACAGTTTTGAAACGACAATAAAATTCTTTTGACAGATGCGATAGAGCGTTCTATCTTATACGCAAGAGTTGTAAGTTCGATCCCACCTATGACAAACACTTGTGTGATGAACAATCATCATCATCATAGCAGCCGTTATACATCAATTTCTGGATATAGTCCTTCCCAAGAAAGGGGAACTTTGCCCCTAATTGCAGCGCTAGGCAAGCGTGGTGTAATCCCAGAGCGTAGCTTTACGACGGGACTGTCCATTTCCGCCCTTTAGGAATTGAGCTAAACTGCCTCGGATAGGTGCTGCCATCTGTCGGTTCCGGTACTTCACTTACATCTATCGTTCCATATATGTATTTACGTATTATATAGTGTATTTCTTTGTTGTCTGACATAAGTGCTTTAAGCTACTTATCTATATGTTCTTAATAAATATATAATTGTATTAAGAACGATGCCCACTCTGATATTCGATGTCACGTGTTAAGGGTTGATAGAAATTTGAATATATTAGAAGAATTCGCAGGATAAGCGACGCTCGCTCATTATTTTGTTTTCATCGAATTTCACTCTACGATCCCATCCCATCACATGTTATTTTAGAATTAGTTTTACTTTACGCTCATTAGAAACCCGAACCGAAAGTAGTTCAATGAGCTATGAAGAGGGCAATCCTCGGAGTTTTCTTGCGCGATCGAATCAGGAATAAGGAGATTCGTAACAGAACCAAAGTTACCGACATTGCCTGGCGGATTAGTAAGTTGAAGCGGCAGTGGGCAGGGCATTTGGTACGCAGAACCGGAGGCCGATGGAGTCGTAAGGTTATGGAATGGAGATCACCTACCAGCAAGCGCAGCGTAGGGCGTCCACCCGCAAGATGGTCAGACGATCTGACTAAAACCGCAGGATCGCGCTGGACACAAACCGCATACAATCGATCCTAATGAAAATTACTTGGGGAGGCCTATGTCCAGCAGTGGACGTCTTATGATTGATATGATGAAGATGATGTGAAACCCGATTAAAGGTTTTAAAATAAACTGACCTGTAGGACATCAGCAGCATGCGTTGAGTTATGGTACGTATTGACGGCGTGGTAGTTGGTCTCGATCACAGTCAGCCAGTGCAGCAGGGTCCTCTCGTCACATTCAAGAGTAGCGCAGACATCAAAGCGACCACCCATGAGGGCCAAGCCCAGGTGGGCCAAAGGTCGGCCCCTAGTCAAGTCCTCCAATCGGAAGATCTCAAAGTCCCAACTCAGGGCTGTATCCAGCAGCTCGCGGAGTTGGCCTGAAGCCTGTTAACGTAATTCAATTAGCAGCGTGAGAAACTAAAGCAACAGTCTTACAAATGACAATTTGTATAAATAAATACATTGCCACAACTCATACATTGACCTGATTCCGTGATAAGTCGCTAAAAGTATTTATATTACGGACATCAGACAATAGAGGAATCAGATATATACTACTTAAATACATATATTTAACACCCAGACACAGAACAAATATAAATATCATCATATAAATATTTGTCCTGGGTGGGAATCGAACCCACGACAAATAGATGTTTCTCATACACTACGGTACTTCTGAACAGATCTGGATGTAATTTCGCTATGAGATTGCAGATAATCTAGATTAACGCATATGGGTTGTTGCCGATTTGAATATGAAAACTGGTTTGTAATAGCAGTCAGGCATAGACTTCTTCCCAGATTGATAAGAGTTCCTTAGGGATGTGATACATAAAGAACTCGCAGACAATCGGAAACGATATGAAAGGCCCGCTGTTGAGTATTTAAGCTACGTAGAAGAAGTAAAATTAGAAGATAACGACATCTTTCTTTCTCACTCTCACCTATATCTACCGCAAAACAGTTGTGCTCGCATTGCAGTATTCTTGTTTAAAGAGTCTAGTTATTTTCAAACCACAAGGTTGCCAACGCGCTATTGACATCCTTGTGACGATACGAGCGTATGCTTTGGTAATGCTAACGATGAGCAAAAATATCCTAAAAAGATTTCGTATTGTACTCGCCTTGTGTTTAATGTTAGTCCTATTGGTCTGCGATCTGACGACGGTGGAGTCATTGCTGCTCCTCCGCGACGAGAGCACGTTCGAGGGCCCTTGCTGAAAAGTCAAGGGTAAATATTATTAATGCTAAAATAACAGTTAGAAAATAAAAATTGGTAGACATATTTCGACGGAGATCTAAATCGTTTTTAAAAACTAAATGTTAGTTACAAACAATGATTAGTTTGATATAAAGCAATGTAAAATTAAATTGTTAGAAAAGTAATGATGTATGGCGTGGTTAAACTAACATTAGTAGTAAGATCTAATTAACTAATAAAAAAAAACACGGCAGTGTCACGTCTAGAGTTGACGAAAGGACCTATTTGTTGGATAATTGCTTAAGGAAAACAATTTTTTTATAATCATTTAGTACTTGTAGCAGTAATCTCGTCTACTATTTAAAATAATTCAACGACAAAGGTTCAATAGTAATTGTTAATATTCATATCCAAACAATCTATACTAATATTATAAAGCTGAAGAGTTTGTTTGTGAACCCGCTAACCTCAGGAACCGCTGGACCGATTTGAAAAATTTTTCAAGTGATCGATAGTCCATTTATTAAGAAAGGAAGGTACGTACCCTTAAAATCACTATCTAGTGTGGACGAAGTGGCGGGCACTGCTAGTGATATGATAAAACTAAATTATTTGATTTTTTAAAATAGTTTTATTATATTATATAAATATTTAATTATGGTTTATAAATATTAAATACTGTTTGAAAAATATGTGATTTAGTATATTTCCTATTTATATTTAGTATTTGAAATATAGCTGAGAAATATCAATCAGAAATTGTGATAATAATACCTAATTGTAAAATCTTCCACAAATATATAACTGATAATTTTTATTAACTGTTTTCCGTAACTTTGCAATCGAAAACCTAAAACTGAGACTGTTAGTAATTACTTCTGAACGGAAAGCTCATGCGTTTAATTAAGGGATAATGTTCAACGCAACTTATTTATAGTTCATTCGCAAATCCTATCAAACTCTATACATGACGCCTGCACCTATTATTACGCGATTTTAACATGTGTTAGTGAAATATCTAATAGCAATGCTGCTAAGTAGCGAAGACAAAGTCATACAGTATATTTTTCAAAATGTTTATTTATTGTTCAAATTAGTAGTTATCTGAAAAGTACATTTTGTATTACGATGGTATATTTGTCACTTTAACTCCATAACATGAGTTGTTAAAATCAGATTTTATAAACGATCATTTATTAATCTAATTAGTAAACAAGTTCTTGTGCTGATTACTGTCTTAGGGACAGATTGATTCTAATACAGTGCTTCAAAAGCTGAAAGGCACTTAGGCGCCAAATTTGCGTGTAATAGCAATTTAGGAAACACAAACAGCAACGAATTACTGCAATACATTGGAAAATATACTGCGGTGAATAAAACTGAAACACTGCCTCTAAATAAGTGAATGATCTAGAATTGTAAACAGAAACACGTCGCAGTTCAGAAAGGGATAGATAGGCTTGCGTTGATAAATACTCCCTACCATATAAAATAGGTTCGTCGCCTGCTCCCGCTGTCGCGTCGAACCGCATCGGGGACAAATAAATATTGCATGTTAGTATACGAATAGTCTTTACAGAAGTAAAAAAATATTCTAATATTTACTGCGTTATGTGATTGTAGATATTATTTGATCTTGTTGAAAACTGTTGTCATTAATTAAATATGTATATACTAATAAGGTTGCCAAAGTCACAACTCATACAATATACATATATATACATTATTTATATTATATTGTATGATATACATACATAAAGGAATTATTAACTACGCATGCGGTGACCATACCATGTTATTACCACCAAGTTACCATACAAGACATACTAAATACAGGATAAACTAAAAAATAAATACATATGTATAATTTTATTAGAATAGAATTTACAATAGAGACGAACCTAGTTTATCACCTGAATAAAAATATACAACATGACGAATTATATACATATCAGCTAGAACGTTGTTGTACATAGGTCTTCCTAAGAGATTGCCAATGACTATGTATGCGGTTTGAGTCCAGCGCGATACTAAGATAGATACTATAATAATAGTACTAGATCGCTAGACGTCCTACTTCGCTCTTGCCAGTGCTCATTTATGAACGAATTATCATGATTCCAAGAATTAATATTAACACAATACTTTATGAAAGTGTACCAAAAAAAACAGTAAGTTATTACAGTTGTATATAGTTTCGGTTGTAAATATTTAATTTGATAGATAAATTCAGTTACTCATATTTTAATAAAAAGTAATACTATATTGGTTTTCAACGCTGATACTATCAAGTTAAACTAACATAATCTAATATCTAAGTAAACGCTGCAAGTGGATCTTCCACGCGTATCTAAGACCGACACCATATTTTATTTTATAAGAAATTAAATCTATCGAATCCAAAAAATTGTGCCCAAAATCTACAATATCTCTTAAGTATAATATTGATAAGGTATCATTCTAAACTCACCGATAGCAGGGCGCCAATGAGGTCGGTTGCAATAGGATCCTCGACTCTCAGCTTGGTCTCGTCGCGCATCTGGGGTGAGTACAGCTCGGAGGTTCGCAACATGTCCACTGCACGCTCTATGCATGCCACAGTGGAAGGGGGCGCGCCTTCTTGAGCTGCTGACAGCAAGGCTATGACCTGAAATTTAAGAAAAAAATTTTTGCCATATATTGTGCGCCAGAGTTTGGAGTTTCGATCCCCACCCGTAACAAGCATTTATATGACGAATATTTGTATTGTTCTGTGTCTGAGTGTTCTATATATATTATATTTATAATTCCTCTTTTGTCGGATATCCGTAACACAGGAGCTTTAATCGACTTATCCCGATGTCAGGTCAACGTATGAGATGTTGTGTGCATTTGTTTGTTTTTAACGTAGTATCTGAATCGAATTACTCTGTGAGGTTAGATCAGTTATTATTGAGAGGATTCAAAATGAGAGCACATTGTTGAGGTTGTTGAACGTAGGTGTTGCTTTCATTGCTGTTTCAAGTGGGTGAAAATCTCTACGGGCCACATGTTGTGACTGAATAAGGAGTTAGTGTAACTTTTGTGCTAGTTTAACTCGTACTTTTAATAGTACGATGAGCCTGCTCATCTCATCCCACCAGCCTCGTCATACCAGCAAAGTCCAGTGCTGGACCTCCCTAAGAAAAGGGGAATGTTGCCCATACTTGCCGCGCTGGGCAAGCGTGTTGGCAATCGTAGAGCGCAGCTTTCGCGACTGGGATGTTGCTGCCCGTCCCCCCCTGTGCATTGTTATGGATGGATTGCAATGTTTTGGATGGATATACCACCATCCATTAACATTATCACCATATATCAACATTGGACTATTCTACTTTGCCGTTACCTCACGGCTTGAGCCTGCTGAAGACCAATCTAATGCTGGCCTACTTAGACGGTAATACCTGCACTATTGTAGAGATGGGCGAGGCTGTTTATTGATTAATGACCTTATGCCCAATTGTAACTGCAAACCCTGGGGCGGCGGCGGAATCCGCAGGGTTCGCAGGATTGAAGCGGGGCTGAAGGCTATAATTACTCAAGGTCTTGGCGAAAAGCCATCGTTGGAGTAGTTACTTCGTTGTTTGCAAATGAGGAAGATTGAGCGAGCCTGGAGAACCGACTGCACTATTGCAGGCGGTTCTCCGGGCTTGCTATCGCTCGAGGGGCCTGCAGGCGAAGGAGGTCGGGGGAGACTGCATGCGTTCGCCAGTTCGCCGAGACCACGAACTGTTCTACGAAGTGTGAAGTGTTTGTGACTGTAGAGTGCCAGTGAGAGAGGCTACTGAGGGAGGCATCTATAAAAGTTATGCTAGCAGAAAGGTACCCGTCATGGTGATATCTACAGCCCTATATTACCTTAGTGATGGGTGCTTCCAGCGGCAGGCCTTGCAGTTTGGCGAGCGAGGTGCGCCGCAGTCCGTCCGAGGCGACGGAGCGCACGTCTAGCGAGCCGCGGCGGATCGAGTGCAGGGAGCCGCGCGCACGCTCCGTGTCTGGGATGTTGGTCGGCTCGCATACCATCACCACGTGAGATACACTCCTGTTAACAGTGACCTTTTCTAGAAGCCTTTGTCACGCGTTAAGTTGTAAAACTTTTATACTAACTTTGCACCCCACTTTTACCCGTTAAGAGATGATTTTCGAAAAATATTTTACATGTGCATGACTTTTCATGAAAAACCTTCATACTGAATTTTATTCGAATAACTTAAAAAACAACTTAGCTTCATAATAACTTTGCACCCCCGTTTTACCCCTTTATGTAAATTTTTCCTAGATTCAATTAATTTCAAGAGGCCTTTCTTAGTGCTAGTTCCTAGGGAAGCGAGGTGCGTTTTAAACGAAATCCCTGTGCAAAGTTTCTAGTTTCTCATCCTTATTGTTTAACTGAAAACAATTTATAAAATTATTTTGATTACTTATAATTTCCTTATACTACTACTACACTTATACTTTTCTTACTCACTTCATATTTACTAAACTTTAATACTTGAACGCTGGTTAAATGTAGACCACATCAGACTTATTTTAAGAATGTCCTTAATTTAGTGCTGCTTCTACTTGCACCATTGCTTTATATAACCTTCGCTTGATACAATGGGCGACATTACACCATAGAGAGATCTCTTCCAGGCAACCTTTAGATCGAAAAACATACGATCACTGGACGAATACGCCTTGACTTCCATTCCTACCCAGGAAAAACATTTAAATAATGACTATTTATGTTTATTCATTGTTAGGGAATTGAATCTGTATTATTTTTTTATTTGAATTTTTTAATTTGTGATTTCTCTTTTGTCTGATATATGTACACAGATGCTTTAAGCCACGTTTTATACTTTTTTTTCAATTTAATTTTTTAATTGCGTAGGACGCCAGCAGGCAGTTGGATGCATACCTAGTCATAGCGACAGTAGCACCCCTGCATGGCAGCAGTATAGGGTCTGGCGCAGCGCGGCGCCGGAGTGTGACGGGCGCTTCCCAATCGCGAGCTCCGCTAGTGGCCAGCCGTAGGGCTTCACCCCCGGCCGCCTCCCTCAACGGTCGTGGACCATCTTCGACCCGCCAGCCTAGTACTCGACACCAGGATTTGTTGGTGAGCTGTAAATTTAAAATTATGTAAAATGTTTTGGACAGCTTATGACAGCTATGTCAAACTACACATACCTGGTGCTTGTATAGGATGTAACTTAATTTACTATAATGTTTGCAGACTGATTTACTCTGTCGTGGAGACATCGCAGCATCATAGTCGCTCAAGTTTACAAGACCTCCTAAACTTCCATTACTAGTCATCAGTGTCATCGCTACTAGCCGTGGAGTGCTGGACTGCACCACCGGCAGAGAAGAATAGGCTGGGGAGGATCTGTATCAGAAGTCGTAGGAGGCGACTGAGTTACTAGAACCGACAGATGGCGGTATATCCACCTAAAAATTGCAGCTCAAATGCAAAAAGACTCGACTAAGAAGCTATGCTCTGCGATTGCCGCCAGCCTGCCCAGTTCAGCAATTATGATCAATTTTCCTCTTAGGAAAACCTGTGTACAGCAGCGGACGTTTTACGGCTGCAACGATGATAACAAACCATCAGAAACTACAACGGAGTCCCTGCATCACGTCCAGGCTTGATGTTAATGCGCAGAGATACCAAATGCACTTTACATTGTAAAGCCCCTTCTTTAAGCAATCAGTCTCGTTTGTGATCGTACTTGAGTGCAACTAAGATTCTATAATCGCATCCTACCATCTTGCAGTTTATACTTCTTGTAAGCCTCACCAATATTCGCTGCTGGTCATCGGTAACTGCAACGAGGTCTCTGCAACGATCAGCGGCAGCTGCCAGGGCTGCAACTGCTGCAATCTGCGCGCGCGCAGTTGCGGACGTTGCACGCGCTTGAAAGATCTCAGCGCACCACGCTGTCGCTCCCACTGTTTCCACCATCACCTGTGACAAAGATGTCAATTTCTTTAGTGTGATAGAAGACGAAGGTACATACCACAAACGAAAATCTTGTCCATAAACGTTATTGACTACTGCGTTATACGGGCCTGCAGATCAAACTGTTCGGTATGACAGAATTCAGTTCGGCAAATTGTAATCTTGAATATTATAATCGAATGGAGCGTATGAATTCCTGAAATGCTTTTAAATGTCAATGTATAGGATATACCGAGTAAGCTATGCAAAGCATACCCGCGAGACTCGAATCCCACAAAATTAAATATCATCATGGTAATATTAAATCAGAGTTTGTTGAGGCATCTGGCTCCAAATAATGGGTACTTTTTGTACACTTTTAAAGTGGTTCTCCCCGTTTGAGCATTTCATTGCTGAGTACACAGAGCCCTATTTTTAATATATTGTGAGATACCGATAGAATTAGCCGTGAGTTACCGGCAGAGAAGTATAGTACCTCCCCATGTACCTGGTGTCGTAAGAGGCAATTAAAATACCAGAACCGACTGATGGAGGTATATCCACCCGTAACAGCGTAACTCAAATGTACAGAGCGGGGATGGGCAGCAGCATCCCCATCGCGAAAGCTATTCTCTGTGATTGTCAACATGCTTATCCAGTACGGCAATTTTGGACAAAGGGGTACCCCTGTTTCTTCGGGAGGCCTATGTTTGTCAGTGGACTTCTAATGGCTGATGTGATGTTGACGATGAAAATAGACTGTTAGTTACAAAACAAATGTAATGCCAATCTACTAGATTAGCATTACATTTGTTAATGTTAGTTAATACACGTTAATGCTACTAGAATGTGTGTTGTAGCTAATTTAATACATTACTGGAACGGTTTTATCTGGACTCTACCAAATTTTGTATAATAAGCAATAACTTAGGTTAGATAATAATATAGGTTAGTACTTTATTAGGTTAGTATTAACTAAGCTAATATATATTACTAGATATATCACCAACCAAAAAAAAATCCTTGCAAATACATACTATCAAAATGCGATTCCCATTGGAGAATACAATTAGTTGCAAAAAAATATCAAACATTATTAAATATAGGTAGAGTCCAGATAAGAATATTTTTTTGAAATAAACATCGTTATTTTGACGGGCCCGATGGCGCAGAGTAGTGACTTTGTCTTGTGCGCCAAAGGTCGTGGGTTCGATCCCCACAAAGGAGAAATATTTATATGTTATTGTGGGATAGAAAAAAATTGTATCTATTACTACTAAGACTACGCTGTGTATTATTATCATAGCTATAACATGTTTATAAACATGAACACCAAAACAACAAACCAACTTTCTAACTTCGCCAGCTTCAACACTGCACAATAATTGCTTATATTGTTGAGTATAATAGTAAGCGTACAGTTGAATTTATAATCTAGACACAAAATAGGTATTCAAAATGAAACAAAAATATGCAACAGTGTCTAGTAGCAAATGTGTTGCCGGATCAACGAACTTGGCATCAGTTTATACGATAAAATGCAGTGCACAAAAGTGCCTAAAGCGGAAATGCTCGCGTGATGGTGGCCTGCCGTCAGTAAAAGTTGTCTGATGTCGGCGTATACATACTGTATCGTGCATCCTGTCCTATATGTATCGTATTCTATATGCATATCAAGCTAGTTTTCCACTGCCTGTTACTATACGCAGGTAAATATCGCTCGTACTGTTTAGCGGAATTGTCGCCAAAGTAAAATTGGGTCGTTCAATTTTACTATATAATCATTAACACAGCCATTGGAAGTCCAATGTATATAGGCCTCCCCAAGAAAGGGGGAATTTTGCCCATAATTGCCGCACTGGGCAAGCGTGTTGACAATCGCAGAGTGCAGCTTTCGTGACTTACTGCTGCTCATACCCTCCCTGTGCATTTCAATTACACTGATTCAGGTGGATATCGTGTCTGTGGATACGTGTGGACGAGTCTGGTACCCAAGTCGCCTCTTACGACATTTGGTACAGAGGGAGGTACTATTTTACTCCGCCGATACCTCACGGGTAACTCGTCCTGGACCTCACGACTAACTTGGCCGGTACCTCACGGCTATTACTATATAATATTATGTACTAAAATAACATAATATTTAAAATGATCGTGTCACAGTATTAGTTGACTTCTTCCTTTAAATGTTATCGTTGAAATTTTATAGGTCTATACTCATTAGGCCAGGGAAACGGTTCCTATATATTTTTTATATCCTTAAGTGACAAGGAGACACCCTAATCACGCGAGCTTTTTTTATTTTTGTAATTTTGGACAACTTTTTATATTTTACTTACCACAATAATTAAAAAATTAAGAAGGGTGATATTTTATAAACCCATATTTTTTAATAATTATTGTATGAGTAATTTAATTTTCTTTAGCAGAATAACGATTGCCGGGTCAGATAGCAAAATAATAATTTAATTTTTATTATACATCAATAAAAACAACAAGAATTCCACAACGACATAAAATACAACAAGCGGCTTTATCACTAATAGCAATTTATTACAGCAACCTTTGGTTGCAGGAAGTGTAAAATAACAAAGGTAACTGTTTCTTTCTGTTTGTTATCCTTTCACAGCTTAACCTGTGGCCCGAACTTAATTTGGCACATGGATACCTGGAATCCCAAGGAGGGATAGAAGGTACCTTAAATCCCGAAAAAGGTATCGAGGAACATGATAAGTAAGTAAATAAGTCCAGGCAGGCGGAAAACTAGTAATCTATTCTGGGTGCCACAGCTATACAAGCTAGTACAAGACTAGTTTTCTGCCCGCGACTTTGTCTACAAAAGCCATGCACATTCCACAGATAAACACAAGAAGTCAGTTGCCATGGCAACGTGTTTTCGGGGTAAATGGCTTGTGTTATTCCAGACTACCAATATTCCAATTGCCAAATTTCATCTAGATCTTTTCAGCCGGCGGCAAACAGGAACAAACACCATATTCCATCCATCCAAACTCATAAACTTTCGGTTTATAATATTATTTTATTTTTTTTATTAGTAAAGAGTTGTGACAGTGGAGCCTTCGCAGCAGTAATTTAGTATCTATCTACCCTCTAACCGACATTCCGCTTTTAAAAAATGACAAGTTTCTCTACCGTCTTCTGTTATTTTCTTTTATTAGACCAGGTCGACAAACAAGCATGTAGTTCGCTCGCAATATCACAAGGATATCACTAACGCGTTGCCAACTTTGTGATTTAAAGATATTACGCCACATTACCCAGTAAATTCACTGCCTCTCTCACCCTGCAGACCAGACACTGCTATTTGGCGGCAGAAATAGGTGGACGAGAGATAGGTGAACGTGAACGAGAGATAATAATTACTAATAAATAATTTTAATCTGAATCATTTAAATAACTCAGTAATAGGATAACTAGAGACCTATTGCACCCGTAGATGATGACCACATCAACTCAAAACTGCAATTTATGAAGACCTTTCGAAATTCGACGGGCCCGATAGCGCAGGTGGTAGTAATCCTATCTTGTGCACCGAGGGTCGTGGGTACGATTCTCACCCAGAGTAAATATTTATATGATGATATTTGTGATTGCTCTGTATCTGGGTGGTAAATATATTTATTTAGGTAGCATATTTGTGATTCCTCTATTCTCTGGCGTCCGTAACACAAGTGCTTTAAGCGACTTACCACGGAGTCAGGTCAATGTATGAGACGTTGTGGGAATTTATCATTACTATTGTTATTAATTGAAGTAAACTATCACATTAGGGTCTATGAGACGCATACTTTTCTGAACATATAGTCTGTTGAAATTATGAATGATGCAACTCGACATTATTAATATAAATTTCAAATTAAATAGCGATGTTTCCAGAATTGTCAGGAATTTGTTTTTTTTAGTTGGTGCAGTCTAGGTGCGATATATCAATATATAAACGCTTTAAAGCTCTTGGTGTGACAAAGAAGAAGTTAATGGATCCAACGTTCAGCACAGTATCCCTGTAAGTGGGTAGCGCCAACAAACAGACAGGTTTAATGCGTCGTAACTCCATCTAATGGGCTGAAAGCTTCGAGGAAAACAATACGAGTAATAAGATGACAAACTCACCCTGTTAAATCCGGCTTCAAGGTACGGCAGAACAGCGAAATCGTCTTTCAGATACACGCTGCAACAAACAAAACGTAGCACATTAAATTATGAAGATCACATACATTTCCATTAGTCCCTGTTCCTTTTTGAACGTATTATGAGACGGTGAAACAATGCTTTTATTAGCCCTCCGTCAGTAAATTGCAAATGAAAATTCTATTATGTATAACTGGAAAGTACGTTGTGGACGTATTTATGTGTTTAATAAAAAAATTGAGACTATTTACACCTCTTATAATTTTCATGGAGTAACAGTGTTAGTAACCTTATAAGTCTGCATTAGGTAAAGTAAAGGCTGTTAAGTAAATAAAGAGAGAGTTCAGCGCGAGTCTTAGAGAAAAATAAAACATCATGAACTAAAATAGACCAGAAAATATTGTGTGTGAATATGAGGTTTAATTATGTAAGTGTTGGGTTATCCTATATTCACATCATCATCACATCAGCTATTGGAAGTACACTGCTGGACATAGGCCTCCCCAATAAAGGTGGAATTTTGCCTATAATTGCCGCGCTGGGCAAGCATGTTGGCAATCGCAGATCGCCGCTTTTGCGACGAGGATGCTGCTGCCCATCCCCACCCTGTGCACATGAGCTACACTGTATCGGATAGATATACCATCTGTCGGTTCTGGTACCTTACCTTGTACCTTCTTACGATACCTGGTACAAGGGGGGGGGGGGGTACTATACATATGGCTGGCTATAAAGGATAGCTGATATATACAGAGTGGTTCTAGTGGCTTATAATCAGAGCTATATTCGCCAGTTGTTCAAAGTTTATAGCAATGCGATAGGCAAAGAGTAAAAGCTGCGCATTTCAAGTTAATACAAAAAATTAGCGAAGTGTACTTTTTTAAAAAATATAACTAGGTTTTATGTACATAAAGTATTATGTACATAAAGTATTATTTACATAAAGTATTATTTACATAAAGTATTATGTACATAAAGTATTATTTACATAAAGTATTATTTACATAAAGTATTATGTACATAAAGTATTATGTACATACTTTATATACAATATACAGATATTGTATAAAAAGTTCAGTCAAAATATCTAATCGACTTCGTTTTGTAAATGTAAAATATAAACGAGCATTTAATATCAAAACACAAGAATTTGCAATTTAAATTGAATGAAAATATATTTCATTTTTCACGTCAAGACGACGACAAGAGTTATATTACCGGTTGGGAACTTGGAAACCAGCTGAAGAAGTGCCGACACTAGGACGAGGTGAGTCACAAAACTAATTTAACTTCGTCAGTCCTTGTTTCGTTTTTGTTCTACTTGATATTAGTCGATACGGTCACGTTAAAAAGGTTTTATTTTTTTTATCTCCATTAAAACTTTAAATAAATCCCGAGTTAGACTTAATAAGATGGTGCTTACAAATAAAAGTACAAAACTTTATAGAAATAACACTATGAATCTAAGGGTTATTTTTATCTACATATTATAAAGTTTACAACAAACCTTTTATTAAATATACGTATATTTATAGATATAATGTAACAATACAAAGATATTTTATGAGCACTTTTGTGAAAAAAACAAACTTTAGAAATAATTTAAACCTAACAGGTGACAGAAAGTGTTCTAAGAAAAACTGAATGCTTACTAATTAGTTAGCAAAGTGAAATACGTACAAGTTAATTTAGGGTCTACCGCAGACGTTCTCTTATCTATCCAAGATAATGTCTACTAAGATTAAATAAAAATTATATTTTATAATTACTTTTGAAAATGATATTTCTCCCCACGATGTTTTAAATCAACTATATATAAAAACATATAAAATAATAGCAAAAATTTATATGCTGATGAGCAACTGACTAAAACTAAACTAAAAGGGTTAGAATCTTGTAATTTTCACTGGAGTTCCTTTTATGACGTAGGAAAGCCCTAAAAAATGAAGTTATTCGAATGAAATTCAGTATAAAGATTCTTCATGATGATGATTGACGTGATTTTTTTATGGTAGATATGAATATATATATATATATATATTATTTGTTTGTTTGTACCTGTTCGTAGGTAATCTTAATCGTCAGTAGTCACGTAAATAGTACAAGAAAGGTAACGGGTCGTGTAAACTACAAACTAGATTGTAAATCAACCACTTAATAAGCGAACTTACAGTTTCGAGTGTGACAGGGGTAGCGATACGAGTGTCCCAAAGGACAGGTCCCGTTCGCGACAACATCTCATTATGGGACAGCGTATGCGCAATGTGGCGTCCGACGTGTGGTCGGCCCCATGGAAGTGTCCCAATTCAAATTTGGTTACCCTTGTCTTTAGTTGACATAGATTTGTAGTTCTATTGGCTCCGTTTTGTTTTAATACATTATTCAAACTTGTATTTTGATTACTGTGTTTAAAGTTTTTCTCATTATACTGGGCATATACCTTATACTCAAGAAAAGAGAAATTATGCTCCTAATTGTCGCGCTGGGCAAGCGTGTCGGGCAGGATGCTGCTGCCCATCCCTGCCCTTTTGCATTCGAGCTACAAAATTCACTAAAATGAAACTGCTAAATAAAGAAATCAAGTTGATGCATTAGTGGAAAATAATAACTGCAATATTCCTAAGGAAAATTAACTATTTCCGGGGATAATAAGAAGTAATATATTCGTTATTCCAAACTAATATCTATATAAAATTTTATTATTTTTTTCTTTTTCTTTTTACACAACATCTCATACAAACTTTGTGTTAATTCGCTTAAAGCCCTTGTGTTACAGACATCAGACAACAGAGGAATCACAAATATAGTACTTAAATACATATATACATATTTTTAACACCCATACATAGGACAGATACAAATATCATCATATAAATATTTGTCCTGGATGGGGATCGAACCCTTGACCCCTGGCGCATAAGATAGGATCTCGACCATCTGCGCCATCGGGCCCGTCAATTTACATCCGTAGAGCCATTTTTCAAACATTGCGTCTAACAAAAACATATGGCACATATGCATTTCTATTGTAGTGAGTACGTGGGGTATGAATATGATAAGGGTTATCGCACGGGACATTCCCGGCGGGCGCGTCCCGGCGGGCGATAGTGCTAGCCGGATAACATCTCATTCATCCGAGTAATGGGACAGCGTAGAAACAACGCTATCTCGTGCAACACGCTCCGGACCGGACGCCGCGCGACACACCCGGACGCTACCCGACAATGGCTGTGTGACGGGTGCGTCAATGTACCATGATGTGTCCGAACCCGGACAGAGCTTAATTCAGAACGTCTTATATGTTATGTCTAAGAAGAGTTCGTACGAGACAATGAATTCAAAGTATTGTATTATTTTCAATACGTATAAGTGTTATAAATTTTTAGGGAGGATAATTTTATTAGTATACCCTGCTGACCGTGTCATATCCGTCATATTAAAATATTTTATATGTATATATATAATTACATAAAAAGGTAGAAAAGGTATTAATATGATATGAATGCGAGTAAGTGAAGTGAGAGAGGTATGACAAGATCGTAACAAGTGGAGATCCATAGTATCTGCCTACCCCGATGGGACACAGGCGTGATGTATATATGTGTAAAAAATACTAAAAATACAAAAATCTTCAGTAATCAATAAGCGGTATACATTTTATTCTATAAAGTTGAGTACGAACACAAACATCGTGACACGAAAAAATGTGGATGTGTGTGTATTCGTGTGTAATAAAAACTTAGTCAAAATGCGTCTTTTTGGGTTGCAAAAGCTCAAAACAAAATTAAATGGCGTTAAGCCGCCATAACGATATTAAATAATTTTGGGGAGTATTTGCTAATTGTTACAAAGTTTGACAAAAATCGTTTTCCAAACACAATGTGCAAAGGTTTGTACAATCCATGTCATGTATTAACAATATGCAACATTAATTCTATAAAAACATATTTTCTGACTATTTCACTATGTGCCAATTAGATACCCGTAAAACCGCTCTGGTGTGTTTGAGTAATAAAAAAAGAAAATAAAAAATTCACTCAACATCTCTTACATTCATCTAACTTCGACAAGTTGCAAACGTTAACAAATGTAATACAAATATGATAAAGTACATATTTAACACCCAGACACAGGACAAATACAAAATCATTATACATGTTTACGAACCACGAACGCCCATATTATTATTATCACGCAGAAATCACTGCGTAATTTATATAAATTTTAAGTCAAACTCAGAAGAAAACATGAATAAACGAAACTAAAAATGAACGTCATTAGACAAATGCATTTCATATAATTTTACGTAATTTGCAAGTGCTATTATGTCATTAATCTATTTATGGTGATATGGCAAAATTATTGTGAATATACTAACAACCTGCACCAAAACAAGTATTTAAAAACAGTAAAACACCCTTAATAATGTGTAGCTAACAACAGTAAATATCAGTTTTCAATATGAACCCCGGATTGAGGGCCAAACCATTACCTATTCCGTGAAAGGAACAGCGCCGAATTCTAAATAAACACAAAGAAAATATTCTGTATTCATACAAAAAAAGCAAACAGCGAAACAGTTATTTATTTTTGCTAAAAAATTATACCATAAAGATTGTTGAGTATATTGCGAGTGTTGGTTTAGATGAAGCCACAACCTTTTATTCTGAATAGAGAACCCATTGTATACGTTTTGTACGAGTATTGTGTGGAAAATGGATTATTTGGCTTTCCTTATTTTAGATAGGTACTTAAAGATTTGACTATATATCTCATATTTCATCTCAACTAATTCCAAACAATAATAATAAATTCACATAACATCTCATACATTGAAGACTCCGAAATAGATAGCTTAAAGCTCCTGTGTTACGGACATCAGACAACAGAGGAATCACAATTAGAACACTTAAATACATATATTCACATAACAAATACGAATATCATCGTATAAATATTAGTAATTGATGGGAATCGAACCCACAACTTTTGGTGCACCAGATGGGATCTACTGTAAGTGCCATCGGGCTCATTGATAAGAAGCATTAAAGATGAAGTGGGTGACTGTATCTTTAAATCGAACTCTTAGACACGGGTCTAAAATAACTAACATTATATTGTTTATGTTCTTACTCCTTTCTTAATATAATTTTAGATTTACAAAGCGTATTTACGATTCATTATGAAATTTGCAAAATGTTGTGTCACTTCCTACGTTCGGATTTTGTACCAGAACGTAGGTTATCTCAACGAACGAAACACACTGACGTTTATTTCTCTCCTCTGGATATAAGTACTATTTTTGTTCCATCGAGTTTTCCAACCCACTGACCCAACTTTCGGCGTCAGCTCGACTTCTGTCAGACATCTTGAACTATCTTTGAACACATCACTAATTCTGTTCTTTGCTTCGAACCTGTCATACCGATTAAAAAGGGTAGCTTTTGTCTGTCTGCCCACTTATGTAAGAAAACATTTAATATTTATAATATTATTTATATCTTCCAAGCAGCGATGGCGTCATTATTCTATAAAGCATTCATATCAGCCATACAAAGTCCACTATTTGACATAAACCGTCTCAATATAGGGGGATTTCGCCAATATTTGCCCCGCTGGGCAGGCGTGGTGACCATCGCAGAGCACAAGAAGAAGATGCTGCTGCCCATCCCCATCTTATAGTATTAAAGTTGTGCTGTTTCGAATGGATATACCGCCATCTGTCGGTTCTGGTACCTTAGTCGCCTCTTACGACACCTGGTACAGATGGAGGTACTTTCTTACTCTGCCAGTACACCGCAGATAGAAAGATTACATCAGAAATGATTAAATATAATAATATAACGGAATACAGCACAATAGGATCAAATGTTAGTTTCTTAAATAAAGATGAACCCTACTTTTATATTTGATATTGTTCTTAGTGAATCAATCAAACACCTAAATCATAACTCGAATATGGTATTTACTGGTTAATACTTAAGGCACTAGTTTATACCTAACTGGTTTATATCTGAACTTAGTTTAATTTAATTAAAATTAGTATATGCCATCATTAGAGGCTTTGAAAGCCAGTGGACTTTTCTAGCAGTGGTTGGACATAGGCCTCCCTAAGGTAGGCAGAATTTTGCCCATAATTGCCGCGCTGGGCAAGCGTGTTGATAATCGCAGACCGCAGCTTTCGTGAAGGGTACGCTGCTGCCCATCCCCACCCTGTGCTTCTAAGCCACACTGTTTCGGATCTGCCGGTACCTTACAGCTAAGTATATATATATATCAGACTACAGTATATACCGCAGATTTAAATAGGAATAGTGAGTGGTTTTATATATAAAGGAATGCCAGTGATTATATCAAAGAGAACCGTTACCTCTACCACATTTCATTACGTTCAATTTTCAGTAACAACGGTGAAACTTTCTGCGAACTCGCCCTGCAAAAATAAAGCTGACGTGCACGAGTAATAAACACATTTTCATCACAACGAAACATTAAAGAGCATAACGTAACAGCTTTTATTGCGAACGTTTTATAATTATGTTTTAACTATGTAACGAATTTTAATATTAAGGTTGACGCGGTCGTTGTATCAGCTATAGAAGGTCCACTGCTGGACATAGGCTTCCTAAAGATAGGGGGATTTTTGCCCATAATTGTTGCGTTGGGCAGGCTTGTGGCCATCGCAGAGCAAATCCTCAACGCGGTTGGCTGAATATAATTTAGCTTGAAGAGAGCTCAAACCTTAGGTAAGTTATAGGTTACCTCGGATCCTGGAAAGTTACCGAGATGCTGCGCAAGTTTCCGCGCTATAAAATGCTATGTCCTTTGTGTGCTTATCTCGTGCGCTAAGGATTGTGGGTTCTATACTTACCTAAAGAAAACATATAGGTATATGTATTTGGGATTTCTAGGTGTTGTATATATGTATTTAAGTATTATATTTGTATTTTTTTTTGTAGCCTGATATATCATATACATTTATTTATTGTATGAGACGTGTAGTATAGATTGATAATCGTAAAACTACGTATGTTACAAATACGCAACATCCTCAAAGAGTGCAGCAAAAGGTAGGGTGCGCAAGTACGCAAGCTTAAATAAAATTACTTTTAAAATGTACGTTTTAAACATTTACATTAAGTAAAATAACAATTTATATCTATCCATACAAAAGTAACAATAAAATACTTAGTCAAGTATTTCTGTTTTTTTAACAGAACTTATTTTAAAACAAATATAAACACACCTTTCGAAACACAACACAAGTTTTTAAATGACTTATTTCGGAGTCAAGTGTGAATTTATTCCTTTAATAAACAGTTTTTATCTTTTGAGAGTAAATTGTTTTAAGATTTCTGTGTATGAGTTCAATGGTTTTTAATCGGTATGTTTATTTGCAGAATTACCAAAACAGAATTTAAAAAATAAACAGTGATAAATATTGCATTTCTATTTAGATAAATTTAACACTCGTTAATTAACATGGCAGTAGATTAGCATCAAGCGAACACTCCGAACTCCATTTTTCACAACACCTAGGATATATTAAGTCGATAAAATAGCGAACGGTACGCAAATAGAATTATAGCCTTCGTCTTAACAATACGTATTTGGTTTCGTGCTCTACAGTGTTGGAGTTTGATAGAGCCGTCTACAGAAGAGAGATTATCGTAACGTATGAGTACTTCATACTTCGAGGTAGAGCTGGTGTTCGGTTTACGGCTTGGTAGTTATTACGTAGTTCGGTATCTCTTCTTAGTGTAGAGATTTTGATAGGAATATTGAAGCAGATCTGTGGCAATAATAGCTCTAACAGTTTAATAACTTCACTCTGTTAGGCAGTTAGAAGTAAGGCATTGCAACGCATAGCACATGAAGAATAAAGTAGTTTAATTATTGTATAAATATAAAAATGGTTAAATCTAGATTAGTAAATTACACCACTCGATAGCTAAACGATCAATGTATTATTGCTCAAAGATTTTTATGAGTGGCGCGGTTTCGGATGGATATACCGCCATCTGTCTGTTGTTGTGTCTCAGTCGACTCATAGGATACTTCGTAAAGAGGAAAGTACTGTTCTCTCTATAAAAACTCTACAAAAATATATTCTATTGGTAAACATGGATACAGGGGCTGCAGTACTCCGTAGCGAAACCATGCTCTGCTATTGTCCCCACACGTTTTAGTGCGACATTTATGGCCAAAATTCCGCCTTTTTTTGGAAGTCTCTATCTCTCTCTGATATGTTGCATTGAGATTCGCTGTCTTGGGTGGATACCATCTGGATTCAGGGGGCCGATATTATTTTACTATGCCAGTACCCCGTCATGTCATAAAAATACTATAGACAAAATATGTCAACCAACCAAGTAAAATACATAAATTTAACGAAAGGTGTAGAAGTAAGCTAAAGCTGACTCTAGCAGATTTTCTATGAAACGGATTAATTTTCAGTCCTTGTGTTTGCGTTCGGCGATTATGGCTCTAATGAAATTCGCTTTGCATAAAGAAAAGTTTTCAATGTAAACTCGAAACTTTAAAGTTGTAGGAATGCCATGAGTTGATTGTTATTGATCAATATTAGGTTTAAGACAAATTTAATATTGACAGGTGACTTACTGTTAAGATAATTTTAAATGCTGTGTTTTAAAATATCAAGCAAACAATTTATTACAAGAGGCATATTCCATAGACTTCAATAATTACGTAAATTTGAATTTGGTATTAAATTATTACGTGTTCTATTTCGAAGAAGTCAGATTGATTTCTTCAAAGCAGTTCAGTATTTGATATTTAATACCTAACTAAAATGTTCGCCTGAGATTTGACGTGTCAAAGGCAGATGCGAATGTTTCAAAATACGGCAGAAATAGGCACAATTTGTGGTGAGTACTACTCGGGCGTTCATTTCTAACTGGGTCACTTTGTAAGGCACCTTGTCTCCACCAAGACCCCTGGCACGTTAGATAAGGGCACTACCGAATACGACATTGGGCCTGTCAGTTTATACTTGACATAAATAACTATGCTGTACTAGTCTGGATATATCGAGCCCTTACCGCCAAATTATCGTAAGCGACACTTTTGTTGAAAATGCTTTTTTTATCATAACTTGTATTTAAAGCCGTAACAGACATAACTCAGTCGACGTTTTCCTCCAAAAAAAAACCGTTTTAAAGTTATAGAAATTGCTAAAATTTAATTGCTTGATAATATTTATAATAATCCTTCTCCTGTAAAATTTGGATTTTGTCGGTTACGCTAAGACGGGCGTTAAGGCTCGATATATCTTTTTTAACTTTATTATAGTTTCCTCATATAGGATGCATGTGAATGCAACAAACTTAGCTGTTTTAAGAAAAGAGGTTTTATTCAGAGACAGTTATACTTATGGCGTCATTATTCCTTATTGCATAATTTCATAATAAATCATTAGATATATTAATTTATCGGAATACAGTACAATAGGATCAAATGCTAGTTTCTTAAAAAAAGATGAACCCTACTATCTCTTATTGATACATAGAGTCTATAGTATAATATAGGGTTAAAATAAGGGGTCAATATTTCATATGGAAATTCAACATTTACAAATACCAAAGCAACATTACAAATGCCCTTGCGAGTGGCCGTCTCAGGGCCGGCGAGAAGGGTCCGTGGCCCTTTATAGGCAGTAAAAGGGAAGCTTCATTAAAGAGATGGTCGACAAAGGATATTGCATCGCGTTTTATTCTTTTTGTAGAAAATAGGTTTATGTAATGTTCAGCCCGCGGCGAGGCGATGGTCGCGGTTGCGAATTTAAAACTGCAAAATAGATCTCACGAACACGTGATAAACTCTAGCTCATAATGGTTGTTGCATGTTTTTTCGTGTTTCCTACATTTTTGTCAATTTTTAGGATATCCTCAAAGACTGATGCTGTTACTGTTTCAATATCACTGGTATATTATAGCTATTGTTGAATTAATATTTTATTTGTCATCTCTAATTAAGAACTCGTATTTTTTTGTAAAAAATATCCCACCGTTTTTAATAAATAATTTAAATTTTAGTTTAAACATGCTTTTCTTTAGCGGAGATAAAACCATATTTTTATATATAAAATTACCTGTTACGTTGTTTGTCCAGCATGAATTTCTTAACTATGGAACCAATTTTAATATATTTTGCGGTACTGTGTATACAGTTTGATCCAAGTTGAGAGAAAGAAAAGTTTATATCTTATTTTACAGTCGAATACTGACTTCCATTAACTGCCCTGTTACACTTGACCTGCACCGTTCCAGGTGGATATACCGCCATCTGTCAGTTCCGGTACCTCAATCAAGGTACAAGGTGAGGTACTATTCTACTCTGCTGGTACCTCATGACCATTTTGAAGTAGCAATCGTTTTAAATGAACCTGCACGTAGGAGTAATTGAAGCGAGCAAAAAAAAGGGTAACAAGATTTTTTACGACATTGCCGGCGAATGCAATGACTTTTCACGAGTTAAGTGCTATTTGTTGGATCCCATAAATATGTTTCACGTGCTGTAGCCGATCGAACGATATCATTTTACTGTTTCTGAAGCGACCATTTAAATCAGCGTGTTTTTAAATCGGCTCAAGTTAGGAGAATGTATTATTATATATTTGCACGAGACTGCGAATTGTTAAGACAAGTAATGCACAAGATTTTATGAAGAACCAGCTGAGTAGTACCTCCCCTCCCCTGATGATAATTATATATTAGTTGACCCGACCGATGTTATCTAGTCTAAGCTATTTAAGTATACAAGACAACGATTTGTCATGAAAAAAATTGCGACTATCGTCACAGCAGCCGTAGAACGTCCACTGATGGACATAGGCCTCTCAAAAAAGGTAAAATTTGGCCATAATTGCTGCACTAGGCAAAACCCCATATTTTGGGAGGCCTATATCTAGCAGTGGACTTACAATGGCTGGCATAATATGATAATGATGAAATGATTAAAAAATGTGCTCACAGAATATAGACCGCATTATAATGCGGTCTGCATTGAAGAACAATAGAGTGAATCAAATATGATGCATGGGCATTGAAGTCATAAATTGAACTACAACGTCAACGACAACGTCTATAATTTGTCTTCGTCTACTTTGAAACTGCATGAGTCACATGTGATGTAGGGCATTCATTTAATTAAACATTAATGGTATAGTAAAACTTTAAACGCAAAAAACACCAGTTGCCGTCGCCGTTTTAAGAGTACTAAAAGTAAAATTAATGGATCCTCTATGAAGATAAACTTTGTTGTTGCTTTACTTTTCGAGGCTCGTAAAATGTATTATTATTATATTTACATTTTAACGCAGGTGATAAAAATAGCTTTGTACTACGGAATATGGAAATTCTTTTATCAGATTTGATATACAGATTCTGATTTTCACAATTTTTTTAATCTTTTGTCAGTCTATTATGAGCTTCAGCTTCAAGGACGGATTGATCGATTTTGACTGTAACTAAAATTTATGGGAAGACTATTTAGAATGTACAATAGAGAAGTATTGATCCAACCTAGATAACATAATAAATATACCATTAATTATATAATGTATCATCAAGGTCATCAATTGGGATGGGGTCACTAATTTAACAAAGGTCGTGGGCGATAAGTTTACGTCGAATTCCTTCTCGAAGATTTCAATAGACAAAATGTTCAGAATAGTTGTCTTACCGGATAAGTATCACATCATATAGTTCACGAGAGATATGTGATCATTAACTACAATTTCGAAAGATCTAAATTAAAATCCAGTTTTGATTTCTTGCAGTATCAATCTTGGGGCGCGATATATTAGTTAATAAAATTATAATATTTCTGCTTGAGACATTTTCAGTGGTTTCTCTGACGTATTCTTAGATTAGGTACCTCAAAGTCAGAAATTTGTTTTATTTTTTGTAAAAATTTTTTTTCAGAAAGAGAAATACACATGAACGAATATATTATTATTTCATAAAACTATGAACTTCAATGGTTGCAATGGTGTTTTGATATGTGTACTTGATAAGTCAATTTAAATTTGTTGCTTTTACCAAGGATAGCTAATTAAGGTAGAGGATTTAATATACTTATCTAATTTGTAAGCGGACCACTTGGGTAGCCATTGGCGTATGTAGTAATGAGTGAAGAAATGAGCTCGTGAAGAGAGAAAAGTAATAAAGCTTTCCAACTATAATACTACATAGTAAATACTGTAAAAGCTCTATATTTTATTTCACAAAATAAAATACAGCGTATGCTATAATGAACAGCGAAGTCCTATTAAGATTATTAAAATAGACGTGAAATTGTAAGGTCAGGTAGCCCTGAGCCGAGGCCGCCGGTCTCTAAGTCTGTTATATCGAGAACAAAAGTATTCTTCCCTCCATTGACAACCTTAGCAGGGTTGACACTGGCGGGGCGTTCGATTGTTCAGAAACCTACTTGTATCTTTTAACAACCTATTTACTGCCAAACATTTTCAATATTGTTTCTATCCTAAATTAATGTATAGAGGAAATAAAAATTATGTTACATGCATTATTTTCATTCTGACTGACAATGTCAAACATGTGTCTGATCTTTATGTTGTTAACAACGTTATAAAGTATTTTGGTTATTATTTATGAAACTAAATTAAAATATAAATGAATATCAACTTCGCTATGTTCATTACTACGCTAAACAACATCCTTTAACACGCGGAAGTCTTCCTTAGTCCCGCGGGAAATTGTGTATTGTCTATTTGTTCTTCCCTACTTAAAGATATCAGGCATGTAGGTAGACCGAGTTACTGACGCATTTATGAAAGTAACATAAATTGTAAAGAAACATACATGTATATAATTGTCTTGATAACAAACTATTCCTATTTGTCTTCAGAAGATTGATGTTTCAAGGTTCAGGCTAAACGAGTTTAAAGATTTTAAAATTACGTAGATAATAAAGAAAGGTACAATTCATAATAAATACTTTTCATTACCTATTGTAATCGCAGCCCTAGTTCTTCCATTAATCCGTTCTCGAGGTACATTAACGCAAATGTCAATTATGACACCCCCACAATGGGGCATCAGAATCTACCCATTTATACATCTAATGGAAAAAGAAACACAGTTAGTTACATCTCCAATATAATGGTACATAGTGCTTTCTTTTCCAGCCTGTCAGTGTTGTCAAACGAAGCAGAGTAACTATTGATTAGGGTCATATTTAGAAAAACATTTGAGAAAACATTAAGCTATTTACGTAAAATAAAAACGTTAAGGCAACGAACGTCCACTAAGTGCGAACGATGTCAAATCAAATAACGTAATCGACGCATGATTTGACATTCTATAGAGTTTTCATCGCAACAAAATATTTTTTATTTCAGCAGTTCCAACGAATTTTGGATGGAAAGTGAAATGAAGAATGTTTGAGATGAAACGGTGGACAGACGGTGTGACTAAATCAACAGGATCGCGCTGGACGTAGGCCGCATGCCACCGGCCCTGTTGGTGATCGTTTGGGAAGGCCTATGTTGTTTTACAGCTGATTATGGTGATAATAAAATCGAAATGATATACATTTTCAATTGTAGGACCCTTTATTTGTAGATTAGCTTTTCATCGAGTCATAATTGGAATTTTAAAAAGCGGGTGTTTTAAAAATATAAAAAAAATATGCTGCAGGCATAAATAATATAAACTGACAAAATAATAATGTCGTTTATTATCTAACTTTATAACATTGCTCTAATCAAAAATATGAGGATTAAAATTTGTAATTATTAAGGCCATATAAAAAAATTAATAAATTCACACAAAATTATGTATATTGATCTGACTCCGCGATAGGTACTACTCAAAGCTCTTAAGTTTGTTATGGATACATATTATAAGCAATACCTAGTAATACCTAAATATATATTTTTAACACTCAGACACAGAATTAAACCCGCGACCTAAGATGGGACACCAAATATCGAATGCACTATCCAGCCCGCCAAATATATATCTTAAATACGAGTATTTCATTGGAAAGAAATTTAATGTAATTAGAAAAATACCTTGTTCAAAAACAAAGATCTGAAGATAGTCTGAAGGATTAAACCAATTAGATATAATGACCTCTTTATTCAGGTTTACCGTTTGTTTCGAGCAAAGGTTACCGTAATCTGTTTAAGGGATATTTACTCGTGAAGTTTATTTCTGACGAATAATAACAAGGGAAAATGGAATGAACTGGAATGGATTAAATTGGAACGGATTACTATAAACCCAGTTAGTATAACTATGAGGTTTTTTGTAGATAAGGATAACATGCTTAAGATACAGCAAGTAGTACATAGATCTATGATGATCACGTGAAATAATAGTTTGACAATACTTTAGGTATTTTGATATTAGGTATTTGTTGCATTGTTTTCTATCATCATCATCATAGCAGTCGTAAAGCGTTCACTGCTGCACATAGGCCTCCTCGAAAAAGGGAGATTTTGCCCATAATTCTGTTGCACTTGAGCTACACTACTTGGGATGGATTTACCGCCATCTGTCGGTTGCGATACCTCAGTCAACTCTTGCGACACCTGTTATAGAGGGAGGTACTATTACACATTGTAATATTTCACATAGTACCACACGATAATTACAAATTATATTCAACTATAATTGTAATATCAATTACAAATCTTTTACATTATCAACTTGTAACATTGAAAATATGGCAGCCTTTGTAACTAAATTTAGACAAAGACAGGTCGCACTTTTTAGTTTGTTTATTAGTTGTATGTATAATAGGTACCCTTTATAAGCTGACTGACTTAACTTTTGACTAACTGGATTGGCTGACTGGCGCAGGGTCTAAATAAGGTTAAGATAATTGAAGGTTCCTCGAAGGGCTCTTTATATAACCTATGGGAGTGCCAAGAATAGATTTTTTAATATTCACCCCCTAAAGGAGTAAATCGGAGGTGAAAAGTTAGTATGAAACTTTGCTCTCTTTAAAGTTATTCGAATTTATTTATTGAAAGATATCAAACACGCGAAAATTGTTTTTCGAATATGGATGAGTTTCAAATAGTTGGTGCCACGTTAGTATGAAATTTCTACAACCCAATCCAGGTGAAATCACGGGGCTCTGCTAGTTATTTATAAACGTAAAACACAAACACTCAATTTATGTTTTTCATAACAAAACAATTTAATGTTTTATTATGTAATATTATAATATTAACTACTCATTATAAAACTTTTTTATACCATAAATAAAATAATAATAAATAATTGTTGGAAAATATTAAAACAATTTTACAAAAATATAATACTATTTTAAATAAATCAATAAAGTGCGCAACATTATAATTAATTATAATTTTTAATGCTTTAATACAAGCGCTGTGTGGATTGTAGGTTTTAGTCAACATTAATTTATGGTATCAGAACTTCCAAACAGACGCCGAACCTTGTCACCAGCAGTATTGAATCTTTTTTATGTTATTACAATTTCTCACTAGAAATGAGGCGAGGCGTGCTGTAGTTCAGAAGACGTTTGAAAGGTTAGGACCCATACTAAGGTATAAAGATGACATTTCTGATGTCACTTGGTCGTAACTCTTTCTAGCTTGCTCTGAATGCGTTCGTGTAATGTCTATCGTAGAATGACGGTTGTAGCATCTGCCTCATTTCTTCGCTCTTCCCTAGTAAAGAGTAACACGACTTCGCGACGTAGAATAAAAAGTAGCACACTTTATACTATTAAGTTGCAGCAATAGCACATTTTGACGTCAGGTACTGTACAAATGTAGGTCTATCCTACTTAAAACTAGTCATAAGTAACAAGTAACTAACAAACTAAATAAACATGTAAAAGCAAAATAAAGTAGGTATAAGATGCAAAACATATTCCTTATATGAATAAGTAGCATTAGTTTCTGTGACATGAAGTTGATTGTTGACAAATTTTAAAATTAGAACGACTTCTTTTTGCACACATGTCAATTTATGCAAATACTCGTATGTCAAAATATTGAAATTAACATTTATCTTAAAAAGCGATACTTCTCTTTCAAAATTACTTATGAAATCTAGAGATGTTGTGTAGATTGATCTGTAGATTGAAGATTCAACTTATTTAGTTTTAAACTCGTATATAAGCATAAACCAATTAGTATAACCTCCCTAAAAGAAATTAACTAGATTATGCACTAAAAAAATAAAAGCTGTTGCAACACGGTCATCCATTTGCAAGCTATGCGGGCATCAAATCCAATTTATTCTCAACTCGAATCTAATTGAGCCATCCGCTGTGTTGTCAATTACAATTTATTTTAGCCTGATTGTCTCCGCCAATGGATTTTCATTATTACGCGATAAGTAAGGTTATTGTATCATCGCTAGCAAATTAGTTCTTGTCCTGGGCTAATTGGATCATTTATGGTTGAGAAGTTTATAATTTTCTTAAAAGCTCAACATGAATTGGACAGCAGATTGAATCGTGGTTCAAATTCTCTTAGGGACTCAATCACATTTCTGGTGCCTTATTGTTATAAAAATTGCAATTATATTTTAATTATAACTTGTATTGTTATCTCTTCTGATTAATCAATATTACCAGGTTCTTTGGAGTGGAGTGTGTACATCCATTAAGAGTGAGCACTCATTATATCTTTCTCTGACTGTGAAAAATAGAAAATTTTATCTGACTCAATCAATGATCATTGTTTGTCAAGACATACAATAAATGTTGTCGTTTCGAAATCTCCACGGCAGTAGATTCACGGTAAAGAGTTAGAATACAAATGATTTATACTTTGATAGATATTTGTAATGGAACAGATGGTAGCTTCATCCACCTGGGTAAACTAGGGATTCTGTTTACTGGTGGGAAATGTTTACGAGGTGACATTTGCCGGTCCATCCAGCGGGCCACTTTACTGCCCGATGGACAATTGATGTTTTTGTCGTAAACAAGGAACACTCATGTACAGTGAAGACTATAAAATCAGACGATATAAAATGCTGAAGTTAACTTTAATTTATTTTGCGATATTTTTGAGCTGTACCAATAAGTATGCATGTTTTATTCACTGAATTAATTTGATTTCGTTTCTATTTTATTTCTATAACATAACTATTTCGAAATCAATTTTATGAACATTATTTTTTTGTCATTTAATGAGGTAAACTTTTTACAAAGGTTGTCTGAATTGGTACTGTTTTCGCATTGATGTGTTACGGTTCGAACAGTTAGAGAGGCAGTGAAATTATTGGGTAATATCTTGAGTTCACAGAGTTGGCGATACGCTAGTGAAATCCTTGTAATGACATTAGCGTCTATAGGCTGAACTCACGTTAAGCATCAAGCTGGCTGTACGTATGTTAACGTATGTTCTTTGCCTAAGGAAACCGTTCTTTCAACATGATCCTATCAAACAAACATGAAACTGCTTACCTGGGTATCTAGGTCACCATTCACGATATGTCAAGTTAAGATAAACTATTGAAAGTGCCAAACATTTTCGAGTGTACCAGTCGTATATATAATCAAACAAAATTTCAATTGCAAGCCATTCTGCACGGTTGCGATTGGATTACTTCATGAAAGGCCGACTATCAACTGCTTTTTATCAAGTTTAAAAAACAAATATACACCCCGCATGTGAGTAGTAGTTAGAAAAAGCATTCTTCGTGGTTTGACTTTTGACTTAAAAGAGATTCCATCACAAAACTCAGTAATATCGCTGCTCTGTTCCTAGGGTGGAAAAAATTGGCAAAAGATCAAGTTTGCAGTCGATTTTTGCAAGATTCTTTTCCGCTTACTTTTGTTTCCGCTGCCGCTCGTCACCGGCACCGCCGCAATGGCGATCGAAAAGCAGAGACGCGTTACTTGTTTTGCGTCAGGGATTTTTATGCGATAAATAATAACTTTTTGATGGGAGCTACGGAGGTTTACGCCTTGAGCCGCATTAAACTCGATCATAAACTGGCACGCGTATTTCGGGGGGATAACCAGATTGTTGATTTTGTACATGTTAATTATGAGCGTCTCTGAACACTTTTATCGTTTTTCTGCCATTAAAGATGTATGGATTAAGCGGAATAGCTCCTTTTTCTGTTTAGATTTAGGTTTTGCGTCAGATAAGACAGATAGATATCTTTAGAGTTTTTTTAACTCCTACGTATACCGATCTATGTTAAAACGGTGCTTGAGTATGAAGAAATGATTGAAGGTTAAGAAAGCCCGAAATGTGGCCCAGGCCCGATGTGGAACAGGCCCGATGGCGCAGGTGGTAGTGATCCTATCTTGCGCACCAAGGGTTCGATTCCCACCCAGAGCATTCCTCTGTTATCTGGCGTCAGTAATACAATTGCTTAAGCGACTTAATATTGTAGAAATTTATTATTATTTTTTATAATCTATGTCAAGACAGATGGATATTTTTCGTGTATTTATTAACTAAGCTCAAATTTGATCGGTCGGTCAGTCGGATTCGGTCAGTTAAACAGATCGGAGAAGTTAATAGTCGGCCGAGTAGAATAGTACCTCTCCACCAGGTATCGTAGGTGGTGACTGAGGTAACGGAACCGACAAATATCTATATTCCCACACACAACAGCGTAGGGGAACGAGAATAACGAGGGTAACGAGAACTACGCCCAGCGATTGCCACCACACCTGCCCAGCGCGGCAATTATGAGCAAAATTCCTCCTTGGCTCCCCAAGGAGGAAGCCCGTGTCTAGCAGTAGATGTTCCACAGCTGGTATGATGTTGAACATATCTATTTTAAATTACCTATGTCAAAATATGTAATGACTTCACAGTTGTGAATTTTGATGTAAATTACTGGACATTTTTTAACAATTTTAAAGCAATAAAAAAAAAGGATTCTATTTTTAAAATATAAGCAATATTTTTTTCTGACAATGCCTTGTTTGCAAAAACAAGTTGTGATAAAAGCAAGTTAAATTCCACAGAGTAGAAAGACACGGCCATTTTTAATCCCAATTTAGATAGACTTGTTAAAGACTTGTCCTAGACAGATTTTTTCTCTGGTCCAGAGTTTATACAACTGTTGCAATATAATAATATAAGAATTTGTAGTTCAAAAAATATTAAATTAATTTATTTATGAATATCACAATCGTTTTATATTTTATAAATATATTAATAAATTCACACAATATCCCATACATTGACCTGACTCAGAACTAAGTCGCTTCAAGCACTTGTGTTACAGACAGACAACAGTGGAATAACAAATATGTAATAAATTAAGTACACGTATAACACCAGCCACAGAACAAACACAAATATTTAACATAAGTTTGTAGTATATCTTCTGTAGCTTTTATCCAAATACTTCTAGTTTGATGTCTTTTCCTCAATGTATTTTCACAGTTACGAATGTTTTCAAATTTTGAACATGTTTGTGAAGTATATCACTTCACAAACTTGTTCAAAATTTATGGTTTGATGTTCTTTAGGAATAAGAATTTTTTTTCATCTTGTGTTGTTATCGAGGTTATAGCCATATAGTTTGACTTTCCATCTGTTGTTAGTTTTATTTGAAAAGTAATTTTCAACTTTTCCATTTTTCTTGACGATTTTCTTGATAAATGTCGTTTTATAATATAATATTATGTTATCCAATGTGTAATTTGGACGACACAGTCAATCAAACACAATTGAGTTTCTCTGTAAGAACAGATTTATTTCGTTATTTTAAATGTACGCTACCTAACAAACAATTAAACAAGTGTTAATAATACCTTATATACCTGTAAGAAAAGAAATGACATTTAATGTTATTATTTATAATGTCAGTTACAAATCACTACTATTTTAGTGTTATTTTATTTAAACAAGTAATTTCTTAGATTATGAAAATGTGACGTTTTTAGGTTATAATTATTTTACCACAGAGAAAATTGAATGACATTAGACGCGCGACTATGCGGAAAATTTTAAACTAAGAAAAATATATTTTACTTATATATAAATATTTTCTTGGGTGACGATCGAACTCACGACCCTTAAGGTAAGTTAGGAACACTACCGAATACGCCATCGGGCCCGTCGAACCTTCAAGTCCATGTTATGTACAGCTGATAAAATTTAAAGCATATATGACGATTATACAGCATAAGTTTTAGTTACATTATGTCTTAAGTTGGCGGGGCATAAATGAGCACCGGTCGCGCTCGCTGACACCGTTATAAATTTAATCAACATAAACTAAATGGGACGCGCGAAGGAGTGTAACCCTCTTAGCTTACAAAGGAACCACGTTCTCTTACAAAGGCAGCTACTCTCTCTCCCTCTTGCGAAGACAGTATACTATTATGTGACAGTTCATGATTGCACTCGGTACTGTTTTCTTATTCGTTAGCAGTGCCCTAAGGTTTCACACGCGTTTAGTTGTAGAAGTTTCATACTGCGTGACCCTCTTTTACCCTCTTATAGTATGATTTACAAATATTTTTTTTAAATGTGTTTTATAACTTTCAATGAAGAATCTTTATACTGAATTTCATTCGAAAAGAACTTCAAAAACAGCAATGTTTCATTCTAACCATGCAACCCAGTTTTACCGCCTTAGGGGGTGAATTATCAAAAATCCTTTCTAAGTGCTCCTTCACATTAAAAAAGGAACCCCTGTGCAAACCCCTATGCAAAATTTCTTATAGTGTAGTCTACAGTCAGTCAGTTTTTTAATTTATATATACAGATAGACATTTAGTACAAAATACATATTTATCTAACTGTATTCAGCTATGGCATCTCGCAGTTTCTTTGCGCTGTTGAATTAGGAGATCCGTAAATGAACCAAAATTACCGATATAGCCTAGCCAATTAGCAAGTTGAAGCAGCGATGTGCAGTACACAGAACCGTCGGCCGACGGAGCCGTAAGATCCTGGAATGGAGATCACGCAAGTTGGGCAGATAATCTGACTAAAACCGCAGAGTGACGGATGCAAGCTGCAAACAACCGGTTCTATAGCACATCACTAGCAGTGGACGTCCGACGTATGATATTATTATCATGATAATGATAATGATTTGTATTTATATTATCTAAATAGCGCTTAGTTGCTACAATACATCATTGTTTATACATATATGTATCATGCTTGCCATGGAAATTAAGTGCAAAACCAAATGGTTGAAACTAGTGGAAATTGTAGGATTATTTTTATTGGGGTTCTAGAAGCGTTGTATACCTATACTAGAAGTCGTTAAGGGCGAACTAGGTATTAGAACAGACAAATGGTGATAAACTCAACCAAAACGACGTAGCTCAAACGCAACAGTGTGGGCATGGGCAGCGGCATTTCCGTCGCGAGGCAATGCTCTGCGATTGCCACCACACATGCCCAGCGCGGCAATTATGGGCAAAAATCTCCTTTTATCGTGGAGGGGTATATCCAGCAGTGGACGTTCTACTACTTCGTTGATCCTTAAATAAATAATGGTCTCAATTTTACCAATATACGAGTATGTACAGGTTACAATTAGATGATACTTTTGATCGAACTGTATTTTCTAACAGACTCCAAAATAACTTGAGCTAAGGATAAAGAGGTAAAGATTGAGGAAACGAGTTTATAGGCAGCGAGTCGTG
Organism: Heortia vitessoides; assembly: GCA_020976665.1. Classification (NCBI taxonomy): domain Eukaryota; kingdom Metazoa; phylum Arthropoda; class Insecta; order Lepidoptera; family Crambidae; genus Heortia; species Heortia vitessoides. The sequence goes on from JACJUM010005602.1 coordinate 5,794,787, forward strand.
TTCACGGAGCGACGAGCACCACCACGCGAGGCTCCGTCGTTAATACGCTTTTAAAGGTTTTATACTGTATGTTAGATATTTTTTGTGCACTTGGCAGAATAAGGTAATAAAACTTTATTTGATCTTATTATCTACATAAAGACAGATATGTAATCTGATATTAGTAGCTATGCAGTTATACTAAATTTTGTTCAACGCTGAGTTTGATCGGATTCGGATCGGATACCAACTATGTAGTGCGTGGCTTCAAAGTTACGCTAGCGGAGAGAAAAACAAAATAATGTACTGCAGGGACATTTTTTTTTCAGGACAGGGCTTTTCGGCTATAATCATATAGGAAATATCGTTATATAATAGAATTTGTGGCTTTTACAATCTAATACGCTCATACTGTCAAACGCTGTCAAAGTTGTCTATTAATCAAAATATAAATCAATGTAAACTTAAATACGTTTACTAACAATATATGTCAAAGTAATATTCCAATAAACATTTACCAGTTTGCTGAAATTCACGTCAGAGGTGTCCAGAACAAAAAAAGGTAGGGTTTACACAAAAAAATGTAACGTTTTTATCTCTTTCAGTCGTTTGATGATAGTAGCGAGGTTTATATATTATATTATATATGTATTATATATTGTATATTAGACTAGACTCACTAACTATAAAATAAGGAAGTGGTAATGCAGCATAACGAATCACACACACATAAATAGATTGTGTTTGTAATTAGTGTTACAATTGAAAAAATACGTATAGCCCTAAGTCATAAAGTTCAATTCCTAGTGGCATATTGTCAGCAAAAACGCTAGAACCCTCGCGTTACTAATGGCCAAAGCTCAATTGATCCTTTGAGCTTGAAGCTTTAAGCTTGAAGAAAACGGACCTCGATTGTACAGCTTTTGGATTTTCAGCGGCTTTTCACAGCATGAATTGCAACGCTTCGGCTGACTGAGGCGCGGACAGTTTTAACTGCTATCAGAACTTGAAGCGAGATTTAAAGCGCAGATTTCTAGTTGCCGTTTTTGGCACAGAAAGTGGAAAAACATTATTTAACGCGTTCGCGAGTTAAAATTATTAAAAATAATATTTAAAAAAAATCAAACGTTTGTCTTTTTTAAATTCGTATGATGAAAATTTATGTAATAGCAATTAAGTTCTTATTTTTTATTTTTTTGGGCAACTATAGCATTTGATATTTGTTCAGCTTCACGTTATATTTAATGTAAAACTAAGTTTATATTAAGTTTGTCTCGGGATGACGGGGGGATGACAACTGTGACACAGTTTACAATAGTATAGCTGCCAACGAAACCTTAATGCTGGTAAACATACCAAACGTAAGATAAGTCATTCTTAGGAGTTGTAAGTTCCTTTTATAAATGGAGTAAATAAATAAAATAGAATGTATAAATTCAAGCTGCAATTTCGGTATAATAATTGAGATATTAAAAATAATTTGATTTGCATTAATACCAACTTTAAAATAAGCAAAATAGCTTCGAATCATGAATACAGATTCTATATGTGTATATTGATATATTTTAACTTGCCATAATATTAAATTAGATCATTTTTGTATTATAATGCAATTTAAAATGTTATTAATAAGAAATTTATTTTCCACCCAATTACGAGTATGTGAGTTGATTTGACGCTACAGACATAACATGTTTTTAAATGCTCTAAAGTTATACAAAAGCCATATCGTAGCTTGATACATAAGAAGAATCTTATATTCCATAGGGACAACTAAATGGGACTAGGGGTTATGAGAACTATTGCATAAATTGGTACATTTTAGAGCTTGCGAGATTCGGACCCCGACTTGAGTGGCCGTCGTTGGAGACGGTCCGCTTAAGTTCAATTACACTGTTAGAGAAATTGATCATAGAGAACTTCTACCGACCCCAAAGAGCAGTGTTCTCATGCTGTGCTCCGGTGAGGGTGGTAGTGAAAATACGGGGTAAAGTGACATAATACGTTCTAGTTCAAATAATCCGATATGACTGCTGTGACGCAGATCGTATACTTGTTAGTATACTTAGTATAATAAAAAATAGAACGAGTCTCAGTGAAATTAATTCCTAAAAAAATATTTTTAATCTTGTACTAGATGCCCACAGACGTACAGGATGACAAGTTATTTCTATTGCGGCTATCAATTAATACCTTCCAAAACCAACTCCGTAAACAGCCGCGGTTAATAAACTAACTTAGCGACTTATTTTCGAACAAAGTCACTGGTCAAAGTTATTATTAGTCACATAAATAGCCGTTCATTTTTCCCGTTAATTTTGCCCCTTACTGCTTGGAGCTTGGGATAGGGATGTGCGTTGAGCATAGTTAATAAATATCGATAATCAGGTATGTAAAAATAAAAGGTTGGAAAGATTGTTAGTGACCCGTAAACTATAGAATGAATAAATAATGTAACCAAGACAAATGAACATCTGATATATTAATCATTTTAATCAACCATCAGTAACCTATCAATAACCTCTGTGCCAAATTTCATTCCGGTCTGTTTAGTCTTTTCGGCGTTAAAGAGAAACAAACATACGTCCACACAATCTATATTGACAACGCGAAAGTTTGTCAAGGAAATATAAGAAACCATCCCGTTTTTACTCTTGTGAGACACCTTCATTTCTGCTCCTACTGTTACTCTTCAATCACAACACTACACAGTACATACAGTCGTTGAGAAATACTAGCACTTTGCTGCAAAATCAAGCAGTTCAGTGCACTTCTGTGGACACACAGTAGTAAAAAAAATCTGAAAAGGTACTCACGTCTTCGATACATTCCATCAAAAAATTAGGAGTATAACATTTTTCTTATTCGACAATTTTATTGTCCTAAACATCGATAAAACATCACTAGCGTTCACTGATGAGTTTTATTTCTTTTTATCGCGTGTTTTAAAAGCAGTTTCGGGACAGTCCGGGAATAACGGCCAACTTTCCCGCTGAATAATTTTGCTCATTCGTTAGCTTCAAATACCTCGTGAAAATCCTTCTTTCATATTTTTCAATTCTGACATGGAAAAGTCGTTAGTTTCACTTTGTATTTCTTGGCTCATTCAATAGTTACCGAATAATAAATTAGTTAATCTACTAAATTATTCAGTACTATTTTCACCATTATAGTACAGTACCATTTAAAGTTATAAGTATATAATAGTATATAATTAATTCGCACAATTTGATCAGATCTGACTCCGTGATAAGTCGCTTAAAGCACTTGTGTTACGGACATCAGCCAACAAAGGAACCACATATATTTTACTTAAATACATATATTTAACATCCAGACACAGAACAAACACAAATACCACCATATAAATATTTGTCCTGGTAAGGATTAGGGTATATGTTCTAGTTACTCGCATATGGAAAGCATGAAGACTGATAAACAAAGTCATGCTGGCCTTCACATTTTAGTAGTATGAATAAAATAGACAATATCTTGTTCGTGTTGCAACAAACTGAGAATAAAATCGTTTCAGAGGACATGCGAACGTCCACCGAATTTTGAAGGTCCAATGTGTATCATGCGCGCGTGCACTTCGACATCTAAGTAAACCAAAATAGGCGACCTTCGGCGCACAAGATAGAAACTTGATAACATGGCAAAGAACATACGCTGACAAAATATGCATCTATTACTTTGTATTCCTGTTTAAACTCTAACGTTGTTTGTCTATGTATATAATTAATAAATTGACTCACCGTATCAAATAGTAACTATATAATATAATAAACAATTCTAAAATATTTCTCCAAGTTTGACTAACTGATATTGGAACAAGCAGTGGGGCATAAATAAAAATATCTAGACTTATCGCAGAAGTTCACAAGTAACAAGACCCCTATTCAAGCACAAAATTTCTCAACTTTCTAGCAGGAAAATTTTGAAGTTTATCTACCGTCTATCTATTTTACCTTGTGAGTTGCACAACTTACGTCACGACAAAATCGCAACTTGTTATGGTAGTTTCAGCATATCAGCTTTTGGAAGTCCACTGCTGGATTTAGACGTCCTCAAGGAAAAAGGAATTTGCCTATAATTGCCGCGCTGGGTAAGCGTGTTGCGTGGAACGTAGCTTTTGCGACCGGAAAGCTGCTGCCCATCCCCGCCCCGTGCATCTAAGCTACACTGTTGCGGATAGCTATACCGCCATCTGTCAGTTCTGGTACTTAGTCGTGGCTTACTATACCTGGTACAAGTGGAGTACCTTGATAGTTAGTGGGTACCTATTTTTAAGTATCATTAATGTATTTGAATGGGATTGTGCCGTGGAGTAGAATAGCACGCCAGCCTGCCTAGGGCGAAATTCCCCCTTTCTTGGAGATGCCTTTGTCTAGTTGTCTAGCAGTGGACGATGATGATTTGAATGGGACGTCCAAGAAAATTTGTAATTAAAATAATTTAAATATATTTTTTTTTTAAATATCATGTTTAGTATAAAAATATAGAAATTTATAAGTTTTAAATTCAAATTAAGTACAGACCAATTCAAGCGATTAATAATGGCATGATGATAGAAATATTTCTTTACCTGAAACCTTATTTCCTTATTTGCACGACCGGACACGGCTGGTGGCCGTTTTAACACAAACATATATTGTGAGCATAGCCCTTGTCCCTCATATATCTTTGTTCAGTGTGCAATCAAGGGGATGGGGTATTAGGGGATGCTATTGGAATTCCAATTTGTTTGATTCGTGCCATCTAGTCGGTAGCAAGATTAAAGTCGAGAACGACTTTTCAAGCAGTAAGATAAGATTTGTTTTATTAGGTAGAATGTTGTTTGTTTTTTATTAAATAATCCGCGTGTACACGTTTTAGTTTGCAACTACCGTTAAGATAGGAATCAGAAAGGAATATATTATTTATACAATTTTAAAAATCACATACGTTTAATTGAATTTTCTTATTTCTAATTTATATATTAATACGAGAAGCGAAAACTATGTATTCCTATTTAAGGAAACACCGGCGGAGGAAAGTGAAATTTGAGATATTAGAGTTAATAAGAGTTATTGTGTAGAGCTGTAGGCGAAGTAAAACTATTTTTTTATACAAAATGCATTAACAATAACATACAATAAATTCCCACAACCTCTCATACATTGACCAGACTCTGTGATACTTAAAGCTTGTGGTATGGTCATTAGACAACAGAGGAATTAATAATACACTACCTCAATACATGTATTTATCGCCCAGGCACAGAACTAACACAAATATGTATTGGGTGAGAATATAACCTTTGGCGTATAAGATAGAATCACTACTATGTACGAGTACGCCACGGGGCCTGTCATTAGAAAGAGTTTAAATGAATTTAACTAAATATTACACACACTTCTGTTCATTAGCATACGGCATACTTAAAATAAGTGAACAATAATTGTCTTAGACTAGACAGACAATAATAGACTTAAGTGGTTATCTTTGGTGTTATTGAATATTACAATTTTGCTAAGGATAATTACAATAACGACAATGATATAAATTTCGAACTTACTATATTGAATGGAAATTCGACCACCTGGTGAACACCAGCTTCCATAATTTGATTAATTATGTCATAACATAATTTGCTATTCATTCAACGTGAATGGATAATATGGATAAAAGTTAAACGTAAATATTGGAATTGTAGTTGATAAAGTTATTATACAGCATTTGCTTTGGAACATTATCTAAATCCAATTCAAAACTTTACGCTGACTGAATTTAAAGTTTATATTAGAATAATTACTTCCTAAATTGTAACACTGATTTCGAATTCGGTTTTGTTGTTTAGTTGGAAAGTGCAGGGAACTGGCCCTCAATCATAACACATTTAGAGTTTGTACAAGCTTGAATCGCAGAAGCAGTAGCAAATGAAATTAAACTTTCTTTCTATAAAAAAACGGTTCATATTTATGAAACACCAATATTTAGCTGATTGAAATGGAGCCGAGGCATCGCATCTCTTACAGCAAGTTTTTGATTAATTTCTGTTATTTTTCAATATAAAGTCAGAGTACATTGAATTATTCGAGTTCATTAGTTTAAATAAATTTGTCGTTTTTATTCTTTTACGTTGACCTGACACCGACATTAATAGTTTAAAATTTTTGTTTTACGGATATCACAAGGCAATATAATACGTGAATTTCTATATTTCACAAAGAACAAACTCTCACAAATGTTTGCCTAGGTTGGAATTGAATCTTTGGTTTACAAGATAGGGTTGCTACCAAATGCGTCATCAAGGCCGACGAATTACAGCCTATTCTTAGGTGAATTGACGCTGTCATGCTATTTATAATATAAAACTTTAAAGCTTTATACAATACGTAGGTTTCGAAAAACTTTTAAAATTACATAATAATATAAATAATATTTTTATTATGTAGTAGTTGTAGTTACGAGGTTTTACTAAAACAAAAACATTGCGGCGTCAATAAGAAATTAACATTCGATAATCAATTACGTCGTCTCATTCAATAACAAACTAAATATGCTCTCAAAGTGTCTTGTATATAACATTAGTAGACAGTAGAAACTATTTAAGACAGCCGGATTAAAGGTATTGTCAATATATATGACACAGATGGTAGTGATACTGTATTTTAATTTTTATATGATGATATTTATGTTTGTTCTGTCTACGTGTTATATATATGTATTTACGTCAAATATATATATTTGTAATTCTTCTGTTGTCTGATGTCCGTAACACGAAGCTTTAAGAGACTTATCACGGAATCAGGTATATGTATGGGTTGTTGTGGGAATTTATTATTTTATTATTATTATTAAAAATAGAACAGTGGGAGAACTAGTATAACATTTTAGTTTTAGGATGACCACTATTCTCCTGTCCTTAGCCTCCCCAACAATTGGTTGACAGCTTTATTTGAGCTATATTCTTTCGCATGATTGTAAGTACATACCGCTATCTGCCATTTCCGCTCCTTCATTTATCTCTTCCAACGATTTGGGTACCTTTCTACTCTGCCAGCCGCATAGAATTAGTCGGCGATTAAAATTTTGTACTAAACATACATATTTACCCACATGTACACCATGAAAAAATCGTAATAGGTAACAAGGAAGTTGTGAACATCTTTATGAATTTTCAATAGAGTGGATGGAAGTTCTAAGTAAGCCCAAGCTTCATACAATGGCACAAAAAATATGTATACGCTTTTATCTGCACGAGAACTTTGTTTAAAGAACCTTGGAACTGTTAACGAGGAAAGATTTTTTCCTTAGAAATCGAGGGATAACAAAAGAAATCTTTTACCTTCATAACTTTTGTATGTGAGATTTTGGGAAATGTATTCCTAATTTTATCCATTATCGCTTTAAAAATGTATCGTTGTTACGGCTAAAGCGCGAAATATATTTGCTTTGCTAAAGTTACTTTAGTCTAGTATACACCTAGACAGTTTTCATAAAAGCTTTTTTTACATATCGAAAATAAAAGCTCCCGAATTGGTAGCGTTTCAGAAATTGTCTTGTTATTCAACAACAACAAATAAGTTATGAATGTGGATTATCCATAAAAATAACTTTCGTGAAACGTTAGTAGTGAATGAACGGCATAAAAGGCATAAACAGTGACGTCATACGTACTAATGTGCTGCGCGTGCAAGTGAAATGACAAACATTACCATTAATCGATCAACATTTTATTAGCCACCATTTTCAAACAATTTAAGTGTAACTTATTGTCATTTTTTCAGCCTTACTTACTAACTTTTAACACCCCTTTAGGGGATGATTTAAAAATATATAATATAATATAATTGGTCAGCTTCTCCTTTAATGTATTGGGATTCAATTGCTCTAACCTAGAATCGAGACAACGGCTTGTTAGCGCCGAGGCCGATAGGGGCTCCATTAATACTAATTATTTAAAATTGATGGAACCTTTTCCCACCACCAATTCTTTTTGTAGTTTTTTTTATCTGGTAGCTCGTGTAATGACCCTGCGTTAAGCTTAGTTTTAAGACCCTTTTGGTGCCTGCAGATTAGTATAAGGTAGGCCTAATAGAAATGTTAGATGTGTCTTACGATCCTGTCGTGTCATCAGGATCATCAGTATAATGAATATACATAATACAATAAAGTCCTTCATATTTTTTAATTAAAATTGTTCTATTTATTATTTTTGAAGATTAAAAAGTGCTTGTAATAGAATCATCAAATTTACATTGAAAAATGAATATTTTGATTTATATATAAATTAAGCAAATTTTTATCTTGAAATTATAACAAATGCTTTCCAACATCTAACTTACTAAAAATTTATTTTCATATCCATCAAGACAGCTGAAATAAGCGAGACGTTTCAGAGAGAGAGAAACAGTTTAATATGTTTAACACATTTTCGAAGTAGCTTTATTTATATTTGTCTAATGTCTTCAACATAGAGAGAGCAAGTTTTATTCTATTATACTTATATATATGAGGAAGATTTTCGTCAATCAGTATTTATATTCAGCTAGCCCTTCAAACGTTATCCTGTCCAAACTATATATATATTAATTACAAACAACCTTGCGACTATAAAATGAGATACGATTTTTTCTATCTTTGAAGCTGGATCAAAGTGTAAGCAATAATTGATTGAAATCGGATCAGTAAGTTACGAGTTCATACCAGACAAATACCGTGGCATAACATTTGTGTATATATACAGTAATTGGAATGTTAAAATGTGTTTTAACATTCTTGTCTTAGCTGAAATTCTAGGATATAGGATAACTTTAGGTTATAGGAAAACATGAGCTCGAGAGTAATGTGATATATAGTAATTATTAATATATAAGTATGTATATAATCACACTTATAGTAAGTTTGTTTCTAAAGAACTGTTTTTTTATTAATAAATAAAGTTATATAGCAAGGTTTTTAAAAAGCGCAATTTTCGGGTGCGGATTTCGTGTATGTAATAAAATAAAAAAAATGTTTTTCTAGCTTTCCACTCAATTTCACTAATTGGACCAGAAAAATTTGAAAACATTCATATATTATGTGCGAAAGAAGTTCTTTATACTCAAATATAAGCTAGCTTCTAATGTATTCAGCATGAGTAAGGTGAAGTAGACTGTCAATTTTATCCAAACTACATTTAGGACACTTAGTCCTTTTATAAACTTTTAGGAGGGACTTTTCTTTTCAGTTTGACTAGTTCTGTATATTTATATAGACATGGACAGCCAATTTTATTGGGAAGACTTTGAAAGTGGAAAAATTACTGCTAATATTGATAAGTTATGTAAAAAGAAAGTATAGATGAACGCTAAAATTTGTTTGCCTCTTTGTTAATTTCTCGTTACGGTCGAAGCAATGTTTAAAAGTGATTTTAATGGAATTTGGCATGTGGATAGATGGGAACGAAACCCGTCCGGCATCGGAGGGTTAAAGGAGAGTTATTTCTGGTCTTGGAGAAATGAGAGTTCCTGTGGGACGCAATATAAAATGCAGTTCACGTAGACCAAATCGTGGACGGAATGCTTGTACACGTATGTATAACTTTTAATATAACGAGCCCAATGGCGCAGGCAGTAGTGATTTTACCTTATATGCCAAGGGTATATGTCAGGGTTCGACCCCCCCCCCAGGACAAATATTTATATAATGATATTTGTCTTCGTTCCGTGTCTGGGTGATATACTGTGATACTAATATTATAAATGCGAAAGTAACTCTGTCTGTCTATCTCTTACGCTTTCATGCTTAAACCTCTCAAACGATTATGACGAAATGTGGCACAGATAATTTGTAAAACTTAAAAAAAGGACATAAGCTATTTTTTTATTCGAAATAAGGGTTGTAAGGGGTCGAAAAGAGGGATGAAAAGTTGTATGGAGGTATCGCTATTTTTAGATCTAGAAACTTGAAACTTATTTTTCAAGCAATTGATTCGATATAAACAAACATGACATTCAAAGTTTATGTAAGTTAAGGTAAAGAGGTATGGTAACGAAAAAAACTATTCCACGCGGACGAAGTCGCGGGCACAGCTAGTATGTAATAAAGTATGATAGTTGTGATTCCTCTATTGTCTGACGTCCTTAGCCTAAGTGCTTTAAGTGAGGTCAATGTATAAGATGTCTTTTGCATTTTGACCGCTAAATATTTTGTATATACACTCTGTCTAAAAAATCTCTGAGTCTCAAACACTGTCAGATAAAAAAGAATAGCATACCACGCTAAATTTATTTAGACAGCCGTAATTTGATTGTTCAAAGACAAAGAAGTAATAAAGCTCAATTAAGAGTTCCTTGTCCCTCTGGTCGACGGTGAGAGGGACAAAAGTACAATTTGCGCTCGTTCCAGAGAATTCTACTTACGTTTTCTTTACCACGGCTATGAGAATTATATGCTGTGTGTTCTTCGTCCCTCTTATCGCCCTGAAACAAAAAGAGACATAATTAATTAAACATTAATCACATTATAAACACGTGCAGTGTCGATTAGTTTACATGTGACTAAACACTTTTTAATTAACGGGCCCCATGGCGCAGATGGTAGTGATCCTATCCTAACCTATTATATCATTATATAAATAGTTATCCTATCAGGAAAACTATTTATATAATGATATTTATTTTTGTTTTGTGTCTGGGTGTTCAAATATGTATTTATGTATTATATTTGTGATTTCTCAGTTGCATGATATCCGTAACGTAAGTTTAAGCAACTAGAGTCAGGTCAATATATGAGATGTTGTGTAAATATATATATATTTATTCATTATTTATATTGCTACGTGTACGTTATTTATAAATTATTTTGTTTAACCACAATTTAAGCTTGTACAATTCAAATTAATGTATTATTTTTACCTTGTACCTGTTTTTAATTGAATACATGATTTTGTAAATGCTTAAATGCAACTGGGCGGGAAAGGGCAGCAGAATTCCTGTCACTAAGCTACACTTTGCAATTACCACCATACCGATTGGCCAACCACCAATTATGGCTACTATGGTGATGATGATGAACTGAACTGGTCCTGTAATAAGAGCAACCAGAAAAGTTTGATGAAAGATGTCTAAAAAGAAAATATAATGTACAAAGAGGTCGTCAAAGAAAGACATAGAAATTACCAATCAAATAGTTCCTTTGTATTCTATATATATGAAGAGAGTTAATACTCTGTTATAATAATATGAACAGTGAAATAATTTTACAAATCGAATGCAAAACGTTTTTGTAATATCGAGTATCCTGTGAAAATTCATAGACAATGAGATTTATATGTTATAATACTTCATCATACCAGCCATTGGAAGCCACTGTTGGACATAGACCTCCCTAAGAAACTAGGAATTTTATCCATAATTGCCGCACTGGGCAAGCGTATTGGCAATCGCAGAGCGCAGTTTTTAGCGACGGGAATGGTGCTACCCATCTCCGCCCTGGGCATTTGAGCTGCACTGTTTCGGATGGATATACCGCCATCTGTCGGTTCTGATACCTTAGTCGTCTCCGGTTTACAGGGAGAGATACTACTTACAGAATTCGAATCAACCCATCTAATTCCTGATAGTAAAAATGATAAGTAATGGTGCATACGTACGTAGTTTAAATAGCGCATGTGTCGAGGAATGAAACTATCAGAGGTAATGGCCATTCATTCGTAAAAGCGATTCCGGACCGGCCGCGCGCAAATCTCAGAGGGGAAACGTAACTAGCCTTCTTGAGTATAGTACCCGCGACGTGAGGGCTCCAGTTCTGTTTGATTAAAGACCTAAATACTGGCCGATAGGCCGATGAGGTATTTTGGTTTATAGAGAACTTTTACTTAGGGAAGGACATAGCTGGTCCAGAAAATATATTAACGACGAGGCGATGTGAACTGCTTGCGAATAGAGTCGAGGTCAGACTCTAAAATTCAAAAAAAATTAAATTCAAATGGTTGTTGTAAAAGTAATTTGTCTATTCTGCAAACCGAACCACCTGGCAATTCTTAATCAAGCGTTTAGTTGATATGGTCATTGTTATTATTTTACTTATTTAAATTTTAGTTTTTAATGTCATGAAAGTCGAGCAGTCAATTATATATATCTGACTGCGTTGACTTTAATCTCACCTATTTCTATTACAAAACAGGAGTGTTTACATTGTAATGTTTCGGTTTAAAGGGAGACAGGCAGTGAAATTACTGGGTAACGTGACATAATATCAAGTCACAAGGTAGGCAACTCGCTAGAGATATCCTTGTTATACCAATGTCTATAAGATGCGGTTCCTATTACACCGACCGTATGCTTATTTGTCGACCTAGTTATAAAAAAAAGGTTCTGTTTGTTACTGACTCGAGATAATAGTACTATTAGAAGTTAAGTAATAGCTAGCGATTTGCAAACCGGAACGGAGCAAAATGCGATGGCACTGAAGTTTCAGAATGGCACGGAACCTAAGCTTCTTGCGAGCAGCGTACCGTGCATCGAGCTGGGAAACTGGTGCGATTACGAGAGCGATCTTATCGATTGTTGTATCTATTGTACGTAAGAACGTACAATAGATACAACAATCTAATCCGTGCCAATATTATAAATCCCAAAGTATCTATGTCTGTCTGTCTGTTACGCATTAGGCGTCCCCCTAGAATAGGGCGAATTTTGCCCATAATTGCTGCGATGGGCAAGCGTGTTGGCAGTCGCAGAGCGCAGCTTTCGCGACGGGAATCACTCGAACGGACATCACTACACCCTGTGCATTTGACCTGCACTGTTTCGGATGACTATACCGCCATCTATCGGTTCAGGTACTTTAGACACCTCTTACGTCATCTGGTACAGAGACTATTCTATGTATATTAAGTTACTATTAGTGTTAACATTGTGATTTATTAAGAAGTAGTATTTAGTTTCAATTGGGAACTTGGTCAAACTAATTTCTTATTATATCTTAAAGTGTATTTGCATTGTAAGGTTATGTATAAAAGTGATTTTATAAGCAGTAGATGAGGATAAGTTCCTTAAAACTGTATCAGAGTAGTCTTACACAATTTGTTGCAAATTAATTGAACTGACAGACTAAACGAGAAAAGCAACTAAATAATTAACTATGTATCCCGTACAAAAATAAGTAACCCTTTTAATGAAGCCTGGGTATATAAACAAAATGGCCGCCGACTGCTAATAATTCAATAGCACGTAATCTTGCCTACTCCAACACCTGTGGCTTTGCTCGCGGCATTAAGTAATACTTACTATCTCTTGGGACCCGTGCGTTCCACAAAACATAGCCCTGATTTATACAAGCCTTATAATTCAAGGTTGTATCACGGCCGGGTTCTCTCTCGCAAAATAAATGATATGTTATTATATTTCCCCTTGTTTACTTATTGAATTATGCCGCTCAATCTTCATCTTTTCGTGGTTTAGTGAGGGAGTGACGTTCTTGTGACATTTAGCAGTACTTTTGATAGATTTGATTTTTTTATATCAACCTTTTTATTTTGACATACTCTCATTCTTTGTTAAGATATATTTTATCTATAACTGTTCGTTTTTTTAAATTTATCGGCACATCAAAGTCGGTACGCGGCTATTTTCCGGTGTGGAGGGTATCCTTACGATAACAAACGTTTCTATAGGTTACGATGACCTTTACAATCGTCCGGCCGGCATTATTCGTTGTCTTCCTATTTAATATAACAAAGGTTTTATTTTGTATACGATATTAAATACAAATCTTAACCTAGCAACACACAATCAATTCTCTACATCAATTAAATAATCTTCTTGAAACATCCAGTCCGCTAAGACTCCGCCGAAAGATTATAGCCGAGATTTAATAGGATACGAGATGTCGCTTCCCCCCCACTTAACTAATCAAGCCATATGCCGCCATAATTATTTTTATAATTGACGGGTCCGATGGCGCAAAAGATAGGATAGTGATCCTATCTTTTGCGCCAAGGGTTGTGGGTTCGCTTCCCACCCAGAACAAATATTTATCTGATGATATTTATGTTTGTCCTGTGTCTGGGTTTTAAATTTATGTATTTGCGTAGTGTAGTTTTAATTTTTCTGTCTGGCAATTGTAACACAAGTACTTTAAGCGATCCACCACGAAATCAGGTCAACGTACGAGACGTTTTGGGATATACATAAGATGTACAAGAAAATGATTGGCAAAGACAGTTTCTTCGGAAATACATTGGTATTAATATACTTTCAGTGAAATAATTAAGAAAATTAATATCTGACCACGCAGCTCGTTAGAAAGTTAGCTAACAGTCATAACTTCGCCAAATCGCACAGTTCCGAAGCCGCAGGCAATAATATAATCAAGGAACTCAGTCAAACCGCACACAAAATAGTAATTCAGCTAATGTAATTAACCCGAAATTCTAAGTGAGTATGAACTATTGCGGGCAGCAACCGGGGGCGGCGCGTGCTTGTCGAATATTCATTTTAGGTGTTTATTATAATCCCGGTAAAGCGGTTGGGGGACGTCAGCCTTGGCAAATATCGGCAGCAGTAGGCCAACGTTGGTTAGGAGATCTGGTGGGACACAGTACTTTATATCTTTCATCATACCAGCCATTAGAAGTCCACTGCTGGACATGGGCCTCGCTAAGAAACGGGGAATTTTTCCCATAATTAACGCGCTGGGCAAGCGTATTGGCAATCGCGGGGATGCTGCAAATGCATAGGGTGAGGATGGGCCTCACCCTATGCATTTGAGCTACGCTATTTTAGATCGATATATCGCTATGGTTTTTTTACGACACCTATTATAGGGAGAGGTACTATGCTACTCTGCCGGTACCTCATGACTCCATATATCTTTGCTAATACTGTATAACTGATGAGTTCAATAATATTTCCTACAATATCCTAGAATTTTTAATAATACAGAAAACGCTAAAAAGCAGAAACTTCAATGTCTTCTTCTATTTTAATAATAATAATGAATAAATAACCAATTTATTGAAGTTGTTTTTGTGTTAATACCTATTTAAAAATGTTTGTAATTAATTTTATTGTAGATTAGATGTCAACTTATTGTAATTAATTTAATTTTAAATAATATTAATACACATAAAATGTTATTAGTTAAGCTTAATAGTTGTTAGTTTTTACACATTGCAATGACCTTGTAGGGCGTCACATGAAACTCTTATTTATATTTTCTCTACGATGTACACGTAAAGTCAAAAGCAATAAGTATTTTAAAATTGTAGTTTGGGTTTGTTTTTGTTTGGTTGAATGCGTTTCCTCTAAGCTATATACAATCACGCTATCACCAATAAAAATGACTACGAAACCAATACGGGCTTCTATAAAAATATCTCCCAAAATCTCGCAATAAATTTGGGAACCCTGTTTTAGATAGTGAATGCCACTGGGTTAATATAATGATAATAAAAATAAATGAAGTTTGATATAAAAAAGCGATAAAATTATATTTTCAGTATTATTATATTTTCAGTCAATAACCAATTGCAGACGGCTAATGTTCAATAAATTCTTCCTGAATATCTGCTAATAAATCGTTTGTTTTGAAATAAGAAAAAAATTAAGGCTACTATTTTGTAATATTTAACCTGTGACAGACATTCTAGCAAATTTTATTTACTGTGTTATGTTAGCTCACTAATTAAATAACTTTGACTCATTTTTAGCTCACGTTTTGTGCAAATCGAGGCAATGTTTATAAATTAAAACTTTTAATCATTACCTTGAACCAAGTTGATAAGCGAGATAATGAAATCTAGAATAAATAAGCCATAAACTTATTAAATAGTCATAATATGTATGATGATATAGCATTATCAGGAAAATAGATAAATAAATAATAAATTGATGAAATGGTAAATTCAAGAATAAATGATATATATAATATTTTGAGAGATATAGGTGTGGTTGCCCTTAATTGTTTCAGAATCCCATTTGCGATTATTCCAGAAGGGCCAGAGTTTTGATGTTTTTAAAGTGTTGCAAAGTTTCGTTTAAAGCTTCATTTATACCATCTAGTATTCTATTAGCTGTCAGACGTCCATTACAGATATGTCCTAAAATCTTCCCATTGGCGTCCCCTAGAGATTGCGTCTTTCATTGAGGGGTTCTTCCTGTCTTCGTTGGGCCCGATGGCGCATATTGTAGTGATTTTTTATCTTGTGCGCCAAAGTTGGGGGGGGGGGGCTCGAACCCAATATTAATATGATGAATATTTTTATTTATTCTGTGTCTGGGTATTATTGATATGTAACCAAGTGTCTTATAGTCTTATTCGGTAATTATTTGTTCTCGGGTATCCATACTACAGTCAAGTAAACGTATGCGATGTTGTATAAATTTATTTATTTATAATTTATAATTGGTGAGGCGGGAAGAAATTGCGTGGTATAATATTAAGTCGGAAATTTGCTATGTTTTAACTTAATAATAGAAGTGAAAAATTAAAGTACAGCATACATATAACAGGTAACTACATTACTTGGGATTAATATATTTTCGGGGTACCGGCAGAGTAGAATAGCACCTCCTCCTGAAGCAGGTGTAAGAGGCGACTGTGATACCGGCACCTACAGATGGCGGTATATCCACTCGTAACAGAGTAGCTCAAATGCAACAGGGCGGGGATGGGCAATTATAAACAATTTTCATGTCTAGCAGTAGACGTTTTAAGGCTGCTATGATGATAATGATGATGATATATTAATACACATTTGTTCTTAGGTTTTTGTGCCGGAAACACAAAGTTGCGCAAACCTCATTACAGCGAAAACTTATGCATCCTGAGCATTCTTCGTGCCAGTTTTATTTTTTAATTTGTATGGAACGTGCTCGTGACATTAAGGGGGCAAAGAGGGCGGAATCTGAGCTTCCTTTATAGCTGTGTACTTTAAAACTAGGTAAACTTCGTTTTATTTAAGTTGCTCGATCAAAGTGAAGTTAAATTGCACTTTTGAATGTAAAGTAAATAAAGTAGATGTAGAGTAGGCAGATAGATAGATAACATCCATGATATAATATTTGATTTTTTGTATTTCATAAGGCACCTCACACATTGGGCCTGCTTCGTGATAAGTTACTTATAGCACTTGTGTTACATTACTTAAATGCATATTCAACACCTAGACACAAAACAAACACAAATATTCAGCATATATATATTTGTCATACGTGTAGATGGGTTCCCCATTTACCGTACAAGACAGGTACAAGCTTCAATTTATGGGTATAAAAGTCGTGTAAAGTTTTTTAAAGATTGTCTGAACTCCATTGCCATTGTAGGTGGAAATGTTTAGGATTCCGAGCATCCAAGGTACACTATGCTGTCTGTACACGTTCGTTTTTACAAAATTACTGGTTAGAAAGTTGACGGCTCCTACAATTTAACGAAACTAACAAAGTTTTATACAACTGAGGAATACAAAGTAAACTTTGCCTATTACAGTATTATTCAGGCATGAAGTCGTATTATCATTGAATGTACCGGATGAGTTTGTTTTACTTCCCCTTGTACTAGGTGTCGTGGTAGGCGGTAAAAGTACCGCAACCGATAGATGGCGGTATATATCTAGCCGAAACAGTGTAACTCAAATCAAAAGCTGCGCTCTGCGATTGCCAACACGCTTGCCCAGCGCGGCAATTAATTAGCCAGAAGCTTCGCTCTGATTTTTCAACTATATATTCTATCTCTATAAATATCGGCGCAGCGCAAAATATAAAGAAAAAATTCCACTTGTAGGTTTCAAGGGGGACTCGAGTCTGCAACCTCCGCTTGCCGGAACACTGCACTACTAATTATTCTAACTTGTGAACATTAGTAAATACGTATATATAATGTACTAGCTGTGCTCGCGACTGTTGTTGTTGTTGTCCGCGTGGAATAGTTTTTTATGGGTACCATACCTCTTTACCTTAACTTATATAAACTTTGAATGTCATGTTTATTTATATCGAATCAATGGCTTGAAAAATAAGTTTCAAGTTTCTAGCTCCAAAAATAGCGACACTTCCATACAACTTTTCATTCCCCCTTTCGACCCCTGACAATCCTTTTTTTAATTAAAAAATAGCCTATGTCCTTTCTGAGGGTCTGAAGATTGTCTGTGCCAAATTTCATCAAAATCGGTTTAGAGGTTTAAGCGGGAAAGCGTAACAGACAGACAGACAGAGTTACTTTCGCATTTATAATATTAGTAGCGATAAATATATGAAAGTACAATTCGCCCCCGCAGGGCTTGCGGGATCTGAGCGGGATCGACGACGACCACCCGAGGGCGCTTCTAAATGCTTGACCTAGGCTCAGATGGCCATCGTTGGGGGATGAGGTAAAATTTTACAAATGAGGACAGAGAGGAGACGTCCGCGAAATTACAAGATTATTATCACAAGCAATAAATTCGTTCCAATTAGGCACAGTGAAGTGAGTTGATCTACGCGCCGTTTCCGAGATTCGCGCGAACAGTTCAACCGACTTGTTCTATTTATGGTGAGAGTTCAAGTGGCTGTGAGTATTACCTATAAAAGTATGAAAAAAACACAAAAAAAATTGTGTCTACTAAGGTCCCGGTAGGCTAATTGGAGATGAAGGCCCATGTAATGGGAAGTGCCGGTTCAAGTATCGCATGAAACATTAGCCAAGGATTTATGGTAAAAAAATGCATTACATATTAGGGTATTGAACCGACGACTTTTTTATCTGAACCAGCATTCCAAACCTCTGCGCTATAAAAATTAAGTTAATTAATATTTTTCGATTAATAATGACAACATTCGACAGTAAGTTCTATCAGTGACATTGTTATCAATCTTGAATACTTAATCCGGCTACTACCTTAAACAGATCTGGTGGATACTTCCGCTGTTTGTATAAGAGTACTGAACGTCTATTAAGTTTACAATATTGAGTATATAAATATGGAAAGACAAACAAAGTTGTTTACTTCTTGATTTGTTTTCTACTTGATTTTGATGAAAATTGGCACAAACTTATTTTTCCTTCGAAATATGGGTTGTAAGGGGTCGAAAAGGAAGATGAAAAGTTATATGGAAGTATCGCTATTTTTAGAGCTAGAAACTTAAAACTTATTTTTCAGGCCATAGATTCGATATAAAGTAATGTTAAGAGGTATGGTATCCAAAAAACTATTCCACGCGGACGAAGTCGCGGGCACAACTAGTGAAATATAAAAGTAGGAGAAAATTTAACAATGTATGTTAGATACACCTAAAAGAAGTTACAAAGAGAAAAGTAGAAAGGTGAATATACTTCAATTTGTACAATATCAGTGACCTTCGCCGTTCATCGGGAAGCGAATTGGATTCCGTCGAAGCCAGGTACGTAACTTACAAAATCAACGAGACTATCGGAAATCAGTATTGCCCGGTACACTGGATACTGGGTATTACGGCTCCATATGAATTTCTTTAGGAAAATATTTTATCCCTAGAATACCGACCTTCTGAATTTTTGCAGGTAAGTATATTAGAAATATGCAATTTCACGTGTAATACTATAGCGGAAGTGAATGGAAGAGCTGGTATAGGACGACCTAGGCTCACATATATTAAGCAGGTAGAACTATATGTTAAATATATATTAGGTATAAAGGGCCAGGTGAGAAGTACCAAGAATCAACAAGTTTGTATGGAAGGATTAATGCGAGTGAGGGAAGCGAGAGAGGTATGCCAATGTCGTAACAAGTGGAGATCCATAGTCTTTACCTACCCCGATACCCTAGTACCTCCTACTGCACCAGGTGTTGTAAAAGGCGACTAAGGAACCTGAACCGACAAGCGGTATATCTATTTGCAACAGTTTAGCTCAAAAGCACAGGGTGGGGATGGGCAGTAGCATCCCCGTCGTGGAAGCTGCGCTCTGCAATTGCTAATACGCTTGCCCAGCGCGGCTATGGGTAAAATTCTCCCTTTCTTGGGGAGGTCTATGTCCGGTAGTGG
Organism: Heortia vitessoides; assembly: GCA_020976665.1. Classification (NCBI taxonomy): domain Eukaryota; kingdom Metazoa; phylum Arthropoda; class Insecta; order Lepidoptera; family Crambidae; genus Heortia; species Heortia vitessoides. The sequence continues at coordinate 5,814,736 of JACJUM010005602.1, forward strand.
ACTTCCAATAGCTGATACGATGATGATATATACTGTAGTATACGGTATACCATGACACACATGTGGTACAGGCGGGATCCAAAACGCACCTCTCCTGTCCGGGGAACCATTTTACCAATTACGCCACCGTAGTATTAATATTGACACGTAAAATGTTAGCTAGATTTTTTCTGGTGCGGAGATCTGTGTGAAATTTAGGACTAGTTGATATTTGTGAAATAATGCTTTATTGTTTAGCTTAATTAGGCTTTTGACACCTGTTTCATGCATACTTCCGGCCCCATGTTCAATATCTTCAATTATATTTAGCATTAATGACACATCGCACAAAATCTTCTATATCAACTTATTAAAACTTCAACGCGCTATGAAGAAAGTAATGGATTCCAAACCTTTTGCGTGATCGAATCTGGAATGAGAATCCGGAAAGGAACCAAAGAAACCGACAAAGTCCAGCGAATTAGCAAGTTGAGGGAGCAGTTGGCGGGATTATAGCTAGCAGAATTAATGACTTTAGCCTTAAAGTTCTCGAATAGAGAACTAGGTACTGACAACTCGAAGTGGTTCAGCCACAAGAAGGTCAGATTGTAAATTTAAATCACAGTGTCATGCTAAACGCAAGCGGCATATAAACATTTTAGTAAAAAAAACTTTCGAGATCTTTGTGTCCATATTAAGCAGTGGACATCCTAAATCGATTTGATAAAAATGAGATTGTTCTTAAGCAATCCTAGTTCAGTACCTGATCGGATCAGATTCAAGCATACTAACTAATTGTGATCCGTTCAATGAGATTGTATAACGAATGCATTAGTACTGTTCGGACTACTCAAATCTTGGATGGTATAAAATCAGTAAATAGTTTTCCTTATCCATCAGACATTTTTAAACATCATCACATCATTGGAAGAGTACTATTGCACATAGGCCTTCCGCTACCGCTATCTGTCAACTCTGATAGTATAGGGAAGGCTATTATTTTCTCACGGCTTATTAAGCGTATGTTCATATAAAAACTCTGTTTTAAATTCTTTTATATAAACCCACAGCATGCATGCAGCTAACTATAACATTCCCGGCCTACTACTGCAACTCTTGCCACACGGTGCGACCGTAAACTAGTGATGTGCCGTGTCGAATACTTGTCGTTTACTGTACTCGTCTTAAAATTGGGTCAGGACTCACATGCTAAAATAGGCACCTGGACTTGAAATATTTTTGTCGAATACGTGTTCAAGTTTGCTTGCTGCATATATAGTGTTATAGATTCTTAACTAGATTTTACATCCGACATATACCACAAACTATTGAAATGTTGTAGTGCTATTGAATCAATGTTAAAAAAATATATCCATTCGTGTATTTATGCAAAAGACGCCGCTGAGGGCACGACTGACATACTTCTTCTTAAGTTTAGTAATACGGTTTATTACTGACTTTGATGAAAGAGTCCTGTAAACGACAAGGTTCCCTTATATTTTCGCTGCGTACAACTGTATGGGGTCTAGAGTCTTTGTTAGTAAGCTACGTTTGGATGTAATTTGAAAAATTTATAGAATCACGTAGAAAGCATCTTAACACTTAGGGGATATTCCTTAAGTGTTTGAATGTTTCTTTCTTTCGTCTTTATGATATGGGTATTTGGATTGGATATTTTTATTCAAAAATATTGACGGAGTGTAAAAAAAAATCATTGGAAATATATATTTATTTGCAACAACTCTTTTGCAAGTGACTTGTGGATATGTGACTTAAATCTTAACAGCGACACGAAGTTACCAGGAAAGCTAACACTGCTACGTAGGTTTAATATAGTGATAACTATGGAACTTAAAAATTTACACGCTCAGTGGATTTTTTCGGACTTCATGGACGCCATGAAGCACAAACAATAACAATCCAATGAAAAAAAATTAATGGCGTCGTGTTACATATTTTGTATATCAAGCAGTCGATGCTATTTTCACACGAATTTTTCGTTCATTATTATTTTCAGATAATATTAAAAGTTCTGATGAGCGTTAAATATGGGAATTCAGTTTTTTTTAAACTATATTTATTTTTCAATAGGTAAAGTTTGATGTGATAAAAAAGAGTCAGGATATTATTCGTGATTTGGATCATTATAATGAGATAAACTTTATTACTTTAGAGAATTATTGTATTACCATTGGTACAAAGTTTAAATTAAATATGTCCCTTTAAAATGTATGTATAATGGAGCGAATTTATAAATGTAAATGTTAGGAAACTAATTAAACGACTACGTGAATATTACTTTAGATTTAAAATTAGTATCCAATACAGATCACTAAGCCCATCTCTACAGTAAACGGGCGGTAGCCACGCGATGGTATGCGTCCCATGCATTTCAATCCGCTCATCTCTATGTGGTGTACGGGGCACAATTTATGCAAGACCTGGCGCGGGTCTGCCATTACTGGGATTTATTCGTATTTTTCACATTAGCTGCATAGATGTGCACCGCATAACCGCATGAGAGTCCCTGTGGAAATATCGCTCTGTTCTATTTCTTATTGGTACACGTAACCAGCTAATATTAGGTTTCACAAAATTGCTTACGCTTGTAGTTGTCACTGTCAAACGTTCTATGTGTGTAAATAGCCAATATTATGTGCAGTATATTAATAATATAAAGAAAAAAGAATATTTACCTTTGTATCGGAAGGACTCCGTAACTATACAACCGAACCGAAAGTAACATTCTTCCGGAGTAACATAGGTTTTATAAAATTAATAAAAAAATGAAGAGATACCTACCTAAAATGGAAGCATGCTAACGGAATTTGTATTTTTGTATGTTTAATGTAATGTAGAATAGTACCTCCCTCTGTTCTAGGTATTGTAAAAGGCGACTAAGGTACTAGAACTGATAGATGCATCCGTAATAGTGTAGCTCATATGCATAAGGTGGGGATTGGCAGCAGCATCCCCGTCGCGAATTAAGACTTCCAATGGCTGTAATGATGATGATGATGACATTATTTGTAACGAATAAACTCAAAACTAGACCGATTGCAAAAACTCTTTCACCAATAGAAAGTCATTAGTTATTTCATTCGTATATTCATATGGAAAAGAGACTTACGAAACAGCGGAGAGCTGCTAGTATTCTAAAACCTTTCCACCCAGGACTTAATCTGCGCCGACTTCAATTTACATAGTATCCCTCGAAATCTCCTGTTTTCCGAGATTAAAAGTGTCCTATGTACTATCAAAAACTGCTAAATACTTAAAATGATAATATGCAAAAAATTACAATCAGTCTATGAAAAATAAATAAAAGTTTCTAAAAGAAGTTATTACCCAATATTGGGAAAAACAGCCCTTTATATATACACATATGTGTAAATTTCATCCAGATTCGTTTAGTCATTCTAGCGTTCTGAAATTTATAATAATAATTTATTTATTTGAACAAAAGACAAAATTAAAATAAGAAAGAACAGGGTACTATGATGTTCGCAAAGTTAGCACCTATAAGATATATTGTATACTAGTATTCCAAGACAAGTTAAAACTAAAGTGCAATAAACTAGGGGTAGGCCTCATCTCATACGAAGGTCGTCTGTATTGGTATCGAATTCTCACCTATTTCTACCGCCAAACGGCAGTGTTCGCATAGCTATGTTCCGGTTTGAGAGTTGAGAGAGGCAGTGAAATTACTGGGTAATGCGACATAATATCATCATGTTACAAGGTTGGCAATGCGCTAGTGATAACCATGATTTTTCTGTAATTGCCGTACTTAATTGGTGCATAATTAGATTTTTTAATACATTGAATGGCATTTAAAATGAATTAGACTTATATTACAGTCAAATTGAAATTGTAGATTAAAAGAGAATCCATATCAAAATAAGTTTGAATGTTTGGTATCTGAAAAGTAATCACGTACGGATTTAAAACATTTTTGTGTCAGTCATTTTTTAAATTCCCTTTTTCATTGGACATACTCGTAGTTCCAGCACACTAGACTCGATATTCGTACTATTTAGATAGTAAAAGCCGTCAGTCCTAAAATGAATCGGGTCAACAATCTGGCTGCAAGTACTTAGCCAAGCACTTAGACCTAAAAGCCAACGTCTGAGTCTAAATCAAACGTTTTAGGATTATGTGTATTACTTATATTAATATTATCTCAGACACAACTGTAGATTGTGTAAATATCGTACCAGACTCATAACTATTTGTCTAAGATACGTACACACGCTTGGTTAAATAATACAAGATGAAAATGTACCCCGAATTATGTTTTCTGAATAAACACACAAATATATAAAAGTTTATCATAATCAGCTATTGAATTCCACCGCTGGACATAGGCTTCTTCATAAACCATAACCGCGCTGGGCCAGCGTATTGGCAATTACACTCGGATGGATATACCGCCATCTATCGGTTCTGGTACCTAAGTCACCTGTTACGACACCTGATGCAGTGGGAGGTACTATTCTACTCTGCCAGCACATTACAAATACATATTTTTAACATGAATACCTTCTTAAAAGAATATAATTAATTCCACTTGCACAATTTACGTTTATATCTCTTATCGGTGAATGAATAAATCTAACGTTTGCAAATGGAACAGGATTTAGAATAATTGTAACTCGTCCTTTTTTGTAATTCTTATTGAAGTCAAATTAAAATTTATCATAGCAGCTTTGGCGTGTTGAACAGGCGTGGTAATCGATGAGAGCTTCACTTACTCCGGAGTATTCTACACTGCTGTTATTCTACGGCCTTCTCTACTAAGTAAGTTATGAAATCAGCAAACATGAACACGGTCCGCTTGGTGATAAACGTAACCACAGCCTATAGACACTCGTGTCATCATACAGATATCACTAGTGTGTCGCCAACCTTGTGAACTGAAGATATAATGTCACATTTACCTAGTAATTTGACTGCCCCTTTCGCCCTTCAAATTGGAACACTGCTATTTGGCGGTATAAATAGGTATTTGGAGGTATCAATGCAGACGACTTTTGTAAGAGGTCCATCTCTTGTACTTTCTGCATTATCATATAATGTAAAGTTTGGCTGAGGATAGTAACGAATTAGAGTCCTACCTCGAAACGTGTCCTTGTCGGTAATTGACTTCAGAGCCTTGGTGTCCAGACTGTAAGCCGTGCCTTAGAAGCGTGACTCAATTAAATCCAATAATTACAACTCACTAATAGTCAAAGCACCACTTTGAGTAGGCAGATGTCTTTGTTCGTCATCTCAAACTGCAACACGTGTTCAACGCTTCTTGCGATTCCGCAATTCTTATGCGATATAATACTTCTATATGTGAATATTTAACGATTTCTAATCTATAATACTCACACAAGACTACATCTATTCTTAGCACCCAAACACAAGACAAACATAACATCATATAGATATTTCCTGAGTGGGGGTCGAACCCACGACTTTTATCGCATAAGATAGGATTACTACCATCTGCGCCATTGGGCCCGTTCAATTTAATTTAATGCTATTAACTGTTCTCTCTGTCACTCAATAGTCACGGACAATACACACACACTAGTATTGTAGCCTTGCATACAGAAGTAACAAGTTCTTCATTGCAGGCATTTACCGGCAAGTGCGAGTACTGGATGCAATCAATCCTTACTTGTTCTTTTCTTTCTTACAGAGGACCATGAGATATTTGTTCAGACTTCGTGATCCTTAAGGCATTCATGCTTCAAATGGATTGATCTTAAAACGATCAAGAGGTGTCAAAACATACTTTCAACTAGCAAGTCATTAATAAGCAGTAGTAAAAAATATCTTTCGAAAAAGGCATTGCATATAATAGCACAATAGAACAATACTTGCTTATACTTCACACATCAACGCATATAATTGGGATAAATCGTCGAGTCTTTTGTCCAAAACATTGTAACACACGCAAAATAATCAATGCAACCGAATCAAAAACGTTCTCACAAAATAACGAGCAAGTTTCGGAGCACTCAATTAAACCGGGCGGTTCCTTTGAGCAGAAGCCTGAGCAATGAACGCGTCTAATTATGAAATACCTGAACGCACGCAGATATGGTGTAACAGGTACATTAGGGGCGCGGCCGCTTTCAAATTGGGTCGTGTTATGGCAGCTTTAAGACTGCTGATGAAATAATTGGGCTCGTATATTGTTTTTATAGGACACTTGGGTAAATGTTTGTTGACATTTTTAAAGGTTTGCCTGTTTTTGGCACTTCTGAGTCTTATGTGATTTGAAAATGTTTTTTAAGTAAATTTTTATAGTGCGGAAAGTGCTTTTAATAGTAAATTAGTATTTAAAATACCAAATTCTTCATGTAAACCCGGTTTTCTATGATAACATTATACATACAAAGCAAAGTTGTTTTGTGTCCGCCTTGCTAGCTGGTAAGCTATTTTTTTTTCACGGCTACTTTGGCAAGTAAAAAACTTTAACCATCATCATCATCATTACAGCGATTGGAAGTCCACTGCTGGATATAGGCTTCCCCAAGAAAGGGGGGCAGAGTAACCTGCAAAGGTTTTTGAGCTACCTGTTTCGGATGAATATACCGCCATCTGTCGGTTATGGTATCTTAGTTGCCTCTTACGACACCTGGTACATAAAGAGGTGCTATTCTAACTCTCGGCTATTCCAGCCATGGTTAGAGCATTGGCGACTTTAGATAATAAATAGCAATGCTACTTCACTCATGAGTTCTAACCCAGGACAAACAAGTATAAAATCAATATTTGTTTGCTCTGTGTCTTTGAGTTAAAAATGTTTTAGTTTCTGTAATTCTTTTGTAAATGTAAATATGTACTTGTGAATCCTTTATTGTTTAATATCCGTAACACAAGTGCTGTGAGCTACTATCACAGAATTAGGTACCAAATGCTATCGCGCTCTTCCCTGAAAAGTTGAAGTGGGACGCGATATAAAGTGATTTTTTACGGATCAAGTCGCGGGCGGTAATATATTTTTCAAGGAAACTATCTACTTACCTGCATGTCCGTCTTGACAAAACTAAAAGCAACGTTTTTTAATGAAATCTTTAAAAATCTTCAAATATTTAGACATTTTGGTATTTCTTTCACGGTATAAAATCACCTCGTAATATTTGCTATCCATAAAAATACTATTTAGAACCAACCGCATGTGTTTGGAGTATCATTCACAACATTTATTATGTAATAAATTCAGCTAAAACCTCATATACTGACATAACTCCGTTACAAGTCACTCCAAGCACTTGCATTTATAGAAATCAGACAACAGAGGAAACACATATTATTTAAACCACAAGTCGGTGAGTACCCCAAAGAATGCCTGCCCAGCGCGGCAATTAAGGACAAAATTCTCCTTCCTTGGGAAAGCCTAAGTCCCACAGTGGATCCAACAAACTGGTTTGATGGTCGTATTTAGAAATATCTGTCCTGACAATAAAAAAACATAGAGACACTACTGAATGGAAGAAAACGACTGAACATTCATTAATTTAGTCAGGTCATCAAAAGTGAAGTGGTTACCGGGGCAAGTATAAAACTAGTAACATCTAATTTAGCATCCACAAATATTTATTCAAAAGTCATCGTACGGACGTAACAAAGGAACACCAGACTTTATTTCATTAGTCTGTCAAAGGGTTGACTTCACTCGCACAGTGAAGGCAATAACAGTGTAACATATAGTATTATATAAAAAATAAAATATTCCGATGTTATCGTATTAATTAGGTACAAAGATCATCATCATCATCATTTCAGTCCACTGCTGGACATAGGCCTCATCAAGAAAGGGGGAATTTTGCCCATAACTGGTGCGCTGGGCAAGCGTGTTATCAATCGCAGAGCGCAGCTTTCGCGACGGGGATGCTGCTGCACATCCCCGCCTTGTGCATTTGAGCTACACTGTTCCGGATGAATATACTGCCATTAGTCGGTTCTGGTACCTTAGTCGTCTCCGGTTTACAGGGGGAGATACTACTTACAGAATTCGAATCAACCCATCGAATTCCTGGTAGTAAAAATGATAAGTAATGGTGCATACGTACTACAAGTTTAAATAGCGCATATGTCGAGGAATGAAACTATTAGAGGTAATGGCCATTCATTCGTAAAAGCGATTCCGGACCGGCCGCGCGCAAGTCTCAGAGGGGAAACGTAACTAGTCTTCTTGAGTATAGTACCCGCGACGTGAGGTAGTCGCCTCTTACAACATCTGGTGCAGGTGGAGGTACTATTCTACTCCGCCGGTACCTCACGGTACAGGCAATGTAAACTTAATAACTGCTTGTTTCCCGCGTGGGATTCTTTTTACGACTATTCATCTCTCCCCATAATCTGATCGATTTTTATGGATGACTATTATAATTAAATATTAAAATTATATTTAAAATTATTTAAATTAATATTTATGCCTAGAAACCATGGATAATTAAACTTCTAGGTTGTTATATGTGAAAATCAGCTACCATTTGCAGAGATCATTATGATTTTAACACAAATCTAGCATACATATTTGCATAACAACATATTTATAAAAACACAGCGCTGAAGTTTCAGCACAACAAAATTGACGTGTCTACTACGTTCTCGGTAGTGCAGTGCCTCGGCAAGGGAGGGAGAGATGCAGGTTCGAGTTCCGCCTAACGCCAGGGACAAGTCGATTTTTTCTAGTAAGTGTTATCAAAATATTAATATAAATGTTAATAAAGAAATATTTATATAATTTTATTTGTATTGTTTATTCATTATAATCATAGCAATATGTCCACTGCTAAATGTATGAGGTTCATTTTTACTGACTTCAAAAAGAAGGAGGTCACAATTCAAATGTTTTTTTTTTCTATAAAAAAATGTTTTAACTATGTTGGGGGTAAATATTGAAATAGTGATACTGCATACCTATTGACTATGCCGCTACCTCGCCTCAGTTGAGTGTGAACTTCCAGGCCTTCAGATAGCTGCGAGTTATTAACGTCATTAACGACCCATATGTTTGGGAAGCACTGGCTTTCGGAGAACTAGGGCTTGAAGCACATCGGATTCATTAAACACGGGTGTTAAGCGTTTGTGTAAAGAAATTTAGAGCTACGCTGATTTTCTAGGTAATGTAATTTTGTTAAGGATTCTTCGGATTTACCATCTAGTTCGTTTATTGATTAATTTATTTGTATATAAAAAAAATAAAAGAGCGTTAGACGTTTTTTTCTTCGTAAAATTTAACAGTACTTTTTATATGTGTAGTAAGATCAAACAAGTCTAAGATAAAATACAGTCTATAGATAAAATACAGTCGCGTTAGATTGCTACGTCCAGCAGTGGACGTCCGATGATTTATATCATGAGAGTTTTACAGACGGAATTGAAAGTACATTGTCAAGTCCAATTCAAGTCCAACAAGGATTATACTTAGTACGTAGTAAACCTTTGTTAATGACAGCCTTATACCTAATTGGGTTAATATTAACCTGACTCCCTTGTATACTACGTAACACTATACTAATTTGTATACTGGCCTTAACAACTATAATTAGGACGCGTGGGGTACTCTGTTGGCGATAATAAAACCAACGTTAAAGTTGACCATAACTCGAATAGAACACAAAGGATGCACATAGTAAAACTGTTTTCGGAAAAAATACGAGATATAACTTATAAATAAAAAATTATAAATTTACACTATATCTCATATATTGATCTGCTTCCGAGATAAGTCGCTTAAAGCACTTGTGTTACGGACAACACATAACAGAGGAGTTACAAATTGTCACAAAATACAGTTGTCCTTATTGAAATTATAGATAAATCCTCCGTTTTTGAGGAGGCTTATATCCAGCAGTGGACTTACAATCACTAATGTGATGATGATGATGTGATAATTATCATCACATTAATCCGAGAACGACCTCTTCTGAACACAGGCCACTCTAAGCAAAAGAGAACTTTGCCCATAAATGTGGCAATCTCGAATTATAGTTTCGCGACGGGAATGTTGCTACTCGTCTCCACAGGTATTTGAGGTACGCTGGTTCAGGTGGATATACCGCCACTTGGCGGTTCTTGTATCTCAGTCATCTCTTACGACACCTGATACAAGGGGAGGTACTATTCTACTTTGGTGGTCTGGCATATTTATGGTGATTTCAATTGACAGTGAACTCTGTGGATAAAATTTTGAGTTCAAATTTACTTGGGAATCCTCGAGGGATTCTTGTAATCGTGTGTACGTACAACCAAATTTCAACAAATTAATTAAGTAAACAACATACTTAATATAAAAAGCATCATCAAGACATAATTATTTTGAGAATCCTCTTTACAAAGATAAGCTTCTTACATTCAATTAAAGAAAATTCAGTAATTGGAATAAAATATTGCAAAAATAATAAGTTTTGCTAAAATACCAAGAATTAATTAATGGGGAGAATTAATACCATCACTTTTCTATAAAGCATTTTATGAAATAAGTTTGTAGTCTAATTGTCATCGGTAGTTCAATACTGCGTATGTAGTGAAATAAGTGAAAAAGGTTTAAATTTCACATTTAGTAATTGAATTTCGAACTTTATTTACAACTACAACTTTCGCTACTATACGCAACTACTATTCTCACTAGCATTTTAATATTATTTTCATAGTAAATACTAAATCGGCAGACAAGTATAATAATCCGCGTAATGGTAAGGGGCTCCATGGCCAATAGACGCACGATGTATCATAAAGACATCATTAGATAGTCGCCAACAGTATGAAGTTGTCAATTTACCCCATTATTTCATTGCCTGTCTCACCCGCAAGCCTGAACAAGGCAAAGCGAGCACCACTGTTTATCGGTAGAAATAAAATATCATTAAATAGAAGTTTTCCTTAAGTATGTCACCTAAGCAAAACCTGTGAGTCTACTTCTAGTAAATGATTTTTATATGAAACAACGTGCGATATATTTGTACATTTGCATTTGTATACGGCTTGTGGCACTTGTGTTAAATACAATAATATTTACGTTAAATAATTTCTAAAGTTTGGGTTAGGAAAAAAATAGGAATGTATGGTGGTATACTAGCATTCTACATTTAAAATATTAGCTAGACTATTTAGCAAGTATTCTCCCATAAAACGTGATTAGATTTCGACCAAGTCATCGTATTCCTGGGAGAATAGCATAATTTCTTAATAGTTTTTTTAATGGTGTCATAGTACAAAATTCAAGTGTCGTGTACCTTGAAATCACTCGCAAATTAAAGAGGATATTTATTACCATACGCAAGTGGGCCCGAATGTAGGCTTGTAAATAAATACGTTAAGGGAGGCTCCGCTCGAAGGCTTGGAATTCAATTTAATAGCTGAAACCTTAGATTATATACGATACCATGCGATTTGTAATTCCCCGTTCACATCTTAATATATCTCGCATCAATATGTTTGAGGATGTGCTTCGCCAGGCACGGTCATATGATTAAATTTTTATTTAATTAATCTTTTATATTTTACTTTATGAAAAATATCGTTATTTTAGTTCCTTTGAGGCACTGGCTTGGATGGAGATGAAAGTCAATTAGTCTCTGGAACATTCTATCACATATTATGTTCACTGCGTACATTAAAGCTACTTTTTTTTAAACACGCAAGTACATGTTACCGATGCATGATAGAATTCGAATGCCACACGCCGTAAGATCACATCCCAAATAGATTTTATAGATATCTTCCAAAATGTAAGAGATTGTTATGAGGTTGATATTATTATTTTAAGGTTTGATATTTCAATTCTCAGTGAATTGATATTACTCAATACGATTAGAATTTTGTTGATAATTACGTTATTTAGTTTGTTGTGAGTAATAAAAATATATGCTGTTTTCTTCACATTGCAAACAGACTATTGTAAATCTTTCCTCCGATCATATCGGAGCTTAAATTTTGATGCAAGAAAGCTATTAATTAAAAGCCACTGGCACGTAATCAAAAACACCGTGTTTTATAATTAATCAGACATAATATTATAATATAATAGGAAGATAGACAAATATACTGTTAAAAGATTTAGGATGTAAGCCAAAATGCGTGGAAAATGGAACAATATATCAAATGAATGAGCAGCCATTTCAAAGAATTTAACATCAAAGTAATTCTTCAAATAGCTCGATTCTTTTATCTTTGTTCCTTAGCAAGATTTTTAAAGAATTACTTAATATTACTTTCAAGCAATTACGGACTTCGACGCTGTTTTTAACAAATTAAAGAAAACATCACTAAGGCTATCAAAACATAAGAAAGTGCACCCGTACCGCTGTAATGCTGACCAGCTGATGGTAATGGAAAATACTGTTTATTTCAAATGATTTTAATTTGAACGTTATTCGACATTCGACTTAAGTCAATGATAAAAGATGTTGAAAATAATTTCTTTTAGGAGTTTTCCTAACGTGCACTGCATATACGGTAAAATTTTCGAAAACAATCAAAAAATTCTATAAAAAAATCTGCGGCTGTTTTTATGGTAATCAAATATGTTTTTAAATAATGCATAATATACGCATGTATCATTTTACAAACATAATGTCTATACTTATCCAAATAAATATAGCTATATGTTAACGCATCAAGATCTAGTTTCGGAGAAATTTAGTACAAGATAATATACGCAGAAGTACTTAAAATATTTGTATTTTTATACACTTTCGCATACAAAAATACTACTAAGTTGTAGTTACCTACAATAAGTCTACAACTAAATAGATTGTAAGACCCAATACTGATATTCAAAAACCTGATATTCAAAAGTGCCTATTTTACTGACAACAGCATGATACCTACAGTTCCCTAATGTTCCCTCTATAAATATTTTTAACATCTACACGAACGAAGTCATAGACAAAAGTTGGTACTTACATAGAGAATAATAACAATTAGAACAACTTAACCTGGATTGTATTTATAATCATCATCTTCATCATTCCAACCATTGGAAGTCCACTGCTGGAAATAGGATTCCCAAAGAAAAGGGGAATTTTCCCTATAATTGCCTATGCTGCCCATCCCGCTGTGCATTTCAGCTGCACTGTTATATCTTGTAAATTAAATTATTTATATAAAAAATACCGTGTTATTAAATATAATAAAATTGAAAATTGTTTCGAATAAAAGAATAAGCTGTGATGCAATCAATACAGTTAGGAATGGAGTTGGCAGAACCAATGAAACCATCCAATAAAATCTGTTAGTGCAACGGGGACACAAGTGGTTATTAATTGGGATAATCGCTGCTACAACTTCTACGACAACCTATATTTAGTTCTTTATTAAAATTGAGGGTTCTCGATAAACTGTATGTTAGTTCATGTTGTGGAACATTGTTGATGCCGATCATTGAATTAGGCCAAGAGGCAGAGTTGTATGCCATCAAAATCTATATTTGGAGAAACTTTTAGTAAAGTATTTATTCCTAACTTTGTCCTAGGTGGGAATAAAAACAAATGACTTCTGTTCAAACTGAGACGTTGTCAAAAATTGCTGGTAAACGCTGTCAAGTGTGATTTTTTCACGTGTTAGCCATTTTCCCGGAGAAATTGTGAAATCAATGTGCAAATAATATAATAAAGTAGGACAGCTTTTAATCCTACGAGTATTTCTGTGGGACGCAATGAAAAGCAAAACCAAAGTCAAAATACTATACCATTACTTATTTGTTTACTTTTTAATAGATAACGCCTACGGGTATCATAAGAATATAGTAGGGGGAGGCCCCTATACCAGCTATCGTACGAGGTGATTGTGGTAGGAACCGATAGATGGCGCTATTTTTTTGCGCAATAAGCGTATAACAAATACAACAGGGCGGGAACGGCCAGCAACATTCCCGTCGCAAAGCTTACTCTTTGCGGTTATCACAATGCCCGCTGAGCGCGCAATTATGAGCAAAATCGGGGGATTTTCTGGTTGCTTTGACGATGGTGATGCGTTAATTATTAATTATTTCGAACGCTAGAATCTGTCTACAACCTCAAATAATGCTTGGAACAATAGTGGGACCTTCACTTAAAACAGGGCTTTGCTTTGAGTCTAGTCTAGTCCAACGATCTTCGAAAACAAAGCGACATTATTTAAGAGCCTCTGAAACAAAGCCGCTCGCCTCGTTATTGGATCTTCGGTTGTATTAATAGCAAACTCACTGTAACGATCCTCCAGTTACTTCTAAAGCTCTCTCTGCTCTTTATTGCAATTTATAATGCGGTAACTGCATGACATTTAAGGTTGACTAGTGGTTCCGCAATGACGTTTTAAATAACTATATATAAAAAGAGAAACCGGCGGAGTAGAATAGTAACTCCCCAGGTGTGTCCAATCGTGGAACAAATGATTAAAGATTTGAAACGACATGTCGCGGGCTTTGTGTCTGCATGGGTAATTGATTTTTTTGTTCACCTTCATAGATTAACCTTTGTTACTGTCAATTTGGTATAATTATGTATAAAAATGCGAGCTTGTTTATTGTAAAGAGTATATTCTATCAAAGGTATCATCTAATTGTACGAACAAAATTTCAGTGTCCGCATCGCTGTGTTCTGGTTTTAAAGGTAAAAGAGAAAAGGTTGAAATTGAGTATCAACATGGCGACGCACTCGCGGCACAAGCGTCTACAGACTACGATGACGTTACCCACCATGTAGAACGTATGCTTTCTCATTGAAATAATGAGTAGTTCGGTTTGACTAGGTTTGATTAACTGAATATATACTAAATGTACATTCGTATTACGTAATACATTTGACACATGGTAGTGGCCCTATCTCGTGCGCCATAGCTTGTATAAAATAATAAATTCCCACAACACCTCGTAAGGACTTGTGTTACAGACGTCAGACAACAGAGGAACCGAACCACAAATATACTACATGTAAATATTTGCTCTGGATGGGAATCGAACTCTTTGGTGCACAAGATAGGATGACTACCAACTGCGCCATCGGGACCGTCGAAATATGTATTCAAGTATTATATTCCTGATACCTCTGTTGTCTGATATCCGTGCTTTAAGCGACATGTTGTGTAAATTTATTTATTATTATAAATGTATTTATCGAAAACCAGCACGTAGTTAAATTCTAGGCGCAAAAGCTCGTAGAAGTAGTTTTTGAACAGTGTTAGTTGTTGACCCTAAGATACAACTTCGATCATCAACGTAAGGTTTTAGCCTAAAAAAGCGAAGTCATAGACTCGTAAACATAAGTCACAAATGGCATTTTTGTATTTTCAACGCGTATGTAATGTAATATCTGTCTAAGGAATGGTTTACACATACAAAATATCTGCACGGTGGGGGGTACGAGGCGTTTATCGAATCATAAGCTACAAAACATCCAGCGAAGGTTCGGAAATCGAGGTTTCGGGAAAATTCAATAACCATGTCAGGCAAAAGGATTGGGCTGGCCTTCCACTCGACGGTACATCTATGCATATCGCCTTCAGCGAGATATTGTCCTCTCAGATTATTGATCACAGCTTAAAAGGCTTTTAGAAACTGTGTCGAAGGGACGGATCCAGTTTCCGGATAACTTATTCGATTTATTTTATGTATCAAGGGCTCTATGGACACTATGTTCAAATGCATAGTGTCCGTAACAACAGTGTAATGTTTAAGACAAATTGCTTTTTTTTATTTATCGAATTAAATTAGATTAGTTTTACAAATAATACAACGTAAAATATAGTATAGTAAACTTCTATGTTTTTTTTTAATTATATTTCTATTGAGCAAATTATTTAAGATAATTGTTTGGACCAGTGTATGAAGACCTCATGAATACTTTTTACATTCATTAAACTAAAAAGTTTAGTAGTACCGTGTCCCGTGGGAGTCCCATTTGTGTGAAGTCCAAATCTAGTTTTCCTCAATTATGCACATGCCAAATTTAATTATGATTTTTTATTTTATTTTCACAGTCGTGAAAATGAAACATATATGCAGATAGATGCATTCGCATTTATGATGTTAGTATGGGTTATGGCCAAAGGAGTAGGTTTACAGCCGTTATTTTATACGAAATATGGAAATTCCAACACCCACAGATTTCAAGCCGACCCATGATCCTATCTCGGTGAACTGAATAGAAAAATATCGGAAAATTCGTGAACAAAAATATATAGACGTTAGATTGTACGTAAACACTAGACCAAATATTCATGTTGATTTTTCCAATATTTGAAGGATGTAAATTGAACTCGTTATTTAATTATTGCATTGTATAACATAACCTATATTTGTTAAAGGACGAATGTTTGAACAGGGTTAAAAGTTTGTTGTTTATTGTTTAATTACTATGTAGGTACATATTTTGACGGGCCCATTTTTATGGTAGTGATACTATCTTGTGGTAGGATCGATTCCCAACCAAAGCAAATTTTTTAAATGATGATGTTTGTGTTTGTTCTGTCTCTAGGTGTTAAATATATGTATTTAAGTAGAATATTTGTGATTCCTCTACTGTCTGGCGTCTGTAACATAAGTGCTTTAAGCAACTTACCATGGAATCATGTCAATATATGAGTTGTTGTGGGAATTCATTATAATTTCATATTGCTAATTTGTTTATGAAGCAGAGATAAAAGTTAAGTGAAAGAACAATGAAATTAATGAAATTAACATATTAGCTATGCTTAATAAAATACTTTTGGACGGTATTGAGACTTCGATCTATTTTAACTTTCATATTTTATATACGATGTTTGTATAATCCATAGGTAGCTATTTTGTAAACTTTAGTATTGAAAACGGTGGCAAAAACTGCTTTACTAAGATATAACTAAACAATATGAAGTTTCATTTTGAATTTCTCTTAATAAAATGGGAACGTAACGTAATCTGGAAATACACCCTTGTAATATGGAATATATTTTCTTTTTATAATCAGTCTGGCCAGGAGACAACACAAGAGCAAACAAATTACAAAAGTTTTATTAACATGATATATCTTTATTAATTTTGTCAGTTATAAATAATTATCCCTTATAATGATTTAACAAAAACTTTTGTGAAAGAAAGACGTCAACGCGGAACCTATAATCACGTTTCAAAGTCGTTAAAAGTAGTTTTCTTTTGTAAAAAATAACTATAATATAAGCTAACAAAAGAAAATATCATAAATTGAAATAAACGCTTACTTACCTTCGATTGTGCTTTTATCATTTTTGTTCTCAGGAAAAAGTAATCAGCTCTCATTTACCTTGTCTAGACGTCAAAACCTCTATACACGACGTGTAAATTATCTTTTAAAACGCGGAGTTCCGGAGCAAAAATGTCAAGAAAAAGCAATTACCGAAGCGCGCTTGCAAAATCCAATTGGCCGGCGTAAATTCTACCAAACAGATCGAAATTTCCCGCTTAATGAATTATGCGAGCTAATTAGTGGAGATACTCGTTACGGGTACAGCCGAGTTTCAATTCAATAAATTTTGTCTGCCGACTGGTGGGCTCCATGAGGATTTTTTGAATTGTGTGAAACTTTTATCCGTTGGTCCAAATTTATAAGTCTTCGTTTGAATTATGCCCGCGACACAGCCCGCAACCATTATCAGTAACAAAAATATAAATACCTACATGCCATATCCTAATCGGTTCCACAATTAAGCCGCGAATCCCTAACTTACCAATCATCATCATCATATCAGCTATTGGAAGTCCACTGCTGGACATCGGCCTCTCATGGAAAGGGGGAATTTCGCCCATAATTGCCACGCTGCTACAGCGTGTTGGCAATCGCAGAGCGCAGCATCGGCGAAGAGGATGCTGCTGCTCATTCCCGCCCTGTGCATTTGAGCTGCACTGTTTCGGATGGACATACCGCCATCTGTCGGTTCTGGTACCTCAGTCGCCACATACGACACCTGGTGCAGTGGGAGGTACTATTCTACTCTGCCGGTACCTTAAGGCAACTAACCAACATTTTCTATATTATTATGTACATATTATTACTTCCTTATACAAGTATAAAGGCTCGTTGAGAGTTATTAGAGAGATAGCGCCATGTAGGCTATATAGACAAATTTTTTGTATTATTATACAGCAAATAAATGGAACAATAAAGGAAAACATATCCTGGGGCTAGTTCCATTAAAAATATTATGAGAATGTTTATCATTTGGGCAACATTCAGTAAATATTCTAATTAGATCGCTCGTGTCATCACTAGCGTGTCTCCAACCTTGTGAACGAAATATACTATCACATTTACCCAGTAATTTCATTGCCTTTCTCACTTTCTCACCCTCCAAACCGGAACACAGCAATGCGAACGTTACTATTTAGCGGTAGAAATAGGTTTCAAAGGTTTTCAGGTGTCAAACGACATTTGTAAGAGGTGTACCTCATTAGCGCTTGTTCGTGCTTATTAATTTACTAGATAATATAATAATATTAACATCTACACATTAAATACTGTATAAATCCACTATAACTATATAAGACATTTAAAACGCGCACACAAAATGAATACAAAATGTAAAAGATAATTAAACTAACTTTTCCATTTTGCGTTCGATGTTTTTTTAATCTTACGGAAACTAACTTCCTTAGTTTTCCAATATCGTAAAAAATACTAATTAAATATAAATGAACTTACTAAATATAAAATCAATCAACGCATGAAGATATTATGTAAGAATGTTAAGAGCGAGCGTCCGCTATATTTAAAAGCTTTACGAGAGCGAAGTGGCCGCGTTTATTAAAATTTCACACCAATCAACGTCAACGGAACCGGTGGTCGTGTCGGCCCCTTTGTGAACGACACTTTTAACATTTTCATAACATGAAATGTTGGGGATGTCTGTCATGAAATTTTGCTATAAAATTATTTTTGGGCTTATATAGAAAACATATATTTTTATTAAAACATATATTTATTTTTCCATAGAGGATAACGTATCACACGTTATCCTCTATGGAAAAATAGAATAGTTAATTAGTAAAATAATGCGAAAATAGAATAGTTAATTTTGCTATAGAGCTATATGTAGAGAAATGATGCTACAAATTATTTAATATAATAAATATGATGCTACATACGTATTTAAGGAATATCAAGATATTCCAACGTACGTATGTATACGTACAACTATGAAGGTTTAGTCAGCGTTTGAATAATCTATTGTTACTCTGTGGCAAAAAAAATCCTTTTATTATCAATAGTTAACTTTATGGTTTGTGAAAACAATAATACACAAGCGTTTTAATATTGTTTAAATTATTGTAATAATTTACTAGATACACTACATATGTCGCTTGTATTGTACAACACTCAAGTATTTCTACCGCCAAACAGCAGTATTCATATTGTTATCCGGTTTGAAGGCTGAATGGTAGTGAAATTATTAGGTAATGCAACATAATAACTTCAGTTCGCAAGGTTAGCGACACGCTAGTCAGCGAAACGATTCCCAGTGGTCAGACCGTATATTTGTTTGATAACTTAGTAAAATGAAAAAAATAAATCTAACTCGATAGCAAAATATCAATTGCTTCCTGCTGCGTTTATGCTGGCTTTATGTTTTGTTTGTTCCCGTCTGTGCGAGATTTACGTTCGACACGGTAAACTTTCTTTATTTCCTTCTCTGTTTCTTTTATAGTTCCTGTGATTAACACACTATTCATAAACTAAAGACAGCAAAAGAGATTCTATGTCACAGAAAATAGGTTAGAAAGTTTAACTCCATAATTTCCATAATTTGTACTTTGATACTATTTCCCTAGTAAAAAGCTGGGTGATTTTAGCTTTTAAGTCTAATATATAGAGGTGTTATTTAAGTTATTCAAACCATTAGTCAGCAAATGTAGAATAGTTGATAATAATCAAACACGACTTAGACAAAATAGTTTTTTTATTTATATGTATTTTTAGTTAGGCAAATAACTCATTACCCGTGAGGTACCGGCAGAGTAGAACAGTACCTCCCTCTTTACCAGGTTTCGTAAGAGGCGACTAAGGTACCGGTAAATTCCTCCTTTGAGAGGAGGTCTATGTTCAACAGTGGTCTTCTAATGGCTTATATAAAGATGACGATGAAACGGCTCATCTGGGACAAATAGAATGTTGAATATGTTTCGAGAAAATCCTTTATTTATTTATTACTTAATTAATGCAAAAGAATCCTACCTACCTCACCCCTTTGCAGTTGAGCCACTGTAAAAAGGATGAATATACCGCATCTGTCAGTTCCTGTTACTCAGCCGTCTCTTACAATATTTGCTTTAGAGAAGTCTATTACATAAGTTTTGCCTTGAAATGTTAATCTTTTTTATATGCACATTAAAAACAACAACAATTTATTAAAATTATACGATTTAAATATAATTATGTTGAATTAAGTCACAATTACACGTTACATTATGTTCATGGGTTCGTTTGTTCGAATTGATTTACATACACATTATGCAATTTGAAAATTCCAGATAATTTAAATGTGACGTGGAATTGTTAATTGTATTTAAACATTGAAAATGAGATCGAAGAACGAAAAAAACATAACTATAACTAATTTACTTACATTGAATTTTCTAGAACTCATGGCAAAAGGCACTACAACCATAATTCACGTAATTAAGCAATATTAAAGAAGAAATAGTTCTATTAGAATTGTAGGAAAGAGAAACCTTTTTAGCGATGCAAAGTTCGATTTAATACGCTCCATTTATTAAAGTTGTTACATTTGAAAGGATTAAAATTGTAATAGAAAAATCCGCGTAGTCCTTTATTTACCCCGGTCATTATGGCTGCGTGCTACTTGCAGCGGAGCATAATTTTCTCGCATGAACCATTCTAAGTTCTGTTGGCACTGACTAGTTCACTAGTGTGTTGCTTAATTTACATCGATGTCGTATTCGCCTATGCAGATTTTTTAAGGTAGGTCTAATTCATCATTATCATCATTAGAACCATTGGCAGTCCACTGTTGGACATAGGCCTCCCCAAGTAAGGGGGATTTAGCCCATAATTGCCGCACTGGGCAAGTATGTTGGTAATCGCAGCTACTGCCCACCTCCGCCCTCAGCATTTGAGCTGCACTGTTTTGGATGGATATACCATTTGTCGGTTCTGATACCTTAGTCGCCTCTTACGACACCTAGTACAGGGGAAGGTGCTATTCTACTCTGCCGGTACCTCGCGGCTCTCTGCCGGTACCTCACGGGTCTATGTATTAATAGGCTAATGTTTAGCAGTGAACCTAGTTTTTGGGAAACATTACACCAAGGGCCAATCTTAAATAATATAAATAATGCTCAGGAAACACCAATTAGTAGAGCCCTCAGCTTTAATATCACTAGAAGAAATTCGACGTGTCTGTTGTTAACGTTTCGGTTAATTGGAAAAGAATTTTCTCCGGTAAAGGAAAATGGTTTCTGTTGTAGGTCGCCTGCAATCTGAGACGTTGTTTTCCTTGTGATAAAAATTGTTCTAATTACAATTGTTTTAATACGAGGAATTATTACATTTTATAAATAGCTATCTCATTAACGAAAAACACATAGTTTTATAAGGATTCAGTCAATGTACCTGTGTCCAATTTATTGATACAAATCCTTAAACCTCTATCTGAAGCAGGATTTATCATCATTAAATAAGCTGTGGGACGTTTACTACTGAACATAGGCCACCTTAGTCACGGACTATAGTACTGGTACAGCCTGGTAAAATTGGTATCTGTTAGATAAGATGATTTTTGATTATTATATCCAAGATAAATGGCAACCGCAGAGAGTGACTTCGCAACGAGGGTGCTGGTCCCCGCCCTGTTACACTTTACACAGGGTTGTAATATTTATTGTCTACGATTAACATAATACTTTCATAAATTAAGCATTCACTACTTATAAATTAAATTCGCAATTTTAAAACGATTGCCGCAACGTATATGTTTAAATTTACATTTGCGTTTTGAAATCGGTAAAAAAGTAATTTCATTACCATAAACATTGTTTGATTAAAGCTTAACTAAACTAATATTATTAAAATAGTATTTAATTAAAAAATTCTCTCATTTACATGTTACATACTTTATTTCCTATTTCGGCAATTTTTTTTTCATTGTGTTTATTCTAGTCAGCCGAAGCTTTTTATCATTGAAAGAAATAAGAAAATTAGTCAATATATTATATAATTTAAGAATACTCAACGACCGTACAAAATTTCATAATGTGATATTTTAGCGTTTGATATAATCGTCAGTTGTTTCACAAAAGCTGCATTGCGTTAAGACGGAGTAAAGTCTGTCAGGTCAGCTAGTTACATATAAAAATTTCCTATTGCGGTGTTTATCCCGAACGAACTTCTAAATTCCTGCATCGATTTAATCAATGTTTGCTTACCGTGCACAGTTTGATCCAACTTGAAAGATAAAATATAAAGATGAGATTCATAAAAAATATATAAGCAAGTTAAGACAGGACTGTCTCGTTATATAGTTCTCTTATAAAATTAAGATCTATATACAAATTGCAAGTACCATTTGAACAAAGCACAAATGAAGAGCTGCAGCACTGAAAGCGACTGCCTTTAATATGGTATACGTAGATAAATAACTGTATCAGGATAATAGATTTTATATTTCCACCGAGAAATTATGTTTCAAATACAAATCTTAATCGTTCCGTACTCGTTACCAGGTATTTTAATAAATTTGTCTAATGAATATTGCGGTGGTATATATAAATAAAAACTAAAATAACTATATGGCTTATTTAAAAATTAACTTTCCTTTTCTTTTTTGCCCTTTTTGCTAAACGTTAAGATGACAGCTGTAGCTGGGTGACAATTGTTTGACATCTGTCATATTTGACATATCGCACAGATAATTCACATATATATTGTGTCTGTGAGATACTTTACTGTCTTAATATTACTGTTGTTGCCAAACGAATTAATCAAATATCAATACAGGTAAGGGTCAATAAAATGTAACATAATGTAATGTAACACAAATCATCTATGTGATTACGTGTAAGGCTTCAGAATGATCAATT
This sequence comes from Heortia vitessoides, assembly GCA_020976665.1. Taxonomy (NCBI): domain Eukaryota; kingdom Metazoa; phylum Arthropoda; class Insecta; order Lepidoptera; family Crambidae; genus Heortia; species Heortia vitessoides. Next base: position 5,837,750 of record JACJUM010005602.1, read on the forward strand.
TCTTGTAGGTCGAATACAAATAGAGAGTAACAAAAATTTATTAATTTGGTTTCAATCTGTTTATTGCAGTCAGTATATTCTATTCAGTTGAAAGTATTTCCTTTGCAACCGAATCTTGAGGAATAAGCAATAGCTTACGATACCCAATAGGGTATCGTTACTTGTCAGTAAGCTACCTGTCGATAGCGGCATATCCACCCGAAATAGTGTAGGTGAAAAGCAACAGGGCGAGGACGAGCAGCAGCTTTCTGGTCTCAAAGGTCTGCAATTGCCCCCACGACTGCCCAGCGCTGCAATTATGGTGTCCCCTTTCTTTGGGAAGCCAATCCAATCCAGTAGTAGACGTACTCCGGCTGCTATGATAAAGCGAAACTTGATTCGTTAAAAGATTTAAACATATAGGAATTCGAAATAAAACTCTTGAATTTTTCGCTTATTTATAATGTAGTGAAAATGCAATAAATATTCATATATCCTCGCGTTCAAGTAAAGACGGATCCAACATATAAGTACCCTATCTTAAGTGATGATGCCATGCCATCAAAGGCGCATGCAAGCACGCATCACGCGGGTTGTAACGAACTGTGATGCTACAATATGCTCTAAAATGGACGTTTTATCGGAAATATGAAGCACTGTGCTTGCTTTTGACATATTTTTGGCATGATACAAGGAAGATATTCACAACAACGGTTGATCGTAGGCTTGGGTTATTTGGTCTGGGAAATAAGTTACTTGAAAGGTATAAAAGGAATGAATAAAAAATAAAATTAATTCGCATAATATCCATACAGTGTCTAGAAATCATGATAAGTCCATGCTTAAAGCTGATGTTAGTAACACTTGTGTTACAAACATCAACAATTGAGGAATCATAAATATAATACTTAAATACCCTCAAGTCAAAGCCTGAAGTTGAATGTGCCAATAAATAAAAAGATAAAAGGAAAATCGCAAAATAGTTTGAATCAATGAGTATAGTGGAAATTTTTGTTTTTTTAAAACCGCCATTGTAGCAAACAGGCATTGAGCCTGCTGGATGGTAAACGGACACTGAAGCCTACAGATGTCAGAAAGAACACCAGGAACACATGAGTGTTTCTGACAGTTTAAAAACCTATTAATTCCCCTTTTGAAGAATCCCATGCTGTAGTAACAGGGAAAACCTCAGCTCATTCCGCATTTGCAGCGTCAGCGGGAAGAAATTCCTCTGGGACCTCCCTGAACCAGACAGTAGGGTTTAGATTAAAAGGCAGAACTTCCTATTGATGCGAGCAGTACTGTTGTAAAAAGGTTTTGTGTCTATATTCTCAGACTATCGTCTTAGAAAATTCATAATACCTACGTATATTATAAATATCCTCTTTCTTCTTTTAAATCATACACTTGAAACTGCAAGGTGAGAAGAACAAGAAATTAATTTCTAGGATAGATGGCCTTAGGCGGATAACGGAGGGTACTCTACTTTACCTGCCAGCAGAGTAGGATTGTACCTATCTCCTGAAAGAGGTGTCGTAAGAGACGCTCGATGTACCGGAACTGACAGATGACGGTATACTAAATAAAACAATGTGGCAACGATTGCCAACGGTGGCAATGGTGGGAGAAATTCCTCCCTTTCTTAGAAATGTCTACGTCCAACTGTTGACTTTATACGGCTACTATGATGATGATGATAAAGCAGGTAAACGCAATTCGTCATCATCATATTAGCCACAAGACGTCCAAAGCTGGACATAGGCCTCCCCAAGTATTTCCAATGGTACCGGTTGTATACGGCTTGTATCCAGCGTGATCCTGCGGTTTTAGAAAGATCGTAAACTAATAATATTGAAACTAAACTTGTATAGTACAATCAAGTCAATACTTTCTAATCAAAGGGCCGACGCGCGTACTCGTTTATCGACGTCAAGGGCGTACTAGTTGCATATAAAGGTTACTGTTTATGTATGTGGGTTTAAATGCTAAGCGTGTCGGTTGACCTCTAATTAATCTAAGCAAGTTTCTGAAGCAATGTGAATGCGGCGCGGCCACCCGAGTGCCGGCACGTACGATGCAAATTGTTCTGCAGCGAAGTAGCGTGTCTGGATCGCTTCATACTGAAACTATTATAAGCAATGCTGACGATGGACAGGTTAAATTAAATACCTACTTCAGCTTATAAGTATGACGCAGTTTGTGGTGGCCCTTTTTATGTTCTTAATTTAATTTCTTTTAAAAATTCTTTAAAAATAAATTTCCACAACATCTCATACATTGACCTGACTCCGTGATAAGTAGCTTAAAGCACTTGTGTTGTGGATATCAAACAACAGAGGAATTCAGATGTCGTGTGGGTCAACAAATAAAAAGAATCTTATCTGAAATACACTCATCTGGTAGCATATAAATTGTTTGACTTCGGATTCAGACAGGTGAATAGAACATGGGGTTGACCTCATCCAAAGTAGTTTACATTTGTACCACGCTAAATAGAAGTGTTCGCATCCAAAGGAAAACTTCAGAAGAGAGTTTATTTTACAATCGAAACGTTACCGGCGTCTTATTACAAGTATATGTTACTCGAAGTCGCGAACGTAATTCCGGCAGGTAATTTTTTTTTATTTCATTTCCGCCATCATTATGAAACAATATACTTTTAATGAAATTGACAACATGTATGTTTGTCTCTAGACTATTCAACACGTGTACGTAGTCTTGATAGAAACAAATGCCACATACCAGCACGCAGCATGTAAATTAAGCATACTTGCATTGCGTTTCGCTAATCGCCCTGCCTGCACTCCAAGGAAAGCAGGCACGTGATGGTGGTTCAAATAGGGTGGGGGATACTAGGAAAATGGTGTACTCTTCTTGAATAATAACTAAAAGAAAATATTAGACAAATTAAAAAAATATAACAGCGCCAAAATTCACTAGTGTTCTAAATAATTCGAATTGCTGATTTGTGATTATATTATCAATTGATTCCTAAACGTAACGCCGGCACTAGCATAGAAAAAAAAAACAAGTAAACTTTTGGCGCGGTTTTCGAGTTGTTGCAATCTCAATTTTTGTTATTTAAGATTAAGGATCTTGCGACTATTGTTTGTTATCTCTTTACCCACTAATCCGGTTTGATGACGGCAACTTTATCAAAAGAAGAACGATCACCAGGTAATAAAGAACATGGTGTCTATACATATAAATTATCTTTATAATTAGGCACTTGTCAAAATATTGAATAAAAGCAACTTTTTTTTCGTGACTCCGCGTATTTTTCACATATATCGCGGAAACGTCCCACGGGAAGGTCCCGGATCCAAAAACAGTCTTTGAGGTCAGTCTTTGGGGTCAAGCTATACACACACTAAATTTGATTGTAACCTGACTTTCAAATAAATGGACACAGACACTTTCGCATTTTTCATATTTGAATGTAAAATAAACTTTTCCTTTACCTATACAAAAAAAATCTTACTACTCAAATTACTGATGAAGGACAATGGTTATTTGAACAAAAAGATCACTAATTGGCTTAATTCAAACTAGATAGCAGACACTAGACGTGTCTTAAGTTTGCTGCAGGCAAGAATAACTATGTTCTGTTGTCTAGTTATTGTACATTTCAGAATATATACGTACCCCACGTCATATATAAGTTAACTATGTAGTTATATATAAAGACACCAATGGAAACTAACATTCACAATTTTAAATGTAAAGGCAACGCTATAGCGCGATAGCCACCACAATAGAATCTAATTCAGCTTAGCCTGTGGGATTTGTCTAAATTATAGAAAATTGTTGACATTACACATTAACTCATATTGTAGTACTTAGTTTCTAAAATATTTGTCCACATAATTCCTGTAAATTCTGTTTGAAATAATCCGTACTGTATATTGCTTTTTAAAGATAAACATATATACGAAAATTACGCAGTCTATTAACTCCAACGCGTTATAAATGTTTAACCCTCACGAAACGATATATGACTGACATATCAGAAGTCACGGATAAAACTGGAAATAAAAAGGACACGTAACACAATACGCCCGTTGTGGAGTGTCAACCGTCCATTGTGCAGTGAGTTGTGTGTGCCGCGTCACTGCGGCGTCGAGTGTCACTAGACATGGCTCTCCCCGCCGTGTCGCGTGTCCCGTGTCGCAACACTGCGCAATTGGCAGTTTGTACCGTTCATCGGTAACATGCGGCAAGTTGGCATTTGCTTGCGCAATAGTTGAATGATCCCCTTACTAAGGCTTTAAGGGTCTAACTCTTTCATTATTATTAAAGTATAGACGTTTAAAAATTATTGACATACGCGTGGAATGGAATGAAATTACTAATTAGGACATAGAAATGTTATTGCCTAAGATTATTTTCATGACCAACAAAATGGACACCCAAAGATGGTTGAAACGAAAAGTGCATTTATAAAAGTGATTGTAGTAGTCCCGTGTGTTACTGGCTGGTCTTCTCTATGAAATAATTATATTATATTAGGCGGCTGAGGTACCAGAACCGACAGATGCGGTATATTATCCGAAATAGAGTAACTCGAATATGGGTAGCGGACTTGCAATTACCACCGCGCTTATTAAGTGTAGCTATTACGGGATCAAACAGTGAAGGTAGAGAGGCGGAGGGAGTCCTTGATTTTAATAAATGTTCTAAACATCTCAAATATTGACCTGATTCTATGATAAGTCGTTAAAGTACATGTGTCATGGAAAACAGAGTAAACACAAATATAAAAGAAATACATATTTAACTGACCCACAACAAACATAAATATTTACCATATCAATGTTTATGCTGCGTGGGGTATGAACCCCCGACCCTTGGAATATAAAATAGGATCTGTATCATTTCATCAGATGAGCTTTCGGGATAGAGGTGCTGCTGCTCATCTCCACCCTGAGCATTTAAGCTGCACTGTTTCAAATGGATATACCGCCATCTGTCAATTCTGGCACCTTAGTCGCCTCTTACGAGTGAGGTAAAGGGGAGGTCCTATTCTACTCAGCCGGTACCCCACGGTACTACCATCTGAGCCACCGTTAATATGATTTAGATTAGTATCACGTCCATGACGCACATTTTGGATTGCATTTAAAACACCTTCTGACGGGTCAAATCCGCTCAATAACATTGAATAGGCCTCGTGAGTGGTGCACGAGTGCCATCTGGGAAATCGAGTGTCATCCCGCACCGGTGCGAGTGCTCGACGAAGCTTTTTACGACTACTTGTTACCGTGTTACTTGCATGTTGGCATATCGATGTGGAATGTCAGCTAATACTATTGTAGAATAGTACCAATACTGGTCAATAGATGATATCGGTCACTGAATTACTTCACTAAACTTCGTGCACGTTCCCCACAAATCTGGTTCTGGCGAATGAATCTGCAGTTAATTTTGAGTTCTGACTTAGTGGATTATATATATATATATATATAATATAGTTTTTCACAAAACGTCTCATACGTTAATCTGACTACGAAATAAGTAGCTTAAAGCTCTTCATCATTATAGCCATTGGAAGAACATTGGCCTGTTTCCGTGATAAGTCGCTTAAAGCACTTATGTCACGGACATCAGACAACAGAGGAATCACAAACATAACACAAATACATACATAACTGACACAGAACAAACACAAATATTTATTATATAAATGTTAATGCTGGGTGGGGTACGAACCCACAACCCTTAGAATATAAAATAAGATCACTATCATCATCATAATCACGCCAGCCATTAAAAGTCTACTGCTGGACATAGGCCTCCTCAAAAAGGAGGGAATTTTGTCCATAATTGTCGCACTGGACAAGCGTGTTGGCAATCGCAGAGCGCAGCTTTCGCGTCGGTAATGCCGCTGCCCATTCCCACCCTATGCATTTGACCTACACTGTCTCGAATGGATATACCGCCATCTGTCAGTTCTGTTACCTTAGTCGCCTCTTACGACCCCTGATACTATTCTACTCATACGGTACCCCACGGTCAATTATAAAAATATAAAAAGCTGAAGATTTTTGAACGCTAGTTTCCGCTAAAGTGTTGCTGACAAGCAACAGACGTTTTACGTACTAAAAAATCAGAAGCAATAAAGTTAAAGCTATATTCTTTTACAAAATACCTCGACGTCTCTAACGATTTAAAACTTATTCGGCTATTTATAAAGCTATATTCATGTTACATTGCCGTTGATATGTCGTTCCGAATTTACAATGGCAAAGGAATTATCGCTAATAGCTAATTGGCATCGGCAGGTAAATCCGCGCTCGGCACTTATCAATGTTACAGCTGCACTGGACAATTCGACCCTCTAATTGGTCTGGAGTGGAGCCGAATACGACGACTGTGATTCAATACGAATATTATAAAAACCGTTTAAAATGGCCGCTTCTATTTAGCAGGTAACTTGATGTGGATGAACTACATATAATCAAATTTATTAGTGTTATGCATGGATCAGAATTTACCTTTACTTATATTACCTAAGAGCTATCTCTTCAAGAGGCAAATAATTAGGTATTATTAATTAATTATATATATATATGAAATTTTGCACAGGTGTTTTATAACGAAAGGGAGCATTATAAAAGGATTTTCGAAAATTAACCTTTTAAAGGGGAAAAAGGAGGGTGCAATGTTGGTATTAAGGCTCTCTGATATTTATTTTATTGAAAGTTATTTCAATAAAATGTTATAATTGGTTTATAATTTCCGATTAAGAATTACTGACGATATCCCTATTTTTAAATTCAAATAACCGAACTTCAATTGGCTGTTAGCTATTGCTAGAAGAAGTAATTTAGTACTTTTATTATATTCATAAATATTAATTCTAGCGAGTACCAGCATTACGCGAGTGAAACCGCGGTGCGTTAACAGTAGTATGAACAGAGCGTGTTAGAAATGTTTCCAGTTTTTTCGAAACGTTAATTCTTTTGCACATTTTCACTAAGTTATAAGCCTATATACATGACGATTGTTAGAACACAAAGAAAAGATACAAAGTTACATTTTTATCTGATAATACAATTATTAAGTCGATTGAGTGTTATTCATATTAATAATACGCAATTCTGATAAATTTTACTCATAAACCTTATACACATTAAATATTGCGTTTCAGATTATACGTAGGTATCACTGCGTGAATGAAAATATTGTCGAAATAGCCACCTGCCAATATGGTTACCCAAATCGGAAATTATGAGCAAAATTCCCCTTTATTGGGGAGGCCTGTGTCCAGCAGTGGACCACATGGCTGCAATGATGAGTTACCTACGTGAAAGCATTTCCATCCCAATGCGCTGTCAAAATATAAGTTGTAAGTACGTACTAATTGGTAATCGGCACAGCTAGAAGGCCTCCCCTTGGCGGTATATCCATCCGATACAGTGTAGCTCACGTGCACAGGGCGGGGATGGGCAGCAGCATCCCCGTCGCGAAAGCTGCGATCTGTGATTGCCAACTCGCTTGCCCAGCGCGACAAATATGGGCGAAATTCCACCTTTCTTGGGAAGGTCTATGTTCAGCAGTGGACTTACAATGGCTGATGTGATGATGATGTTGACAGCCAGAAGCGTTGATTAGTGTGCACAGTTAGTTTGCGATTTCCGGGAGCCTGTTAGATTTGTTGGCACAATACGATCCTACAATGCACGCCAAATTATCGCCAAGTGCCGTCCAGTGACGTTTGTCACTTGACATCGAGAGGATTAGCCCTACACAGACGTTTACAGACGTGTGCTAGTTTAATGGTGTGTGCTTTACCCAATGGAGGATCATTGTCGCCGATATGTGGGTGATATCGGGCATTGGCGTATTTTCGCACCCACTGCCATATTCAATTACATTCGTCATTATTTTATACACTTATATTTAACATCCAGACACAGAACAAACACAAATATTATATAAATATTTGCTCTGGCTTGGAATCGAAACCTCATCAACTATATATAGATAAATAATCTGTTGCTTGTCTGCATCATCTTTATATTTCTCAGACAACTGACCAGACAACAAATACTAATATTCATAACATAAACGGATGTTTTTAATGGGGATCGAATCCACAACCTTTGGAGTTTAAGATAAGACTACCGAATCGAATCTCCCCCAAAATAGTATGAGAACGCTCTGTAGTATTAACGACGTGCATTTATTTTTTAATAAACTTTACTGAAGCTGCGATCTCCCTTACATCGCCAAGCAAATTAAAATATTGATCTAATAATTTGTTTGTCAGTTTTTGCATATCTCAAGTTCATGTAAATTATTTTAATCATATTTCTAGAAGGTTATTCGAATATTCCAATTTCAAAAGAATTTTCCAAGAATTCCAAGACTTAGATTCCAAGACACAGATAGCTGTGAAAATCTTAATTAGTGGCGATACAATCCGAGATCTATGTCTCACTCTTGAAAACCGCTGTAGTTTAATTGAAATTGACTTCACTTTAATGCCATTAAGACTTTTAAACTATTTATATCAGGTATTGAATTTTAAAAAGCACAAGCGTCCTTAAGCTGTAAATTTAGGAATGCAATAGGACAATGTACATTTGTAACGTTTTCATACAGATTTATACATATCTACTAAAATCCCTGAAAGCCCGCATTGAATTGGAATGCGTCTCGTACTGTCCGCGACGTTTTTATATGTATGCATAATAAATGTACAACGCACATACTTAACCGCAACACGTTATTGAAAGTACCGTCCGAAATGCGAACATTTCTATTGAAGCGTAAAATCGTTGGAATTCATTCTATAGTTAACAATGTCATGTAATAATGGAACTTGGGTTCCTTTTAATAAGAGACATTTTCAGGATGCAGCAAATACAAAACCGCACACAGTACATAAAACACGTGAAATGGTGTCCAGATTCGGGCCCTGTAGTTATTAAATCTATATAAAGGAGAAACTGACCGACATGGATTTTTCGAAAAAAAAAATTCGATGAAAATTCGATGCGAATCCCTGTGACCTGTGCAAGCTCACAGGGATTCTTTTTAAAACGTAGTGGAGCAAAATGAATTTAGAAAATTCATCCCCTTAAAAGAAACTTTGCTATTTTTGAAGTTATTCGGTTGAAATCAGGTATAAAAGTTTTTCATTGAAAGTCGTACAACTCATGTAATTTTTTTATATTAGTAATTATTTCCGGCAATCATCGGTCCAAAGTTAGTATGAAAGTATTACAACTTAACGCGAATGAAACCGTGGGGTGCTGCTAGTACACAATATATGTTTAAAGGAAATATTGGCCTGTTGGCGTATTATAAAATACTCGGTTTAGAGAAAAGTTTGGGTTATTAAAACTACATATCGATTCGCCATCCCTTTAAGGTTATGCGATTTTGTTCTATATAAAAAGCAAAAAGCTGTATAGTTTCGGCAGAGCAGAAAAAGTACCTCCCTATATACCAGGGGTCGTAAAAGGCTACTAAGGTATCGAAATCGACAGATGGAGGTATATCCATCCGAAATATCTATATCGAAAACCACGACCTTATCGTTTTCCTAAATTCTTAAAGGAGATTTATTGAAAAATATTTCCTTTTTAAGAAAACTAACGAAGAAACAAACGGTAATCGGACGTTAAAGGGTGGATGTGCCGAAAAGAGGGAGTTAATCCGATTACCGGCAAATCTTCTTGGCAAAAGTTCGGTTGAGTGAACACTTTGAAATTTCAGGATAGTTTTTAAGGATAAACTTTTATTTTGTGCTGTCTACTACTCAATTCAGCTTTTAGTAATTCGTATGATAAGACTATATTAAACTTATAAACTAAGGTCAGATTAACTTTTTTTAATCTAGCCTTAGTTGATTTTAATTTTTGGTCATTGAAGTTCCTGCTCATTTGATTAGTTAGTTATACGATAATTATTTTATTGATGAACAAATGTATTTGTGGGATTAATTTAAATCTTTTATCATCATAATATCAGCTATAGAAAGTCCATTGTTAAACGTAGGCCTCCTCAAGATAGAAGGATTTTTACCCATAAAGGACGCGTTGGGTAGGCGTGGTCGCAAACGCAGAGCCCAACTTTGTGACGAGGATGCTGCTGCCCACCCTATAGTATTTAAGCTGCGCTGTTTCAGATGGTTGTTTCCGGTTCTTCAGTCGAATCTTACGACACCTACAGTAAGAGGTACCATACCACTCCGCCTATCCCCACAACTATAAAAATAAGATATGTGGTAAAAATGTACATGACTATATTTAAAGTTTACTCACCTAGCCAGCAATGTGGCGTCCAACATTTGCTGCTGTCGCGCGTCGATGACGATGACGTGCGGCGGTCGCGCGTCGTTGTCGCGCCTCAGTGTGTCGAGCGCGTCTCGCGCGCATCGGACAGCGCGCGCCTCGCCTCCTACGCGCGGCGCTGCAGCGCAAGCCGCTGCGCAGACGCGCGACGCACGCTCCGGGAATACGCATAGGAGCTGAGGAATTATTAACTCTTTAATAGATTTGTAGGTACCGGCTGACTAGAATAGTACCTCCCTGTATACCTCTCTCTGTACCTCGCTCGAAACAGTGTAATTTAAATGTTTAGGGTAGGGATGGGCAGTGGCATTCCCGTCACGAAACTGCGCTCTGCAATTGCCATAATAATTGCCCAGCGCTCCTCCTTTCCTCTTTTTTAAGGGTGGCCTATGTCCAGCGATGGACTTCCAATGGCTGATGTGATGATGATCAAATAAATAAACGTTAAAAAACCACTATTTATATTTTGTTTCCAAAACAGTGTTACGTAACATCGCATTAAAGCAAGTCTACGCTTGTTGCGTATCAAACTCGTTCGTATATGCAAATAAAAAATTCAATAAGAAATGTTGGTACGCAGCGACACGTTGTGACGATGAGGTATGGCTGATATTGGAATTGAGTTTCATCTGACGGGGCGTGTTGAGATCGTTGTGGATTGGGTCTTGTCAATAATATGGATAAAAGTACTCGAATATCGTCTTCACGAGGTACGCAAAAGGAATCTGAAATGTTCGCTCGACTGGTATGTTTTTTTTAAAAATTACTAAAATACGTTCTTACTTGTACATAACTATCTACCAATCTAGAACTACTGTTTTTAACGTCTTAACACTCAGTTTACTTAACCTTTTACATTTTTAGTTGCTTGCGGCAACCGTTCTCAATATAATGAAAGGTAAAATAAACCGCGTTTTAAACCCGATAAAAAATAGCTTTATTATGAGTAGGTAACGAGGTAAAAAGATTGATATATAACGTTTTGCAAATATTATTATGATATTTGCAAAATATTATATATCTATCTTTTTTACTTTTTACATTACTCTCAAATATTTAAACATAAAATAAGAGCACAAAGTAGCAATAACTATAAAGTCTATTTTTTTCTTTTGTTTAGGTTTGTGTTGTGTCGTAATTATTTCTTAGCTAACTGTGCCCTTAAAATGAGACCATGGTATAGTCACTATTGGAGTTTTAGACTCTAGCAACCGATGTTATCGGTTTCATTGAAATGCCAGCTTCAGAAGAAAGGAATGTCTACAGATAAGGATCTCATTTATAACTCTTTAGTAAAACATATAAAACACGATTGTATTTCATTTGTTTTAAACGCAGTCGCAGCATTTATATTAGACTTTACATAAGAGATCAGTTTCGACGTCTGCATTACAAATGTGATCTTACTCGATCCAAAATAACTGAAACTGATATATATGTATTAACTATTACTGTTATCTCTGTATACAAATTAAGCGATGGTTTGTGTACACTTCAAAAACGATATGCAATTTGATTCAGTAATTATTTTTCTATATTTTTTGCCTCAGTATAAGACATACCTGCGAGCACAACAAAACAGCATTTTCAAAAGGCATTGTCAATTGATGGCACTGTTTACCATAACGAGTGAAAAAACGAATTTGATTAGGAATGTACAAAAACATCCCTTAGGTTATTGTACAAACAGACTTGAAAAAACTTCTATAACACTAGCCTGGCCTGACAAACGTTGTTCTGTCTAAACTAATTTGAATAAAATTATACTATTTCTCATATCCGATCAAACTAAAAAGTAAGCAAAAAAATTTTTAAAATCGGTTTATTCACATATTTTTACACATTTGTACATATTTTTATTTATAAAAAGGTGCTAAATTAAACTGTTTCTGTTTTTCTCATTTCTATGTAACTATAAAGTGCGGCATAGAAGTGCGCAGCCGAAGCTTGAAAACGAGACATGAAATAATATTCCAAGGTTCCAACATACAGTAAATATTGTTAACATAATTGCATATTGTATACGAAGATGTAGAGGGGATAACATTGTAATCCAATTTGTATCGCTTCCATTGCAGGACGTTCAAAGAAGACGTATTATTGAAAACAATTATCACGAATATAGGTACGTAAAAAATTGAGTAATTTGACTAAGAGACTTGTAAGGAGTAGAAAAAAGTACCTTTGTAATATGGTTTGATTGTTTCGATGGTTTAAAGAAAGATAACAAAAAAGCGTCTTGTTTTATCAGTAATGACAATCACTTCATGTTGTAATTTAACGGTATAATTTCGAATATTTAATACAAAAACAATATTCAAATATACATTTTAAAGAAAGCACTAAAATTACCTTTGGTAATCCTTCATGGTGAATTTATAAACTTTTTTAATACTTTTATTCTTGTATCGCACAATATAAATAAAAAAATATGATCTATTCTGGTTGGACCAAGTTATTTTATTTTATAAAATACTTTATATATATATATATATATATTACATATCGATTATAAATTAAATTGGCGTAAGGCTAAACATTTGTATTTATTTAATTCCGACCTTTGTTAATAGTTACAAGTAAAAAAGGATTCAATTGCAATAATTAAGTTAAAAACAGCTTAAACATAATTTGCAAACAGCTTTTTAAATAATAAACTTATAACGAATTATTTTATTTATTTACTTTTTTATTCTTGCTTTAAACCTGCACATCGTTTCTTACGACAATTAAATTTTAGAACGTCAATTGTCTTGTTTTCTCTCGCCTAGTTTCCACCGATATTGATTTTCATTTGTTTTAAGCCTGACATCGCCTTCAATTTGGTATTTGTATACAGAAATCAGTTGTAGTATTAGTATATGTAATCAGGTCTACTAAATAAACTCCACAGAATATATAAAGTATACAAAGTACGAGTTCCATGTAAAATATGAAACCGTATACGAGAGATTGATACATCTCTTTTACCTCTGCGAAATAAATGCAATACGACGCGTAGGCGATGTATTGTTGCATTCCTCGAGATACGACTGAATTGAATTTGTTCAGTGTGCTCGGATCGAATGAAAGTAGATTATTGTAGAGAAGATAGCTTTCCTACGTTTGCAACTTCAGTTATGTAACATAGAAGTTAAGATAAATACAAAAAAAAACTTTTTTTTTTCAATATTAAAACGAAGGTACTATGTAAGTGTTGACAAAGAAGGTGCATTTAAAAAAAGATTATAACCTACGTCGGTATTACAGGGCTTGAAGCAAATAACAATCTAGTGTCTTAATTACAAAAAAGAGTGTCACTTGTTGGAATAGAAACATATATATATATAAATTTATATACACAGTAAAAGACCATCGACAGATCCAAATCGTAGACGACAGTCTATCCCCTAATTTTAACTTAACTCTAACTTATTATAATCTTCAAACCAAGATTTCACTGAGAGTTCTAATATTAGGATATGAAAGAGGGTTTGAGTTCCAAAATTAGCCATTTACCCTGGCCTTCAGCCTTTGGGATGAATTAAATGAAACATTGAAGTAGATTTTTCAAAGATCAGCAGTGTGAATCGCCAAACAGTTGGTGACACACTAGAAACATCCTTTTGTTGCAAGCGTCATTTGTCTATAGAGTTCACTTATTTTCTTATGTCGTAGTGTTATCAACATTATCATCATAACAGGCCACTGTTAGACATAGGCCATCCCAAGTTAAGGGGAATTTTGCCTATAATAATTGCCGCGCTGGGCAAGCATGTAGGCCATCGCAGAACGGAACTTGTGCACCGGGGTATTGCTGTCCATCCCAAGCCCACCTGAATTTGAGTTACACTGTTTCGGATGGATATACCGCCATCTGTTGGTTCTGGTATCTTAGTCATTTTGTAGTCAAAGTATAATAGTACCTCACCTGGTACAGGGGGAGGTACTATTATACTTTGCTGGTACAACACGGCGTCTCGTAGTATACCTTAACAATGTCATGTCGACTTACCTCTAGCTGTTCGACAGGGGCGTATAGGAGTGCAGACGGGATGAACGCGGGAGGGGGCGATCTGTTCTGCAAAGAGACAAATAGCGTGTAATATGCATTTTATATAATAATAATACATATATATTTAACATTTTATATTATCAAAATAGGAAATAGATACCACATTATAATAAATTTTCAAGAAATATATAGTTCTTCGAGTTAATTTTAAAATTTCGTAGCAATGTACTGAATAAATATGACCTAGAAAACAAATGCTAGCAGTAACGGCTTCGACGGTAAATGCAGAGGGTTTCTTTTAAATTCTAAAGCAACATACCGTTCGTCCCTATTACTTAATGGAACTCAACATAAAATGATTACAACGGAAAGCTCTGCAACCCTAGTTATATTACAAACGCTTGGAAAAAAAGTAAAAGTTCGAAGGGAGCTAAAGGGAGGGAAGGGAGCTTTACGGTGTCAAAGAACTTATAAATTCTTTTTCTTATTATTATTATTAATGGCGGCAAAAATAAGAGACAGTGTGAGTACATATGCAGACGACTTTTTCAGTGAAACTATCTTAAATAAAACTATTATATAGTTCGGTACTCGACATAAAAGGTTCTAAACCTTAATATTGTGGACATATACTTATTTTATCAATTTTATTTATTGACTTTAGAATTTCATATTAAAAGGTTATAATGCAATAAAAGGCTCTTGGTACCGACAGCTTAATCCAATACATCGTAACTTCAGAAGTGGATCATAAATAAAAATATATTCGAATAAATTACTGTCCTTTTTGCACATTCCGATATTTAGGTATCCTTTTCTGGAGGGAATAAATTGCTTTTTCTTGCACATTTACCTCAAACACGTTTCGGAAAATGGTTATATTTTACTGTATTATAAAATGTTTTTACTCGTTATAATAACAAAAATAGATACAATAAAGATAAATCAGTGGTTATATTTAACAATAAAAAAGAAATGATTTCTAAGAAAAGTGGACCAATAATATCAATTATAGTCAGAAACAAAAAAGATGACTACTCGAACAAAGAAGTCTAAGTTGCCTATACCAGCGCACTCTACTTTCGTCATGCAAGGTGCCGACGTGAAGCATAAAAGCCCCCTTAAATAGGGGTCTCGAGATCCGATCGAGACTGACGGTGACCCTTCAAGGGTGCCCTTAATGCACGGACTTCGGCTTGAGAGCTTCTCTTGTTTTAAACTAGACTAATGTACGTATATCGTAGGTAATTGTGAAGAGAGTGGAGATATGAGTTGATATTTGTAGATAGCTATTATATAAAAATTAACAAATAATAAAACTTAGCCGCGAGGAACAAGCAGAGTAGAACAGTACTTCCACTTGTACCTGGTGCTGTAAGAGGTATTCATATGAGATAGACTTCATACAAAAGGTAGTACCTCACTCTTCTATTTCTACCAAATGGCAGTGTTCACATTGCTGTGTTCCGGCCTGAAGGATGAGAGAGACAGTGAATTTACTGGGTAATATGCTAAAATATCTATAAGTCACAAGGTTGACAACGCGTTAGTGATATCCTTATGATGTTTGACGCGGACTGTTTGTTTATAGACTAGGTCTAATAAAAATAAGGTAAATGTGGTACGAGAACAGCAATTATGGGCAAATTATCTTTTTTCTTGGGGAGGCCTATGTCCAGCACTGGACTTTCTACGACTGCTATAATGACGATGAAGAAGTCAAAACTACTCCGTTGACCACTAATGGTTAAGAGATGGAAAATACACGTCAAGGTACTCATATTACTGACGATGATTTTCATGTATAAATTTTTAATAATATGCAACGTTGCAACGTGTTCCGTGAATGTTCATGCATGAGATGCCATGGAAACTTCTCGTGGGATCACATGTTAATTGTCTACCACTGGGATTGATATTGAATATACTCCGCAAATGAATGTACTTTAAAATTAAATATGGTAAATATAAAGTAAGTTCAAACTGCACAGAAGTAATCGATAACAAGTAAAAAAATAAATATTCAGATAAGAACAATAAAAAGTATTTTTATGGCTACAGATATGTATCTAGCTCGTAAACAGATTAAAGAACTAAAAATATTATGGAGCTGAACTAACTGAAAATTATGTCTTCTTTTTCGTGCAGAGTAGAATAGTAACTCCCAATGCACCAGGTGTTGTAAGAGGCACCTAACGTACCAGAACCGACAGATGGCGGTATATACATCCGAAACATTTCAGCTCAAATGCAAAAGACGGGGATGGGTTGCAGCATCCCCGTCGCGAAAGCTGCGCACTGCGATTGCCATTACGCTTGCCCAGCGTTGCAATTATGGACAAAATTCGGCCTTTTCTGGGCGAGACCTATGTCCAACCCTGGATATCCAAAAGCTGATATGACGGTGTATATACAAATAATTGTTTTCCATGAATAACTCTACAGCCTTAACCCCATTCATTGGTAGAAGCCGTCTGAAAACTCTAACCACTTCTTTCCTCCGGTAATATTATAATTGTTATTACTAGCATCGCCCTGCGGTTTCGCCTTTGTCGATAAGAATAGAATAGACTGACTAAGTGCCGTGAGGTACCGGCAGAGTAGAATAGTAAGTACCTTTCCTTGAACCAGGTGTCGTAAGAGGCGACTAAGATACCAGAACCGACAGATGGCGGTATATCCATCCAAAACATTGCAGTTTAAATCTACGGGGCGGGGATAGGCACCAGCATCCCCGTCGCGAAAGCTGCCCCCTGCGATTGCCAACACGCTTGCCTAGCGCGGCAATTATGGGCAAAATTCCTCCTTTCTTGGGGAGGCCTATGTCCAGCAGTGGACTTTAAATGGCTGGTATGAACAGAATAGAATGTCACCTTACCATTCAGTACTTTATTAGTTTATTTTTTTCAAACGTAGGTACAAATAAAAAAATTGCGTTAACATACATTTTAGGTGATGATCAGAATTTGAAATAATTTGTTAGTAAATATAATTTCCTCTATTTGGGAAATAATATACAAAATCGGTTCAGTAGTTTTTAAATTCATGCCTTAGATATGAAAACTACAAATCTTTTCTCCCTATAATATTAGAAATAACTCTAAAAATACCGGGCATTTTAACTCGTAACCGCCATAAACACAAATGAGAAGAGAATTTAACTTTCAACCCTTTAGAAAATCAGTAACAGGATATGAGTTACCCCGGGTAGATGTAGTGAGGGGTCGACTGACTAAGTGCACTTCTCTTAAACTAAACGCTACCGCAAATAGGCTGGTTCACTACACACAAGCGTTATGAAAATTGCGCGCATATGAAAATTGATTGATGTGTTAAGGTTCTATCCAATGAGGATGGTAAGTGAGAAATGACATCAATGTGAGGTTTATTCATATTATTTTGTATTCCTTCATCATCATCATCATAGAATCATCATAAAATGCCAACTGCTGAACTCTCTGTCTCTCCAAAAAAAAGAGAAAATTTGCCCATAATTGCCCCACTGGGCAAGCGCGGTGGCAAACGTAGAGCGTAGCCTCCCGACGGAAATGCTGCTGCCCATCCACTGTAACGAATAAATATACCGCAATCTGTCGGTTCCGGTACTTCAGTCGCCTCTTACGATACCTGTTACAGTATCAGGTACTTGTCTAGTCTGCCGACCTTATAGCTGCACGGTAACTTTGCACATATATGTGAAAGTAAATAGGTTCTTTTTATGTTAAGTGAAGTCTGTGCGGGTGTAGACGCTTTTATTTCGGACGAACCTAATCCTACGCTAGGGGCTACCAACACCATGGTACCTCAGTCGCTACCTGGTTTACAAGAAAGTACTACTCTGTCAGTACCTAACAGCAAACACCTAGAGTTAATCGCATAAATTCCTCCTCCTCCTTTAAACAATTATGATAGGACTTCTTTCAAATAAATATTTATTAATTAACTCGAAAATAATCGACCATGCAACTTTTTTTTAAGTCATTTATTTCCAATAAAATAATTTAAAATATATTTGGCAATAAACTCCTATAAAAACCTAATATCCTTGGAATCCTTTTAGTACATAGAAGACAATAATGTAGCTTTGTTCAATGAAGCTTTCTTACGTTTTACGAAACAAAACATATTGTGTTGAAAGAGAGGAGAAACATAATAACATATATGAGACTAGCGACCCTCCCTGGCTTCGTACGGGTGCAATGAGAATAAAAAATAGTCATTGTGGGTTATCTCTAAGAGATAGACATTACCCTCGCGGACTTTTTTGGAGACTGTTTTACTGAGTATAATACTGTAGTACATTATTATGATTTATCTCGTCGAGTTCAGCCACCAATGCAATGTATTATTACAAGTGTACCCATGTATAAAGACAATACCTATCCGAGATATGGAGAATGCAATACTCAGACGAGCTCGGAGAGAATCACTAATGAGAAGATCCGTTGAATTGAAAGTAGGTAAGGTACATATATATAGAACTGCAGGATAGACTGAATAGAACTGCAGGATCGTTTTAGATTCAGTTCGTATCTTTATTTAACGTACAAAAAAACACAGATTTAGCAGAGATTTAGCATTATTTACGATAAACGAAAAAATTACATGCATTGCATGCATTGTTGCAGCTCCAAAGGCCACTTGCCTTTGTAACCCTTGGCCTTGAGGCCACATGCTTCCAAAGACGATATAACAACGTGGAGCAGATTAACAATGTTTAACACAAATAATGGGGGATACATTTTAAACATTAATTGCGGTAGATTATATGCATATGTAACCTTTCATAATATCACTTACATTACTCGAATTACAGTCTGCAATTCTTAGTTATTATACTTCAGCTGTTTTTGTTGGGAACGCCCCTACCTTGGGGAGGCCTACGCCTAGCAGTTGACTTCCGATATAATGATATGATGATGTTGGGAATCCTCTGGGGCTTATGTTTGGCCTTCTGCTGCTGATATGATAATGATTTTTATTAATTATATAATGGTAGTGCGTTGTGATGTCGTTTAAAAATTTTAGCTAGGAGCTTGATTTTCTCCACAATTCGTATTATGCAGTTATTAAGTGTAGTAATAGGGAGCGTGGATTTCTGTATATATATTTATGATTGCTTAATGAAACTCAGCGTTATTCAAATTTAATGTTAATCTGTGGCAATTGGGGCATGGATATATAATATTTATCCATTCCTCAATTGCCACAAAGCAAGAAAGTGGCATATGTTAAATTATTTCTTCAGATTACCACTATATTTAAATAACGCTGTGAGTTTCATTAAGCAATCAACACTTTAAGCTACTATTGTCTTTGGGATAGAAATGGGCACTTCTAGTGGCATATTACTGGTGTCAATTATCTCACCTTACTCACTATGAAAACTGTTTTATAAATTCACCAATAGACGACGTACAGAGTAAGCCCGGTCGCTCTAGGGCTGTCGGTTATCGCTCGTAGGGGCAGGGACTGCACGCGTTCGCCGGCGAACGCGGTGTACTGCTCTGTTATACGAATGCATGTGCAGTGTTAATGACTGTATTGTGCCAGTGAGAGGGCGGGAAAGGGCCGCGATTTTCGCGGTAATTTTATCGGGCAGTTCGTCTAATACGTGACGCGGTCTGCCTTGTCGGACGTGACTTTGGGTACGGTACGTGGCGTATGTGAATTATGTGAATGCAAACAGAATAAATACTTTAGTTTACTTCTAGTTTTAGTTTAGTTTTTACGTTTTAGTTTTTACTTTACTTTTAGTTTGCAAACGCGACATATGTAGGATATTTATTAAAAAAAAATAAAGATCATCCTTAAATAGTTTGTATTCTTCATACATTCGCTCACGGTGTGCTGTTCTTGGTCAAAACCTTAAAAAAATAGGTGCAACCTTTTCTAGAATGTTCAATACTAAGAATTTAAGATTAAACAATTGGTTAACATATACTTTCGTATATGTTTATGTTTCGTGAAAACAAAGCAATGTATGCAAATGTATTCATATTTTATCGCCCCCTTGCGAACAATAACAAGGCACAAAGACTGCCATTTAAGGATTTTACTTTAAAGAGCAGTGCATTGTTGCTAAAATATCTGATTAAGGAAAAACCTACACGCGGGCTACGAGCGATGTGGCCGACAGAATTCAAGGGCCATTACGAGGGCAACGGACCCTTGGGGTCTTTGAGGGCGACCCTCGGTAATTATGGCGGAGCCCTGCGTGCCTTGTCACGTTGACGGCCTGCCTTTTGAGGATTTTGATTGTCTTAGCCCTTGCAGGCCCTTGGCCTGACTAAAGTTAAGTCGGACTATTGTTTTATAAGTTATATTTATCGTTTAAAAATTATGATTTGCAATATATTTGTTAAGCTTTAAGATATATTTAACAAATATGGCATGGGGTACCGGCAGAGTAGAATAGTACGTTGTATGAGGTGTTTTAAAAGACTGTACCGCCTGATGGGAGTATATTCACCCGAAACAGCGTAGCTTATATGCAACAGGGCAGGGATGGGCAGCAGCATTCTATGCTCGCAGTCGCGTAACTACGTCGCGAACAATACCATGCCTGTCCAGCGCGGCAATTATGGGCAAAATCCCCCCCTCCCAAAAAAGACTTACTTCCAGTAGTCGATGATCTATGACTGTTACGATGAAGATATTGTATTGTAATGTAACTTTATCGCTGCATAATGGGTATAAGTAATTGCGTGTTTAGATTTTTTCGTGGTCAGACGAGAAACTTACTCCGTCTATTACGTTTTTACGACATCAGTGAACTGAGTTTGATGAGTTTTGGTACGTATGAAGTATGTTCGTAAACGGGAAAGAATCTAGGTTATGTTTTTTCTGGAAACATCCGGTTATTTTTCCGCTTACCGAAATAAGTATAAAACATTCGTGGTAGTAGCATAATTGGATATAATAAACTCCATAAATCGTTGGCGTATTTTCAATTAATATTTAACTATGACGGGCCTGATGGTGCAGATAGTAGTGATGCTGTCTTGTGCGCCAAAGGTCGTGGGTTCGGTCCCCACCTAGGACAAATATTTTTATTTGTTCTGAGTCTGGGTGTTGAATATATGTATTTAAGCAGTATATTTGTGATTCCTCTATTGCCTGATGTATAACACAAGTGCTTTAAGCGACTTATCACGAAATCAGGTCAATGTATGATATGTTGTGGATTTTTTTTAATGTAAAAGAAGTTAAAAAAATAATTATATCCAATGCTAACGACAGCATTCAGCATCCTTAAGATCTTTTATTAATTGACTAAACACCTCATGTACATCCTTTAAAAACAACTTAAAATACTTATAGTACTTTAGTAGTAGTAATGCAATTTCCAGTAACAAAGTAAAAAAAAGATAAAGATATTGATTACAGAAATATGGAAATTTATATATCTTAAATCATAAACTGTTTCGTAATTATTTGTGTACATTGACAAATACCTAATTACGTGTCAAACAAGATGTTAGAAAACCTATCCCTAATGAAAGACATTCGGGGATAGTAACCCGAACAAATAAAGTCGACCCCTGTAATTATGACCCCGACCCTGCCAGCGGGCTTCGTCACGTTTGAAGGCATGTGCGTGTAAAGCTTAGGCTCGTGTTATCTTAACCATTTTATGTTTCTTGGGTACCAAAGTGGCTAAAGGTACCTACTACATTCAATTAATTTACTCAGCAAGTAGAAAATATAAGCCGCTCTATGAAAGTAAAAGGTTGTATCAATATCAGCATTGGTTTGGGAAATCTTACGCAGTAGTTGACGCGTTCGCGATGTAACTTGAAGTAACTTGCACAACTCTTTGTTTCATCATCATTACAGCCATTAGAAGTCCACTGCTGGACATATGCCTATTCAAGAAAGGAGGTTTTTTGCCCATAATTGCCACGCTGGGCAAGCGTGTTAGCAACAGCAGAGCGCAGCTTTCGTGACGGGGATGCTGCTGCCCATCCCCACTCTATGCATTTGAGCAACACTGTCTCGGATGGATATTCCGCCATCTGTCGGATCTGGGCCTTTAGTGGCCTCTTACGACACCTGGTAAAGACGGCTCACGGTTTAGATGACAATTCCAGCGCGACTAGAGAGATGGGTGAAACCGTTGTTTAATTAAAAACCCTATTCCTGATTGATTTCGCGTAACCCGCAGTGGAACAGCGGAGTGTCGGTACTTGGTTATATATATATATATATATAGATTTAAGATTTTATTGAAATAAAATCAGAGAGCTTTTAACGACGTACGTAAAATATTTTACACATGTTTCATATCTTAAAATAAAAAATCTCCATACTAAATTTCATTCGAATAATTTTAAAAACAACAAACCAATATACTAACTTTGCTTAACCGTTTTACCCCTTCCGCACCCGTTTTATGAAAGGATTTTGAAAATTTACCCTCTACATTTTTGGAACTTCTTTCTTAGCTATTTTGCTCCCCGAACTTACAAAAAAAACCCTGCATTGATATTCAGTCAGACAATCAGCTGCTCATATATAGTTGTTAATTTTAATTAGGATAGTTATTGAAGTATGAATAACATATTAGAATTCTGATGTTCACTTTTTCACTTTTATTCTAAAGAGGAAAGATTTGTACGTAGGTATGTAACGAGTAAACTCAAAAACTACGGGACCAACATTAATAATTCTCTCATAGTTAGAAAGCTACGTTATTATCAAGTAATAAAGACTATTTAATAGTGATTCCTACCTAAAATCATGGAGCTACATCTATTTTTAACACTTCATTCTTCTACACCTAATATTAAACTATGCTATTTTCCCCTTTTCTACGTGCATATAATATTTAAATAAAAAATAAGAAGATTATTTCACTCAGCATCGATTCACAAAAATTACTATCTATAATTTTGGAAGACACAATGAACCTAACTAATTACTAGCCTTTGTTACCTTTTAAGCATTGTCTTAACCTCTCATAAGATACAGTACTCGCATCAAGCTACATTCTTCAGAGCATTAGGAGAAAATATCTTAATGTTTGCTAGCGGCCAATGACCTCTAATCACTTTATTAATGATATCTACTGAACGCAGCTTAATGAAGATTCCAGCGGATCCCCCGTCCCGACCCCTCACGTCAATTTCTCTTCCGAATGGACGCCATGAAAAAAGTTACGTCCTCATTTTTTGCACGCTCTCCAATTTACACTTTGTACCGACGCCCTCGTTGTATATGATGCTTTAAACAATGGGAATAAGTCAGAATTTAGCTTGACGTGCTATTTATTTAATTTTAATAATTTGGAAACGGTCCCCATGTAATTTTTAGATTGATATAATGAAAAAATAAATATTGTTAATGATGTTAACATCGACAAAAAGTATTTGTTTATTGGGAAAAAGAAATAAATTACTAAGGATGTATGATATCACATAAAAAAAGGCCAGATTAGAACTTTTTTTTTTATTAAAGGCCCCACCGAATTTGATGAGTTTTTCCATTACAAATCTTAGTAACCGGACGTTTATAATTGTAAAGAAATGGTTTGTCGAAATTAAAAATTGTGGAGCCGCAATCGGAAGCAGCCAATAAATAATTCAGAGTTCCTAAAGTGCTCTTTACCGTAGCAGACCTATGCTTAGAATTGATAGGAAACTCCAGGGACTTAGTTCGGATTGGTTCCAATCGAGGTTGCTTACCACACATTGTATATATGAGCTTAAAGTATTTTATCGTATGTAGCATATTTAGTAAATGACTGCGGATCAAACATGAGGTACACTTTATACAAAGGTCATCTGATTTGGTACCTCAATTGAACCTATTTCTACCGCCAAACAGCAGTGTTCGCAATGCTGTGTTCCGGTTTTAAGGGTAAGGGAGGCTGGGAAATTATTGCGTTATATGACATGATGTCTTAAAGTTACAAGCTTGGAAACATTAGGGATATCTCTGTGATAATAAATTGTCTAATTGTTGTCTGTATGACGTAAGCGTCACCTTGCTTTTAAGACAATCGTATTATCGTAAGGATATCAATTACCGTGCCATCTGAAAACATCGTGCCGTATGACCTAGTTAATTCAATCTTCCTGTTGTTTGGCGGTAAAAATAGGCGACAGCGTCAATGGGTGCCACACTGTCACCTACTTTGTAAAACATCTACTAGATACTAACTGGCTGGTAACAAAACAAAAGACTGTAATAACCATCCAATAAACCACAGCAACTTCAGGTCTGAAAAGCTGAAGTTATAATTTATACTACTAGTTAACGTCAAAACTTGTCAATGGCCGTCACAGGGCAAAGTACCCGCGGTATACAATACTACCTACTATAGGCGGGGAACTTCTGGGTTGCTATTAGTTCGTATTGGCTTCAATTAAGGTTGGTTACGGTCTGGAATGTTACCAACTAGTACTCGTAGTTTGGTAATGTTATTGGGATTCCAGTTACTCGATACTTTTGAGAGGTAGTTGACGTCTTTTACTGTCTCTCATTATGTTATATTGGTCAAAATAGTCTTTTATAATAGAGGTAGGCTTTATGCAATGGTTATCTGCATTGGGACCTCGCTTTCACCTATTTCTACATAGCATGTTCACATTCTGTTTTTTAGTTTAAGGGGTTAAGAGAGGCAGTGTAATTACTGGGTAATGTTACATAATATTAATAAGTCACAAAGTTGGCAACACGCTAGTGACTCTCACTATCACGCGAACTGTACGCTTGTTTGTTTATTTAGACTAATATAAAAGAAAAATGATGCGTGTTTAGAGTTAAAAATAGTTGCCGACAACAATAATAAGGTTACATATAGGATGAACAGAGTAATTAGATATACATAGCTGAAATACATATTTGACACTCAGACAGAAAAAACACAAATGTCCTGAAAATGGACCGAATACACCATGCCGCGTAAGATAAGAATACTAAAGAATGCGCCAACAAACCCTTTATTAATGAGCACATTTATTATAAACATTTTTGTTTGATCATAAATAATGCGTGACCATCTACGTTGTAATAATAATTAAAGTTATTAAAAAAAATATTAAAAAAAGTAAATCTAATATAAAATTCTGATAGCAATGGATGATTATAGTTCGTTAGATAAATAAATATTGTCACAAAGTTAGGTAAAAGAGAATTCATTTAATTTTATAAAGATATTTTCTATGTTTTCCATGTTTTAATATAATATATGATTGCGTAAATACGATCATATTTCATATTACCGTTCTCTTCTCGGCTGGCTTCCTATTCGTGATCGTCGCAAAATTCGAGTTATAACCATATTATTTTCAATACTTTTTGATCCGTACGCACCGCACCAACTTACTTAAAGGACAGATTCCAATTTCTATCTTCTCTCACGAACGTAATCTCCGTTATTCATCACTCTAGTTTTTTGACAAACTCTTTTACAGTGACAGCTATACGACTGGAATGAGATTCCGTTGAATATTAAGCTATCCCTAAACAAATTTATCTGAAATCTGAAACGCTCTCTCCGCATTTTATTTACTGATGCTGCTTCTCAAACTTTATAACCTTATTTCTGATGTACGTTATTTTATATATATATTTATTGCATTTATTTATACAAATATGTATGTGACGTTTATCTTTTTCGTATATATATTGTCTGCACCACTATATATATTTGTCTTATAATGTCACCCTAGAGCCTCTAACATGTATAGTGTATTACAAACTTCTATACATACTGACAAACTTTTTGGTTAGTAATATTACTAGAATTTAAAAATAATAAAATGATCATAAATAAATTCACACCACATCGCAAACATTGACTGACTCCGAAAAAAGTCCCTTAAAGTACTTGTGTAGGCATTTATTTGTTCTATGTAAGATGCCTGTGGGCATCAGAGATAGAAAAAATAAAAAAAACATATAAATATTTGTCGTACTTCTGCGCTATCGGCCCCGTCAAAACTGACTATTAAAACTGTAATCAATATTAAAATATTTACTTTACATTGAATATGTAAAATGCATACATACATACATCATGCCTGTGTCCCATAGGGGTAGACAGAGACTTTGGATCTTCACTTGTTACGAACTTAGCATAGATATCTTTCTTCCCTTACTCGCATTAGTACTTTCATACACGCTCTGACCGGGCCCTTCTGTAATACCTCTTCTTCCTGGTTAACATATGTTCGCCTCGCTCGTTCTATACTTCCACTCACTCATTCAACCATTCAATTCTACTTTCATCCATCCATTCTACATGTCCAAACCATCTCAACATTCGTTTTTCTATTGTTGTCACAACATCATCGTTTACACCACATCGATCTCTTATCACACTATTCTTTAATCTATCTCTCAAACTCACACCGTACATACTTTGAAGTACTCTCATTTCAACAGCATTTATTCTTCTCGCGTGCTATTTCTGCCATACCCAACATATTCAGTAAATATTTACAATTTAATATTTGAGTATAACCGACAACTAATCAAAGTTCTGAAATCGTATCATAATTAGATCTATCAAACAAAAGGTATCAAGGGTCATTAACCAAACAGTTCCGCAAACTAGTCTATTCAAATG
Source organism: Heortia vitessoides (assembly GCA_020976665.1). Classification (NCBI taxonomy): domain Eukaryota; kingdom Metazoa; phylum Arthropoda; class Insecta; order Lepidoptera; family Crambidae; genus Heortia; species Heortia vitessoides. The sequence goes on from JACJUM010005602.1 coordinate 5,864,604, forward strand.
ATGTCCATTTTATCAGCACAATATCTGTTCTTCCCCGCCCACAATATAGTTCGGGGACTATCTGTGAACGTGTCTGAAAATTCAATGGGAATAATAAATAAAATTCCAAGACAGAAATGACGCCTATTGAATATGTCTGGCATTGTTCGAGTGTCGACCTTTGCCATTTCTTTTTATAGGTATAAGATCTTATTAATCTGTGATCCATATAGGTGGAGTTGCGACCTATCATGAGTTACGAGTTCATTATTAGATTACGTGATATCACGTTAATAAGTTTAACAGAATGGGCGTAATTTTGTAAACATATCACTACAAACACTCTTTTTCTATCACGATTTCATCAGTCGTAGGACGATGTGTTGGACATAGGCCTCCCTAAGAGATCACCTAGTACCTCTTTCAGGGACATGCAATTCTAGTCAAATTATCTATCCATTTTGTAGGTTGAAGTTCTATACTGCGCTTGCCGGTACGTGATTGCAATTCCTAAACTTGAAGGCCCCATCTAATTGCTGAGTACCTTATCCAGTTGCACTTCTATTTGCTAATCGGTTGTCGATAACGATTGGTTCTCCTACGGATCTCCTCTTGTTTCGACCACGGATTTCTGATCCTCGCTAGGATTCTTTAAGTGGGCTATTAAAGCCCATAGTAATAGACATTGGTTTACTGGCTTCATACTTGAGGAAATGAGGTGCGTGAGCCGATAAATTTCTCTTAATTAAGATGTTCTGAGTATTTTTATTGGATTAGTTTACTTACAAGTTTTAGTATAGATTTTACTTGTATTCGAAGACTTGACTTGAAGTATTTACATGAGGTAGGTAGACATAGAATGGTCGTTTGCATCGATACTTCACTCTTTTCTATTCTAACCTCTCAACAGCAGTGTTCGCATTGCAGTGTTTTTGTTTGAAGGAAGAGAGAGGTAGTGAAATTACTGGGTATTGTGACAGTATCATTCAGTCACGAGCGTGTATAGGCTGCAGTGACGTAGACTATATGTTTCCAAGCGAACGTCGACCTGGTGCAATTAAAATAAATAAATTAAGGGCACCAGATTTTAGTGCAATCCTTTAATTTTGAATGACGTTTTGTACAATTTCAAGAGTTTACCAATGAGGATATATTTATATATTTCAATATTTAACGTTTAATATACGTGGACAAGCAATCAGAACGAATTACGTCTTAGTAAACAATGTTAAAGGTGGTCTATTCCCAAATTGAAAACAAAACAGGAACAAGACAGGCACAATGGCGTCCTCCCGCTGTACTGTGTCTATAGGCTTTAACTTGGATTAGGTTGAGATATTCAAACTATTCCTCGGTCGAATAGACTGATCCTGGGAACAATCGGGATTTATCTATTTTATTTATTTATTTAACTTTATTGCACAAAATGTTACAAAATGTACAAATGGCGGACTTAATGCCAGAAGGCATTATCTCCCAGTCAACCATTACACAAAACTGAAAAAAATATATATATGTATAGTGGTGCAGGCAATATAGTTATAAAGTTGACAATTCAATTACTAAAGATATAAGATGGACCTTATTAACGTAAGCTACATACGCGGTATTGAAGTATCATTGACGATATGAGATGTTGAATAGAAAAAGAAACGATCCTGGGAGACCAATTTCCAACAAAGAACGTCAAAAGGTTGCTATGCTAATGATGTACGTATGTTAATTAGTGCAAGAGTCTAAAAAAGTCATAAGTCCTTACGTTTCATGCGAGTGTTCACATGCTGTGTTCGTGTAAAAGGTAATAAAGTTGACCGCGCACTCCGCTCGCTAGGAATTATCCAACAAAATCCCGCGTATTTCTGATTTATAGACGAATAAATCAGACGGACCGAGGCTCCGGGACCGGCATGGATAGGGCTGACAATTATTATATTTACCCTTTTAATATTAGAAATATAATAAATAATACTTTTAATTTTACAACAGTCAAACAAATATACAAAGAATTAGACACGAGCTTTTGATGATGTACAAACGTTTGCTACTCAAACTTGCATGCCTGGTTTAACGGATCCGATTAAAATATTCCAGCAATATATTGCGGATTAAAATATTCCAGCAATATATTGCGGGTTATAAAACGCATATATCCTCTTTATCCTCCACCATTAAAGAAGATCACGTGATTTTTTCTCAAGAGAATCGTCATGATTTCTTCGTACTTGTACTCCCCGAAGAAAGGAGTCATGCAAATTATCTTACTTCGAAATAAAATATATGAGACGCTTGCTGCAAGGCAACCAAGAAGGAAATGTTGAACAAAGAATTAAAAAAGTTAAATAAGCCGCGTTATTAAGCCGTTTAGCCGTGTAGTTTCATTAAGATTTAATATAATAATGAACACTGCAATATTGTTAGCATATTACAGCGTTACTTTTGAATAAAATAAATAAACACAACATTTCACACGTTGACCTGATTTCGAAATTAGTAGATTAATGCACTTGTGTTACGGATATCAGGTAACAGAGAAGATACAAATATATAAACATAAACATTCATCATATACATTTTTGTCCCGGGTGGGGATCCAACCCACGACCGTTGGTGCACAAGATATGATCATTACCATCTGCGCCATCAGGCCCGTCTTTAATATTAATAGGTAGGCATACATCTATTTCACAACAATCTGCGTAGTATATAATTTACCGATTTCCACTGCTGGACGTAGGCCTCCCCAAGAAAGGGGCAATTTTTGATAAATGAAAAGGGCTTAAATACCAGCGCTGGGCAAGCGTGTTGGCATTCGCAGAGAGAAGCTTTCGTGACGGCTGCATCCCATCTCCGCCCTGTGCATTTGAGCTTTACTATTTCGGATGGAAATACTGCTATCTGTCGGTTCTGGTACTTTAGTCGCCTCTTACGATACCTGGTACAGGGCGAGGTACTATTCTAATCTGCCGGTACCTCGCGGCAAATATTTATGTTTTGTATCGATTTTAATAGTACATTACAAATTTAATGGTGCTAACCCTATACCAGGGCGTCATAATAAACCTTTTTCAAATAAATTTCAATTCCGCACAAAAACAAGCGGCTTATTTGGACAAATCGGTGTACCAAATTGATGTCACATATCTGTACTCGGACATATGGCTGTAAAGCAATCAACAGGTTTATTACTTGGAAAAATAAATATAATATATAATAACATAATATGTAACTAGTTAATTGATACGTTAGGTATACTTTAATAATAAAAAAATATAACTATTTAATAACAATTACGGATATCAGACAACAAAAGAATGGAAAACAAAATTATGAACCAAATACAAAAATTTAAGAACAAACCCTTCTACTCTACCACACGACGGATGAGATGTTGAGTAAATTTATTTACGTTTATTGTTATAAAGGAGGTAATAACGTCTATTCCAGCACATTCCTTAAATCCCTAGATCTGTTAACAGAATCAATCTATACGGACAAGGAATAGTCGGATTACCCCAATTCAATCCTCGATGTATTGTGGGCGCCATTGTCAATCCGGCACATTTTCACATTCAGTGAATGGAAAATGATGAATATTGGTCACTAACCACTCTCACCCACATCGTTAACTAAATTGGTTCAGATTAGGTGCATTGCGTTAGATATATAAAAGACAAATGTAATTTCAATAACTGTGCAATAAGAGCGAAAATCGAGCAACGAGAGTTGGTGGTGTATCCAACCACCATAATAGCTTAGTTCTATTGGAAAGAGGGGGGTGACAGGCAATAGAAGAAGATAAAATTAATTATATATTGATTTTATATATTGAAAGTGATGAATTTTATATTAATGACTAGCAGCGCCCCTCAGTTTTATCTGTGTTATCATCATCATCATATCAGCCATTGGAAGTCCACTGCTGGATATAGGCCTCCCCAAGAAAGGGGGAACCTGTCAATAATTGCCACGCTGCTCAAGCGTGTTAGCAATCGCGGAGCGCAGCTTCCGCGACGAGAATGCTGCTGCCCATACCTGCCCTGTCCATTTTAACTGCACTATTTCGAATGGATATGACGCCATCTATCGGTTCTGGTACCTTAATCGCCTCTTACGACATATAGTACTACGAGATATTCTACTCTGCCGGTACATACTTCACGGCTTATATAATCCGTGTTCAGTTGCTGAAAATATTCTATAAATTGTTGTTAACAACAATATATATTATTAAATATCATATAAATTGTTGTTAACTTACATCGAATTTACAGCAGACTTTTTGTTATTCTGTATTGGTAAAACATTACATTTGATTTACGGAATCTTAAAAGAAAGCAATTATTTACATCTAACTTTTTTTGTGATAACGCAACGCATTTATAAAACAAAATAACAAATGAAGACATCATCTATTACTAAATGTATTAATTCAATCTACTAAATGTATCAAATCAATTGAATAAATATATTCTAAAAATACAAATGGTAAAAGAAAAATTGTGAAATTCAGGAACTCATTAATTTCCTCCCGCGGGTTTTCCCTTTCGAAATTAGTTATGCTGTTAATAGGTTTCCCTGATCCCGTGGGAAATAAGGGGATAGGACGCTGTGTTGATATTAAATTTCGGGAAGAATTGTAGCCGTTTTGGAGAAAATCTATTTTTTTTCAAAAGTGTTTAACGTCGTGAATAGAATCAGTCTTTTCGGTTTGTAAAACAAAATTTTCTGATCAGAAAGGAAAGAAACTATTTTTAATTTATATAGCCCAGGTATTAACTATACTGAAATTGGAAACATTTACTCTGTATACTTAGCTTCATACTTCGTATTAAAGAAACCCTAACACCGAAGTATTTTCCCACATGTTTATTGCAAAAACTAGTAATTAGAAAAAAGATAACCTATTTACCTAACACTGAATCCCTCAATAAACTATTTTTTGTAATATGCTGCCTCTTTAAAAGTTATGTAATCGTGTGAATTTTAATAATCTATATACTTCCGGTTTAAGTGTTTTTTTTTGCTTCAGGCCATTGGCTGTTGATTCTACAGAAAAACAATTCATAGACAAAGATGTATTAGTGAAGGATATAATTCACTAATCTATAATCAGTATAATCCATATTATTATCAATAATTGATTAAAGCTATAAAGCTGGCGTTAAAGGCACAATGAGATTATCTTATATTGAATACGTAGACCGAGACATATACATATGTGTAAACTAAAGAATAAATAAATTTATATTTCACACATTGCGACATTGTGTATTCATAATACACAGCTATTTGTTTATCAATTTAAACGTATCTGTTTCAATTACCCGTAATAAAATTAATTAGGTCTTGAAGGAATGATTTCTAGACATTATTTTATGCTTATTATAAGTAGCGATAAAGGATATACTAAGTTGATACTAAATTGAACCTTATAGCGTTACACATAAAAATGAAAATTGCAAGGATAAAAATCCTCAGCTTTATGCAAAAAAATACAAATACAATAGTAGGCGAATGATGATTATAGAAACTGACATATGGTTTCTAATCCATATAGATATCTATTTACAAGCCAAGTTATCCTGCCTATAATGTTTGGACATGTTAAAGCTATCTGCGAGTACAATTGAAGTCAACCCATTAAAGTTGAAAGATACAAGTATTTTATCATGCAAAGTCATGCACTTTATGTAACCTATATTTGAGAAACTATGTGAAAATTTGTTAGCAATGGATTAGTTGAGTTTAAGGATTTATAATGTTATAAAATGTATTAAGGAGAACCTTGAATGTCTACAGATTTTCATGACAAGGTTGTCATGTTCTATAATTGATATTAAAATTGATCACGATCTCGTTGTTATTTAAAAGCTTTCTAAGAATCCGTCATAATATCTTACAAAAAAATGTTTCACATTACTAAATGTAAATCCCGGAACAAAGTAGCTTAGGGTTATTCATTTTCATACAGCCGATCGTTATCGAAAACACGTTAAACAGATTAAAAAAATACATGCGAACCTCGGTTCAATAAAGGACACAAAGCGTCGAGGTCCCCGCGCTCAATGAACAAAAGAGCTTACAGCGAACACAAACAAACATTTTACATTGTAAACAATACTCTGTCGCTTTTATCGCAATGTATGCACATGGTGAAATCACTTGCGTCCAATCCATGCCGTGCCAATTAGTCAATCTTGCAACGACAACATTCGTGACGAGGGCCCGCGGGGCTGCTGTGTATGTCAAATTCATTTCGAGTAAGAGGATTATACATACAAGTCGACTTTGTTTGTAATTCAAAAACGACATAAGTACTTTAATCGGATTCTATTTAGTTGACATCAGTAGCTAGGAGTAATGTCACAAAGAAAGATAGTAACCGCTATTAATACAGCAAAATTATTTTTTACCGCTTTAATAAGTCTGTGGGGTGCCGGCAGAGTAGAATAGTACCTTCCCCTGTACCTGAGGCGCCTAAGGTAGCGAAGCCGTCAAATAGCGGTATATTCATCCGAAATAGTTTCAATGTAAAGGACCCCGTCCTTTGGGCAGCATGGGCAGCAGCGTCCCCGTCGCGTAAGCTATTCTCTGCGATTGCCAACACGCTTGCTCAGCGCGGCAGTTATGGGCAAAATTCCCCATTTATAGGGGAGGCCTATATCCAGCAGTGGACTTCCAATGACTGACATGGTGAATAAGCGGCAACGTTTATCCAGAGTAGAAGAATTTAAAACAGTTGCCGAAAGGTAATCTAAATGTCGCATCGTATTTTATTAAGATAAAGAGAGTAAAATTTAGAAAATTTTATATTTAAGTGCTACCTGTAACAAGTTTCCGAAAGTAATATGTAGTGTTAAATAAGGAAAATGGAATATAAAGGATTATTCCTTTATGAAAGTTATATAGTTTATCTATAAATATATAATCAGAGCGATCTAAAACTGTTTATCGTTTAACACACGTGAATTCTTATCACAATTAGTACTACTTACCACTTCAGTCTCGTACAGTTCTGTGTCTGCTATACTCAACTCCTCAGCTATATTCGTTAAGTGCATGCTCGGCCTCATAGACACACGGTGTCTGGAAATAGACTTTCTTCTAACAGGATCATCATCGTTGGTTTCATCACCAAGGGAAGCGAATTGTTCATAAAAGTTTATCACTCCTGTCAACTCTCTATCCAAATCGGCGTAGCTCGATGCGTTTTTATCTTTAGCAATTATCCTGTCTTCGTTCTTTTTGCATCCTTCAATGTCGCTGTTTTCATTCAGAATTGTGGTTATGGATCGATTATCGTTATATTCATATTTTAAATCGAAGCCCCTGTCTTCGAATAAACTTTTGAACTTTGCCCAACAACCCATGGGTTGGATCTTCTCCTCTTGATGACTTTCTAACATATATCTCCTTGACACCTTATCCATTTTTAAGGAGTTCAAAAATGCCGTGTCTAGGATTTTGGAGTATGTAATTAATTTCCCGATTATCGGTTTGATAATCACGATTTATTACCCGGTATTGATAGGCACCCGATGGTAAATCAACGTCGATGACTGTAATTCAAGGCGAAATCATACTTTATTGTTTGTTTCAATGATTGTTGTTGATAATGACTGGATAGTTTGCTAGTTCCTATTGATAATTGCGATAAACTGTAGCTATTTCTATTTAATTGAGTACAAGGTTTCCAGTAATCGAAGTGAAATAAGAAAAACCCGTAACTTAGTTAAGGACGTTTAATTTTTACATTGTGGCCGCACTTCTGACACATTGTCTTCACTGCACTGTCACTTACAGCGAAAATGTATGATGGTGCACTAAATATATTTGAAATCTTTAGTATTACATGAAAGATTGAGAACTTTTTAAACCGTACTGTATAGCACCAGAATGTATAAATTGAAAAACTGATCAGATAACGGTGTGAATACAGAACTGCGAGGCGACACGAGTGCTACTAAACAATAATGATTTTAATAAGTTGCGTCTTGGCCGGTATCTTGATAAGGCGCTGTTTATCGGTGCTTACGAAGATTACAATAGGCTAATTTTCTACCACATATGATTCATGGTCGTTAACTATAAGCTACAATATAGTCAAAAGTGGTCATGTGATAAAATATGACAGCATCAAAGCCTTTTAAAGCATACACATACTTTTTTATTATACGCCGGGCTGTAGGGATCAGAATACACTTTCATGTTGATAGTAAAGTGAACTTGATTTAGCTTTTCAGATAGGCACTAGAGTGAAAAGTAAATTCGTTAACAATATATGTCTTTGACAGCTTGAATTGTGGTTTGTTTTAGTCACAAAGTTATTAGAAGTACATACTTTAAATCTAAAGAATGTATCTTATCTTAATTATAGTGATACAATAACAGATAAAACTATGCATATAATATAATGACATTTTATAGAAAATCGTGTGAGATGAACCTACCTAATTTTTGGGTTTGAATTGGCCAGTTGAAGTTAATGTATTTTTTATAATACTCGATGTACTGGAATCTTTACTAATATTATGAAAAAGAAAATTTGTGAGTAAGATATATATTTGTTACTCTTTCAAGCCGGAATAGCTAAACGAATCTAGATTAAATTTAGCTCAGCGATTGATAGTCTGGAGTAACACATGGGCTTATATATAATTTATTAATAAATCCACCTAATCTCTCATATATTAAACTGACACCGTGATAAGTCTCTTAAAGCACTTGAGTTACGAACCTCAACAGACAACGCAACAGGGGAATCACCTAAATATTACTTAAATACATTTAACACAGAATAAATACAAAAAAATCTTATAAATATTTGTGCTGGGTGGCAACCAAAGCCACGACCACGCACAAGATAGGGACGAGATAGGAATTGCCATTGGGCCCGTCACTCTAAGAAATAATCAGACTTAGAGCAAGCTTATTAAATGGTTACGCAATAAAACGGTTTGCCGAAAAAGGCATCGATACCTTAAATTTTAAGGGTCAGTAACCCTACCCCTTAATAATAGGAACTTTCCACCTCATTTTTCTAATGATTTCAATTAGATGTTTCCATAACCGATGTGTTCACCACCTCATCAACCGGCAACCGTCCTCAAGAATGGAAATTAAAACGTCAGAAAAAATGTAATATATATAATAAACCACGATTTGAAAGGTGTTATTGTGGATTTTAATTAGCCAAGGATATGTAACTAATACGCACAAACTGTTATGCTTGCTGTACACTATTCTTGCATTACTATGTATCTTTAAAAAATGAGAGAGGCAGTAAAATTACTGGCATAATATTATCAACACACTAGGTTGGCGGTTAGCTTGTGATATCTATGTAATGACACGAACGTCTCTGAACAAAAAAATTACAGATGTAATAAATCTTTTTACATTTTGACGGATTATAAGCTGTCGAACCAATTATGTAATTTGATGTGTAGACACCACAAACCCTAGGAAAAGAGGCTACTTTTTTCTACCTTTTGGTGCAGGAAAATGAGGGATACCTACCACCCACGATATTGTTTGGCTAAAATGTAAACTGAAATCGATTTTCTATACCCATCCATTCATAACGGAAAATGGATCAGTAGAATTCTGTGAAATTCCTTAATGGGTCATGCATTATGTCTGGACACGAACACTGCACGCTTGCTTGCTTCATGTAAATATAATGTATGAAAATTGAACTACTCTGATAGGTTCCATTTTCGTAGCCCAAGAGAGTGGGGGTGGGAAAATAAATACAAATAAAGTATGTACATCCAATCTAATTTAATTCCTAGCCAATCTTTGAAATGGTTTAACAAAATAAAATAGTAGTCTATTTGGTTAAATAGTAGTCTCTTTCCTTATTAAAAGGCTAGTTCTTTTAATAATTAATAAGGGTATATTTTACTTTCCGCTGGGAACGTTGTCAGCGATATCTTTACTCATCCGTGAAGAACTCTCCTAGCCACTTTCTGACAGCTAAACTTTGCAAAAAATTGTGTCGATTCCTTTGAGAAAAATAAAAAGCCATATCTTTCCTACGGACACATTTTCAGGAGTTTTCAAGAATAAGCCTCCAGAGTTATCCCCAGTGTTATTCTAGACTAACAACAATCTCCGTAAACTTCCAGATCTGTTCATCATAAAAAAATTATCGCTTTAATAGTATTGGTGGGAATAGAATATCGTGAAAACAAGAGTAAGTAAGAAATAGAAAACAAAATGCATTATTATTTATATCATACAATTCTAGTTTGCTGACCTTCACGGGGCTTTGAGGAACCCAAGAACCCGAATGACGAATGACGAACTCGATTAAATATTGATATTTGTGTTTTTTCCGTGTCTGGGTGTTTAATATATGTATTGCAGTAGTATATTTGTGTTATACAAGTGTTTTAAACGACTTGTCACAGAGTATAGTCATGAGCAAAGCCGCAGTTGCATGCTAGTGTTTAAAGTGAAATCAGACTCGACTCATTATTCAACATCTAAACTAGAGCGTGGCATTAAAACTTTGCAATTAAAAACTTTTGAAACAAAATTGTTAATATGTTGACAAGTGATTGAAATACTTACTAATGCTCACGTCATAACCTATTCCAATTTTACAACTCAAACGAGTTTGGTAGATTTGATTTAATCCTAATTGGTTGACGAGATTTTTTGTTGCAAGATTAACAGATACATATATTATAGTGTAATTACAATAAAATATCTTTAGTGAAGTTCTGAACATGTGTAAGTTATATTTTTTATAGCACTTTTTATTTATTTATTTCGATGTTGCACATGTAATACTAATAATACCACTTAAAACTAGTAATTACATATTCTTTCGATCTGTATGAGCTATCCGTGAGGTATTATATTTTCCTTCTAAGACCTCGCTTACAGTGTAGTACGACTTTTAAATGCAGTAATCATTTAATTTACTCTTAAATATATAGTTTTTTTCCGGACTAACCTAATGCTAGCTGATTCTTACGTACATTCCAGCGTCGATTTCACTACTTTCAACTATATTATATACTAGCGGACCCGACAGACGAAGTCCTCATAAACAACTTAGGTACCGACTGCAACATCGTTTGCCAGGCTAATTTGTGAATCTAAGCCATCTAGGGCGCTACCCAACCGCATACAAAAATCTTTCAAATCCGGTTCGGTTCGGCCGTTTAGGAGGAGTTTAGTGACATACATACGCACAACAGAATTATATATAAAAAGATTAAAATGGATCGATATAATGGGTTGATTCATAAGAGTAAATGATGGTATTTTTAAAAACCGTTATCAAAGAAAAATTTTCGAGGGCTCCGTATCAGCCTGTAGATTTGGAATACATAGTTCGTTCATCTCCGTATTAATCAAATAGCGTAAAATTAGGTTGCTATTTGGGCTACAGCAGCAAATTGACAATATTCACTTTATTTTGATTTCCTATCAATATGCACACTGCTCAATGCCATGAAAACAAAAAATATCAATGTATTTATAGTTGTAATAGTGGGTAAAAAAGAAAGAGAAAAGGGGTGTTAATTATGCATTAAACAATTCAGACAAAGTGCATATTTAATTTATTAATTAATTTTAAAAACACAATTGTTCCTTATTTTTAAGCTACTTTTTAACGACTTACAAGAACGCTTTACATTTTTTTCAAATTAAGGTAAAATAAACGGCTCACAACTAGATTAAAAAGTAGTTTTATTACGTTTAAATGCTAAAAATACTAAACGTGTTTCAAAGAATAACGCTTAAAACATAATAATTTCTCAACTACTAAATAGTCTAATTAAATAAACTTAGAGATAGTATGTCACATTACCCAGTAATTCCACTGCCTTTTTCACCCTTGTCCCCATACAAACCGGAACACAGTAATCGTGAACACTGCTATTTGGCGGTAAAAATGAGTGAGAGTAAGGTGCAGATAACATACATGTATGAGGTCTACCTAGGTACCGATGAGACAATATTTAAATTATTATTACCAATACAGTTTTTATACTGCACCTTCACAGTTCGTTAAAAATTGATTTATTACGAGTTTTAAACTTAAATATTTGATCATTAATTTAATTAAATTTTCTAGCTATTTCAATTTTATAAGCTTCCATTTAATTCTAACAAAGTAATGAATATCCGTAATGTTTCACCCATCTAGTTAATCGCGTAGCTCAATGCGGCTAATTTACAAACACTCCGTAACTCGCTGCCATTAAATGGGTAACTAAAATTAGCTATTTGGTAAGTCAAACAGCTTATTTACAAGCAGGACCCGTCGCTCTGGATGTTTACTCAACGAATTCGTATCACGACGACTAACTTTTAAACGCTTGCTGCCATCAACTAAGTTAGAAGTTGTTAAATTACTTTTCCTAGTAGTAATCTCATATAACATTGTATAATTGTTTTAGTTTTACTTAATATTATAATAGACGAGTTATTCGCACCGGCTTTTCTCTGTATCGTTGTTGATACCGCGTGAGATACCAGGTCTTGTAAAAGGCGATTGAGGTACCGGAACCGATCAATGGCGGTATACCCAACTAAAACAGTGCAGCTCAAATGCACTGGGTTGGAATGGGCAGCAGCATCCTTGCTGCGAAAGCTGCGCTCTGCTATTGCCAACACGCTTGCCCAGTGCGGCAATTATAGGCAAAATTCCCCCTTTTTTGGGGAGGCCTATGTCTAGCAGTGGACTTACAATGGCAGGAGTGATAATGATAATGATTGTTGATACTAATATGGGGCAATTTGTAGTGATTAACATATTATGAGTAGTCTATACTAGAGGATATAGTTGTATTCATAATTTGCAGTTCGTCATATCAGCCATTGGAAGTGTACTGCTGGACATAGAACAGGGGATTTTGCTCATATTGCAGCGCTGGGCAAGCGTGTTAATAATTGCAAAGCGTAGCTTTTCCGACGGGAATGCTGCTGCCTATCCCCGCCCTGTGCATTTAAGCTACACTGTTTTGGATAGATATACCGCCATCTGTCGGTTTTAGTACTTCAGTCGCCTGATACTTTTCTACTTGCCGGTACCCCAAAGCGAGAAAATCTGAAAGCTACCATATCACTAAATAATATATCGGCTATATTTTGTATCTGTATTCGAAATGTAATCACACGGGTGAAACCGCGAAGCAATCTTAGTCTCATAAGAATTTGATTGACACACGAGTACGTTTTACTAAACGTGTTACAAGAGGTCATCGAACCCGATGACTTTCAATCAAAGATGATCCTGATACACTATCAAAGAAACAATTAGACATATAAATCAGCTGAGTACTTACGGCGACGTCGACTAGTGGCTCGTCTTCCGGCGTGAGGGCGAGCGAGGAGCGGCGGCCAGCGCGCGCCCCTGGCGACCCACTCGAGCTGCCTGCGGGCAAACAATTACTATCAGTAAAACATCATATAACAGATCACCTCTGAACAATTACTATCAGTACAACATCAAATAACAGATGAACGCATGACAGTTAGCAGTCGCCATTTAGATTCTAGAGCTCTTTGATTACTACACTCCAAACAGTATTTATTGCAGACACTTTCGTGGTGCCTTGTCTGCAGGAAACTATGTTTTAAGACTCTCTGTTGTTATACATCATCGTCATCATATCAGCCACTAGAAGAATCCACATCAGACATAAGCCTCTCCAAGAAATGAGATTTATTGCCTATAATTGTCACGCTAGGCAAGCGTGTTGGCAATCGCAGAGCGTAGCGCCGCACAGCGATTCTGCTGCCCATCCCTGCCCAGTGCATTTGAGCTGCACTGTTTCGGATGGATATACCGCCATCTGTCGGCCCTGGTACCTTAGTCGCCTCTTACGAGACCTGGTACAGGGGGAGGTACTATTCTACTTTATCGGTACCTCACGGCTGTTGTTATAAGAATTATTTAAATTCTTCTATTTATTTTCATGACTCTTATGACCATCTAGGATCATCAGAATCATCGGTCATTTGACTTGTATTTTATCTTGTGAGTAATATTAAATTGAGATAATAATAATAATAACTATATTCAACAACAAAAGGAAACTTAACTAAATTCATTTTGATACTTAGGTACCTAAACTAGGTCTAGTCTGTTCTTATAGGCACCTAATAAATATATAGATATATATATAGATAATTTGAGTTTAATCGTTACAGTACTACTAGACATTGTGGACAGCATTTGATTGCCGGCGTGCAATGTGCATATTCATCATTGACATCACCATCACCATCATCGCTATCTGATATGCCGCCATCTGCTAGCTTCGGAACCTCAGTCAACTCTTACAACACCTGATATAGGAGGTGGTACTATTGTACTCTGTCGGTGCCAAATAGCCAATCACTCTAATACATCTATATTCACACAACATCTCATACATCAGCCTGACTCCGAGATAAGTCGCTTCAGTAACATACATTGGAAAAAATCACTAATAATACTTAAATATGTAAAACACCCAGATATAGAATAAACGCGAATATTTATCACATTCTTTTTTTTCCAGGATGAGGATCGAACTCCGACACTTCGCGCAAAAGATATGAGACTTACCGAATGCGTCTTTTGTGTCCGTTACAACGCTGTAACACTCAACGCATCCCATTTTTTCTAACGAGTATGACTCAAGTAAATGGTCATGTCATCCTCTCACATAGTACTTCCATAGAATATACTTCAATAGTGTCGTTCCAGCCATGTGAGTCATGAGAAAAATTCACGTATTACGAATGCTAGACTACATCAGGGATACATAGTACACTCCCAAAAAAAAAAATTGAAAAGATAATAGAATGAAGCCACAAATCTAAGAACAGGTCTAGGATCAATTCAACAACGTGAGCGTGTAATGTAATATAGAATTTCATCTGAGCGTTGTAGACGTTATGATACAGCTTTCGGCAAAAAGAGCTGTCTAAGAACAGCAATTCTAGAAACGAATATTTCGACCAAAAATTAATTATAACACTGTATTATTTTAGATTGGCTTTTATTATTACTTATTATCTTGATTATTTAAACTAGCAGTGTCCCGCAGTTTCACCGGCATTAAGTTGTAGTACCTTAGTCGCCTCTTACGACACCTGGTAAATGGGGAGTTACTATTCTACACTGCCGGTTCCTTACGGCTTATGTGGATGGATCAATTACGATTAATACATTTATCAAATCATAATAAAACGTCATAAATATTAAGTCTAAATGTCACAATCATTTACAGATGAACATAACACTAGAAAGAAAACTAATTGGTACTTATGCTATTTTATTGTTAAGTAAGTGGTTCTTGAAAATTTTGAATTTTTGAGCATAAAGAAGAGATCATCATATCAGCCATAAAACGTCCACTGCTGGACATAGGCCGTCCCAAGTAATCTCCAATAGGGCCGGTTGTATGCGGCCTGTGTCCAGCGCGGTCCTGCGGTTTTAGTCCGATCGTCTGTCCATCTTGCGGGTGGACGCCTTTATGCCTTTTACAACACCCGGCACTAAAGGAGATACTATTTTATTCTGCCGGTACCTCACGACAACGATAGAAGAGATATTGCAACGAAATGTACTCAACGACATGAAACCAATATCGACGTCAAAATATTGGCAATCGTTATTAAATAGTTTAGTGAACGTGGCCATTGGGAAGTGGGCACTAAATACAGTTTTATTAAAAATTTAATGAGAGCTGTCGGATAGCGGGGAAGTCGCGAGGGAACACACAAAGAGTAATATGACGCCTCTTGTAAAGCAACGAAATATTTGTTGTTTCCATTTAAAAAACTTCGTGTCGACTTAAAGACGAGTGCTTCGCATAATTGGGTTTCAATGTATTTTACCTGGCAAAAAAAACTAGTTTCTTGTAAATATTATTAAAGATTCATTATCGTAAATCAAAGTCCAAAACAACGGTAAACTCTGGTGATTATCGTAATAAAAAGAAGACATGGATAAAAAACTAAGCTATAGCTGTCGGCATGACGCCATCACATATCTTTTCTAGCTCAGACCCGCCCACATGACAGTGATCTGGTTTGGATTACTCAGTAGATTGCATGATACGGTAAACTTATTATTTTAGTTTAGACTATACAACTTTCCTTTAGTATAAATGCCTACTAAATTATGAATTATAAAAAATATCATTTTGCAATAAATGGTCAAATAAATTGTCAAGCGTGTTGGCAATCGCAGAGTACAGCGAAGAGTTTGCTGCTGCCCATCCCCGAGCATTTGCATTACACTGTTACGGATAGATTTACCGCACAGAAATATTATTTCTTTAATTACAGTTGCCGATATCATTTGAACAAGCTATGACACCATTAATATTATTCTTACTAGGAAAACCATTATCTGCAGATCTAAATTTCATCTAAAGATCAAATAAAAAATGGGTGTAGATTATTCTAATGAGCAAGGTGTTTGTTTATTTATACCTAGGCCATATCATCATCATGGTCTTAATAGCCAGAGGTCGTTCACTGATGGATACCAGCCTCTTCAAATGCATACTGTAAACATATTTATAAACAATCAAACATATTTGAGTGTTTTAAATATGTACATATATAAGAACTTGTGCGAGGAGCGCTTATGTTACGGAAATAAGCGAACGAGACACTGAAATTACTGGGTAATGTAAGGGATGTTATGTTATATCTTCAAGTTAGAAGGTTGACAACGCGCTAGTGATAGCTTTGTGATATCACGAGCGTCTATATAGTAAGCGTCAACTTATTATCACGCGGACTGTATGTTTGTTGACGTTGACGGGCTCAATGGCGCAGATGGTAGTGACCCTATCTTATGCGCCGAAGGTCGTAGGTTCGACCCCCACCCAGGACAAATATTTATATGGTGATATTTGTTCTGTGTCTGGTTAAATATATGTGTTTAAGTAGCATAATTGTGATTCCTCTGTTGTCTGATGTCTGTAACAAGTGCTACAAGCGACTTATCACGGAATCAGGACGATGTATAAGATGTTGTGGGAATTTATTATTATTATTATTTCTAATATGTACTCAAGGGTAGATCAGTCTAACTGCGAGGAGGTATAGTGGTCAGTGATGAGAATTACGTCACGTGAAGTGTGTTGGCCAATTCTACGTCATGGCCGTGTTTGTATATGTACGTAGTATCGATTGATTGGATTTTCCCAAAGGCTTTCCGGTAGTGCGCACTTAAGGATCGTGTGGCAGACACGGTCCATAGGTCAAATGTCCGTCGTTAGTGCATATCGATATGTATATATATATCATCATACCAGCTATTGGAAGTCCGCTGCTGGACATAAGCCAAGAAAGAAGGCTTTTTGCCCATAATTGCCGAACTGGGCGAGTGGGCTGGCAATTGCAGGGCGCAGCTATCGCGAGGGTGATGCTGCTGCCCATCCCCGCCTGAGCTGCACTATTCTGGATGAATATACCGCCATCTGTCGGTTCTGGTACCTAAGTCGCTGGCACCTGGTGCAGTGGGAGGTACTATTCTATTCCGCCGGTAACTCACAGCTATACATATCAAATGTCTGTAATTCCATATTAACAGTATTTGGCTAAATGCATATAAAAGTATAAACAGTTCTTACATAGATACATTTTTTTATTTTTGTGTGTTTGTTTGTTTGTTTGTTCCGACGAACTCTGACACAGCTGTAGCGATATTAACGGGACTTTTACTGGCAGATAGTTGATGTCTTAATCAGTAACTTAGACTTTTCTTATTATTCATTATTTTCACGGGACTACTCACGGCAGGAAAACGCGGGTGAAACCTATTCTAAAGTAGAAGATATGTTTTTGTTAGTTTGTTTGTTTAAACATACTAATCTCAGGAACCACTGATCCACTGATGAAAAATTCTCAGTATTGGACAGCCCATTTATCGAGGAAGGCTACTACTACTATTCCCCCGAAAGTCATTGTTCCATGTGGACGAAGTCGCGGGCACTGCTAGTATTTAACATCCAGATAAAAAAACACAAATATCCAATGGTCTGGGTTGGAATCGAATCCACGACCCTTGGCGTACAAGAAAGGAGCACAATCGAATAGTTTATCTTTAATATTGTTGGGATGAGCAGCGCGATGAGATTCCCCATCGCGAAAACTGCGCAATTATGGGCAAAACTCCCTCATTCGTGAAACCTATATCCAGCAGTGGACTTTCAATGTCTAATATGATGATGATGATGATATAACTTCACAGGGGCCAGTTTAAATGTTATGACCTGTACATTAGATGCCGCCATGTTGAATGATTACTCATGCGTCATTAGTTTGATAATATCCATTGCATTGCTCGAAGACCTCAAAATGATAAAGATCAAATACTGTCGTGCAACGTTAATCACAAATGTGGAGATAGCCCGTACGACCCGTACCGACAATTCGTTGTCTAGACTTGTTACATTTTTATGAAAATTTACTATCTTTTGACGGGCCCGATTGCGCAGATTGTAGTGATCCTATCTTGTGCACAAAAGGTCGTGGATTCGATTCCCATTTAGAGTAAATATTTATATGAGGATATTTGTGTTTGTTCTGTGTCCGGATGTTAAATGTATGTATTTAAGTAGTATATTTGTGATTTTTCTGTTGTCTGGCATCCGTAACACAAGTGCTTTCTGCGACTTACCACGGAGTCAGGTCAATGTATGAGATGTTGTGGAAAAATCTCCTATGTACATATCACGTTTGCCATCTAAAAGCTGATATTTTCGACACCAATGCTTTTAGATTATTTTTCTGCCTTATAAAGCTGTGGTCAAGGCAAAAATAAAGTGTTTAATACGTTTCAATGAAATTTATAAGGAATATTTGAGTGTTTGCCAAAATTGACCCTAGCACCATACCTAGTGGGTAGACGCCCTACGATACGTTTGTCAGTACGTGGTTTCCATTCCCGAAACTTATGACTCCATTTTCTTACGATTCAGAGCGCTAAGTTCTCTGCCCACTGCCACTTCAACTTGCGAATCTGCCGGGCTATGTCGGTAACTTGCGTTCTTTCACAGATCTCCTCATTTCCGAGAAGATCTCGCAAAGAGACTTGCCCTCTCTATAGCTATTCTTATAAGGCCCAAAGGTAGAGACCACGTTTCGCTACCATAGGTCATCACTGAGACAATGAGGTATGTCAGAAATAAATGAATTTCTCGAATAAGGAATTTGTTGTATCTACATTTTAAAGCTTGTACAGAACTATGTTCATTGTCGCGTGGGCCTTCCCAAAAGATTTCGAATGCCGGCATAACGACTGATTGCATCCAATTTGCATTCACAATGTTGCTGTGATGAATTGTAATTGCTTTCACCTAGGAATGCGCTATGATAATTTCGGCCTTATTTTGTTAAGTTTACTAGAGGTCGACCTCTTACAAAGGTCGTCTGCATCGGTACTTTAATCACACCTACTACTACCGCTAAATAGCAGTGTTCGCATTTCTGTACTCCGGTTTGAAGGGTGAGAGAGTCAGTGAAATTACTAGGTAAATGTGACATTGTATCTTCAGTTCCTAAGGTTGGCGACACACTAGTGATATCTGTGTGATGACATGAGTGTCTACGGGCTGCGGTCACATTTATCTTCAAGCGGACTGTATGATTCTTTGCTGACTTCGTAACATAAAAACGTTAGAAAATACCCGTAGATGGTTTATCTATGAGATTTAGACAACGAGAACCTTGCACGACTGGCCATCGACAGTAAAAGTACTACATGTTGTGTGTCCTTTCGAGACGAACTACGCGTTCTGTTAACAGACTTATGCTCGGGACATCTGTAAGTGTTAAGTTTGTGGTCTAAATTAATTCGATTGCATTGTCACGATCTGACCCTATAAGTTAGTAGCAACATTCCACTACGGTTTGCAACATGTGGACTTACAGTTAGCAATGTACACCTAAATATACCTAAGTACATATAACTTATCAGCTGTTAAACGATACCAGCATTAATTTCTTAAATAAACCGCAATCTATCGCGATCATTATCCTCGTACCGAAACATTTTTTTTAATAGCATACCAAGGTTCTTAGTATATTTAGTCTCTATAGGTCACGAGAGTGGCGCAGTTGATCTGTCAGTCGTTTGAATTGACTATATAATATGTCAAATTTTATAGCATACAATCTATGGTCACCGTACAACTTTTCGGACTTCGATACTATCTTTAATGTAGCTTCATTAGCTGGTCGTGTGGTACCGGCAGAGTAGAATAAAGACTCTCCCTGTACGAGGTGTCGTAAAAGCGACTGAAGCACTGAAACCGACAGATGGCGGTATTAGATATACCGCCATCTGTCGGTCCGAAGTAGTGTAGCTTAAATGCAATAGGGCGGGAATGGGCAATAGCATTCCCGTCACGACGCTGCGCCTTGCGATAGCCAACACACTTGCCCGCCGCTGAAATATAGGTATATTATTTGGGGAGACTTATATTTTAGATATTATATGTATTTATTTAAAAAAAAGAAGGAGGGAAGCCCTTTCCTCAGCAGCGGACCTTTTTCGGCTGCTATAATAATGATGATGAGCTTAATTAGACTGACAGCTGTCAAACTAAAACGTGTTTTCAATTTGTTTGAATGGGTGTTTGTCTTAATTTTGTTGATTCTTATAATTTGTAATGTTAATAATATCAATAAAAAATGATGATGCCAAATACCGTAATGAATAGTGCTACGTGTCTCTTTTATTCATGACAACGAAGACTCAATATTTTCTATCATTATTGACAATATATTTTTGACGTTTTTTGTGAGCAGCCATGTTAGAAAATGCAATCTGTAGATACATACATCACGCCTGTGTCCCATCGAGGTAGGCAGAGACAATATATATATGGATCTCCAATTGTTACGATCTTAATCGTAATTTATCTGTACAGTATAGTTTAAAGTCAGCGAGCAATTGGTGGTATCATATGGTCTCTATTAATAGAACTTATCAACTCATATATACCCAACTGATGTATAACTGCCTATGTACTAACATAATTCACTGTTACAAACATGGCTGCATAAGCTGAATATAGAGATATCCTTGTAAAATATAAAATGTTTTAAATCTCTGTTGTCGTACCAAAATGCTATAATTTTTGTAAATACATTACGAGGTCGATCTGTCGCTAGAAAATTTGTGGTCACTTTCAATCACATGTATTTTTATATTCTTAATAAATACTGTAAAGTTTATAAATGTTACAAAACTTTGTTCAAATTATTTTGTTTCATACAGGAGTGAATCGGGATTAAAATCAATCCCGGTTTAAATAATAGTTTTCTAATTTTCATTTAACTCCTAGTCAATTATCATTTTACTTCTTTACCACATTTTGTATGTATGCTAAGGAAATCTTTTTTTTCTAAGGGATCTTTATACCTGTTTCGTCTTCCTCACTTCTAGTCTGCAGCCATCGCTGTACCAATTCAATGCTGGCCTCCTCACCGGCCAACATCGTTCATTCACATTATATATATTTCACTTAATCACTAACACTAATTCACTATAATCACCACAACAAAAACTTTTCAATAAACGGCTCCTTTCAATGCCAAAATAGTTTTTAAAGCAAAAATAACTTCTACAAAAAACCTTTGTGACGTCCGCAAGCAATTTGTTGTATGATCAACAAAAATACTGGCCGTTTTAATTGAAACATATGACGGCTCACATTAAAAAGAAATCAGCACGCGAATTTTAAAATTGAATCATCGCGGCCGAAACAAATGACAGCGCGTTGCCGCGTTCAAATATCGAATTAATTAAATGACGATCGCCGACAAGCCAGTGTAAACAGCTAGTAGTAGATGAAACCATTTTGTGTTTGCGCTCGCGTGACGTGCGGTCGACTTTACTGTGCGGTTATAAGGTCTATTTTTCACTTGTTTGGTCGACTTTTTCGTTTGCGCAATCGGAGTTTGTAGAGTGCTGTGGTCGGTTAGGTAATGGCAGTCAAGTCGGCGGTTGATCGAAGAAGGGGGGTGAATGTAGGACGAGACTGTCGCATACATTAAACGCCTAGAAGGGATATGTAGATTCAGGCTTCGGCGATCGAACTTTAATGTACTTGCGAAGCGACAACTTCGTAATTAAATTCTACTGAGGATCGGGTCTTTTAGTCTATGTCACGTGAGTGCATAAGTTATATATGCAAATGGCAAGTGTAATTTTTCATCAGTAATGTTGTTGGCCTCCATTGGCCTTTGTAACGCCACCAGTTGGGTTGGGTCTATTAAACGTAACTACTCATTCGAGAAAGTAGTGGAATTAAAACAGGTTAGTCGATATGTGGTTGGTTAAATTGTTTTGGTAGCTGCGGTCTTTGATCAAATAGGTTTTAGATAAAATTAAACCACATCGGGAATAATGACGTTAGGAAGTAAAAAAAATAAATATAATATAATTGTTTATTCATTGTCTAATTATAAAATGTACTGTATGCCTTTACTCGCCAAGGGGCACCAGCGGAGTACAACTGTGCTTTCCTCTATACCAGTTGTGAGAGGCGACTAAAATACCGGAACCGACAGGTGGCGGTATATCTACCCGAAACAGCTCAATTTAAGTACAACAGGGTGGGGTTGGGAGCAGCATCGTCGTCGCGAAGTTGTGTCATGCGATTGCCACCACGCTTGACCAGCGCGGCAATTATGTGCAGAAATTCCCATATCTTGTGGAGGTCAATGTCCAACAGTGGACTTTTATGGCTAATATGATGACTGCAAATATTAATTTTCAAAATAAAAATACATACATTGTATACACACATGAAAATACATAAACAACACACGCCTATTTTCTCCTTTATTAAACAATGACTATTGATTAGCATTTGTTTCGATCTACATATACTCTCCTTGCTTTCTCCACCTTCATTATTCCATTTATAGACGAGCACCGTTTGAATGAAAACTTGATGTCATGTATATTATGCCAACTTTATGTTAACAAAAGATAATTATGTAACTCCTATATATATTGTTAAAAGTTGAGTCGAAACATTGACAACAATATACTCTTTATTGTAACAAAAAAATTAATGTAATTATAATAAAACTTACAAATTATAATACAATTATCGCTCAGAGCTATATTTTTCAGGCAACCTTTGGATTGACAAAAACGAAGAAAATGTGATAATGCCCTGTCACATTTTCTTCGTTTGGATTAATTTTATGTTTGATGTACACTACTGTTTCATAAAGTAAATTAAATACTAATACTATACATGTCCATATAACAATAAACTTACATACCAATAAATACATAAATAAAAAAAATCCTGCTTTTTTACTAAATAAGTACATCTATATATACCTCATCTATATATCCTCATAGACCTCTCCAAGAAAGGGGGTTTTTTGCCTAATATTTTCGCGCCGGGCAAGCGTGTTAGCAATCATAGAGCGCAATTCACGACGGGGATACCGTTGCCTATCACCGCCCTGCACTGTTTCGAATGGATATACCGCCATCTGTCAGTTACAGTCACCTTAGTCGCCTCTTACGACACGTGATGCAGTGGTAGGTACTATTCTACTCGGCCGGTACCTCACCGCAAATACAAGAATATTGAAATAATGTATTACATTTATACACAGCTAAAACCGGTCAGAAAATATCACTTCCATTCTCCTTAATTCATCAAAGTAACTTATCACAGTTAAGCTGCAATGTCCCAACCAGTCTTTTGCTTTTGTACACAACAGTTACTTTCAGAGAACTAAGCAGCTCAAATCGAACATATAATTTTAAACCTTATATACACATCGCAAGAGGCGGTTTGATAAATATTTGTATGACACTCAAACTATTTTAACAAGTAATAAAAGATTTTAATGTCTTCTTTTGTAATCGGGGATTTTCTAGTCTGACACTCACTTTTACCTATTTCTGTTAAACAGCATCGCTTAAATCGGTATGATCCAGATCAAAGGGTTTAGAGGCCACTGCTTCTATATCTAGATAGTGGGAAACAATATCATCAAGTTAGAACGTTGTGGTATCCTTGATATAACACGAGCATCTACAAGTTGCGGTGTTGCATGTTTTGTACATATCACCAACTTACTAATATGTAATATGTTGATTTAATATATCGCGCCCATGTATAAAGACTGCACCAATTCAAAATAAAATATTTTCTTCAATTAACGTCTTCAATAAAAATACCACCATTTATTTACAAATCTAAAAAAAATTCAAATTCCGGCAAGTAGATTTCAACAGACGACACGTTCAGAATAGTTTTCTTTTATTAAAAGTATGCGAATCATAAATCATTTACGTTAATTTCGGAAGGTCATTAAATATGTAAAATAAAATTACAATTTTGAGTTGTTGCAGTCATGCAGGGGTGCGATATATAAAATCAACATATTACATATTAGTAGGTTGGTAAACTTATTCTCAACAAATACAACCGATTTTACAATTTTTAAATTAATTCCTTTTATTGTTTTGGATTACTATTTAAATAGCTATTATAAAAAAAGTTACAATTTTAAGTTTAGGTAATAATAATAAATAAACTCAAAACATCTCATATCTGACTCTGAGTCGCTTAAAGCACTTGTGTTACGGACATAAATCCTCAGAGCAATCACAAACATAATATATACATACATATTTGACACCCAGACACAGCATAAACCACTTATTTTAATTATTCACAAATCTGCAAGAGAAAATGATTTCCAAATAAGTCCAACCGAATCAAAATACTCCAACCAGTTTTGAAAACATACATGGCTGAATTAGTTTTATACAAGTTAAAGAAAATGCGTATTAAAAATTTAACGTTTTCCACTGAAAATTAATAAAAAATGCCATACGATATGCTTTGCCCTTCTGCAGCCCAGAGGAGCCCTTCTGCTTCCAGCTATATAGTACCTCAAATATAGCTCAAGATTAATTTTTCAGTTTAGGCGCAAATTATAAAAATAAATTCAAAAGAACTTGGTGAAGTAGCTTGTGTAAAATAAATATTTTGTTACGACGGATTTGTTTTGGATATTTTATTTGTCTGTTCTTTGTTCAATCAGTGAACTGAGATGAATTCTAAGACTCTATTAGTTTAGATATTTCTGGGAAGGACCAGGTTCTTTAATTGTATAGGTATCGAAGCAACAAACCTTTAAAAACTTAAAATGGAACATAAATATTTGAATACTCTCAGAAAGTCAATATTCTGTGTAATAATTTAGCAGTGGGGTACTCTCCAAGTGGAATACCTGACAAATGACGGCATATTCTTTCGAAACAGCGTAGCATAAATGTACAGGGCAGGGATAGGCAGCAGTATCCATTTAATAAATGACTGCTTCATCCAACTTGAGGAAACACATATAAATATATAAAACAGGACAACTGTCGGGTTGGCTAGTTATCTTAAATATCTTTAGCAAAAACTCTCTTTTTAAGGAAATCTCGCGAAATGTTGAACTTGAAACTTGACATAGTGTTTAAGTGGAGAAGAAAGAATTAAAGGATTTTACACAAAAAGCACAATTAATACATAAAATTAATTAAAATAACTATTACACACAGTACTGTTTGAATGACACCTTGACGTACGGCAAGCAACAGATCAATATGCCCAAATTTGTGGAATTTTTGCAGTCAATTTAAAATTAAACTTTTTTAAAAATTAAACAAACTTAATCTCTCGCATTTACAGATTAATATCTATTTAGAAATTTTGACAAATTTAGGTAGGTTGATCTGTTGCTGTGTGTACTTAAATAAAGTAAACATTAATTGTCTATTAAATGTCAAACAAATGATTGAAGACTTTTTATAAAAAAAATGGATTATGGTTGAATTTCAACCGCCCAGTATAGGTAAAATAGGTTTTAAATCAACAGTGAATCCGTGATTAAGCCATCTAGTAGCAATTATACTTCTTTAATTATAAGCATGATTAGAATGTCCGATATCAATTTAGTAGCGTCGCACCAGTTATTTTGTTGGCATTATAGCAGTTACCATTATTTATTAATGTTGTTTAAATTACAACGTTTCACATATATAGCGTAGTATATAAAATCATGTGCCGGGGGTACCGGCAAAGAAGAATAGTACCTCCCACTGTGCCAGGTGTCCTAAGTGGCGACTAAGATACCGATACCTAGAGATGGCGGCATAACTATCCGAGACAGCGTAGCTCAAATGCACGCGGTGGGGATGGGCAGCAGCATCCCGTCGCGAAAGCTACGCTCTGCGATAGCCAACATTTGCTTAGCGCAGCAATTTTGGGCAAAATTCCCCCTTTCTTGGGGAGGCTTATGTCCACCAGTGAACTTTCAATTATGACAAAATTAATAAAAAACAACTATTTTGGATGCTGAAATTCTCTCTCACTCAAGACTAATTTAAAGGACTATAATGGCCCTTATTGTATATTGATGCCGCAAAAACAAAATCTTTCCTTAGATAATATTCTAGATAAGATATAAAATTATACTAAATACTTCCTTATTGCTGTCACTTGATGCTATTAACGAGCTGGTTCATAAAGGAAGTGCCAAGACTGGTTTGAAGTTAACAGACCTAAATTACAAGTTCTATTTGCAAAATACTAATTAAAGTTCTGGTGGAACGAAAAGGACGGAAGGAGAAGTCTTTGTTAGTGTAAGGTCGGACAAAAAAGAGGAAATGGTTTCTTGTTTTATTTGAATTGAAGAATAAACTCAACAATTAGAGACAAAACATTTTGTGTTATCATAATTCCGGCGGGAACGTGAGTGCCACTATGTTAATTTGGCGGTAAAGAATTGAGTTAGGTTAGAATCATGAGACGTCATGAAATAAACAATATGTTTCAGAAGTTATATTGCATTGAGTTGAACATTAAAAGTATGAAATTTGTATTTTTTTTAAAATAAATGAAGGATCCTATATAACATTTTCAGTTATGTTGGTGTCCATGAAAACATAAATTCTTATACTAACTTCTCCAACTATAGATTACATTCATCCAGATGAAGGCTGTGGGGTACCGGCATAGTAAAACAGGATTTCCCTTCCAGGCAACCGAGGTACCAGAAGCGAAGAACCATATCCAACAGGCCGGCCTGGGTAACATCATTCCTATCGTAAAGCTACACTGCGTTTGTCACCACGCCTATCCAGCGCTGCGATTACGAACAAAATCCTCGGAGACCTTAGTTTACTCATATCTACAAACGTTATTATGTTTATCGTTTCTGTTTACTGTTTGACTGGAAGACAATGCCAACTGCTATCAAGTCAATAAATAATAATTAACCAAATATTTACCTATTACATAAATTACTCGATCCTATTTATGGTAACAAAGTACACTGTCTTTATAGCTAGCTGCATTGTTATGTGACGCTTTGATGATGCGGTAACGAACTCGCACCATTAATTGGCAACGCAAATTCTCGTCAAGCGTATTAGCTGTAATTTATAGTGATTGGTTAGATGCTAGGCAACGTAATATCGTCGTCTCTCGTTGAAATTAACTGTCGCAGTACTGTAATAAATAGTTGGTGTACATTTCTATTTATTGAATGGATCGTCGTTTTCAAATTATTTTACATAAATATAAAATCAGTCATTAGAGATCGGAGTAGGTAGACCTATTACTGCGATAAGTTATAATTAGTCGGACATGCCTGCCAATGTTTAAAATATACATGATACAAAAAACACCAAATTTTTTCTTTCAGATGAGTAGCGATAACAAGCGTGGGGGCGAGATTGCTCATTAATGAGCGAGCCTGTGCCTGTATTCACTTTAGCTATAGTCTCCCCCGCAAGACTCGCAGGATCTGAGCGGGATAAAAATTGCACAGTAAATGAAATATAATTAACTTATATTTTTCATTTCCTATTTGTATTTATTTCAATTCCGACAATCTAATTCAATTGACATACCACAGCATATTGGTGGATACAGGCCGCATACAAACGGTACTATTGAAAATGGGTGCTCCCAAAGGCTGATCTGTTCTGATAATGGTTGTAAGGTTAAGTGGATTTTGGCATATCTGAAATAACATATAACATCAATAACTTGCAAAGAGCTTCTACCCACAGCGAATAAAATTGTAAGCCTCTCTTATCGATGATTGTTCGTGAAAGAGGATGGTTAGTGTTAATAGAGAATAGGTATTAACATCAAACTGTTTAAACAATAACGTCCATAAAATATTGTTTTGTGTATTAGAAATATTATCCGCTTGTGATTTATGCTGATATTCTACCTGTTATGATTAAAACTGAGTATTTTTTTAATAACTATGACGCTCAAAATCAGTCCTCTATCTATTCCATATGTCGGAATCCTAAAATGTTTAATGATTCTAAGCTAACATTGATATTGTTTAAAAAGATATATGCATTTTAATGTGTGAGTGTGTGTGTGTGTATTATTGAGGTTTAGTTCAAAACGAGATTTGTTATAGATATAAATAACATTTATATAGTATATAAATAATATCAGTAGGTGTCCTACCGCTGATAATATAATAATTGGTGATAATTGTTTCTTCTTGATCCTTTACTTTAATTTCTTATTTATACAATCTTTATTATTTAATTTGTTGACATTCTCCTTTTATGGTTCATTTTTAGCCATTTGTAAAAACCGCATATTAACGAACTTATGTTATTTATGTTCTCATCTAGGTTGAAATGTCTTTAAAACCCAACAATTTTATTAAATTATTCGTTACGGTTGTAAACAAATCAGATTATCACGAAAATTCCCAAAATATCACAAATGTAGGGAGGATATGATATGTTTTCTTGCTGTCGGTCCACTAGAGTTCATCGATTATCCCGACTTCTATTCATTGGTCAAACGATCTCTCCGCCATTAATTTGGTATGCAAATTGCGCATGCTTGTCTCCAGTGTGCTTACCTTCTAAACCTTTCCTGTGGCGTACTAAACCAAACACCACTACTAAATTACAACAGAAACTGTTCACTATTTGTATAAAGAGTCGTTGGATGTTTTAAAGATAATAACCAATAATGATGGTATATCAGTTTGTATTGTATTTAGACAAAAGCCTGATGGAATTCTATTGCTTATGTGAATAAAAGATTGCGTAAAAATATTTTTAAACACGACAAATGTGAGTTCCAGTTTACGGATTATAAAATAAATTAGCAATTAAAATAAACTAGTAGCGCCCCGCGTTAGGTTATATAGCTTTTATATTACCTTCGCAACCCCCTTTAGAGATGATTTTTGAAACAATATTGTCATGCAACTCGTATAACATAATCACTGCTGGACAAAAGCCTTTCCAAGAAGACCGGTGCCTCATGGCAAGATTTGCCGAGATACTTAGATACATAAAAATAACATCCAGTTACAGAACAAATACAAATATAAATATTAATTATATTAATATTTGGTCTGGGATCTTTGGCGTACAAGATCTGCTATCTGTGCCATAGGGCCCTTCAAGTTTTTATTGTACACTTCTAATGGAACATGAAACTACAAAGCGATTGAGCAATCTAAAGGTTCTTGAAAACTCGTCTAATATTCAATTGCCTTGCCACGCCACTCGACTCAATGAACAAATAATTAAGTTATATATAACACAATTGCTGTGTTAGATTACATAATAAAATAGTTTTTAAATATTAATTTAGATTAGTTTAAAGAAATACGTGAAACGTAAGCTAATCATAAAGCTGGTATTGGAAATAATTGATTTTGTTGCTAGTTAGCGTCGACGCGGAAATGAGTTGTATTGATACCAACCACTAGGTGTTAATGGAACCTTTATCAGCATCGGATTTTCTTGCAAGTTCTTCACTGGTGGACTATCTTTAATACCTGTTTTAAATTTGGTTTTCAATCCGTCTGGTAATTTAATCACACTAGCAGCATTCTACGGTTCTACCCGTAATTCCCATGTTCGTAATATCTAAATAATTTATAAAGTGAAAGTGTTTTTGAAATCGGTTCAAATTTTTACGTAGAAAACTACAAATCTTGATTACTATTTTAGGTCAGATCTCTAATTATTGATATTCTAATATAAGCCTATATTACTAAAATGTTATTTTCTAATGCTGAAAGCATTGTTAGAATTACATCAGCGAACAAAAAGTTTAATATTTCCTCCAGATAATATGAGTTCAAATTATATAGTTATAATTATTAATTAGTTACATTAGGCCTATGTTAATCGATAAAATGAATAAATAAAAGCATAAATTAAACACTAAGTAAGCAATAAAAGAGTAATTCTAATACTGTCTCATTTCACCAGGCGGCTGGCGCGGCTATAAAACCTTTTTGCTAATAAATTATACTTTTACTGGCGTTTTTTTTAATAAACCACCAGCTGTTAACGTAATTCGCGACACGGGCGTTCACGTAATATGTCATAATATGTAAAATTAGCACAATGTTGCTAGTTATCACATCACAATGTGACTGTATGTAATGCTAACCTCACGATGTCTGTGGGAGAAATAATTCTGTTTTCGAAAAATAATCGGCAGCGGTTTTGGGTCGACGGACTGAATGCTTTCATTGGACAAGTAATATTAATCTTTACTAATATTAAAGTAGCGGCGCCCCGCGGCTTCACTCGGGTAATTAATTCCCTTTCCCGTGACAGTATGTTACCTATGTCACATGCTGATAATGTAATTTTCTATTCGTTTAAGTTTTAGAAATTTTTAAGTGTAGGTTATATTAAGAAAATAAAAATTAAGTTTCTTAAGAGGCTGTTAAAGGCCGTATAGAATTAAACTTGGTTTTCAACATAATATGTATTAAGCTATCAAAATGGCACTCTCAGGCGAAAACTGCAACAAATCAAAACTGTTATTTCATGTCAAAAATTTAAATTTAACGTAATTGATCGCATTAAGGTCCATGACTCGCTGCCTTAGGTGAAAAAATAAATTTTGAGTGTTAAACATGTCTTTTGGTGAAAATTTCCAAAAGAATTTCTATTTTAAAAAATAACTTTTCCGTGTTGATCATGTTTTTTGGTGAAAATTCCCTAAAAGAGTTGAGAAACTGAGAGTGAGGTACCAACCTCCACCACTTTTGTATTAGGTCTACCTTTTGTATAGAGTTAAAACAGCTTGGTCTACCAATGCGAAATGTAAGTATTCTTTTGTTACACGTATACATCGAAGATAAATATTTGAAGACTGATACAGCCGATAGCGCATACGTCACGACAACCTAACGCGCTTCACTCCATCAGATAACAGTTAATATTGGTAACATGATATCAGATACTGTAACACGTCATGATGCTATAAACAATGGAACCGGATGATCGGCAAATTTATTGTCAACTTAATCATTTTAGTTGCCTACTGTTTGTTGTTTATTGCTGTTGATAGATTGGCTCAGAGTCTCAGTCGTATTTGCACCTTGCTTTTTATAATCTATACTTACGTCATATTTATTTATTTACTTGATAGAAAACTAATATAATTATATATATATGTGTGTGATTCAAAGAAAGACAGTTTAAGATAATGTAAAATTAGTGAACTTAAAAATTGAAAGCATTAAAATAGAACTAATAATTATAATAATAAAAAGTGGTACCAAAAATAAATGAAAGGATACTATTAGGAATACTAAAGCTTTAGACGCTTTAGGTGTGCGCGCTGATTCACTTTTAGTGGATTTTAATCAAAAGAGAACTCCTCACAGAAGCCATTGAAATTTCTACTCGCTCGAATCACCATCATTTTCATTCCACTCTTGGTGATAGGCCTCCCCAAGAAAGGGGAAATTTGCCCATAATTGCCGCGCTAGGCAAGCGCAACCGCAGAGCCTAGCTTCGCGACAGGAATGCTGCTACCCATCCTCGCCCTGTTGCAATTGAGCTACACTGTTTCGGACGGATATACTGCCATCTGTCAGTTCTGATACCTTAGACGCCTCTTACGACAGGGAGGTACTATTTTTCTCTGCCGGTACCTCACAATATTTTTTTGTATTATTCTGTGTATTGAATACCAGGCAAAACACAGTAATGCTGTGCAGCACCGGTAGAGTATACAAATGTATCCTAATCTGCGGTACCGCTGTCGGTATCGCTACATATTATATAGCAAATTCCTTTACTCGCATTTATTTGTCTGTCTTCTATCTAAACGTAATGACGTGAAAAATACAGTTTTTCTATCGAACGCCGATTAGATTGATATTAATTCGGATATCATGATATTTTTTTAGATGCCGACGAACTAATAGCATACAGCAGTACAGTGTTTCATTCGTGTAAGAGAGACAGGCAGTGAAATTATCAATAAAGTACCACAAAGTCGACGACACGCGAATAATATCCCTGCGATATATATGTGCGTGATGTATGTTTTCCTTACGTACATACATACACACATCCCGCCTGTGTCCCATCGGTGTAGGCAGAGACTATGGATCTCCACTTGCTGCGATACCTTTCTCGGTTCCTATACTTATATTAGTCCTTTCATACGCAGTTGTTTGTTCTTGTTACTTCTGACCTTCTGACCTGACCTGGCCCTTCTTTAATTCCAGGTAGAAGACCTGGTTAAAGTGTGTTAGTCTACGTCGGCCTGTACCAACTCTTCCTCTCACTTCTTGTTTACTACAACCATTTTTTTTTAATATGTTATTTCTGTTTCAATATACTACTTACAATACAATACGTACTATGTTTTTTAATTTTACATGAAAAAAATTAGTATAATTTTACGCATACAAATTGAATTGAAACACGTGTATTTCGGAAACGAGAGTAGCGTGGAACCAAAGCGGAGAGCGAAGGTCGACTGACGATCCAATAGCGCACGGGAAAGTTTGCCTTCCCGCCGTACCTTATACCGTACTGTTTTCGCTGCTGGGAGTGTCGCAGGTTCAATGTTTATTCTCATAAAAAAATACCTAACGAGCCTAACGAAGATTTTTCTTCAAAACCCGAGGCGTCGGGTATCAGGCGCGCCGAAGATTTTATAGACTGATATCTTTGTAATACATTATTTAGAATTATGTCGAAATCTTAGATCAGCGCGTACTGATAAAATAGCTAATTGGCACTGTTGTGCCGACAATTAACTTATATTATTGATAGTTTTTTATGAAATCCATTCAATGATTTATTTGCCTTGTGTCAGTATTACAAATAATTTTAGTAGATACATCAGTGCGGAACAACACGCCAATTTCACCTTTAAATAAAAAGGTATTAGTGTTAATTTTGTGTTCGGAAAATATTGTTGTAATCGTTCGAATATAAAAAAAATACCATTTAAAAAGATTTCAGTTTATGTCATACTATTTTAAATTTAAATTTGAATTTTGAAATACTTTTTAAATTGGCTGCAGAGGACAGACCGTACAGATTTTTGATACTGCGTCAAGTCAGTTATATATCCACATTACATTAGTACTACATTAAAAATACTAAACACCAATAGCTGAAGCATATTTTTTGGAAACGAAATATTTTCTATCGATCTCATTGACACCTCTTACCTCATTGTTTCGTTCACTCTTTCCATCCGAAGGTTGCCTCTAAGAAATCACTATTCGCAATAAGGCCGCCCGCGCCATTGTACTTAAAATTTAAAAATGTTTTTTTTAAATGTATTTTATATTTGGTGTACCATAAAGTATTTATTTTTATTTATACATAATGGTATGTAGTATAGTTTTGTTTGTTTTCAAAGTGGTTGTTTCGGATCGGATAATGCATTTTAATAGTATATGAGCTTGAAAGTTGTTACAATATATTTGTTTGCGTCAACTGGAATGTATACCGTTTTAAAAAAATAAGTCGAAAAAAAGCCATGGGCATATGACTTCGTCTTTAATCCGGAAACAAAGCAGCGTTGATATTGTGTCTGATGACAAGTATGGGGATTAAGGCGATCTTATCGCACCTAATCTTGTATTAATGTATAATCCTGTCATACTCGCTGTACGTATCACAAAAATGCCAAATGAGATACTCGCGATCTTGATATATTATTTTTTTATTTCCATGCATTTTTTCATGAGGTTCTCTCGCTGTGGTTGTCTCCATGGTAGTTTAGATTCAAATACTTGGTCATTGGCGGTGTAATTACTTAGTAATGTGATATAATGCATTCAAGTTATGAATATAATATGTTTTTTTTAATACATAATCAGCAAGCACTATATTAATACAAATAAATAAAATTGGAGTCTGTTTGTAATATTAAAATAGCTGCTTTTTACTAAATGCATACAAAAATAAACTGTATTTTATTATGTGTACCGTGTATACATACACGGTACACATAATAAAATAACATTTCATTTTTATCTGTCAGCCTGTCTGTCGGTTTTTTGACTTTCACTGGTAGATTCTACCAGTCTACCTATGAAAGTATCAACCAGTGAAAGTCTCACCCAAATCGGTCCAGCCATTTCAGAGATTACGTCAAATAAACTGCCAGACAGGCTGACAGACAAAAATGAGTTATTTGATATTATAAGGAGAAACTTAGGTTATATTTAATTACACTATGACTAATATGAGCCGAACATCAATAAAAAATGTGGCAGAAACTGGCAAAATATAGGTATACGTTTTAAGGAAAATATGCTGCCCAAGGTCTTTTAAACTCAATTATCAACTGTAAACTCCTTTTTCAAGACAACCTTAAACTTTTGTTTGTTAAATTCTATATATCTTTTAAATCTAATTTATTTGTTTTTTCTAGACTACATTATTTTTTTTTCTAATCTAAAATCCAGTGCAACCAATCTCGTTGAGCTTGGTTGCACTAAAAGTCATTGACAAAATTGGTTTGAGAGCAGCGTTGAACACAACTATCAACACTAGCACACGTATTAGGGCTGTCACACTGCAGCAAATAATATAGTGTGTTAGTTTCGATAGATTTAAATTTGTTTAAATAAAATAAAACCGAATTAAGTATCTGTACCTACGGAATTCGCAAATATATTTGTAAATACGTTCACGCATTTCATACACACATAAATTTGAGATAAGTCGCTTTAAGAACTTGTTGGACAACAGAGTAATCACAAATGTATATTAAACACCCAGACACAAAACAAACACATTTTTTTTTTCTGTGAACACAATGAATACATATTATTTATAAAAATTTAAATAAAATTGAAATGTTTGTTTGTAATTCTAAATGAATAGTTTTTCACTAAATCAATACAATTAATTAAATTGGAGTGACAGTTTGTAATATTAAAATAACTGCTTTTTAATAAATACATATACACGTTACATATACCAAAATAATATTTAAATAAAAAAATGTATGTCTATCTGCCTGCAAGTCTGTCTGTCTGTTTGAGTCAATCTCTTAAACGGCTGGACCGATTTTGATGGATTTTTTACTCGCAGATAGCTAATATAATAAGCAGTAACTCATGCTATATAACATCACGCTACGAGTATTAGGAGCAGAGTTCCAATAAAAAAATTTCAAAAACAAATTTTTGTTATACATGTTACGGCGGTGATGTCATGTAAACATTTATACCACAGAACCAATTTATTTTCAAACTGTAAACTTTAAAAATTATGTACTAAATCTGTACAGTTTGTTCTAACATGAAGATAGAGCTGTTTATATCTCAATTTAAGACAGGACAACGTCTGTCTGGTTAGCTAGTGGAATATAAAATTTTACATCGTTACTAAATCGTAGTCAATAAATAAATAAGAAAGAATAGGTCAGCCCTACGCAGGCCGCAGCCAGTCGGCAGCCCCAAAAGGCCACAAACCGGAGTGACCAGGTGGGTACGATTAATCACGACATTATCTACCGCTTGCGAAATGATTTATCTTGCTTTAGCCGACATGACACTAATACTCTGTGTGTACCCCTAACACTATGATTGGATTAGTTTCAAACTACAATCATATCAGCTGTTATATATAATCCACTACTGGACATAGGCCTCCTCAAGAAAGGGGCAATTTTGCCCATAATTGCCACGCTGGGCAATCGTGTTGGTAATGGCCGAGCGTGACTTCGCAACGGGCATGCTGTTGCCTATCCCCGTCCTCTGCATTTGAGCTACACTTGAGTTACGGATATACCGCCATTTGTGGGTTTTGGTACCTCAGTCGCCTCTTCTGATACAAGTGTGGTACCTAAAATAGTACCTCCTACCTCCCTGGTACAGGTACTATTTTAATAAGCCGGTACCACACGGCCAAACTATAAACTTCCAAGTATAGTTTGTAATTTTTTTTATTACACTAGTTCGACAAGCAGGCATATAGTCAGCGTGATAATAACCATCACTGCAGCCTATAGACACTCCTATTATCACAACGATATCACTAACGCGTTGCCAATCTTGAGACTCGAAGATATTATGGCACATTAACCAGTAAATTCACTGCCACCATCACTGTCCAGACCGGAACACAGCGATGCGGGCACTGCTATTTGGCGGTAGAAATATGTGAGAGTGCGGTACCAATGCATACGATCTTTTGTATGATGTCTACCTCATGTACTATTTTATACCGTTAAAAAATGGAAGAGCTCATATGTTAAAAGCATTTTTTTTCATCGTCATAATCATAATATTAGACTCCTGCTTGGACTTAAGACTAAGTGATTTATGATAATTTCAGGGTTTTTCCCAGTAAATGCCTCGCTGAGCAGTCCCGGTGGCAATCTCAGTGTGTTTGCTGCTGTCTGTACCTCTGTACTGGAATTACATTAGTAAGGATGGATATATCGTCAACTATCGGTTCCAGTATCTTAGTCGCCTCTTACGACACATGTTACAGACGGAGGTACTATTTTACAGTGCCGGTACCCTATGGCTAATATTACCATGAGGACTTTCATTACATAGCCATCATTTTTTTCCTAGTATTATTGTATAACACGAGAGTCAGATCCAGCTTCTCAATTTCGTTGGTATCAGTAGATCGTCTTTTACAAGTGTAAAGCAATCCATATTAAAGAAACTGTTACATAATGGTCGCTTTTTTATGTGTAAATTATGATTTTATATTTAATTATATATGTTATTCTTTTTGTTCACGCATCTGTCCATTGACCTGACTCCGCAATAATTCCGCTCAAAGAACTACTACTACTTACAGATTTCAGACACAATATGAATCAAAAATATACTAATTAAAATACATATTATAATACCTGCACAGGTATTATATTCATTATATAAATATTTGTCATCAATGGGGATCGAACCAACGACATGTGGCCCACAAGAAACAGACACTACCAATTGCGCTATCGAGAACGTCAAAGTTTTTGTGAGAATTACCTATCTAAAGACGAAATTTGGCAGTTTAATCCTATTTTTTTATATATATATTAAGCAAGTAAAAATGATATTCACGTTTATAACATTATATAGACCAATAAATCAACAAAGACATTTAACTGCAGATTAATTAATTAGCCAATAAGTCATGTACTAGTCGATGTAATCTCATCACATTGTTAGGCTAATTATCTATAATAGTAAATACACAAATACTACAAATTCAAGATATAAATATGTTTAGTGGTAATACAATCCTATACAGTCTTTGAGTAGGAGTGGGCAGGTTTAAGATTACGAAATACGCAAGCATAACTTACTCGATCGTGTTCTATAGTATATATTGTTCTATACAAATATAGTAATATATATATATATATATATATATATATATATAGTAATACATTTTTTATATAGTACTATATTTGTAATTCCTCTGTGTTGGGCCACACCTCATGTTGATCTCTTGTTACGGACATCAGACAATGTTAGAGCCCGAATGTTAAAGGCCAAGTTGTTAACTTACAACTAACTATTAGAAGGATATGTCCAGAAATGGATGTCTGTGTAACAGCAATGGGACATCTATCATTAAATGAACCTAGATTATACGTCTGCTGTGGTAGATAAGGTATCAGCGTAAGTTGCTAGTACATTTTTACAGAAATTGTGTTTAAGCACCTATCGTTTACTAGACGAGAAGACAGGACAATCATTTTTATTAACGTATGTTGTTAATGAATTTGTATTTATTTTAAGGATGTTTATAATTATTGTGCCTAGTAAGTAAACATAATTTGATGTGCTACAGTAAATAAAACACAAATTTCAGCGATTTCAAAAGTATACTTATTGTCTATGTGACGTTATTGTTTTAAAACAAAAAAAAACCGGTGTGGAGCCCTCATAGTAGAATAGTACCTCCACTTAACCAGGTGTAGGAAGATGCGACTAAGGCACCAGGACTGACAGGTGACGGTATATGTATATCCATTCGAAACAGTGTAGCTCAAATGCAGAGGGCGGAGATGTGCAGCAGCATCCTCGTCGCGAAAGCTGCGCACTGTGATTGCCATCACGCTTGCCCAGCGCGGCAATTATGGGCGAATTTCCCCCTTTTTTGGAGGAGGCCTATGTCCAGCAGTGGACTTTATTACTATTATTTTTTCAATGAAAAAGCAATAGTAATAAAGAGGAACATAAAGGTTCAATTAAAGTTATTAGCAAAAAACAGGCGACATAGGTTATAAACTGTTATCATTGAAGTTATTAATGACTCTCTAATTAATGGGTTGCTGCCAATCTTCTGTCGCTAGAACCAAATTGGACTTCATCGTAATTGGGTGGCGCGGTAATTACGCCGGCAACATTATTGTATTTTTTACAGCAGACATCGAAAGGTTTAGAGCGTACTTTGGAACATTATTTCTCATTATTACAAATACTTCTTAGTATTATAAAATAATGGCATATAGTTTCGAGTGTTCATTTTTCAATGCTTTTACTCCGAAAATTTTAAAATACAATTTTTAAATTTACTGATGGAGGCCTCCAGAGTATAGGAGGATATTTGCCCATAATTGCCGCGCTGGGCAGGCGTGGCAAGATCGCATCGCAGGGTGCAATTTGATGACAAAGCTGCTGCTGTCCATCACTACCTTGTAGCATTGAAGCGACCCTGTTTAGTATAAATATAGATAAACCGCCATCTCTCAGTTCCGGTACCCCATTCTACTCCGGTAGTACCACACGGCAAATTTTCGATTTTGGTATTTCGAATTCGTTGATATCAAAATATAATTGCCAAATACCTTAAGTAAAATACTTTGTATAATATTAGCACTAATCGTCTTCCTACGAGAAAATAAAATCAAGCATCAACAAAGCCAGATAGATCACTTTCACAAAAAAAGTTGTTTACAAATATTCATAAATATGTGCTTATTTACATTATTTGAAAGATGACGATAAACGTAAATGACACGCTGCAAGTGAAAAAGCGAGTCATCCCTCTTTTAATCTAACTATTAACCCCATTTTCTCGATTAATCGGTGATAGAGGCTGAGAGATTACTGGGTAATCTGATGTCATAATATTTTCAAGTCACAAGGTTATGAACGTCTATAGGTCGCGGTGACGTTTACTATACGCGGGTCGTGTGTTGTAAGTCAAAAAAAGAATGTTCTGATAATTTATATGACTATCTCTTTCTAATAAAAGCTTAAGCTATGCCATACAAAATAAAATCAAGTCGGTATAAATTTTATCTTATTTTATTTAAACCTATATCCTCAATTTAGGTGCCCTCAAAATAGTAATGAAAGTAAAATATTAAAAATATCAAATAACATAAAAAATATTTATATAAATAATGCGATGTGTATTATTGAAAGCCTTTAAAAATAGTTTTAATGTAGCCGTTAAAAGTTGTTATGTAAAGTGTGACCGCTTAAACATTAGAAAACTTGAAAATAGTTCATTTTGTATTAAAAATAGATTTGTATTATACAAATACCAAGTAGATGAGACTTTACACCTATTAGCGAAGGTACATCTACAGATAGTAAGAATCATTTACATGTCCTATTGTCATTACTGATTAAATATGGAGGCCTAAAGTCAAAAAAATATCCCTTAGTCCTGTCTTTCTGTAATATGTAACTGTAAGTAGAAGCATCCTCTCTGTATTATTCCTTTCAACAGTCGCCTTTTACTGCCTTGCCTTACTCTCGCTCTCGCCCACGCGTCCGCTACCGCCCATGCACCTGCTCGCGGAACAAACAACTAGGTACTAAATATATACACAGCGGACCAACAAGCCGCTTCAGTTTATTAACTGACTGATTGTAATTAATGACTTTGCGTTAATTTGTCAACGCCTTGATTTAACCATTTGACACGATTTGCTGAACTTCTTTAATATTATCATGCCAAGGTTGAATTCTGTTGTAAAGAGTACAGAAAAACTACATTTACAAATTCGGTTTCTAAAGATATGCACTTATGTACTTTCATCTTTATATATAAAAATTACGTGTCACGCTGTTTGTCCGGGTGAACTTATAAACTA
Organism: Heortia vitessoides; assembly: GCA_020976665.1. NCBI lineage: Eukaryota > Metazoa > Arthropoda > Insecta > Lepidoptera > Crambidae > Heortia > Heortia vitessoides. The sequence continues at coordinate 5,904,959 of JACJUM010005602.1, forward strand.
TAACTTAAACTATAACCGATTATAATCAATGTTGACTATATACATTAAAATAATACTTTTTGCATGATAATAAAAAACACTAAGTTTAGATATACGTCTGTCGCTTAGCTAGTGTCATATAAAACATAGTTAAACTTTCAATTCAAGAAGGGAAAAAATACAAGCTTACAAATATTTTAAAGTACCATCTCAACAAACGTTGATCCAAATTGAATATCTTGCTTTTGTTTTAATTTGTAAATAAAAAAAAACAATAAAGTTGCGAAGAAATGACAAGCGTCCTTCTATTTCCACAAAATGCCTCTCCTATAGAATGGTATTACAGATAGGTACGCGTGAACATATGTATGCCCACCTTTATATAATTAGGGTCTACCTACTTGTCCACACTCTAATATTTGAAGAAGTGTATGCGGTACCAATTTGTAGTCACGTAGTAATAGATGCGTACACGACGATCGTGACACTGAAACTGGGCTCGATATGTATACAAAATTACGGCGGACGTGTACTTGACAAAATGCCACAACCGGCTTATGGTGGTTTAAACGAACATGATAATTGTGTGATATACTTAAACTATTCATATGTGACGGGCCCGATGGCGCAGATGGTAGTGATCCTGTCTTATGCATCAGGGGTCGTGGGTTCGATTCCCACCCAGAGCAAATATTTTTATGATGATATTTGTATTTGTTCTGTATCTGGGTGTTAAAGTATATTTGTGATTCCTCTGTTGTCTGGCATTCGTAGCACAAGTGCTTTAAGTTAATTACCAAATGCAAGAAGCATTTGGTAATTAACCATGTAAGTTGTATGTACCATATCTGCTACTGGTATTTTTAACAAGCCCCCTACAAATAGACACCAAAGTTATTTATTTGTTAGTGTAAATTGAGAAAAATCGATATAACTAAATTTATCGGTGCCCCGATGGGAGGTACTCATATCATTCTTATATAAATATATATATATATATAACTTACTAAAAAGATTTGAATTCCAACCAAAACGTGTTCCTAATTAAATCAATTAAGCCGCAAAATATTAATCTATGCACTCCCCCGGATATCAAAATACTTCTTGTTTGAACCTAACCGTTACCAAACAAATCTATGTTTGCTCTCTACTTAACAGGCTCAATCTGAATATAACTCTGTTAGTAAGAATAAGGTTGTCGAGATATTTGGTTGTAGTTTGTCTAATTATGAAAAAAACAATTGTTTTTACTATAGTAGTTTTTAACATAGATGTGTAGTAATACATTTTAAGTACTTGTAAGCCAGAATAACTACGTCATGTTTTATTTAAGTTTAATTTATAAGTTAAAAGATGCCCAGCTTAGTATGTATAAGCTTTCGTATTCGTTAAGCGTAGAATGTATACCAATCTCCTAGTATTTTTAGCTTTTAAGGTGTAATGATCTTCTTGGTTGTCCTAAAACATAAATAAAATTGTTCTAGAGTCAGTATTTAAAAATAGTAGTGTTCAGTTGTTAAAAATCGACCACAATTCATTAAATTTTGAAAAACTCTTACATCGATTGTTTGACATTCATAATACATAATTGATGTTAGCTTCATCTACATCAAAGTGTCATTCAGCATTATTTTGTGAATTTGATGTATCTAACGTGCATTTTGTATATAAGAAATAACTTTTGTACATCTTCTCTATTGTAAATTTAGCTGTGTCAAATATCAAATTTTTTAGTTTCAAAGTAGTTTCTGGTACCTTAGTCGCCTCCTACGACACCAGTTGCAGTGGGAGGTTCTATTCTATACTGTCGGTACCTCACGGTACATGTATACACTACTAGCGGCCCGTCACGGCTTTGCACGTAGACATAAATAGGTACATATATTTTAGTAATAAGCATGCTAATTAAAACTACCATGAATTCCTAATTTGAAAAAAAATGTATGCTTATCTTAAAGCCTCCCTGTACACTACGTTGGCTGTGGTATTTGTAGGTAGCAATGAAGCGTATTTATTTTCAGGAGATCCTACTCGAGAAAGTGCCAAATACAATTGCTCTTGTCGAGTTAGTTACTCGATGCGCTGCGTGGCGGCCGCCGCCGGCATTTATTTTTATTTTAATTTCATAATATCTTTAGAATGGAATGTCCGATTTAAATAATTCAAAAAGTAATCATCAGGTATCAAGACAATTTTAAATATTATATTATTTATTTGGATAAACAATTATAAATGGTATGGATAACACGGTCTGATTTTGATCGTCATTTCTATCAATTTGTTAAATGTAAGAAAGTAGTTATAGTGACGTAACTACATTTTGGGATAATCAAACATAATACGCGTGACCCTGTGATAAGCAAAACAAGAAATAAATATTTTGATTAAAAATTAATAACATAATGTTGGAGAAATATCGAGGTTGGTCGTCTCTTCGACATTTTCAGGATTTCTAAGCCTGGCATTGATGCATTTTTTCTTTTTTTTTATTAGACAATGTCGACAAACAAGGATACAGTCCGCGTGATAGTAAGCGTTACTGCAGCCTATAGATGCTCGTAATATCACGTAATGTAACGTTTATTTATTTGGTATATATATTGTCTGCGCCACTATATATATGTTTTTCTGTTTCGTGTAATGGTTGACTGGAAGTTAATGCCAACTATCTGTCAAAGTAGGGAAATCACCTAACAATGAGAAAGAAAATATTAGAATGTAAATGCCAGTTAGAGTAGTAAACGAGATAATCCCTCGCCATTATTCACGCAACTTAGTTACTTACAACTTAAAGCTGAGCTTTCAGGGCTGTCACCGGGCGCCCCATTTTTTTTTTTTGGTTGGGCTATTAAGCAAAGGGGAGGAGTGATTATATTTCTGGAAACGCAGTTGTTAAGGAACATTCTAATTTGTTTTAAAGGGACGAGATTAGAAACAAAAGTCAAGGGGGAAAGCTCTAGTTTATAATGTCACAGCAGTTGAATGACAAGTTTGGGGTTGACTTTAAAGTTCCGGGTACCAATTGGACCTGTACGTATTTATTTATTATTAACACTATTACGGGTTATCCCAAATACACAATTATAAATTTGTAACAAAATTTTTATTTTTTCTATAGATTGAAATTAATTATTAATGATTTGTCGTCAACGAATACGTCAAATACCGGGTAAGACATAAGGTGTGCATTAAGTGCCTGTTGCATGCGGCATGAAGGTGATTGCGCACGCGCTACAGTACGACATGGCAGAGGCGCAATCAGTCGATGTCTACGTTTACTATGTTTAATCCCCCCCCCCCCTTCACTCCCCTACCTCCTTTATTCAAATATTGCGTCGGGTTACAATCCTATAGGTCGAATATATAGTTTTCAATGAAATTTGCTTAGAATGCAACTTGTTCAACTGTCATCACTGAATGTGGTGCCCCCCATTGATATAAACTTGTATGGTTCACAGTAGTATTCAATAAATGTACAATGTGTCTGTCTATAAAGTGTTTGTTGCCTTTTCTAAATGGCAGTATGATCTCATCGAAATTTGGCATCGGCAATTGGATCTGATATAAAGCACACACGGGAAACGACGCGGATGAACATCTAGTATTTTTTCATATTTTTATATTTTACTATTATTTTTTGCCAAGTGCGGCAAATTAAAAAATAAAATAAATTACTATTTTTAAATGTTAGTCCTGGATTATCGAACCTACGATGGCGCACTAGATAAGATTTACCATCTGCATCATCGTGCCTGTTATGAAATATTATTTTTACAAATACATCAATTTAAATTTAAAAAAGAGGCCTAGTTTGGACAACGTATAGTTAACTATTGAAGTAACTAGTTGCGTTTGATCCTATTAATTAAGCTGATTAACTAAACATCAAAGTGTTAAGCCGTAATTAAGCCATAACTTAACTCAATTGTCCCTATCCCTTACTTTGTTAGGTAACTTATAGCTGCTAAACAAATATAAGTTTGGACATTTTTGGTGGCTTAAATAACGAAATGAATCAAAGAGCAACATTGATGGGTTATTTTTTTTGCTTGCATTTAATTAGTATAGCAACGAATGTGTGTATTTATTTCTTTATTATTTATGTGAGTGATGTGTATGTCTTTACGAGAATAAATTAATTTAAACCAAAACCGATTTTACTAAATCCATATAAAGTATAGAAGCCTCAGTGGTCACGATATCTAAATAATCGCGATCAATTGAGAACTTTGGCTTAAGTGCCCGTATTTTTCACTCTATTAGAAGCCTTAGGGACCAGCAAAGTACAATCTTACTCAACCATACTCAGAACAAACACAAGTATCATCATATAAATATTTGCCCTGAATGGAAATCGAACTCACGACCCTTGCCTGTCAAATCTGACTACAATCACTAAGTAAGTTTACGAAAGTGCCATAATATGTAAACGTTAAGATTTGTATGTGTGAATAGCAAGACGCCAACAGTTCTGACACTAAGTAAACTGATATAGTAATGCCTCACACGAGTATTTACTTGTTAAATTTACTCATAGTAAATATTCCAGGTTAACATTCGGTAAGTCTATGATTAAATAACATACAAAATTCAAGTAAAAGAAGAATTCATTTTTGGCGGTAACTTGAGGGATATTTCATTTATTATTCCGATATAACTATTTATTACCAATACTATCGTGATTTAGTTGTAAGTTACCGGCAGAGTAGAATACTCCCTCCCTCTCTCCGTGCGTTTCAGGTTTCGTAAGGCACTATGGTACCAGAACCGACACATCTATTCGAAACAGTGTAGCTCAAACGCACAAGGCGGAGATGGGCAGCAGCCTTCGCGAAAGTGAAACTCTCTCCGTAGAAAGCCGACTGATGGCGAAAGGCGTCCAGGAAATGCCAGGTTACAGGATCTATTTAAATTATTGGTTATCATTATGAGGAATTTCCCTCCATACTATTACACTGAAATGGCGTGGTGGGAATCGCCAACATCGCGAGAGAGTCATCACTGTCCACCGCCACTCTGTTCCATGGCATTCAGATGACCCTGTTTCGTATACATTCGGATACACTATCGCAGGTTAGTCCTGACAGCTCAGGCGCCCTTTACGATATCTGATACAGAGGGAAGTATTTTTCTACTGTGCTGGTACCCCACGGAGTATACTGATAAAATGTAGATGATAAATATATTTTTAAACAATTTATCTCAGACAATATAACGTACGTGACTGACCAAATAGTTCTGTTCAGTGCAATCTTGTCACGAGTCTAAGCCGTTCTGATAAAATACGTGAATTGCGATCGAAAACTGATTTACCTAAAAATACACACAAACGCCATCTGCGTTAGACGTACGTACTACTTTTACAAAGTGTTTCAGTGACTAAAAATATTATGTGTATTTTGTGTACATGAAAATTCCACACAAGCGTTCCGGTTTATCGTAAAAATGCACATAATTATTAGACTTTATCGGTCTATCTCCGTCATGATAAAGTTTACAAGAGATCAAGCCAGAGATTTGCGGCATTTATCTGTGACGTCATGTTGTAGTCACGTATTTGACATTTAGTCTGAATCAATCTTCAGGATAATATCGCATTATGTGTTTATTTAGTAGTTGCTATCCATATTCCGGGTATCTAAAACTCTTTATGTATAAAAAATTATAATATATAGACCATTTCTTACTGTATGAATTTGCCGTAATTTGATAAGAAATTTAATATTTATTATTGATTTAAAACATTTAGATAGGCGGTGGGGCAACAGCAGAGAACAAGATACCTCTGTATCAGTCGTAGTTAGAGTTAAGTTTTGCAACAGACAGATGCAGCAATGCTCGATTAAATAGCATCTCCGTTGGGAAGCTACATTTTGCGATTGACACCACGTCTGCCCAGGATGACTATTGTAAGCATGTCCTATTGCAGATTAGCTGATATGATGATGATAATGAACGTATAGATGTTGATAATAAGGAACACGCGTCATTTGTTTGTTGTGAACAAACTAAAATACAACTGAAGTTATTAAAGCGAGTTCCTTATACCTAAGCAACATTGCGATGACCCAAGATCCATTAATTTGTATGCCTGTTTATTTCTCTGTAGTTCCGTAATGTTTACTATTGTCTTTCTATTAATAATTCTTTAGAGAGTAGTCCATTAGTTTGTGTGTTAGTTTTTTGGCAGATTTAACAACAATTGCATACAATGCGGTGGAGGGTATTAAGGATACTAACTATATTCCACTACTATATTAACATAAAAATAATATCTGTGTTGCGTCTGAGTAGTATAGTAGTAGTAGCCTATTACACAAGGGATATACATTATCTGCGGCCGAGATATTGCCTTAATTTTATTCGTACAATCCTTTAATTGTTATTTATATTGAAAATGGATTTTGTACACAATTACATGAGTAGTAAACATAGTTTAGCTTTTCGATTTTATAAAATAGGACTAGCCTAAAAACCTGCCAAAAATGGTTTGTTATATGTACCTACATATACATATATTTCATAAATAATATGTTATGTATTTTATAACTAAGATAATTAAAACTGTTTTAATAGAAACAACAAAAGTCAGCTAATCTTTTATTTAGTAATGTTTACAAGCGTAATGAGCCAATATCTAATCAAGAAGCAATGTAATCATACTTCAATGACGGCTTGGAACTTCCCGCCCGATAGCATTACTACTCCAAATATCATCCTTAGCTGCCCTCTGATTGTCAGTCCAAAATCCTGCACACACACATACACACACTAGTTAAACAGAATTTGGCCGCACTCGCTTTACTCGTTCTTGCACATTTTCAAAACCACAGCTGCTTGAGCCGAGGTCCAGCCTTAAACGTACCCTTGAGTGGTCATTGTCAGTCATATTCCGATGTCGTGACAATGCTTACTACGATGTGCGATGCATGGGGTTAGTTACGTAGAAGAGCCAGTAGAGTTCTCAAGAATAGGGTAGTTCATAAATGGTGGAATGGTGAAAAACTCTGGTGGAACTGGAATTTACGCCTGAGTAGCCCAGCTAGTTAGGATTCGTTAGATAAAGGCAGTAAAATTACTGGTTAATGTAATAATATAGTCTTCAAATCACAAAGTTAGTGATATCCTAGTGATATTCATTATACCAGCCATTGGAAATCTACAATTGGACATAAATCTCTCCAAGAAAGGTGATTTTTTGCCGCGCTGGGCAAGCGTGTTGGCAATCGCAGAGCGCAGCTATCGCGACGGGGACGCTGCTGCCCATCTCCGCCCTGTGCATTTGAGCTGCACTGTTTTGCATAGATATACCGCCATCTGTCGGTTCTGGTACCTTAGTCGCCTCTTACGACACGTGGTACAGAGGGAAGTACTATTATACTCTGTCGGTACCTCACGGCAAGAAATCCAAATATGAATAGGTCCTACTAAGTACTATACAAACGAACTTACAGGCTTTCGTTTTCCACAAGAGTTCCTACGGTATCCTAAAAAATAATACCGCGTTGTAAAGCCATACATTATATTTTCAGCTGGCATTACTACTAAAGAATTTTCATCTAGCTCGGTTGTTTTTATGATGTTTTGTCTAAAATAAAAATGTTGTTTAAAAATATGAAGCCATTAATCTTTGGCGATGCCAGGTAAGAAAGCTATTACGTTTTTGAACATCTCATGGTTTCATTTTATAGAACACAGGCGGCTTGCCTGCCTACACACGGGTATTAAACATAATTTATTTGTTATGATTATGCGGTTTAACAAGTGAAGCATTTTAAGTGAAATAATATGCATATGGAATAAAATCTAGGGGAGCATTTAGGATACTTGTCCATACGGACAGATTATACGCAAGGATGCAATTTAAAAGTGCTAAAGCTTTTAATTTAAAAAGCCTTGTAAAATTTTAATACTTACAAAGTTTTATTGAAATCGATACACCGATTATTATTCAGCGAAAGACTAACGAACAGATAGAGCGACAAAATTCGCATTAATGGCGGTTTTGGGGAGCATACTTTGGAGTTAAAACCGGATTCTTAGAGCACGTTTTCAGCATCCTATTTCCCATGTAATTGTAAAATGCCGCGGTTTCAAGCCGTTCAACTCGTATAACAACAGTACTACAATGATGCATGAAACTCGTCAATTTTAATAATAAATTCACACAACATCTCAGACATTGACCTGATCCCGAAATAAGTTGCTCAATGCTAAGTGCATTAAGCAACTTATCTCGTACATTAGACAACAAAGGAATTGATACATAAATACATATTTAGCACTTAGACCCAGAACAAATACAAATGCTCAACATAAAAATGATTTTCAGGATGAGGAACCCACGACCCCTGACGAACAAAATAGGATCACTACCACCTGGGCCATCGGGCCCTAAAATTTTAATGAACTCTGTTTGCATTACCTTTTATAATCCGCCAAAGATAAGAATGTCCGTCTGCGTCTGTGCTGATAATTATAATTTAGGCATTTTCAAGGCAAGAGTAAACGGCGGTTATGTCAGCTGCATGTTCTCCGGCCAGTGATTATGTATAAAATACAACTGTACATAACTGCGCATAATATGAGTCGGCAAATCCAGAAAAATACACACCATAATTCAACATAGCATGTCGTCTTCTTTATTATAACATACATAGAATACTGCCCAAGTGATAGTAAGCGGTAACGCTAATAGCCTACTAGCTGTGCCCGCGACTTCGTCCGCGTGGAATAGTTTTTTTTTGGGTACCATACCTCTTTATTAACTTGTGTAAACTTTGAATGTCATGTTTATTTATATCGAATCAATGGCTTGAAAAATAAGTTTCAAGCTTCTAGCTCCAAAAATAGTAATACTTCCATACAACTTTTCGTCCCCATTTTCAACCCCTCACAACCCTTTCGAATTAAAAAATAGCCTATGTCTTTTTTAAGGGTCAAAAGATTGTTTTTGCCAAATTTCATTAAAATCAGTTAAAAGGTATAAGCGGAAAAGCGTAACAGACAGACAGACAGACAGACAGAGTTACTTTCGCATTTATAATATTAGTAGGAATAGACACTTGTATCATCACAAGGATATCACTAGGGCGTTGCTAGCATTGTGACTTGAAGGTACTGTCACAATGTCCAGTAATTTCACTGCTTTTCTCGACCTTATAACCACAGCAATGCGTTTACTTTACACTACTGTTTGTCTGAGAGTGAGGTATCTGTATGAGAATTCATCGTATGTGCGCGTCATTACTTTTGAGAGCTTAGTAATCTGTGGGCACAATTAAAACTTAGTGTAGTCTTGATTTTCATGAAAAAAAATGCCTGTTTAAAACGATCTATACCTATAATTTGCCGTGGTGTAAGGATAGGGTAAAATAGCACTTCTTTCTGAACCAGGTGTCGTTAGAGGCGACTGGGGTACCGGATCCGACAGATGGCGGTATATCCACTCAAAACTGCATAGCTCAAATGCAACAGGACGGGACTTTGCGATGGCGGGAAAGCTACGCTCTGAGATTACCACCGCCCCTGCCCAGCTTGGCAATTATGGGCAAAATCCTCGTTTTTTTAATTAATTAAGTTTGAATTAAAAGGCACGAATATTTAAAACTTTTTTGGGTGTGCAGATGGCAAGATACTCTATTTGTTCTTAGTCAAAGAAGTAGATCAGCGAAGAATTGTACGCAAATAATATTGGATTTCGGGACTTGGCATGATTCTCAAACCATAAATATATTTGTGACAACCAGTAATATATTTGTGATAACTCTGTTTCTGATGTCCGTAACGCTAGTGCTACAGCGACTTATTTTGAAATTAGGTCAATATACAAGAGGTTGTGTGTTTTATTTCTTAACAACACGAATTATTAACAAAACTTTTGAAACATACAAATGACTAAATACAAAATTAACCCTCTCAATACCCAGTAGGTACTCAAAAGAATTATAAGTCAAACTGAATAATAAGTCATAAATTATAACCAGTTACGAAATTACATCAAAGAAATTAACAAGTTAAATATTTCCTTGTAAGCGTAGCATATTGCCTCATACAGGAATTTGTGGAATATATCATTTGATCCTTTGTACAATAAGTAAGGGATAGGTACTTAAAATATGTATTACTCATGCCAAGCATTTGTTATTAAATTCTGCTAGCATACTACACAGATTTATTATAATAAAACGCAAGGTACTGTTTTGAACATATTTTTCCATCACATTCTGTCTGTAATAGGCATATAAAAAAATAACAAACGACTAGAGTATTCGTCAAATTTATCTCAGAGTTAGAGCGATTACAAAAGAGCAGTTGCTATATCCATTATACCAAGCCGTTAGGGGAGAAGACCTATGTCTCAGTCATGCCTTCCTTATCGAAGAGCCTTGGTTATCCAGAAAGGCCGGCGAAAGGTCACCGAATCAATCATAGGACATCCACTCCTGGACATAAGCTTGTTCAAGTAATTCCCAATATGGGACCGGATATATGCGGTTATTGCCAGATCCTATGCTGCGCTTGCCAGTCTCCTCCATTCTAGAACCTTATGACTCCATCGTCTAACGGTTTTGCGCGCTAAGTGCCCCGCCCACTGCCACTTAAAATTGCTTATATGCCTATCTATTCTTTTATGGATATTCTCATTCCGGACACAATCCCGTAAAGAGACTCCGAGCAATTTTGAGTTTGGTCATAAGATGAGATTTGACATACATAGGTGACATTTGCGAAGAGAGCTGAGGTTTCCAAAATAAGGGTATTTCGCAATAGACTGAGAGACAGTAGTTACAAAAATACAAGTAAAATAGCAAAAATGAGAGAAAGGTGAGTGAAGTTATTGGATAATCTTTAAGGTACAAAGTTGGCATCACACTGTAACGCTGTATGTCACGTAACTGTCACGCGGACTGTGTGTTTGTCGACCTGGTAAAATAATACAAAGACGCGTTATGTTCGTATCGTTGCGTTTGTACAGAAAGTTGAGGTTTTATCATCATCATCATCATTACAGCTATTGGATGTCCACTTCTGGATATAGGTTTAACTAATGGACACTGCCGTCCATCCGCGCTCTATAAATTTGAGCTACACTGTCCCGGATGGATATACCGCCACCTGTCGGTTCTGGTACGTTAGTCGCTTTTTACGACACCTGATACAGAGGGAGGTACTATTTTACTCTGCCGGTACCTTACGGCTAATTATTGATTAGGTACATTATATCATTCGTTACATATAATGGCTAGTTTTCTTTTTTTTAATTTTTGCCGGGTAAATGCCCTGGAAAGGTCGTATGTTGGTTAGATTTGAAGAAAATAATTTTAATGGTTTTATTGCTATAGAGCTAATGTTTATACCTTTATGGCGACAAATACACAATCGGCTTGATAATAAATAATTACCCAAGGCTATGGTGGAGGGAGCTAGCCGAGAAGTACCGGCAGAGTAAAATAGTATCTCCCTCCGTACAAGGTGTCGTAAGAGGTGACTAAAGTGCCGGAGCCGACAGATGGCGGTGTATCTATCCGAAATTGTGTAGCTCGAATGCTCAGGATGGAGATATGCAGCATCCCCATGGCGAAAGCTGCGCTTTGGGATTTCCGCAACGCTTGCCCAGCGCGGTTATGGGTAAATTGTTTTGAAAAAAAAGAAGTTTGACTGTGCGAGTCAGGGAGCAGGTTGTCAGTTTGCTTTTGTTTTACTTCTTTTCCATTCGGTTATCCCTTTGTTTCTTTAATAACATATACCTACATTTTTATTTACTATACCCACATTCAGTTTTGTGTTGGCTGGAAAACAAACACATAACGACATGATACTAATAACACTTAGCATTAAAAAAATATATATTTTTAAATATTAATTTAGAAATGATAAGTAGACATCTGTGAATGAGACAAGCGTATCATCTCTCCTTCACAAATAATTCAACAAGTCTTTTTAAAGTACCTCAATTTTTTTTGAAATTACTATGAATTAATTGTTTTCTTTGTATTCTTTATTAAATTTATTTATTATATACGAACTACATTTATATTTATTTATCGTTTTTATTATATTGGTTTGCTGATTAATATTAATTTGAGGTTGATGCTCCAAAGTTGATATAAAGAACTTCCTTATCTTTATACGGAAAATAATAGCTAAATATAAGTTGTTCATAATTGCAAAATGATGTGATATTTAGAAATAATATACTTTATTTTAGAATAGAGTCAGATAATAGTTTTACATTTTCATAAGATTAGATACAACTTTTAAAATATACTAATAAGGAAAATTTTATGATCGCATTACTTAAAAATTGGTTGGCGATACGAAAATTATATGAAATGTTTCGTATTTATGTAAATGACTGAAAACGTGATAATCCTTTCAATTTGTTGCCGACCAGATTTTTTGTGTGTGGGCAGGCCATTAGGACTGATGGAGTTATAAGGTCCTGAAATGGAGATCACGCACCGGCAAGCGTAGCGTAGGGCGCCCACCCGCAAGATGGTCACACGATCTGACTAAACCCGCAGGATCGCGTTGGACGTTTTATGGCTCATAAGAAGATGATGATGATTTCGGTTGACAAACCTCGCTGCGCTCTGCAATTGCCAACACGCTTGCCCAGAGCGGCAGTTATAAGCAAAATTCCCCATTTTTCCACGAGGTCTATGTCCAGCAGTGGACTCCCAAATGCTGATATTTTACCAAATAATCGTACTTTATTATCAAAGTCACATAGACATTAGGATTGTCGTAAACAAGTAGCCATAAAACAGATCACCTGACTGTTTTATCAAATAATCAACGTATGTATATCTAGATAGAGATATCTGTAGGTAGTCAGTAACATATTGTTAACTGGTGCCCCTATTTATTGAATTTACAAGAATATGTACAACAAACGAACTTGGTTAAATGGGTATACCAAGATAATTAAAAAACCTGCATTTCACTGGAAAATTAATTTCAGCTTTGGTCTTTGCACTTCACCGCTGTATTACCTCGATGGCCTATTTTGTGCGCCAAGGTGTGTGGTATTTTATAATCATCATCATATCAACCATAAGACGTCCAGTACTCCCAGGCCTCCCCGAGTAATCTCCAAAAGGACCGGATGTATGCGGCCTGTGTCCAGCGCGATCCTGCTGTTTTAGACAGATCGTCTATCCGTCTAGCGGGTGGACGCAAGTAAATATTTATATGTTAATATTTTTGTTTGTTATATGTCTGGATGGTAAATATAAGTATTATAATTGTGATTTTTCTGTTGTCTGATGTGTCACAAGGGCTTTAAGGACTTATTACCGAGTTAGGTTAGGTATTAGATGTAATGGGAAATTATTGTTGTTATTTATTTTATTATTATTTAGAGAGGGACAATTCTCTTATCTGGGATTAGTTCTTCTGATTTAATAGTATTTTTTTAATACTATGTAATTAGCTAACAAACATACAGTCCGTCTGATGATAAACATAGCCGCAGCCTATAGACACTCCTGTCATCGCAAAGATATCACTAGCGTCTCGCCAACCCTGAAAACTGCTGATACAATGACATGTTTATCCAGAAATATCACTGCCTCTCTCACCCTTCAAACTAGAAGACAACATGCGAGCATTTTTCACGCACCTAATACTGGACTCGAGGTCGAGGTCACTCGTTAGTGAGCGTTCCTATGCCTGTATTCACCTGCATGCCCACGGCGGCGACCGCGCTAGGCTCGGATGGTCTTCGTTGGGGATAAAGTTAAGTTTGCAAAAAAGAGCAGATCCCGGCCGCACCAGAGCGTGGTATAATGCTCTACAAAAGACTTGTGTGTGAAGTGCAGCTGATTGTAGAGAGCCAGTGAGAGGACCACAGAGCGACGCGTTAAGAAATATCTTACTATTGGGCAGGTCGTCTGAGATGTGATGCCGTCTACGGTGACGGACGTGGGCGTTTTTTTCATGAAGTACGTCGCAAATTTTACAATCAGCAGATTAGTATGTTAACTGCCTCGTCGAGGAAAAGACGCGACGACTCTTTCATGACTTCGCGTAACGTCGGTAGTACGAGATCGCGATGTAAATTAACATTTCGCATGTTAACACTGCTATTTGGTGGTAGAAATAGATTAGAGTGAGGTACCGATGCAGATGATAATGTTTTACAGTAACACTTGGATGGAACACAACCATAGCTAACAAGTCCGTTGTACTCCGTGATTCTATTAATTGAGACAGTACATTATATTTGAGTATAATAAATAATATACTAAACAATGCGCAATTGTAATACTAATATTTCTTATTTGAGTAGATGTGTGAATTTATCTCAAATATATATATCTTAGTCTAGCCACAAATTCTGCATTTGGCTAGTTGGGATAAACCTACGAAAACGAGATATAGATAAATAATTTGCAATTTCTTTTAAACTGGGGCAATATATTGGGAGGCATCAAGTTGAAATTAATATGAAAGGCTAGGGCTGCTTGGTTGAATGGGAGTCAGATACTGATGATTTATTAAGAATTAGGTTCTGAGGTTGGTTATGGAGCTAACGTCAGCTGTCAAAGTGGAAAATTTTCAGTATACTCTGCCATTTCATTATGGAATGACTTACAAACGAGCGACTTGATATTATTGAAATTAATTATCAAAATTCGTGCTTTGTGAGAAATGTATATCGTTTTTTACGTCATAATCGACCTGGTGACTCAAAAATTTGTGCTGTTATCACCAAATTTACTTTGTTGGACATTAAACTATCGTATAAAAATTTACACTTACATTATATACTTACACTATACATTACATTAAACTATCGACTCACATGCGTACAGTGCGTGCCGAAAAGAATATAGCGTCCAGTGTTAATGAGAATCACGAAGAGTTATTTTGTCGCCGTTCTCAGCATTTGGGCAAGTGTTACTCAACCACATGGTAAATTTTACATGCCAATTTGGATTTGAAAGTCTATAAAATTCAGCTTCTGCAAGAATTGAAGCATAATGACCTACCACAACGTGTAATTTTTATTTTTAGTATAAATCAACTGAGGTATCGAAATCGATATATAAATATACATAAATCCAAACAACATTTCATACATCGACCTGACACTGACACCAGACAGAACAAACACAAATACATTGTATATAAATATTCCTCCTGTGTGAGGATCAAACCGACAACCATTGGTGCGTCTAATGCGTCATCGAGCCTACCTGAATAAATACAGCCATCTTAAACAGAAGCTCATGGTACTCATAGCTGAAAGAGAGTGTAAGTGGAAGCAGTATATCGTGAAGCTATGCTGTAGATACACACAGCGAATAATCTCCTCTTCGGTGAGGCTTTTGTTCTGCAGAGGAAATCCTACACTAAATATAACAATGATTTCTAATTCGGGAAAGAGTAAACATAATTCCCGTTACCATAGAGTTTATATTAGGGTAACAAGGTTATAAACTGACCATCTCCTCGACTCTTGGTAGAGTAAAGAAAATAGACGAGTCCAATCCAATACAAAGTATCCAAAACTTGCGCGAAATTTATTTGATAGAATTTTAACTGGAAAAAGAAAACTGGTCTTATTGGAAATCATTTGTTCAAGTCTATGTCCCGCAGTGGACGCCGTACGACTGATGTTATAATGAATATTATAGACCGAAATATTGTTTGCTATTGGTATTATTTGACATATTTTTAGTTAATACACATAATGTTTACACTCAGTTTGGTCTTCTATTTAATTTAATAATTGATTATATTCTTTTATTCCTTCCAGAATTTAAAATATTAAAACAAGAAACCACACATAATAAATGTACACTCATTTTTTTGTCCATTCTAGTTGGTTGATAAAAATTATAATAGTAGGTTTTAAAGTTATATTCTGGCAATTTGGTTGCAATAAAATATTTATTTCTAATTCCATATAAAATATGGAACCTAAACAATTACCTGATGATGAAAAACGGGTTAAACTCTCGTGCTCGTTTTAAAAGAAGTTATTATATTATATATATATTAGCAAATAGACCTTAAGAAACTGTCTTTTTTATACTACGCAATAAAATATATTTAAATGAAAAATATTTTCAGATCTCGGAGCTCGTTGTCAGCTTGCTCGTTGAAGTGGTGAAACAAGTTATTTTTTAACGGCTTTAAAACGGCACACACCTTACACTTGTATTTAATATTTATACATTTTTTTTCAACGATGTACCAAAAGTGATCCACGTTCCAGTTTAACGTTAGTTTTAAAGCGGCTAATAAGTAGTTTTATCACGAGTAGCGAACGCGAAAATCTTGGAAACATATACCTCAGTAGTACGTTAATAAACAGTGGCAATAAACATTATCGTCCACCGAGCTGTTCATTATTATACGTCATTAAATTGAAAACAGTAACTAAGTGATAAGATACAACGCACATTTCGAAACATAACTCGGCTAACCTCACTTTTGTTAAAATGAAACAATATAACAAACTATTTCATTGATGTCATATTTACGAAGTATATATATAGGTAGGTAGGTAGATAGATACGGTACCTACTTCTACCAAATCCTTCTTAAATGTAGACTTAAACGTTAAAAGGTTAAAATTGTGCCTCCTTCCTTTCTAAACTAAAGTCCCTTAAAATATTTTAAGCCGAAGAAAATTAATCAAATGATATTAACCATTAAAGGACATTCAAGAAAGATCACAACACAATGAATTATTCATAACACAGAAATACCGTTTCGAGGCTGCTGATAAATACAGTTTAATTTTTAATTACTGCCATAATTGCGCGTTAATAATTATTACTATTTCTATTTCAGGTTGACTTTAGACGCACTCGTAATTAAGCAATTGGTTATAAAACAATTTTTATCATCGCTTTACTAATGCAACATTATATATAGTAGTGTTTTGTAACATTAATTGAGAAATAATTATCAGACACGCAGAAAACGATTGCAAATCTATATAATAATTATCCTTCTCAAGGAAGAGAAACTTTGCGTTAGTAACGCAAAGTCAAAAGACAGATTAAAAAACAACAGATTATCCGCATTATGCAAACAAAAAAAAACGTAAGACAATCACTTTATTCAACATGAAATAATCGACATAATGGCACTTACTTCTCTTGTATTTAGTTTGTCTATACATTGTCACATCACAATATCACCGTAAAAAAACTCCGCACCATTGTCTCAACACTACAATGACACTAAATAAAAAGTATAGGAAATCTCCCGGCTTTGGCGTATCAGCAGAATGTGACGTGATCGAGATAACAAGCGTACGGCTGCATTCGACGTCAGGTATTTTGAACGTCTGTCATATTATTTGGTATGTTTGTCATTGAGGTCTTCTTGGGACGCGAGTAGATACGAGCGAGATTCTGTTACGAAGTGTCCTATATGTTTTCGCAAGGTAATCTAAATGACGAGTGAGAACGCAAACTTGAAACAAACCGCGTTTTCAAGCCGTTAAAAAGTAGTTTTTTTATTATTGTAATCTAACTTACACTTACCACTGTTTGTTTTGTTGATTTTTGCTTATTTTTTTAACTAAATATTACAAGATTTGGTAAGGACACCTTTTAATAATTGAGATAGCGAAGTTTTACTAAAAAATATTGGTATTTTTACTCAAGATAGAGATTATTCAAATAAGCGATGAGGTTTGATTCTATGCGTTTAGTATTTAAGGCATAAATTTCAATGACGGGCCCGATTGCGCACATGGAAGTGATCCTATCTTGGGCGCCAAAGGCCGTGCGTTCGGTCCACCCAGAGTAAATATTTTGAGGAATATTTGTATTTTACTGTCTGAGTGTTATTTGTATGTATGTAAGAATTATATTTGTAATCCTCTGTTGTCTGATATCCCTGACACAAGTGCTGTACCTGCACTAAAAAAGAGATATGTTTTGACGAGCCCCATTATCACTAGTGATAACCCCGGCCTTGCAGGTCAACCATGTGACTGCGATTTGCTACCACGATGTCGATTGACGTCCGATGTGACCGAGTGTTCTAATCACAAGAATTCATGAACGACACGCGGTTGCAAATTAGCCGTAAAACGAATGTAATAAGGTTGCATTTCTATATCTCCCACACTCTCTTCCAAATATTTTATCATATCGGTCCTCCTTGATTTTTTCTAACAGAATTATAGTATCGAACTCATTTTCATGTATATATGTATAATAAAAAAGGCGTCCTGTAATTATTTTAATATGGAGTGGCTGTGAGGTACCGGCACATTAGAATAGTATCTCCCCCCGCACCATGTGTCGTAAGAGACGAAGAAGGTACCAGAACCGACGATGGCGGTATATCCATCCGAAACAATTCAGCTCAAATACACAGGGCGAGGATGAGCAGCAGCATCTTCGTCGCGAAAGCTGCGCTCTACAATTGCCAACACGTTTGCGACATTTATGAGCAAAGTTACCCCTTTCTCATGGAGACCTTTGTCCAGCAGTGGACTTCCAATGTCTGGGTAGCGAGATAAATGGAGTGAACTCGGAATTGCTGTTCATACATATTGATTGGATCGTACGTACGTAAATTATAGCCATGCATTTGTAAGTGAGAAATGGGTTGCCAATATTGAATTCATCAAAAGAACCTACGAGAATTACGCTTGTTATTATGGGAGAGTTTTACATAGCGACGAAGACGAAGATATGTACTTTGTAAAAGGACTAGTGGTTCCACCCGCGTTAAGTTGTAGAACTTTCATAATAACTTTGCGCCCCCTTTTAGTCCCTTAGGGGATGATATTCATAAAAATATTTTACAACTGTTTCATGACTTTCAAGTAGATTGGATTCTGTATGTGTAATGTATAATTGGAATAATAAAGGTTCTTCACTTTATTTATTCCGAATTTCATTATGATAACTTCTAAAATTGCATGTTCATACTGACTTTGCACCCCCATTTTACGCCTTTACGAATTTTTAAAAATCCTTTCTTATTTTATAATTACAAGATCTTAACCCTTACAGTTCAAGCCCTGCATTGATATGTCAGCCAGTAATTTATTTTTCGGTCGATTATAATGCTAGCCTACTCAGGCGTTAATTCTAGCGCTACCGAGCGAGATGGCAAGGTCGCTCGATAGTGAACAACCCTGTAGCGATATTTACAAGCGTACCCCGCGGAGGTGACCGCGCGTCTAGCTACAGTCACCCCCGCAAGGTTCGCGGGATCTGAGCGGTATGGACGGCGATCACTTGAGGGCGCCCCTTTAGGCTTGGATGGCCGTTGTTGAGGATGAAGTTAGGTTATGCAAAAGAAGATAGAGTGAGCATTGCCGCACATGGACAGCACAAGGTGCAAAGTTTTAACCGAGATTGCACGCACTCTCCGGCGCATGCGGTGTACTGCTCTACGAAAGATATGTGGGTGTAGTGTAGCTGATTATGGAGTGCCAGTGAGAGCGCGTGAGAGGGACGCGTTTAAAGTGGTTATATTATCGGGCGGGCCTTTGATAGGAACGTGACGCGAACTACGATGACGTACGTGGATGTTTTTCTTTATGACGTACATTGCATATTTTACTATTAATAGATTAGTATGTTTAACTGTCCCATCGAAGAAACGACGCGACGATTCATTCATAAATTCGCGTTACATTCCTAATTAAAATCGCGATGCAAGTTTACGTTTCAGACAAAGCAAGGGGCGTAGGTCACCCTTCGTAGAAATTAGTTTTGTAGTATCTGGAGCGAGTTAAGAGTCGACGGGGCTGCGTGGGCGAATACAACGCTTGCGTACGTCATTACGGGACGAATGCACGCTTTGTAGATTATCCTCTTATGCCTAAGGGACATCTAATTATAGCAGCCTATGTTTTAACTTACCTAGAATAATAAAAAATAATAGGTGGCCCGGCCCAACTTCGGGTTGTTCTCACGTGAGGACCGAACGTCACCGAGCTTAAACACTAGGCCGTTATGCCAGATTTTGTCGAACGCTTTCGCGATATCAAAGAACAACACTGTGAGCAGCCTGGTTTCACATGGAGCGAAAGAATGTGTTTCGTTAAGCGGTGCAAATGGTGGACGCACGATTGTCGGTTATCCGTAAACGAACTGTTCGTTTTTGATAAGTTTGTTATCATAGACAAACTCGTAGAGTCGGGAGTAAAGGCGCTCATAAGGCTTTTGCGTAGAACTGAGAAAACTAAGAGCCTGTAAGGTGACGGATTTCTAGAGTCTTTGCCGGCTTCTGGATTCCAATGATATCGGCATCGTTTCATACGTTTGGAAATACGCAGTTGGACATCGCCGCATTGAAAATTGACACTAGCAGGCAAAGGAGATGCGCGGGGAGAATATTTAATATACGATTAAAGATCCTGTCCGAGCCGGGACCCTTTTTTGGTTGAGACTGCGTATGACGTCGCGGACTTCATCGAACGTGACCGAGGCCTATCAGTCAGTCAGCATTTCCTCTTGTATTAGATAGATATGAGTACTTACCTATGTCATTGTTAAGTTGTGTTTTTAATTGTGTATACCACAATTAAAAACACAACTTAATGATTTAACAACATCGATATTCCTATAAATAGTGGATTACTGTATAGATCTTTGATTACCTGCAACAAAAAAGAAACAAGTTACTGACGTCATTAATTAACTGATTGTTTTGCTGTTATTACTGGCGATCGGTTCCGAGTAACTTATTTATTGACAATTGTGAATAAGAAGACACGTTTGTATAAGAATAAAAATACTACAAAATTTACAAGGGTTTTGTTAATCATTTTCCGCTTGTGTTTGTAAAATGGCATAAGAAAGTTCTGATGAAAGAAAAACATAACAAAAGTTACTCGTAAAATTAAAAAAAATAATTATAAATTACTAGAAGCGCCCCGCGCCCCGCGCCCCGCGTCATTCGCGGTAAATTGAACTATCATACTAAGTTTGACCCCATTTTTATCCCTTTAAGAGAACTTTTTCGTTAAAATATATTACACGTTTTTAATAACTTTCGAATAAGATTACTTTCACCATTATATTGAATTGCATTCTTATAATTTCAAAAGCAGCAAAGTTTCATACAAAAATTACAGCTCCGTCCTTAGTCCGGTGAATTTTCAAAAATCCTTTTATTAATCCCGGACGAACTCCTATCCGAAGAACTCCTATGCAACATTTTAAGTTTCCATCTCTTATAGTTTAGGCCGTGCGTTAATATGTCAGTAACTCAGTCAGCTTCTTCTGATAGAGATATTATGAGATATGATTGTAGTGGAATTTGATATGACACTATACTGTGAAGTCAAACGCGATGATTGTGATGAACGAGATAATAATCATTTGACAGTAGGCGCGATTGACAGACGCAAAATGACAGTACAGCGTCACACACCTAGGCACCGAAGTAATATAAATATCATATGTCCTGGGTATGAATCGAACCCACGACCATTGGCACAGGAGATAGGGTCACACCACAAGATCTTAGTAATGTGGTATTACAGAAAAAACCAATAAAAAAACCGAGCAACTTTATCTTTATTGACTTATTCAACAACCGTGCATCCAAGAAAGACTAAGACATAAAAAACTCTCTATTCAAATAAACTACTATAATAAAGTCGCAATTCCAAACAGCAGGAACCATTAGTTGCAATTATGTTTTCTATAGTCACAAAATCGTTCACACTTCAAAGAAGACAAACATTAAATAGCAGCATACAATTAGCCTCCATTTCGCCATAAAACCTCTGACATCTTTATTGAACTAGACCAAATAAACAGAGTCAAGATTGGTGGCCGTTGCTAATGTGTTTATATTCTAAGCCAATGATTCACAAAATTCGGATGTAAATCCAATAAACCGATGTTTGATTACTTAAAGCAACGAAATATTATTTTTGGATGCTCAATAATGAATGGCGATTGGCCAAGAAGTTGCTTTTCACGTCTTGCTACAGGCTACGTGTCCGTAGTACAATTTCAGTTCCAGTTAAGATTATCGCGTTATAATAATACACTGATTATAATAGTGATAGATAATAATTATATGTAATTAATCGTCCAGTCAATTTGATTGTTTAAAAATATATAGCAAATTAATTAACGCGTGTTATATAAACTAATAAAACGTTTGCAATGGCCGTGAGTTACCGGCATAGTAGTATAGTACCTCCCAATGTACCAGGAGTCGTAAGACTAAGGTGCCATTACCGACAGATGGCGGTATATCCATCCGAAACAGTAGAGCTCAAATACACAGGGCGGTGATGGGCAGCAGCCTCCCCGTCGCGAAAGTTTCGCTTTCTGATTGCGAACAAGCTTGGCTGGTATGATGATGATCACGATATGAAAAAACATTTGCAAAAATGTACGTAATTTTATAAAGTACCTATTTAATACTATGTTTAAAAGTAAATAACAAGCCTTCTACAATACACCAATAAATAGATCAAGCCTATATATTGGTGAATTATAGATAAGAAAAAAGTAGTCATGATTACTTTTCCTTTTTGATAAAATTTCGAATCAGTCGTTTGTCTAAAAAATATGGTATATATACAATATATACATTGTATACATACAATATTACAGAGATTAGTTTTTGAAAGTTATTAACACCAGTACATATACAATAATACAATTAATACATATATAGTAGCGCCATAAAGCGCCAAAATATTTTATTTACACAAA
The DNA here is from genome assembly GCA_020976665.1 of Heortia vitessoides. Lineage (NCBI taxonomy): Eukaryota > Metazoa > Arthropoda > Insecta > Lepidoptera > Crambidae > Heortia > Heortia vitessoides. The sequence continues at coordinate 5,927,617 of JACJUM010005602.1, forward strand.
ACGATCTTATAAGCAAACGATTTTTGTTAAAACCGAAGTTTATTCCTTCAAAAGTTTTCCTTCTAAACAGATAAATATATAAAATTGTCTTTTTAAAAAACTATGTTAGAGATATAACTCTACTTTAGAGATGTTGAAAATCTCATATTCAAATCTAAAATGTTACATAAATAAGCGGGGACTTGTGAAATCTTATCTAGAGTAAAATTTTATCAACTAAACTTTATGGCCGAGGTATATTTGCATTTGAAATGCATTTCCTGCGTATTTTGTCATTTCAAATACATTTATTATTATGCGCCTTATGCACTGGAAATAAGGAATGAAATGGCTCACGGTTTACCTTTAAGCTAAAAATTGTGAGGGCAAGATGGTGGAATCTAGTTTGTGGGCTCCAATTCTATTTGCTACCCACTCAGGCATGTAATTTGTAGTTGTTACTGAAAGGAAATAGTCATAGAGGATTCAGAAAAGCTATATCGAATGGAGATAGTAGGCTCGACTTAGAGCTCCCTGTGTTAAAAAAATTCGATATCCCAACTATAATATAAATGAATAAGTACGTTTGTTTGTAATCTGTTCGCGTTTTCTCTTCTTTGTTTGTTATCCATTCTTTATATAGTTTATCTTTCTTCCTGGATTAACGTAATATTCCCGTAATATTAACTACTCTGCAAATTTTAATACATGTTTGGAATTTTAACATCAAAATCGAATTACTACACAAAATCCTGGGGATGGCGCTAAGAAATCGCAAAAAAATCTATACGAAAGATTTATGGTACCTACGTTTCATCCCTAAATAAGACAGCACTTTTTAGCTAGAATAATATATTCGACGAGGATTATATATTACAAATAAATATTTGGAATCGCTGAAATAAATTAATGTCGTTAAATAATACAATTTTATACTCGCATTCACAGGGAGGCATGTAGGCTATAAATCAGTTTTGTGTTTTTCTACACCCTTGTTATAATGTGGATTAAATAAAAGCCGTGTCCATACAATGAAATGGTTTTACAAATTCAAACAATTACTAAATGTTGCAAACAACAACAATGTGTTTCAGTGACAATAAACAAAACAAACTTACGTCAACTGTTCAACAAAGTTTGTTGCAAATTCGTTACGGATTTCTTTTATTTTATTATGCCAGGTCGACAATCAAGCATACAGTCCGCTTGATAGTAAGCGTCATCGTATTGTATTATCACAAAGAAGAAGGAAGATATTATGTCACATAACCCAGTAATTTCACTGCCTCGTTCACTCTTCAAACCGAAAGACAGAAATGCGGACACTGCTATTGGCGGTTGAAATAGGTAAGAGTGAGGTACAAATGCAGAAAACCATTAATGAGGTCAGCCTCATGTTTGGATAGACGTGTCTCCAAGATAATTCGCTAAAAGTACTTGAGTTACGGATATTAGACAATAGCGAAAGCTCTTTTAACACTCAGACATAGAAAAATATACAAAGTATCATTATATAAATGTTTGTTGCAGGTGGAGATCGAATCCACGAGTCTTGGCGCACAAGATATGATCCCGCCAAATTATGAGTATATTTTGTGTTTAGTTCGCGAATAAACAGTTGCAGAAGAATATTTTATGCAAAACATCTCCGGATCGCGTTTTAGTAGATATGAATATTCCAGAATGCAGCTGCTCACTGCAAATATAAAGTACTGCGGGTCTTATATATCAGAACGATGTCTGAATTTTTATAATAAATACCGTTCACTGTCACGGGTAATATGGATATACAGAGAGTAGATTTTTTCTTCTTTTAGTAAACAGTCTATATAAAAGCTGTATTTTCAGGATATATTCTACAATGATTAATGTATCAGATTTGTATAGCAGCCTCGTTAAGCGTGCTGGGCAGGCGTTGTGGCAAATTGACTTCGCGAAGGGAATGTTGCCGCCCATCCCCGCCCTGTTGCACCTGTGCTACCTATTTCAGGTGGATATACCAGACCACGTTTCCTATTCTACTCTGCTTATAATTGAAATATGTTTAAATAATACAATGTCAAATGACAATGTTATTATTTTACATTACGACCCTATTGATACACTGTGCGAACGTATGATAAATATATATTTTAGAAATGTACGGATTTGTTGTGAAATCTTTCTATCCGCGTCTGCATAGAAGAATTATTTTTCTTACCCACACAACGCATTGCGAAACGTGTTTCAGTGTCATTCAGTTATTTTTATAATTAGTAATCATTATATTGATTACATTAGGTAAAATCTTTGTTTAACACAGAAAATAAATTGAGCAGCTAATTGAAAAAGAAGATTGCAAGTTAGAGGTAAATAGTTTTTTATAGACGCTCTTTTAGTAACACGTGACGTTGCAGGCGGCCATAAGCAACACTAACATTTATCAGGAGTGCCCTGTTTGCTACCACAATGGTAAAAAAATCTGAATAAAACACAAAATATACAGATTTCTCAGATAAAAAAAAAACACTAACGATGTCGACATGCCAGCTAAAGTCTCGGTAGCACAACGGTAGTTCAGTCACGCGGCATAGGAATGATGTAGGTTCGAGTCCCACTTGAAGCCTAAGATAAGTAGATTTTTTCCTTGTAAATATTGTCTAAATTATTTTTTTTAAATTAAATAGTATTATTTAAATAGTATTATTGCATAAAATAGAACGAAAATAATAATAGTCCTTATTATTTATCTAAATATATCTGTATTTACCGACTGTTGGCGGCAGTTCCAGTATAAAAAAGTTGTAAAGTTTGTAGGTATTTAGACGTGTAGACACCGCGACAATTTCTGTTACATTATTTGTCAACAATTAAAAAAAACTGAGTCATGAGTGCTAATATTATAAACTAGAAGAACATGTTCGCTTGAAGTGAAGATGAGAAGTGCAAAGTTTAAAAAAAGCAGGTTTCAGAAGAATTAACAAAGATAGCTACAGGTTCCTAGATTCAATTAATAAAATAAATAAATACATACGGTCATCGAATAACAGTGGAATCACAAATAAATATTTCAATACCTAGACACAGAACAAACATTTCATCATTCAGTTAGGCAAGCGTGTTAGCAATCGCAGATGCAGCTGCTGCATCCCCCCCTGTGTGAGCTTCACTGTTACGGATGGATATACCAACGATCCTTGGCGCGTGAAGAGAATGTACCGAATGCGCCATCGCGTTCGTCAAAACGTTAATCGATATACCTAATCACTTTTTTTTTATATCAAATGCATAATGCATCTGTGGTAAAAGAAAAAATGTGACAACATCGAAGGAAATTGAAATCAGGAAGTCCACCTTAAAATGGTTGAAAAGTTTATCTGAATACTAACATTAAGTACATATAGGTTTTATGACCAGACTACAGTAGAAGGCGGTACTAAATGCAAAATTAAGTTTAAGCCTATGCTAATTCTGCCTCTAATATTAAGTATAATCCTCTTAAATTTTGATTAAGGTAAGTGGCGGTGATAGTTAGAGTAGGTATCCTAAAATAGTACTAACTGTCTGAGATACATTAAACCATTACAATATGTACACATTTTTTGTAGAATTAATGCAATGTAAAATGCTGAATTTACATAAAATTTGTATTTACAAAAAAATATTGTTTCAGACTTCAGGGAAGACTTGAATTAAAATATTTCCCTAAACAAGGTACTGCACTACCGTTGTGCTATCTCGGTAGTTCTAGTAAATATGAATATATCTATAAAAACTGCATTATTCAATACAGGAAATCTAATAAAAAAAAATAAAAGAAATAAATATGAAAAATATATAAAAAATTACGAGTTTTTGCTGGTGACTTCCTACAACATGGTAAAGTTGGCGCTGAATTCTCAGCATAATAATAAAGTATCATATATCTCATATATTTCGTTCATTATTCACCTCTAAGGAAGTGAAAATATTAAATTTCCTACAATGTGGATATTTAAAAATTGCTGATGACCATGGAGACTAGACTATACTATCTTAACTAGACTTACTTACTTGAGGTAGAAATTCGTCAAGTACCTCCCTCTCACCTATTTCTACTGTTCACATAGTTGTTTTCCGATTCTAGTAATTTTACTGCCCTCAAATTACTAGGTAATGTGACGTTATATCTTCAAGTCACAAGGTTGACCAAGGCAGCGCGTTAGTGATATATTTGTGAAATTAGGATCTACCATGTAATGGCTGCGATGACGCTTTCTATTACGCAGACGTATGCTTGTTTGTCAATCTGGTCTAATAAATAAAAATCTATAATTTTACTATAGCATTTTTAAGGTAATGCAACAAACGGTTAAAATGATTTAACGATAAATATACGCCGATAATATAAATATCCATTGTTTATAAATATATAAAATATAATTTGTACAGTTGACGTGTACTGGAAAATCTATATAATAAAAATTAAATCTAATGTAATGTCAGTCATGGGAAACGATAAATTTATTTACATTTCGTCTCGGCCAATTAGGGAGGCATCAAAGAAACCCCTGTAATTGCGTCAACAGCGTCCCGGACAGGAGCTGTTTGTCACAAGGCTGGATGGATGCCAACGTACACTTTTTGAATGCAATCTTCATTACGAGATTTGTGCTCATGCCCCGTTTGTTTATTGAACATCGTCGTAGTGTCTGTAACGGTGCACATTTGAATAAAAAATATATTAATTTTAGATTAAAAATTTATAGTTTGTGTTTTATATATAATTGCTAACAACTGATCCGACAAACATTGTCTTAACTATGTATATGAAAAAAAATATTCCGATTATAAATTTTGACATAAATTGTCTTATCTGTCAAGTCGAATCAAACTATACACAGAAAGCAAAAATTTGTTAAAATCATTACAATATTTTAAAAGATCAACCTGGACAAACACTTACGTAGTATATATATATATATATCAATTTAATTATAGTATAATCAGTATAATCTTTAAATCAACAATAAAAAATCTAAATTCTAGGGCAAGAATTTACCAAAACATATTAATGGGGCAAATACAACTATCATATCATGTATATAAATAATGCTTTATACTATACACCTAAGATGAACATTGATCTAAACGTTTACCTTTTAATTTTTCAATGAACGTGACATGACCAAAAACGAAAACTAAACGAGCGCCATCAATTACATATTCCAGTCCACCTCATGTAGTTTTTATCTATATAGTCTTCTTCAAAAACATAGAGGATTAGTGCCTAATGTTAAACATTTCTGCTACAAAATAGCTCGTACTTCTTTGCGCGTGTTTCTTAATTTTAAATATATAATATATAAATAATATTATCAATAATAAATAATATTAGATAACCTTATGTACGCAGAACAATGTACACCAAAAAAAAATAGCAACTCTAATTGAGACGAACAGAGATCAATGCATAAGATATGTAGATATCCTTACTAATATTATAAATCCGAAAGTAACTCTGTCTGAATGTCTGTTACGCAATCACGACTAACCTACAGATAAGATGCAAATGAAATTTGGTACACAGGTATTCTGAAGCCTTAGAAAGGACAAGAGTTGTAAGGGGCCGAAAGGGGGGATGAAGAATTGTATGAAAGTATTGCTATTGTTAGAGCTAGACGATTAAAACCTATTATTTAGAAATAAATATAACATTTAAAGTTTGTATAAGTTAAGGTAAAAATTTATGGTGCCCAAAGAACGAAGTCGCGGGCGCAGCTAGTAATTAAATAAGTTGATTAAGTTAGCCATTTGATGTAGGCAGAATGTCCTCTGTACAGTAAGTCATTAAAAACTCATTCTCTTCATCATTACAAGTAGCGCGATCTGAAGGTATTACGTCACATTACCCAGTAATTTCACTGACTCTCTCCCCCCAAATGGCACCGATACAGACTCCACAATTCCAAAAAATAAGGACAACCAAGCCGATGCCAATTATAGCCCTAGTCTCGAGCGGTGGGCTCTCTAGTTAGGAAGTACCTAACTAATCGAAATGAGGGTAGGGATTTTCGTTCCCCACTTTATTTTCAATCCAATGCCGCGGCGTACGATACCTGATAAGAGCGCCCAACGCTGAACTTGCCTCTGTGCAGACCTAGTTGCATCATCATTATCATCATATCAGCTATCAGCTGTCCACTACTGGACATAGAAGAAGAACACCCCAAGTAAGGAGAAATTTAGCCCATAACTGGCGCGCTGGGCAAGCGTGTTGGCAATCGCAGAGCGCGCTTTCGCGACGAGGACGCTGCATCACTTAAGACAAGAATCTCACCCATAAATCGGAATACTGTAAGCTGTATGATAGTAGAAATAAGCGAGAGGGTTTTATCATCACAGACGATCTTTGTATGAGGTCGACCTTGCCTAGGTAGATGTATTGACTAAGGGACTAGGTATAAAACATAGAATAAATAAGTTTGAATACAAACTAACGGTATTTCGGTAATTGTTGTCGACAGTGCGGTCTCGATGTTGTTTGTCACTAGGCTGGCACGTCGCCAGGGGACGTTTTTATGTTCCCGAATGCCAGACTGGCAGGCGGGGATACTGATGGCCAGTCATTATTTACAGGGTTAAATAACATGCAATCGTGAGTTTTGAGAAAATCATTTTATGATAACCCAGTGAACACTACGCTCGATATTCGCATTAAGAGTAACAAGATAAATAT
>JACJUM010005602.1:5934392-6030400 GCA_020976665.1 Heortia vitessoides
TATACGAGAAGCAAAAATTTGTATCCCTTTTTAAGGAAATTCCACGAAATGATGAACGTGAAATTTCACATGTAGTTGAAGTGGAGAAATGACCAGTTATTTTTAGTAGACAAAATTCACTATAAACACATATATTAAAAACAACCATTACACACTCTACTGCTTGAATGACGCATCGATATACCAAAATGAAGTAAACAATAATTGTCAATTGAATGTCAAAGAAATTATGAAAAAACTAAATTTTATGAAGTATAGTTAAATTTTAACCACAGGATGACTAGTGTAATGAAAACCCTAGTACCTAAGATCTAGTATCTAAGAAAACTATAATTTTGTTACAATATAAAAATGCAAAAGTAATTGCTTGAAATTTTTAGTATAAAACACTGGAAATTATTGCAATATCAAATTGACTGTGTACGATTATCATGACAAATATATCTACTGTGAAGTGCTGTTTGATATGCTTACACAGCCTAGTCGATGAACTAATTTTAGATATAATTTGGCAAGTCGATAGCTAAATCGTTCTGTTACGCGCAGTGGTTTAAATCGAGATGCAAGGGTCGCGAGTGCGAGCGCCGCAGGAATACATATAATATTTTGGTTGAGTATAGGGTTTGTCGGGGTTATGGAACAATTGAATTTATTTGAATGATATCTAACACGCATGGAAATTTGGTACAATTTAATTTCATATAGAGACGAAGTGCAGAAATACATCAAACCTGTTTGTTATGTGAAACCATAATAGATATATTCTTAATTTGAAATTGTAATGAATATTTGAAATCGAAAATTCCAACTGACAAAATACGAGCGGAATTTCTCATCTCTGAAACGCGCAATAGTTTCACTAAATTTAAATAGTAAGTTTAGATTAAAAGATTCCAATACAACGTTAAGCACAAATCACAGTTATGCAGACTCATTCGATGTTACTATTTAGTAAATACGTGTGTTGATATATTGTGTATTATAATCAAAATAAATATCTTACTGAAAACAAAATTCAGTACTTGGTTTATTAATATACATTTTACAATTCTCTGTAATATTATTATTAGTCTATTGTTTTTATTGTAAAAAAACACCGCGTATATGTTAAAAAATATTGTACCTTGGTCGAACATGGATCGGAATACTGCAACTGTCAAACCGTCACTTTACTCCCAAACTACTTAAGTTAACTCAAACTTCTAGACCAGAGACAGACCTAGTCTAAATGACTTCCAAGACGGGTTTCAACAAAAATCTGTTTTGCATTATTCTAAGCTAAATGTTTGAATACCTACACGAGATACTTTTGATGTCGACAAATGACGATCGGCGATTTTGTGACCAAATGCATACACTATATCTTGTTTTGATGTATCCTCGATACGGTTTTTTTTATGATACCAGGTCGACAAACAAGAATACAGGCCGCGTTATAGTAAGTGTTAAGACGTTCGTAATATCAGACGAATATCACTAACGCCTTACCAGCCTCGTGACTTAAGCCTCTCCCAACTTCTAAACCGGAACATAGCAATGCGAACACTACTATTTGGCGGTAGAGATAGGTGAGAGTGAGGTACCAACGCAGGCGACCTTTGTATCAAACATCATTGTAATTAGGCTGCACCATATACTGTTCAATGAGTTCTCTTTTGGAACATCACGTGCGAATTACTTCTTAGAACACCTAACTACAAAGAAAAAAGCTATTTAAAGAATAATGAGTAATTGAATTTTTTTTTTTAAAGTCTGGTATCTCTGGCGTTTCTTTACGAAAATCAATACATTGCAAACAGTGAGATAACAGGCGAAAGTTGACACAAATTTAACGCTACGGTATAGAAAAATTATGATTTTAACTACCACCTCCCGTCTCTCTAACTGAAAAGAAATAGAAAATTCGCTGTACAGATGTGGTTTGAACACAAGTTGTCTCGTCCAATTGATTATTCTTTTATTGACCATATTCCTCGAATACCCTTGAAATTTTGATTTCCTTTCGTTCCTTCCTTAATGAATTAATTTAATTGTAAGTGTTTGTGCTGCCTTAATTACTTTACGATCGGTTTGTTTAGTTTAAGGAAATTTCCATTAGGCAATTTTTGATAAATTGATCTGAAAGGAGATTTAATGTCTTGATGTTTGAACTAAAAAGTCGTATTTATCGAATCAGTAATAAAGAAATCGGTATCTATAAACAGGGGAATAAATAAATATATTTCGCATTCATCCAGTCCATTCGTTTGTCTTTATTTTAGATATACAATATTGTTCTTTTGAATACTGATAATAGTAGCAAACATTTATCAGTGTTTGCACAAAATTAAAAACAATATAAATAAAAAATGTGAAATATAATGCGCCGTTGAAGCCGCATATCCGACTAAAACAGTCTTGTTAGATATCTCTTGGTAATAAATCATATCAGCCATTGAAAGTCTACTGCTGGACATATGACTCCCCAAAAAAGATGGAATTTCGCCCACAATTGCCGCGCTGGGCAAGCGTGTTGCCAATTGCAGAGTGCAGGTTTCGCCTAGGGTACGCAGCTGCCCATCCCTGTTCTGTGCATTTGAGCTACACTGTTCGAAAAAGGTGTACCGTCATCTGTCAGTTCTAGTACCTTAGTCGCATCTTACGATACCTGCTACAGAAGATGGTATAATTCTACTCTGCCAGAACCTCATGGTTATTATTTGGAGATACCTATATCTTCCAAACTGCCTACAGCTGTTAAAATGAATGAAACATGCAGTTACTGCATCTAAATATTGTCTCAACTTTATCCCTCGAGGGATCACCGTCAGTCCCTTAACAATCCGTAAGTCTTTTAATGTCTCCCACGCTTCACCAGGGACTCAAAATAGCGAGAACTCCGCGTACTTTTCTGGTAACGCAGACATTGATGTCTGATTTTACAGCAGTATATTCCACCAAAAAATAGTCGCCGCATCTAAAACCCGGCCACTAAAAGCACCGCGTGTGTTCAGCCTGCCAATAATTCTAGACATAGGCTCAAAACAAAGGTAAACCTGAAAATTTGGAATACTGAACACCGTGAAAGTGACTCGACAGATATTTCACGGTTGTCAAACATCACACCGCGACTGATGCATATACATTTATACCTACATATGTCATCTGAGAATTTGTTACGTCTCGTTTGTCATACGACGGCTACATGAGAATAACTCAGGGTTGCCAGGTGCCTGATACATTTGGGAGGCTGTCAGGAAGAACTTACGCTTTCATCAAGATTTCAATAAAAATTTGTAAAATATGCATGTGCAACTCAATGAAAATAAATAAAAGAAAATTACTATCTGCCTGTTTGTTCCAACTAATCACTGAAACGGCTGGACCGATTTTGACAGGACTTGCTCTGGCAGATAGCTGATGTTATAAAGAGCGACTTAAGCTTCTTTGTTCCTCATATTGAAGCGGATAAAACCGCGGGCACAGCTATTATGAAATTAATAGCTAATATATCGCCATTGTTAAGACTCTCCAAGTTGTCATAAAAAAAGAAATTTTAGTACAATAAAAACATTTATAAACGACATCGAAAACCAGACAGTCCAATACGTTTTTTTTGTATCATCCCGGCCTTTTGTTATATTAAAACTGATTGTGTTGTTTTTGAATCTGCCGACCCTAATTGAGTATGTTGCTTGTGATATATAGTCGCGATGTCGGCAACATTGTGTAAACATTTCGGACTTGTCGCATTTAGCTTGTTTCACACGTGATTATAATATGTTGGGGAGAATAATTAGCAGTGTCGTAGAATGACACGTCTCGTTTGTAGCATTCGGATCTTTTGTGGACTAGAGGTAATGCATTAATGTCAATCTTATACGACCACTGCGGGTCACTGCTGTTTTACCAGCCACTTCCATTACCACCACGGATAAAATATAGCCGATATCATTTGATTTTACCGAGGGGTACCGGCACAGTAGAATAGGACCTCCCCTAAACCAGGTGGCGATTTAAGTACCGGAACCGACAGATGGCGGTATACCCACCCAAAGCAGTATAGCTAGGGATATCGGATATCGGTAGTAAGACGATTGATCAAGTGTCACCTACTATTCAGAATCTTACAGCTTCGGTCCCATTGGCTCGAACATATTTAGTCAATCGGACTTCGATCGGTCTGATGGCGCATTTGGTAGTTCCTTCTCTTATGTACCTGGGCTCGTAGTTTTCTTTACTTAAATGCAGCTTTGAAAATAAAGGTGGCTTTTGTCAGGAATAATTCAATACCGCGAATGTAGCATTAGTTATCAGTTCCAAATTCCACCATGTTTAATTTACTTTTTAACTAAGTTTAGCTAAGTTTACATGATAATTCAATACAGCATATGATGTTCTGTCCAGCAGTGACCCCTCGGATGATTAAGATTTACAAATCAGCCCGATCGACGGCACTGTAGTCGGCATCTAGGTTATTTATCGCGGACGTCTGTCCGCTATTTTTATATAAAATTCAGCATTTTTCAATGAATAAATCAAGTTATACGCAAACATAAGAAAATTAGTTTTTTATCTTTGTAATACAAGTCAATTTAGATAGAGAATCTCATTCATATGCTACGAATAAGGTATCTCTGGAGATATCAAATTAAACGGAATAGTTCCCCACAATGTGTATTGTCTAGCTTTGAAACAAACACAGCGTTTGACTGGACCCTAGACTACAGATATGCTTTGGAGATCTGAATACATAATACGTATATATATATAACTTTTATTTATCATGTGGATGTTATTTAAAATATATACCTTAACAAATAACTATAACAATAAAAATAAGAGTTGGTTTACAATCTTCATTATTTAATATTTAAAATAGGAGCTATTTGTATTTTTTATTATAATAAATAGACTAAAAACAATTAAACCGAATTTAGAAATCAACTATTAATAGAAAGCTATTTTTTTTGTATACAAAAGTCCATGGGATGTGCTCTCTTGGACATAGGCCTTCCCAAAAAGGTGGATTGTCGTGCTGGGCAAGCTATTAACAATCGCAGAGAGTAGATTCCGCGCTTAATTTTCAAAAATTTCATCTTAGTCCTCCCCTGCGTTATATAAGAAACCGCTGTGCAAAATTTAAATTTTCTAACACTTATAGTTAAGGCCGTGCGTTGATATGTCAGACAACTTTAAACCGCGGCAACTTCTTCTTTTATACATATAAATTGAAACTATTTAGAAGTCCTTATCTAAAATGGATGTTTATAAAAAATACTTTTATATTTGTGCGCTTGAAACTATTTAACAGTTTCCCAAAACTTTTTAATTAATGGAAAATGGTTACATTATCAGTAACATAAGCAATATTTTGATACCATATCCTCATGGGAAGGGGAACCGCGCGATTGAAATCGTAGAGTTGCTAGTTTCAAAATAATGGTTTACGAATAAACATTTTTTTTATAATATTTTCGGTATCTAGTTAAAATAAAATAAAAATTGTACACAGTGTATTTACATTCTCCCGACTCATGTCTGAAACAAATTAGATTAAATTTAAAATATGGGTAGTTTAATCCCGTTAGTCATGATATAATCTGAAATCTAGAGCAGAGTCGTGCATAAATAACTAGTGACATTTGAAAAGGAAACCATTAGAAACACTTACATTTTATTTATTTGTATAAATCAAGGTGTCTATGACTTTTCTACTCAACCCCGTCCCCTCCCCACAGTTACCTTCCCCAACTCTAGAGCACGTCAATTAACAAGAATTGTGTCCACACTAACGGTTATTTATTTGACATTATTGTATCAAGGGATACACGGCCGGGGTTACTGGTGTGCGCAAACGATTCTCGCTCTTACAGCCGCAGTGATAAAGCTCCCAAAGTTTCAGTATTGAAGTCAATAATAACAGTGTTGAAGGAATTTTTATAGATAATTATTTCTCGCATGTTTTCTCTTTATTGTCTCGGAACGTGAGCCGAATGCTTGGTAAAGTTATACGTGATCAGTTCAACGGTCGAATGTAATCCATTATATTATTATCTATTTATTCTTGTCTTTTTAGTAAATTGAAATGTATTTTTATCTGTATTTATTATCACTATAATTTGCCGTGTGCACTGGCAGAGTAGAATAGTGCCTCCCTTTCAGGCGTTTTATGAAGATACTGAGATATCGATATCGGCAGATATTCATGTGTGGGTATTACTGGCGAGGCTCAAATGTAATTTGGCGGAGACGGGTAGCAGCATCCTCGTCGCGAGTGCCGTCGTTGGTCAAGTGCGGCAATTATTGGGTAAAACCCTGAGAAGATTTGATCACTGTGGGATGCTTATATCTTAAGTCTTGCAGCTGATATAATAAAGAGCGTGTGACTGTATTTAAAACATAACAAGATGTCTAAACAAGGACGCGGCCTGCGTTAGTAAGGGCCAACGTTGCATATGAACACGCCTGTTATTACAAGTATATCATTAGCACAAAGTCAACCTTGTAACCTGAATATATTATCTCACTTTACCTAGTAATTTTCCTGCCTTTTACCCTCAAAACTGAAACACAGTAAACATCTGTTTGGGTGAATATGTGAGATATAAAACTAGAGCAGACGACCTTTGTAACAGGTCTACCTTAAATAATAGACCCTTAATTGACGTAAATATAGATCTGTGGTTATACCGGTAGAGTAAAATATTATATATTATTACCGCTGTATGTTCCTACTAGGCCCTAAGAAGCAAGTACGAATTTCGCGACAATGTAGAGGCAAAAACTTTAGAGAGAATTTTCAAAAAATCTTTTTTACGTTATAGAAGGAACAAGGAAAGTTGGTATTTATGTGTGTATATATCAACGCAGAGTTAATTATAAGGTTTAGAAACATAAACAAAAAGAGATTTTTGAAAATTAACCCAAGACGTAAAACGTTAGTGCAAAGTTACTATGAAACATTGCTATTTTAAAGTTAGAATGAATTGAATGATGAAATTCAGTATAAAGGCTCTTCATTAAAAGTCATGAAGTACGTAACATTCTAATGTAAAAATATAATATATTTTTACAAAATTAGAATGTAAGTTCAACATAACGCCGATGAAACTGCAGGGCGTTGCTAGTACTTTCATAACTATATTAACATGATTTTTGTTCTACTTTATATTTTCAGTTCCCGCCATCCAGTAGAACCTTTGCAGGATCACACTTGAGGATTTGGATATTTAGACACTTGAAGACACAGTATTGACATAACTAATTGATACATCAAGACAATAAATTCGTTCGCAGGTAAACGCGCGGAAACTATGCACACTGTCATATATTTTCAAACTAAAACTGTATCGAATCATGTGGCAAGAGGCCAGACTGAGTATTTATAAAAACACGTGATTATATCACAAAGCAGAGTTTGTTTTTATATAAGACGTTATCCAAAGGTGCTAGATTAATTACCCGATTTCACTCTCAAATCGGTGTGATGACTCGATATAAATAAAAAAAAACAAAAAAATTCCACTCAATATAATTATCTTCAATGCAGCCGCAAAATTTCCAGTGTTGGACATAGGGAATACCTCCCTGGGAAAGGAAGAATTTGCCTAAAATTGCCGCGTTGGGCAAGCGTGGTGGCGATCGCAAAGCGTAGCTTCGCGACGTGACTGCCGATCATCATTTATGCTCTGCTGCATTTGAGCTACACTGTTTCAGGTGGGTATACCACCATTTGTCGGTCCCGTACCTGAGTCTCTGCTTACGGCAATCGGTTCAAGGGACGTACTATTCTACTCTGCCACTTAAAAAGGAAAATGACATTAACGAAATGCTGCAAAAAGATAGAATAGAAAGAAATGTAAGACATAACGACTTGCAGATTAGCAGAAAGTTATATTCATAAATTTTATATACATTATCCGTAGAAATATACTTTATATTTTAACCTAATATGATTAATTACAAAATAAATTAGGGGTAGATGTCGTAACGCACGGTATGACTGAAGTAATAGAACCGGCCGACATATGCCGGTATATCCATTTGTGACAGTGAAACAATATTGACTATATTCTAATAGTATTGTTATCTTACTATTGATTGGCGTGAGGTACCGGCAGAATAGAATAGTACCTCCCCCTGCACCAGATATATCCATCCGAGACAATGCAGCTCAAATGCACAGGGCGGGGTTGGGCAGCAGCATCTCCGTCGCAAAGGGTGTGCTCTGCGATTGCCAACACGCTTGCAATTGTGGGCAAAATTCCTTTTTTTTTTTGGGGAGGTCTATGTCCAGCAGAGGACTTTCAATGGTTGGTATAATGATAATTACCATCTTGGATGCAAAATTCTTCGAAATATTAGTCTCTTGGCGAGGCCTGTGTTTAGTAGGGGGTCTTTTATAGTGAATGATGTATGATACTACTGATATTTTATAACGTGTAGCGCATACCAGCTGCCATTGGTATTATTAAAAATACACAGCTTAATAACAGCAATACGTCGAATGTTTATAGAGACGATTAATAAAAATATGCTAGAACTTCTCTACTCTCGTTGTCTGTATTCTTAGAAACACAAAGGCATGTTGAACAGGAAAATTCAGTGTTGGGAATAAACATCGCAAAGCTAAACCATCGGACAAGGATGAAAAGCAAAAACAATTATCTTGTTTTGTTTACAAAACCGCAGTTTATTCCTCTTGGCTGTAAGCCAAAGGTTCCCAAAATGTGATACACGGACCACTTGAAGTGGCCACACTAATATATTTCCTCGATTCTAACCACTCGCATAATGAGAAAAATATCTAGTTTTGTGTACTAACTAAAAAAATGTAAAAAGAAATAAAATTATTGACTTTTCTTTAAATTAAATCTATTAATATTATTCTTTTTAGGTTTTTAATAGGTATATCGAATATTAAATTATCAATTTTATCAGGTACTTATTAAATCGTTTTCATAATATGTTAGAGTTTTTTCACTATTATCTAATGTACTTTAAATTTGTGCATTTAATTTTAATATTATATGTTAGAGTTAATAATAATATGATATAGTTAACCAAAAAGACTACGGGTTAGTTCAGGAATGTTTGGGAATTATTGCGAAGCGTTATAGTTTCGGTTCGTTCTTCGTTCGTACCGAATTCAGAATTTTTACTGGAAGATAAGAAATTTATTAACGAAAGATTATGATAATATGACAATAGTATTATTTGAAGGAGGATTTGTCATACATTGTGATTTTTTTTCATTTAAAAACATTTTACAATTGTTCTATTTTCACATACACATTTGTTACAAGTGTGTTCCATCCATTTTCTGATTTTTCTAATTTCACATTTGCAAATGGAACGCCACTTATTGCGCGCACAAATTTTATTATAAGTAGTGAACGAACGAAGCAGTGAAAATATGTACTGAATGAAGGTTTTAATCGCAAGTTTACGGTACAAACTGTATATATACAGACGGAGCCTGAGTTTGCGGAAACATGATTTCGACGAACAAGGAGGTACATTTATTTGTCTACAGTATTCATTGAATATTGTTGCGTGTATTTATATCTCGTACAAATAATACCATTATTGTTATAGCAATAATACATCTATATCGCTAAGGTTAATCTTCTTTCATGTCTTTCAAACATTTAGGTCAGCATTGTCACAGTTATATCTCTTTGTTGTCAACTTAACCCTACATAGAATAGGCATGACGTGTTTACTACAGTGTGCTATCGAAGCATCTCAGTTCTAGAATGTTAGTGAAAAATCACTAACATAAAACCTTCAACGTTAAAACCTAAAAAGCTGTTTGCCTTCGCCAGACTTTTTTTTAAATCGCTTCATACCATCGACGACATACAAGGGTTTGCCAGACCAACCACGAGTAATAATAATTTGTAATAAACTTTATTGTACACCAATAAAACCAACACAAGCAAATTACAAAAACATGGAATAGTAGGTACAAGAGTCGGCCTTAATCGCTAAATGCAATTTCTTACAGGCAACCTTTGGATAGAGATATGTTAAGTCGAAGCTGGTGGAAGTTTGAGGTATACTTAGTACAACAAACATACATACATATATAAATATGCACATACATTCAAATACATAAATTTATTAAGGACATAGTTACAGAAACAAGGAAATTGAAGTGACAGATAATGCTCCTTCACAATTTTCTTAAAAATAGAAAGAGAACGAGCAGATCTCACTTCAAGGGGAGCGCATTCCACAAACGAACGGCTTGAACCGTAAAGGATTTGCTATAGAAGGTTATGATTAGTGATAAATTCTCTGACGATCTTAGGGATTTTTCATGGCTGTCCCCATGGAAGCCCCAAAGCGGCTTTTAAGATAAGCAGGAGGGAAAGGACAGAACAATAGCTTGTATAGCAAAGAGAGGACACGAGTAGCCAGGGTTAAGTAGATTTTCATACGCTTTGTAGGGACTCGCTACACGTGTGTTGCGAGTAGCGACGACTCGAGACTGAGAGGTCGCTTTTTATCAAGTTTACCTCAACCCTCCTACATTTACCCGCAGAGCGTGCCAAGAACAACATGTCATTATGTCTCTGGTCTCTATTTCAATAGGTATTTATATATACATACATGCAGTTATTATTTTATTTCTTTTGTTTTTATAGCAATTCGTTCACTTTCAACTGTATACGATTGTGAGATATGCTCCGTGTGCTATTAATTGAACAGAAAACCACAATAAACATATTTAAATTAATTTTACAGGGCCAATGGCACAGATCGTCGTGATCCTAACTTATCCGCCAAGGACACAAGTGCTTTAAGCGACTTACCACGGAGCCAGGTATAAGAAGTTGTATAATTTATTATTATATTATTAAAATATTATAAAAGTTGTATTTTTATGTATGTATCTATTGGTAACTTGACAATTGTTATCTTAATAGATACCGACTGCAGTGCCATCAGCCGGGTTAATTTGAGAATCTGAACCATCCAGGGCGCCACCCAAACACACACACAAAAAAAATCAAATCAGTCCAGTCGTTTAGGAGGAGTTTAATGACATTCGCACGTACAGTAGAAGTTTAGCTTTATTTAAATATAGGTACTAGTCATAAAAAAATGAGAATAATAATAAAATATCTATTTCTCAAGTTTGATCAAACTGTATACAGTGAGCAAAAATTGATCGAGTTAGTTTTTTTTTTTATTTTTGAACAAAAACTGTATTTTTTCGTAGCGAACCTCGATTACTATCGATTGCACATTACTTATGATCGCGGTACATAACGGCAACTGGTGACTGACACTGGCAGCAACACGCCTGCGCGGACTTTAAATGATGACACGCGTTTGCTGCTTTGTATGCATAGAGAAGGATATTAAATGTCGTAATAGTTAAAAAGGTTAAAAAAGCAGTTGCCGACAGAACCGAGAGATGGCGGTATATCCATCCGAGAAAATGCAACACGCTTGCCCAACGCGGCAATTATGGGCAAAATTTCCTTTTTCTTAGGGAGGCCTATGTCCAGCAGTGGACTTTCAATGTATGATGATGATGACACAACAAAAAAGTACAAAATTGAATTTATATTTGAGACCCTCTATTTAATACAATTATCTATGGAGCATCAGAATTTTTTAAGAAAAATGTCTTTATAAAAGTTGCTGATTCATTCGGTTACTGTTTGTACATAAGTAAAAAAATTCCTAATTAAATAGTACCTTCTTGAGTAGACGTAAAAGAACTGTATCCACCCGAAAATGAATATTTCAAATGCAACATGGCGGGGTTGGGCGGTAGACTTCCCGTCGCGTAGCTATGATCTGCGATAACACCCTGCCCAGTGCGGCTACTATGGGCAAAATTACTCCTTTTCGTAAATTCTATGTCCAGCAGTGAACATTCCAAGACTGCTATGATGACGATGATTATAAAAACTTATGTAGGTAGTTCTGTAACATCTGATTACCAGCTATATGTCCAAATCAGTCATACAAAATGTCTACATAAATATGTAGTATAGTCGTTCGGGCTCATATTACATACATGACATACATAATGCCTGTATCCAATTTAAGTAGGTAGAATACGTATCACCATTTCCTAAGATCTTAGCATAGCTCACTTGTTTCCTTTATTTGATTTAACATTTATACTTCTGCCATAGATTCTCTTCAATTTATTATTACCAAGATAATTAGAAATAACTGAAATTGTCTCTGATCAAATGACAAATGGGATTTGAGCTAGTATTTCCGGTCCGTCAAAAAATCCAGAAAAGCTATCAATTGCACTATAGAGAATTTGGCAAATACGTTGAATTTATATTTATACCAAATCGTTTTTTTACGCACTTGCAAAACAATACTACATATTTCCTCACTACAGCAGCCTCAGAATGTTTATTAACTATAGGCCTCCCGAAAAAGGGGGCCGCGCTTGATAGATGTGGTGACAATCGCTGAGTGCAGCTTCGCAACAGAAATGGTACCCATCCCCGCCCGTTTCATTAAGTTTCGCTGTTTTGGGTGGATAAACTGCAAATCTGTCAGTTCTGGTACCATAGTCGCCTTCAAAACCTGGCACATTTGGAGGTATACGTATACGCGGTATAGTAGCGAACGGTCACCATAGAATGTACACGCTTCTAACATCGCAAATATACTTGTTATTTATTTGTATTACCTTTCCTCATAAAAGAGTATTACGTGCAAAACATATTTTAACGTCGGCGTCGGTGGCCATCAGCGTCGGGCCTTACGGGCTGAGGATATTGTTATATTAATAAGCAATTTTATTATCTGCTCATTCTTCAGAACATGGCGATGCCAGCGCTGCTGATTGACAGAAATGGTGAGTTGTTTGACTGAGATACAACTTAGACAGTTCGACACAGATTTGCTGCATCTAACCTTATGTTAATAAAAATAACTATGTTTTTGCTCGCGACTGTGTTCACTTAGTTTTCACGTTACGCGGGTGCTTCTTCGAGATCGACATGCCACATTTAATTAAAATCTCTACACCAGTTAAGCTGCCAAAGGCAAAGATGTACATATATACTCTAGCATGTATAGTATTAAACATGGATCAATTCGTCTTAAGTTTTAATAATCTATTAATTCAAATATGTGAGAATACACGACTTTCTTGTGCCCCAAAGCCGTGAGTTCGTTTTGTGTCTGAGTGTTAAACGCTTACACAGCGCGGCATTTATGGACAAAATTATCTCTTTCTTAGGGAGGCCTATATGCAACAGTGGACTCTCAAGGACTGATATATCGCAAGAAATTATTTATTTACTAACTAAATCTTAATAACCTTGTGCTGGGTACTTGGTTCATCGTATAAAATGTGTAAGTACATGCATGTAATAGAGTTGTGTGGCGGGAGGCACTACACGGCACAGTAGATATTAGCCTTATCAGGTGGTAAACATGCCCTATTGATTTTTGTCCACGACGTAAAATAGTCGTACATTACTGAATATGTGAGGTATTTTGTGCTAGGCAACAATTGTGTCTGGGTTTTTTAGACAGAACATTTATAATGTTTATCCTCATTAAGTAATATTGATAATTTACATACACACCCAGTTTTAGTGTGGAATGTACTTTTTATAAATGTTAATATAATAAATATAATATTTTATGCGTTAATTACTAGTAAAAAAACTATTTTTATGGGTTTAAAACATTGTTTATTAAATAACCTTGCGGCAATTCAAGGTTAACGAAAAATGTGTCACACACAAAATGTTGAGCAAAAAATGTTAATAAACAAAATCAACCACGTTTGAAAGCCGAAAAATATGTATATCACCTTTACCATAATAGCCATAGCATAATCACTACTGGCTATAGGTCTCTCTAAACAAAGGGGGGTTTTGCTACTAATTGCCATGGCCAGGCGAGCTGGCATTCGCAGAGCGTAGTTTAGCGTCCTGAACAACTCTCAATATTTTCTACAGTTTAATCGTTCCATACCCATAGTAAAGGTCATTTTTAAAACGAATGAAAAAAGTTCAATAAACCGCATTTTACAGCTGTTAAATGAGGATTTTGTTACGTTGCTTGTTTGTTTGTTACGTTACATTCATGTTGATATTTATGTATGTTCGTCTTCGTAAGTCTATGTGTTAAATATATATATTTCAGTAGTATATTTGTGATTCGTCTGTTATCTGATGTCTGTAACACAAGTGTTTTAAGCGACTTACCACAGTCAGGTCTATGTATGAGATGTTGTGGGAATTTATTTATTTATCTCTGTCTTAAAAGGTATTTGTCGGTTCCAGTGCCTCAGTCACCTCTTAAGGTACCTGGTAAAGAGAAGATTCTGTCGGTATCTCAAGGAAAACGCCTTACTTATCTGATGATTACTCCTTTCGGCACTCTTGTTCACTTTTATGACAAGCTTGTAATAGCTTAGCTGAAATTAGATTAAACAGCGCAATAACATGTATGTAAAGCATACATAATATGCGAACGAATATCAAGCAAGAAGTTGTAAATTGTATCAGGAAGTTACGCCATAGTTCGTAGAAGACAGTCAAACTTGGTTACGATACACGACGTGAGCGGCAGTGTTCCTGGAATATACATCTGCTTCGTGAATTATGCGTTGGGAACGTTTAGCTTAAACGTGCACAGTGTATAGTATTGTAAAATGTATTACATTTTCTAATCTACTCGTAATAAAACTATTTTTAACGGCTGTAAGACGCGGATTATTTAACATTTCACATTTTAAGTTTTACCCAGGGTAATAATCATACCAGCCATAGGAAGGCCACTGTTAGACACAGGCCATCCAAGACAAGGGAAACTTTGCTCATAATAGCAATCACAGGGCATAACTTTCACACGGGGATGCTGCTGCCCATCCCCGCTCAGTGCATTTTAGTATTGCTGTTTTGGGTCGATATACCGCCATCTGTCGGTTACCATACCTACCTTACCTTGTTGCTTTAGTCGCCTCTTACAACATCCGGTACTGGTCGAGGTACTATTCTACTCTGCCGTTACCCCACGACTAAGAGTAAATAGTAACTTTCAAATCCTGACGCAACATCTTTTGTCAACCCTGAGAACGGTTGCCGTAAGGTAACCGAAACGTCAAATAAAAAATGTAAAGCGTTTAATAAACCGCATTTTAAAGTAATTTTATTAAAATGTATTGTTAATTTATGTGCTATCGTCTTAGAACGTCCAATAATAGACATAGGCCTCCCCAAGAAAGAGGGGATTTTGCCTATAATTGCCGCGCTGAGCAGGCGTGCCTCGCGACGGAAATACTGCTACCCATTCCCGCCCTGTTGCATCTGACCTGCTGTTATCGGCATCTGTCGATTTCGGTACCTCAGTCGCACATTACGACACCTGTTGCTGAGGGAGGTACTATTCTACTCTACCGGTACAGTAATCGCGAATTCGGTAATCCTGACTAGGGCGCCAAGGGTAGCGATTATTTACAAGTATATATATTTAAGTATTTCTGAGCAATGCCTATGTTGTCACATATCAACAACAGTGCTTAGATTCCGAGATAAGTTCTTATAAACTCGGAGTCAGGTTAATGTATGAGATGTCGTGTGAATTTTTTTTTTATGTTACTTTGTACTAATATCGTACTTTCGAATTGAGTTGTTGATGATGATGACGATGTTGTGTCGGAGAACTAAAAATGTTGGCTCCTTTTATTTAAATTGGAATAGTTCGCACTACTGCCTGATAGCTGTGTTTTAGTTATTCCAAGAAAAAATAATATTTATCTATGGAACACATTGAATATGGGAAGTGACGTTCTTTTTAAGATAAAAATGATTGCGGTCCTTCTTTTTTTGACGGCTTATTTAAAACGGTATTTCTCGGAAATAAGGAAAAAATATGTTTTCCTTCTCAAAAATATATGTTTTTTTTCGTGTATGTAATTTTGCATTTAGTGATAAGGCCGCCTCATGTACGCCTACCATTACATGTTTTTGTAATGTTCTTGTGTTGTTTTTATTGGTGTACAGTACGATAAAGAGTATTTTATTATTATTATAAATATATCAGCCGTTTGACGTCCACTGTTGGACATAGACTTCCTCATGAAAGGGGGAATGTTGGGGGGAATAATGCCGCGATGGGCAAGCGTGGTGGCAATTGCAGAGCGCCGTTTCGGGAAGTTGCTGCCTATTGCCGTCCTGTGCATTTGAGCTATACTGTTTCTAATAGATTTACTGCCATCTGTTAGTTCCAGTGCCTTGATTAGATAGCCGGTACAAAGGAAAGTACTACTCTGCAGGTACTCCACAGAATTTGAAACTACTTTTTAAGTATGTTTATGTGTAACTTAAGACAACTAAATATACCCTCCATTTTATTTATTATGCAAACAGATAATTCCTTATATCATTATCACCATACCAGCATTGGAAGTCCACTGCAGAACATAGGCCTCCCCAAGAAAGGAGGAATATTGTCCATAATTACCGTTCTGGGCAAGCGTGTAAGCAATTGCAGAGTGCAGCTTGCGCGACAGGGATGCTGCTGCGGGGATCCCCGCCCTGTGCACTTGAGCTACACTGTTTCGATTGGATATACCGCCATCTGTTGGATCTGGTACCTTAGTCGCCTCTTACGACACCTGGTACAGGGAGAGGTACTATACTCAGCAGGACCTAACGGTTAATAAATTTTCTAATATGTATTCCTTTAATAACTATATTTAATAATGACAATTATAGTATACCTATATAGTCAACCTTTCGTTGAAACTTTACGACTTACCATAACCAATATAGCCCACGTTTTGATAAAAGTGGTTGCTGTATTCTCTATTTGCAATACCTAGTAGTAAAGTTATAAGAACTTTTTAAGACTTATCTACTTAATGGGCGCAAAGTTTTGAATTAATTTAAATTGCGTTGAATAGTTACTTCGCCTACATATAAACTTTATTAATCGAATTCCTGCTAACCTACATAACTATTTTAACCTTGTGTCAGAAAGAAAAACATATTGCGATATTATTTTAATAAGGCATTCAATGTAAATAGAGCCATATCTATTTTCAAATTCATAAATATGACTTAAACATTTGCTTGCATTTGCTTCGAAACCTATCTTGCTCTTTGTTTAAAATTAAGTAAATTATACATAAACATACCTACATCCGGTAGAACTCAGTGGCTTCCAATTTTGCTAAAAGTTTACAACGAATGTGTGCTGTATTTTCTAACTTTTACCCGATCAGTACTCATAATAAAACTACTCTTTTAACGGCTTTAAAACGCATTTTAATCAATTCATATTTTAATATTTTAATTTTTCCGTTCGACGCCGACGTTTTAGTTGCTTTTTTTCTCCTCTGGGTATCTATTTAAGACCATATTGCAGCTGGGTACTACGACGAGACTTCCCACCCGGCGTTTGGTACAAATTACCGAGTGGTATACTGCACTGACCCCCCGGGGTGTGCCCTCTACCGGAGAACGAGAGTGGGGATGCCCCCTTTCGTTATCGCCAACTCTAAATCAATTGACTGAAGATGTATGTCTAACATGTATTTGACTCATCACATACGAATATCATCACTGGCAACACTGATTACATATGGCAATAAAACGTGGTCACTCGGTTCAAAATGTGACATACCCATGACTTGTGACAGTGACATTCAACTGAATGAAGTCCAACTTGCTATGTAAAAAAGGGTTCCGTGAGGCACTACAAAATAAGCTGACTCCACATTTGCAAGGCAAAGTGACAATGCACAGGGAATAAAGCATGCAAAACTTATGGTTGAAAAGTTTTTGAAAGTTTGAATAGAGGCATGAAAGAGACTAGTCGCGCTGAGCAACCGTGGCTGCAATCGCAAAGCGTAGCTTCGCGATGGGCATGCTGCTGCCTTTCCCCGCCCTGTTGCAATTGTGCTACTCTATCTCGGATGGACACTTTTCTCTGCTGGCATGGCATACCTCATGGCATGTGCAGACGTCTAAACACAAGGATGGATAGGAGGCAAACGGTTAAATCGCGCTATAAGCAAACCGCATACAACAAATAAAATTGGTTACTGGAAATCTCTTGGCCATATGGCAAGCACTCAATCTTCTACTACTATGACGATGTAGACCATGAATGTAGAAGTTATACATCGTTCTTTTATAACAATAACGCCTTAGCATAAGATAAATCATAAACAAATATAATCTATAATAATTATCCTTTAGTGTTTGAACCTTGGATACTATAAAATGAAGTTTTTGTATCATATATTTACAATTGTGTCTTCTTTTGCAATTGGAAATAGTAATCTTAACTAAGCACCAACGAGCGTCTGGGACGAATAGCGTGCCAATACATCGGAAAGGCCAATGAACTTTACCAAACGCATGCATAACAATAAACCAGTTGTTTAGTAGCAAAGAGAAGCAGTGTACAGCCGTACAGAAAGCAACAGATCAAACTACACAAATTGATCAAAAATGTTTAATCAACTTTGAACTCACTTAAAGATTAATGTCGATAGCGCAATTTAGTTTTGTAAATGCTGTTTGTAAATGTTTAGAGAAATCTCCTAGCAACTCGGATTCAAGCTTCTGAAAGGCACTTTTTCCATAATTATTTCTGGCTTCGGCTCTTGATCGTCAAAAATACCATATTGGCATCTTTTCAGTTAAAAAAATATTAGTAAAAGCCGTCCAGACTATTTTAGCCCGATTACTAGAATGGTCTGGTGGTTCTGAAATAGGCTTTATCGTTTGGTCTCCCGCGTGCGGTATATCGCTTGGTTCTTTTCGCTTCTGGTAAATCCGGGTCACTCACATATAGCAGTACAGCTGCGATATGGTTAAAATAAATGAAACACTGTAAAAAGAAATTAAACATAAAAAGGATGCCTTCAGATCGCACTACAGGGAATGTTCCGGAGTCGCCAGAGCTACACAGGGGTGTTATTGAAAATGCGATATAGTATTGCAGACAATGGTCTGTTAGCGCTGACGCCGGTAGATCAGGTTCCATTGACACCAACCACTAGGTGTTGAAACTTTTATGACCATCAGTTTTTTTGCGGGTTCTTGTCTGGTTGCTTGCGTAATGAAATTAAAGTATACTTAGTCCTAAGTGGAGCTGACTGGCAGACCAGTTTAAAGTACTGAATGACCTTTGGATAATTTTTCAAATGACTCTTAATGTCATATCGGATCATGAGGGTCATCTGTCGTTAGATATGTTGTTAAAATGTATAGAAAACATAATATTAAATTGAAATAGTGACGATTTATAGGTCTATTTAAATAAGTTTAAATTATGTTGGAGTGCATACGCATATACATATGATACGACATATATTATAATGAAATACGGGTTAATTTGTCCATGTAGGGTAACTTTAGCCTACACTAGAAAGCACTTAAATTTCTTCTCTGTTAAGTATATTCTGTGTTGACACATTAAATGTTAATTTTAATTTGCTATTGTACTCGCAGTTTCGTAGTTTATAGCCAAAGTTGCACTTTACAGTCAAAGTAAACCGCTTAATGCAGTTCAGCTGGTCTGTAGGTACATTGATGTGTTCAAGAGTTAATTTCAATGTATTCATTTGGTTCTACCACACTTCGATATGCCTTCGTTTTAGGTACATTTACATGTGTGAACACACTTTTATCTATTTCGTGATGTAATATCATATTAGACAAAAATTTCCCAATATTGACAGTTAATATATACGGTCAATACTTCAGGTATTCTAGTATAAACCATGTATGTACAAAAAAACATCTACCTTATATTCAACAATAGAAGCCCTGTCCCTTTGTATCAGCCAATAAGAGTGAGTAGTCTATCCTATCGTCCGCAATTCCAGTAATATTGTATTTATTTTATGAGATTCATAGAAGACCCTTAGCGTCGTCGGAAGTAAACATATAAAGAAATCGTACTTTTAAGTATATGGGGAATAAGGTTCAAAATTAAATAACTTTGATAGCCTTTATTGACAATTTTATTAAATTAAAAAAAGTAATAATAATAGTTCAGACAAAATATCATACATAGACCTGACTCCGAAATAAGTCTCTAAGTGCTTGTGTTACGGACATCAGAGAACAGAGGAATCACAAATATAATACAGAAATACATACTTTTAAAACCGACACTCAGAACAAACACAAATATAATTATATTTGTCCTGGGTGAGGATCGAACCCACGACTTTTGTCGCACAAGATAGGATCACCACCATCTATGCCATAGAGCCCGTTAGATTTTAATACGAGATCTTTTAACGTATACAATAGCCGCGAGGGAAAGACAGAGTACGAGGCGACTAACCTTAGTCGCCTCGTACTTCCCATCTCCCTCTCCGGTACCTACCGGAACCGGCAGATGGGGGTATATCCGGAACAGCGTAGCTCAAATTCATAGGGTAGGGATGGGCAGCAGCATCCCCATCACGAAAGCTGCTTTCTGCGATTGTCAACACGCTTGCCCAGCACGGCAAAATTATGGTAAATATTCCCCATATCTTGGGAAGCCTATGTCCAACAGTGGACTTCAAATGATTGTTACGATGATGATGATACAATGGCTCCTAATTTACAGGTACGTTGGGAATTATTCAGAGTCGGTGCACTTACATAAATATTATAAGGTAATGAAATAAAAGCTTTATTACTTTGAGTATCAAAGAGAGTGAAACTTCTAACCACGCCATATTACGTTCTAACAGTACAACGACACTCAGTATAGTTAATTCGTTTTAGCGCACAGCTCTTGTATTAAGAACTCTGAGATTTTTATTCTTTCTTGGAATTTTTGACTTTAAAAGCTAAAGAAATACAAGGAGATTGGTGTACATTTCTAAGTTGCCTTCATTATAGGCTGCCAGGGAAAGCTTATAAATACGTATATATATACCTTAACCTAAATAGAATCAAAAGATATATTTTATTACTTCGAGAGGTTTCATGCATGTGGTACCGGCAGAGTATATAATACCATGTACTAGGTGTGTGTGATAAGAGTCGATGAGGTACCGGAGCCGACAGATGGCGGTATATTCATCTAAAGCAGTGTAGCTCAAATGCAACAGGGCGGGAATGGGCAGCAGCATTCCTGTCGCGAAGCTACGCTCTGCGATTGCCACCACGCTTGTCCAGCGCGGCAATTATTCGCATTAATCCTCCAATTTTGGGTAGGCCTATTTCCCTCAAGGCTTTGTATATATATTTATCTACATTCAATTTATAATCTACTTTAATAGCTATACATAAAACAATTACGTATCACGGTGTTTGTCAGTATTGAATTTCTAAAATACTGTACCGATTTAAAAAAAGTTTTGCTTACCGTGTATTGTTTGATCCAATTTGAAAAATAGAATAGTACATAAATCAATTGAAATCGAGACGTCTGTCTGGTCAGCTAGTGTCATAAAACAAAGTTAAAAGTTCCACAGTATTGAAGTTGAATACATGATACGACTGACCCCGAAGATTCGGTATACAAAAGCAAAATATAAAAGCGGTATATAAAACAACGGTTATAGTTAATTTCAAAATAAATAACTTAATACCAAAAGCATTTTTACTCAGTGTCTAATATTTGGTATGCGTCCTGAATGTAGGTTTGGTCGCCATTATCTATTTTCGGTTACAGCATAAAGATGACATAAAACTGACACTTATATTCAGTGTTTATTACCCAGCCACAATGACCTTATTTCCAGAGATTATTTACACGATTCGGTCAAGAATAGACACTGGAGCGCGTTTGTGTGCCGATGATTAACTGTATTATGTTTGCACTATGGTTATGTTTTTACCGCAATAAAGATCTGCTTTCCTTCGTAATGGTGGCTTTGATGTCGGCCTGGAGGTAGTTTAGTATTCACTCTACCGTTTGGAAACAAACATTTTGGTATATTTCATAATTTACACGTTCCAACTTTGATTTAAGGCCATTCGCTTTGAGAAAACTGTTTGCGTGTACTGGGGTGATGTTAAAATGTCAGTTACATTATCTATGTTTTACGTATGAAGGCCAATCGTCCGTTTAGTTTGTGGTTTGTTTTTGAAATGGATAGTAGTTGTGAAAGTCGTTGTCTATAATATATATCCATATTTATGTATCACTAGCTGTGCCTCTGTGCTCATGTTTATTTATATCGTTACAATGGCTTAATAATTATGTATATTATATAGTTTCAAGTTTCTAGCTCTAAAAATAGCGATACTTCCATACTAATTAAACGCAACTTAACTTAACAAATTTTTCATCCCCCTTTTCGACCCCTTAAAACCCTTATTTTTAATTAAAAAATAGTCCTTTCTCCTATGTCCTTTCTCAGGGTCTAAAGATTGTCTGTGCCAAATTTTATCAAAATCGGTTGAGAGGTTGTGAAGTGGAAAAGCGTAACAGATAGACAGACAGAGAGAGTTACTTTCGCATTTATAATATTAGTAGGGATTAAACAATAAAATAACACTAGAATTGTATATTTGTTGAATTTTTCTATAAGTTCATAGAAAGTTGAAAATATAACCGCACGGAAAGAATCCCAGGCGACTTTGTAATTTAATTTATTTTGTCTTTTAGGATATGGCAATAAAAGAAAGAAAAGTGATATTTTAAAGGAACACGCCAACAAAAAAACAACGGTGTTCAATATACGAATAGACACCTGTACATCAATGTTTCGATAAAGCATTACAACGACAGCAAGTGAATTAAAAATCAGCATAATCCTCACTCGAGTCGTCATATATGAATTATTCAAACATTGCATTTTGCTATAAAAATGGTATTAAATAACGTAGACAAGGCATAGCTTACCGTGGGATTGTTTTTAAATACGATATTCTACTTGCGTGAACGTGTAACTCATATATGTATTATTAGATCACGTCGACTAACAAGCATACCGCGTGATAGTAAGCGCTGTTAATATTTATCACAAGAATATCACTAGCGCGTTGCCAACCTGATATTATCTCACATTACCCAGTAATTGCACTGCCTCTCTCACCCTTCAAACCGGAACACAGCACTGTTATCTGGCGGTAGAATCAAGTGAAGGTGAGTTACTAACGCAGACGACTTTTTGTATGTAGTCTACCTTTTGTGATCGTTACTTGGGTTTAAGTTGAGGCTATGCCTAACTGTGTTCTATCGCTTGTATCATGACTACTTTCTATCATCGTGCTGTTGACCGTCGGCAGGGAAGACTTCATCATACCTTGGAAGCAATATTTGTACACACCGTTTCAGAGGAACTTATTCTCCCGAATGTTTCAATCGTAGACCGAATTTAATGATAAGGTTTTCGCCTGAGACTACAGTTTGGGGTTCTTCAAAAGGCGATTAAATAGGTTTTTAATTATTCTATGTCATCCCTGGTGTTACAGGCATAATAAGCCTTCGGTAACTACTTACAATCAAGTGGTCCGCCTCCCAGCTTCATGCTATACCTACATATTTATGATATTAAAAGAATATTTAGAATATACTAACTGGATATGTAGGCGCTGTCATCGTTATCTTGTCAGCCATTAGACATCCACTGCTGGACATTTCCCTCCTCAAAAAGGAGAATTTTGCCCCTAATTACCGTGTTGGCAATCACAGAACTCAGCTTTTGGAATGGGTATGCTGCTGCCTATCCCCGCCTTATACATTTGAGCTACACTGAGTCTGATGGATATACTGGATTCTAGTACCTTGGTCGCCCCTTACGACACCTGTACAGAGGGAGATACTATTTTGTTCTGACAAAATTTCACAGCATGTAGGCGCTGTATTGCCCGTGTAGTTATATATATCTACACATAATACGTAGTTAAGGCCAATTTCAAGAAAGATATCAATTACCGAACCTATCTCAGCTGGACAGCGCTCGGAAACCATCTTCTCGTCTAACATACTTTAGTGTCTTAAGTTTTCGACTAAAGTGTGTTTTACCAACAATCAATAACGGCTAAGAAACGTGGGCTTCCATAGGCCTTATAAGCTAAAGTAGCTCAACGAATATAGAGCAATGCATTCCTTGAGAGTTCATATCAGAAATAAAGGATCCTCTTAATATAAAAAATAGCCAAATAGCCCTGTAAAATAGCCAAAGTTTACAACATAGCCGAGCGGATTAGCTTATTGAATTGCACTGATCTGGAATGGAGATTACACGCATACACACCTACGATCTGAACAGAACCTTTGGATCGTGCTGGCTGTATGTAACTATTGTAAATCAATAGGGATGGCATTAAGCTGATATAATGATGATGAAACTGGTCAGTATACAAACCATCTCTATGAGAATATATATTCCAACTTTAAAAATTTAGAATATTTACAAAAAATAATCTTAAGACAAATGTACATATTGATCAAGATGTGTATACACAGAATGTTCCTAGTTAGTACTATAAATACGCCGTCGGTCGATCTGGCCGTGTGTTTTCATTAATTTTAGTGCGTTCGACACATTGCCCTCGGCTTATTTTCATAACGGACGTCAATCAACCAGAGAAATAACAGGTTTTCTTACAAAATGTTCTGCGAATTTTCATTTCGTTCAGTTCCCGTGAAAACTTATTACTGTTAAAGTAAAAATATTGCGTTTACCCAAAAGGTTTTGGTCGATATTGTCCATATTTAATATGACAATGTGAAAAATAGTATCGAGGTACTATTAACATTAAAAAGGATATATTATGGTAGACTTTACATGTAGATGTAATAGATAAGTCGAAGAACGACAGTTTATAAATAAAGCGGTTGCTAAAGGAAAGATGATGACCAAATTGTTAACATTTGTAGTAATGTTTTACTCCTATCCTACATTCAATCGGTACTCGCGTATGTAATATTAATGAATGAATGATGAAGGAACGAAACTGTCAGGAGTTTAGCAAATGGAGGTAGAACAGTTACCGCTTAACCTTAGGCCAGTCTCTGAATGCTGACAATTTGTGGGTGGCCGTATGATACAGGGTTTGTTGTGACAGTTGAGTTGAAGGTTGAATGTGACTGGATATATCTTTAGGTCACAAGGTAGCGAGAGGCTTGCGATGACACGAGTATGTTAAGTTATGTTGTTGCTGACCATCCCGCGCATGGTCTGCTTATTTGTA
Organism: Heortia vitessoides; assembly: GCA_020976665.1. Classification (NCBI taxonomy): domain Eukaryota; kingdom Metazoa; phylum Arthropoda; class Insecta; order Lepidoptera; family Crambidae; genus Heortia; species Heortia vitessoides. The sequence goes on from JACJUM010005602.1 coordinate 5,959,493, forward strand.
TTTTAATGGTTTAAATAAATCGATCAAGAAACCCTTGCATACTTAAAATATTCGTATGATATTTTCTGTAGGTCGCGTAGTTTAAGAATAGTGGCTGGCAGTTTAAGAAGTATTTCTATATCATAGAGATCAAACTAATAAAAATTATATGTACGTGTCTGTTTGTTAGTTTGAAATTCAACATACAAATATTTTGAACCCTATTTAAAACAAATTCTTGATCCCGTGAATGTTTCCTCGAGTCGACTGGAAAGCTAGTAAATTTACATTTTGAATAAAGTTTGTAGTATTGAGGTTTAGAATGAAAGCTGCCAGAACTTCAAGCGTGTAACGAAGTGCCTTTGAAGCGACGTCAACAGCCGGTCTATGGGCTATAGATGTAGGTAGGTATATACGCAACGCTAGCTGAAACGTCGGCAGCTCTACAGGATGTGTTTGTGCGAGCAATTATGGCCGCGTTGCCACGCACCGCGCTCGTGTGGCATAGTATATCATGTTATTCTTACTGAAATTTTTACGGTTTTTTCATCTATCGCACCTCTGAATTAAGACTGCTACAACTCAAAATAATATATTTACCATGATTTTATAAACATGACCGTTTATTCTTCGCAAACTGAAACTGAATCTTGAATTCCTTTAGACAGATTTCAACAAACGATATATTCAGAATAGTTTACTTTCCGAATATCAATACGATATTTTCTAATATTAACGCGATCATTCCTAAAAACTACTAGTACTTATTAAAGGTTTTATAACGCAGTTTACTTTAGTTTAATATTCAGAAAAGTTTACATTTGGAATCATGGGCGTTAATAAAAATAAAACTAATGGTACTTCTTAACACAGTTTACTTCAGTTTAATATTTTAAGTTTGTTTTCAATTTTGTCAATTATTACTTCTCATTCATCGAATCTTTAACACATAAGTCACTTGCAATCCTTGTTGTAATTTCAAACCTTCGTGTGTTTCACAAATAGTTTTATAATCTATAACAATAGTGTAGATTTAGTTTTTTAATCCAGAACAATAGTGTAGAGTATATTTGAAAATATCTAGTGTACCTGGAACTGGAGTTTTTTGTAAAACTTATGAATGACATCTTTTTGCTGAATGCATATAAAACAACACTATACCTAACAATTAACAATAAAATAATAACAAACTGGTTGGTGTCTGCGATTTTATCAACGTTAGTGTCGTTTGCAATTGCCGAATTAACTAAAACCTGAGTTACCTTCTGTAACATCAGCTACCTTCTATTGAAAGATAGTATCAAATCGGTCCAGCCCTTACGAAAAAAGGAGAAATATTTTTTTGCCTAACTCATCAATGCAATACAAACACGTTTACCTTGCTTGTTTGCACGCCTTTTCATTACTAGGTTATACATTCGTATATATAAATTAATATTTAATCTAGGTATGTTCATTCATTCACATCATTAACGGATACGTTAATCAAACGCGTATATTTTCGTATAAAAATAAAGATTATTTAAAAATCTTACCTGTCAAATCTTCCCTCTCTACATCCATTATTAGCACAGGATTCTCCATAATTCACAAAACAGCACGACACATATATTCAAAGTAAAACATTTTCCGCCAGCTCCGGACACATTTCACAACAACAATTCACTGACCAATGTTTGTTATCTAAACAATCGGAGATAATTTTAAAAATATATTGGTGATATATTTCAGTAATTATCCAAACATGATTAGTAACGTGTCGACTTGCAAAATCATCGATACATTACGCGAAGCAGACGCTCCCCGACGCAGGCGGGAACACAAACCGCAGGCAGTTGGCATATGATGAAATGGGTTTATCTACTGCGTTCGCTAGAATATCGCCGACTAGGCAGCCCGTTATCGGCTACAGTAATGCGATTCAGGTGTAAACAAAACGGTAGCAGTTTGTGACTATCAAACGCCTCCGCGCTGAGTTGGAATCTTATCAAATTACGTCTATGCAGCCCATCGCTGTTCACTACACTGTCACAGCCTAACATGTCACAGAACACAGCCAAATAAATTGCATGTGATATAACAAGTGTACGCTGTCTAAACAATCTATAACTAATTACATTTTAATCCTTGTTACTTATTGTTGTAAATCTTCACTGAATCATATAGCGACGTTACACACATATACAATTACAGTTGAATTCATATTATCATTGGTATCAATCACATGTTGATATCGCGTTTGATTCACTTCGAGGCACTGTCGAGTTAGCTTAGTTAAAATAACTTATTATTTTATTTTAAAAAGGAATATTTTTTATTTATTTGTACGTTTATTTATACGTGTAAGCAACTGGTGCCTACGCCAGTATACACAAGACTGGAGGTCGTTGATAAGCATGCGCTGCTCTGTCGTTTACTATAGCAGTACTGAACGCAGGCAACTTTACCTGCATATATAATTCCAAATAATCACTTAGATGTGTGCGTGACAAATTCACACTTATTATTGTCCTTGTTCTCAGTTCAACTCATGGTACAACACTGAAATGTTTGAATGTAGAACACGCGTGCACTTGTGCGCGGCGGATTCTGCGCGAGCGCATACTTGCCTCACTCTTACTTACCACAGTCTGATAGTAATAATGACATGTATTTGTAATACACGTAATGACAGTATTAGGCCCGGCTTACTGTTGATAAAGTATTGCCTAGTGTTTGCTGTTTGATTCGCGAACTCCGGCAAGGTTGAGTTGTGTATGCGCGCGTATGTGTGTGTGTAGTTTGACATTTATGGATAGTTTAATAAATATTAATGCAGTTAACGCGTTTATATCGTGTAATTGCTGATCCGAATGACCTTTGCTACGGTTAAAGTAATGACGATAAAGTCAATTTATGTGTCTGTATTGGTACCTCAATCTCGCCTATTTCTACCGCCAAATAGAAACCAATGTTAGCGTTGCAGGTTTGAGTATGAGTATTGAGGTAGTGAAATTACTGGGGTACCTACATAATACCTTCAAGTCACAATGTTTGTTACTGCGCTGGGAATCCTATCTTTTTACATTATCTTCCTTCAAAAGAATCTGAACAAATTTTTGCATAGGGGATTTCTCAGGGATCAGGTATAAAATAATGAACACGTAGACAGAGTCGTCATCGGATCGGTAGCTAGTAATAAAATAACATAGAAAACAAATATCGATGACCAGTTAAACGCAGTGGTAAAGACGCCATGGTCATACCAACACAAAAATACTTGTATTGTGTCTGGATGTATGTAGATATCAGATGTTTACCTTGTGGAAGGAAACTTAGTCTCATTCGTGATCGTACCAAATTTCATTCAAATAACTTCAAAAACGGCAAAGTTTCATCAATAGGAACCCCTATGCAAAATTTCAAGTTTCTAATCATTTATAGTTTAAGTAAGCCCTGCATTGATATGTCAGTCAGTCAGTTATAAGCCCTGATGTTTGCGACTTCAACTTGCTAGTTTGCTGACTAATCTTTAGAACTTTTTTCTTTTATGTATCTTTTAATTCATTATTCAATAACGCAAATAAACTACTCGTATTTTCTTTCCATACCTACAATTATTTACTACTTGCCAGCAGTCGTTAACCGCCAACAATAGGTTTGTATAATAACAATAACAAACTTATTCAAAAACAGTAACTTGCATATTTTATTTGCCACTCTGAAGCCTGCGTTAGTTAAAAACTGTGCTATAGGCCTCAGACTTCCCAAACTATTGTAATAGTACAACTTTATAACTAATACAAAAATAATAAAAATCAAAATAACTGGAAGGGCTTTTAATGGCAAATAATTAATAGAAAACAAAAAAATAATAAACATAGTAAGTAATAGATTTTCTTCTAATATGCGTCATTATATGTATAAATATTTATGTATGCGTGTATTGTGTGTGTGTGTGTGTGATTTATGTAAAAGTGGGTGTATAAGTGTATTTGGATGTAATATGAATCTTGTAAAAAGATCCAAAGTTTCGTTTTAAGATGAATTCATAAAAATTTCGAAATTGATTTTTATTGAGGCTTATGATAGTTGTGACCTTTTTAAAAGCTTGTTCAAGTCATCAGTGTATATAAGTTCTCCATCTAATGTAATATCCAATTACTTAGGCTCCGAGTTATATAATTACCTTATATAACTTACCCGCTTACAAAAAGCTTTTTTCTTTTTTTATTAGCCTAGGTCAACAAACAACCATACAGCCTGCGTGATAGTAAACGTCACTACAGCCTATTGACGTTCCTAATACCAGGATATCACAAGCGTGTTGCCAGCCTTGGGACTTTAAGCTATAATGTCACATTACCCAGTCATTTCACTCCTCTTTTACACTTCAAATCGGAACTTAGCTATGCAGACGGCCTTATTAAGTTTTTTGTGCCTATATACATTTGGAATTATGTCATAACTAAACGCGGTGTTTAACTAGAATTCGACTCTTAACAGGGTTATAAAAGAAATATTTAACATACCTGATAGACTCTCTTTAACCTAATCAAAGCGACTGTATATAAATAGTGACTTTAATAATTAATCCTGGCTACACCTATCGACACTTAATGTAATTAATTAACAACACTTTAAACATGTTATCGATAGATTCAAATCGTGATAATTTATCAATTTAATCTTGAGGCAAAGACACCACTCATTGAGGACTCGGCGTCATTCTACTACAAAGTTAATAAATATCAAACGTGATAGTATAATTTCTTAGTCTCAGATACGGGTTACTGAAACATTTGTACATCATCACATAGAATATCTCACACATCACACATCAATATTTCACATAATATTTCAGTCGTTTTAAAGAAAATATCAGAACAAAAAATGACTCATCATAAAGAACGAGTTTAAATTCATTGTAACGGCTACTAAATAATTATACATTCTAATACTATAAATGGTAAAATGTGTTGTTGTCTGTCTATTTGTTGAAAATTTGTTATTTGAAAGGCTTAAAAGTTCATATTTTAGAGCTCTAAAGAAGAAGAAGCTTAGAAGTATTATCAATTGAAGTATTTAGCGAAATGTTTTTCAGATTACCACACCTTTTTGTTATGTATTGGTTGGTGAAAAGTTACTGTTACTATATTGTTATATAATATTGCAACTATTATTACCTAAGAACAAAACTTGTCAGTATTTTTGTGCACTGTAGTTGGAGGATAAGCATGTATTCTTATATGATAAAATTTATGTGTATGAATATGCGTATATATAAATATATAATGCAAATGCGCTCACCCCTTGAAATGAGGTCTGCTCGTTCTCTTCCTATTTTTAAGAGAACGGTAAAGGAGTATTATCTGTTTTGTTTGTTCTGTAAACAACTGTTCTGTGATATATATATATTATATGTATGTGTATGTTTATAAGTATGTGTGTTGTTGTACTATATTCACCTCTAACTTTCACCAGCTTTAACATTATTTCTACCCAAACGTTGCCTGTAAAGAAATTGCATTTAGCGATAAGGCCGCCTCTTGTACCTACTGTTCCATGTTTTTGTGAAGTTCTTGTGTTGTTTTTCTTGATGTACAATAAAGAGTATATTGTTATATATGTATGTAATTACATAGTTGTTTATAGTCTGAATCACATGCGTGTTATTAATGACATGCAAATTGCTATTTGTTATTCTTTTGCTTTTTTGTGAATTACTCTAGTTTTTAGTTTTACAATATTATATTTGTCTATAATAGTTACGTTTACTGGCGGTGTTATGGATACCTCGAACTGTACCGCCATATTGGATTTTCGATGCCTGCGGGTACAAGTCTTACTGCTAGTGATGCTACATTTGTTTAGCTAGTTGCACGTACATACTACTGAAGCTTATATATATTACGACACTATAACCAGATTTTCTTTTTTAAATGTGTAAATTCGTTGCATTCGTTGCTTGTGTATGTTCTTGCTAGCTGTCCTAAATAAATAAATAAATAAGTGTAAGATAGTAAAAATACGTGTTTTTACAGCTTAATTTTAAAATATTAGAGATTCGTGTAAAAGAAAAATCCATGAAGTTTAAACAAATTTTCATCTGAATAAAGTCGCAAACATCAGCCAATTATTTATAACACTAAATATTTTCGTCGTTTTTATTTTTCTTGTAGGTGCGGATTAAGCTTGTTCTTTGCCAAATTTCATGTTTCTAAGTAGGTCAAGGTAAAACACTAAAGTTTTTGATTATGGAACCCAAAATTTGCGACAAAATAGAAGTATCCATTTAAAGTGATAATTCAGAAACTCAAACCTTTTGACATACGGACTTCATACTTCATATAAATTCATACTAATATTAATATTTCGTTTTATTATTTTATAATAAAACGTATATATTAGTATCCCCTGTACCAGGTGACGTAAAAGGCGACTAAGGTACCAGAACCGACAGATGGCGATATATCCATTCGAAACACTGTAGCTCAAATGCAACAGGTAGGGAATGGGCAGCGACATTTCTGTCGAGAAACTACGCTCTACGATTGCTACCAAGATTGCCCAGCACGGCAATTATGGGCATTTTCCCCCTTTTTTTGGAAAGGCCTATGTCCAACAATGGTCGTTTTACGGCTGGTTTAATGGTGATGATGAATTAACAAATATGGGAATAATAAAATGATAGCTTTATCAGGGGAATCACACTATATTGGTTACCAATGTGTGTTTCATACCTCATGACCTCTAAAATACCTATGTTAAAATCATGTTGATTGAGAGGCCCTTTGCAAACAAAAACAATTTGTCTCTCCTGAACGAAGTTGCACTAGCCATTTGCAATTAACCGTAGATCAAAAAAATAAAGAACAAAATGTCAAAAACTTTGAAGTTTTACTAGTAAAGATGGTCGCCATTTTTAATTTTTACTTTAGAATTTCGAACAGATAGAAAAATTACACTTCTGTATTTGTAATCTGAAGAGTTTTTTGAGATCGTTGCGTTACTACATTGCCCACTCGATATAAAGTAATACGACATAAACACTTGAAACTGAGATAAATACCAAACAGGTACCTAATACCACTTATTGCTAGAACATAAATTATTTTAGCATCTTCGAGTGCACAGTAATACCTAAGCGATAAAGTGTTCGAGTGGGATTAAGACGAGTAATGGTATCCTTGAATATTATTTTAGTTTTCAAAGTTATTTTTGAAGCCTTTGGCATGATTAACTGTGAGGTATCAACAAATTAGAATAACTTGAGACGGTAATTCCTTTGGTGCTGCAGGTGTCCATGAACGTTGATGATTACTTACCATCAGGTAACTCGTTGGCTCCTTTGCCTCCTATAATATATAAAAAGAAAATCAGTACGTAGTAATAAAAACAAGATATCAGGTTTGATAAGACGCAAATTACAGATTCCTTTAAACCCATCGGAATATATATAAATATATGGACGAAATAGACTGCAGTATCCGCGTCGTTGAGCTACGATCTACAATTGCCAGTAAGCATGCCCAGCGCGGCAATTAAACGTTTGTTACATAACAATCTTTCATGAAAAAACTACTCAATAAATTTTAATGAAACTTCACAGTAATATAGCTCATACATCAGATTAACACATAGGCTATAATTTACAAATATTTGATACCAAAATGTAACGATAAGTGGTGTTTGCGGCCCAAACGCCTGCCAAGTTTAATTTGCAAATCTGTTTATCATCATGTCGTATTCAAGATGCTGGTAGGATCGAATTTAATCTATGTAAAACTACAATTCTCTATTTCAAAGGTGAGAGAACCGGAAGAAAAACCCTTACTGACAAAATTTGTAAAACTCTGTTCGGAAATTATAGCAGTCTGTAATTAGCATCTGCGCTGTCTGTATGTTACGCTACATTATTATATAGATACTATATATTACTTCATAACTAAAATTTTTGTATGTATAATGATAGTTGGGCGCTTAGAGAAGAAAATAGATTATTCAAAGTAGTTAGTTACTACTAGGTCTGTATAATGATCGAATTATCTTGTGTCTAATAGAGATAATAATTTTAAGAAAAGTATTGAACCAACGATTTCAGTTAAGGGTCTCTTGATTTGTTCTGTAATTTGATTTAAAGAGCATAAAAGTCTCCCCATTGAACTAAACTAACACTTCACATATGAAAAATAAATTGGATAATCCTGAACGCGATTGTTGTTGGACATAATTTTATAAAACCTTTTGCATACTTTTATTTTTAATAATAAAATCCATGAATACTTTATTTTCGGATTCCATTGTGTATATTAAATCTTGCTACACCGAAAATATTAATTGTGTATCAAACTATTTCATAACGAATACATATTTAAAAATTGTGGTGAAACTGCAAAAAAATAAATTCTCCTTCCGATTAAATGAGGATCTTTTATTAAGTTTTATTCTTACGTTTTTATCAAGCACGAAATAGATCCCATTATTCTTCGAATTGAGTTAATCATAATATGTAACTTTGTCTGTACTTCTATTAGGATTAAGTAAAAAAATATGTAAGGTCATTTTTAGTCATACTTCAACACAATATAATTAGGATTCAATCGTTTTTACTATTTAAATATTCGAAAAAAATCTTTTTTTTTTTGTATTGGGGGTATAGTAGCCTTCCTTGATAAATGTATTATTCAACACCGAAAGAATTTTTCAAATCAAACAGACTACAACTAGCATTATAATATTAGTATAGATTAGTAATTAACGAAACTTGTTAAACTTGTAACCTTTTAGATATAATCGATAAAACAATTATATAAAGATATCAAGACATTTATTGAGTAGAATTATATCATGATGGCCAAGAATCGTGGGGTTGATTCCCAGGATAAATATTTCTATGATGAACTAGCTGTGATCTTGTATAGTGTAGCACCTTAAATAGTGACTGGGCGGCATATTCTTCTCAAAACATATTTTTTGCCACGTTTTTTATTGATGTTCCTCTCCTACTAGTTGTTCCGTGATGTTATATAGACTATGTTGCTCATAATTATATCAGATATCTGCCAGTAAAAGTTTTATCTACATCGGTCCAGCCGTTTCAAAGATAACCTCAGACAGACAGACTACATTAAAAAGAAATGTTATTTGGCTAAATGGACTGTAGTCCATACATCCGTATGCATTTAGTAAAAAGTTATTTTCATATTACAAACAGACACTCCAATTTTATTTATATGTAATGATGTATTGATATTTGTCTTTGTTTTATTTTTGGTTGTTAAATCAGTACCATATCTCCATACCCTCTGTTGTCTGACCTTCTTAACACAAGTGCTTTAAGCGACTTATCTCGGAGTTACATCAATGCATGAGATGCAGTGCGATTTCTTCATTATCAACATATCAGCCATTGGAAATCTACTGTTGGACAAAGGCCTCCCCCAAGAAAGGGGGAACTTTACCCATAATTGCCGTGCTAGGCAAGCGTTAAATATAATGTTAATGGAATAAATAAAGATGAATTCCAAGATATCATCAGCATCATAACAGCCTTGAAACGCGCACTGTTAGACTTAAGCCTCCCCAAGAAAGGGGGAATTTGTATATTTCGCAGAGTGTAGCGACAGGGATGCTGCTCGCTATCCCAGCCCTGTCCATTTAATCTACACTGTTTCGGACGGATATACTGCCATCTGTCGGTTCCGGTACCTCAGGCGCCTCTTACAACTCCTACAGCGGGAGGTACTATTCTACTCTGCCGGTACCACACGAATTTATTATTACGATTATTTATTATTTTGTTTGTACTTACTGGTTGTGTAGTGTCACATATTTTGTTGTAAAGTGTATTGTAGCAAATATTTACGGCTGATTAAATACGACGCTGTTAAAGATTTTCCTTGGCTTACCTTTACCGAGAATTAAATCTATCAAGAATGACTGTAGGAATTGAATACGTAGGTATACAATTCGATTAGATAACATGATATGTGACATTATACATAATTCGTGCCTAATTACGCTGTAAACTAATAAGGGAATTCCCTCCAACTTTTTTTTTATCTCCATAATAACAGTAGGCGAAAGATAAATTACATATCTTGAAAAGAATGGTAGCCGGCTATAAATTTTTTATATTGACACATCCTATTGAAATGATAAACGCAAATGTTTGTGTGGATATTTATTATTCTTTTACACTAACATAGCTGAACAAATCTGGGTGATATTTGGGATAGAGATTTTTAAAAGTCTGGATGGACAGGGTATATCCACCTATAACCATGCAGCTTAAATGCAACAGGGCTTCAATGAGCAGCAGCATCCCCGTCACGAAACTACACTGTACGATTGCCACCACACTTTCCCAGTGCGGCAATAATGGTCAATTTCACACTTTTTTAGGGAAGCCTATGTCCACCGGTGAACATTTTCATGTTGATAGTGATATCTTAAATAAATATTTTATTATTTATTCCAAAAACATTAACGTTAACAAGTGATACACGTGCCTTTTTATTCTCTCTAAGGAATCGGCTTCAAATGATGAGCTGCCAAATCGCGACTTTGCCTGTCTCCTAGAATAACTACGACTTCCTGGAAGTATAGCACTTTATATTAATTATAATCAATAGGAAATATCGCTATGAAATGCACTTGTTATACAGCCGAAAGTGAAGAATCGCAAATTAAAAAGAAATTTCCTACTAAGCCAGAGTAGAATCAATTATATGATTTTATAGATGGGCAATGGTTTGACTGTGTGTTCATTACTATGATACTAATATTTGTGACGAACCCGAATGCGTAGGTGGTAGTGATCCTATATTGTTGCGCCAAAGGTTCTATCTCCACTAAAACAAATATTTATATGACGATATTTGTGTTTGTTCTGTGTCTGAGTGTTTAATATATACATTTAAGTATGATATTAGTGAATTCTCTAATATCTGATGTTTGTTATAGAAGTGATTTAAGCGATTTATCATGGAGATCAGGTGAATGTATGAATATATTATTTTTTGCTACTATCTACTATAATTTGATATCGCACAGATAGATATGGCTTCATTCTGTTACAAAATAAATCCCAATGTCGATCATTATCCAAAGTAGATCCATACTTTGCAACCTTGTCATAGTGCACTATAACAATCCATGATTACAACGTACAACAAATGGCAGATGGCAGTGACAAGCTACTAAAGTATATGTTTATTTATGACGCTAACTGTAGCTACATATTTATTAAATATTTCAATTGTACCAGTCAACACGAATCTGTTCCGGAAAAATCTTATTTTGCGTCACAGAACTACCCGATATTGACTTCTTATACCTAATTAATAAAAGAAATTAAGGCATAGTTTTTTTTGCGGTCGAAAAAAAATATCAAATATTAAATCTGCTAGTTTTACATAAGTTAGACCTCATACAAAGGCCATCTGCATTGATCTTCACTCTCACCTATTTCTTCCGTCGAATAGCATTCGCAATGCTGTGTTCCGGTTTGAAGTAGTGTTTTAAGCGATAGTGATATCCTTGTGATACTATCACGCAGACTGTTTGCTTGTTTGTCGACCTGGTCTAATAGAAAAAAACAAAAATAATTGTTTCGTCACAATTGTATTATTAAAATTTTAGTGTTAGTTTTGTTTTTAGTCTATTTATCTATAATCACAGGATTGATTGGACTTTTTTTATACCTATATACATTTCTAATGAAACTTCAGTAATGGAATAAGAACATTATGTTTAATTTTAAAATCATTTATTTTATTTCATATTTCACACTAGTGGCACACTGCATAAAGCCGGACCAAAGACTTTAGTTAATGTATATGTTTAAGAATTATATATCTTAAAGTACTAAGACACGGAAACCCAACATAGCGACTATTCTCGTATATTTTTATTAATATTGTCCATATGGTGTTACGCCGCCATTTCCCCGCGATATTGAAGAATCTAGTACTCTACACAAAGGATTTTAGCATAACAATACATAGAGATATTCCCAGGACTTTCGAAGCGAAAATATTTCTTATTACGTCAATAAAGGACTCATCGATATATTTTTTGGATAGGTAATATCATTGAGAATATCGCTTATATATTTTGACGTGTTATCTTTGTGTCTATCCGACATTTATGGATATTCTTTGACGCAATGACGTATTTTTATGACGCACTTGAAGTAAGAAGAAGAAGAGTAAGAAGTAAGTAGAAATTATCAAGGATGTATTTTAAACTAAACATGCGGTACACCTCATACAAAGTTCGTCGGCATTAGAACTTCACTCTCACCTATTTCTGCCGAAAAGTAGCAGTGTTCGTCACGAAAGTCAGTGAAATTACTAGGTAGTGTGACATTAGTCAAAAGGTTGGCAACGCACTAGAAATCTTTGTTATATTACGAGCATCTACAGGCTGCAGTGACTTACATCTATCACTAAAACCTGGTCTTAACTAAAAATATCCTATATATTTTTTTTCATAAGAGCCGCGAGATACCGGCAGAGAAGAATATTACCTCCCTTTGTACCAGGTGTCGTAAGAGGCGACTAAGGAACCAGAACAAACAGATGCGGTATATCCATCCAACAGTGTAGTTTGAATGCACAGAGTGGCAATGAGCAGCAGCATCTCCGTCACGAAAGCCGCGCTCTGCAATTACCATTGCCCAGCGCGGCAATTATGGGCAAAATTCCCCCTTTCTTGGGGAGGCCTATGTCCAGCAGTGGACTTCCAACGGCTGTAATGATGATGATGAATTATCATAAGTTGGCAAACACATATACGGTTCGAGTGATGTTAATCACCACTATAGCCTAAAGACGCTCAAAACATCACAATGGCGTCAAAAGTCGCCAACCTTATGACTAGTAGACATTATAACACATTACTTAGTAATTTTACTCATGCCTATTACTCATTAAACCAGACCATAGTGTGCTTGCACTGATGTTGTTGATAACGGTAAGCGTGAGATATGAATACAGGCGACTTTGGTAAGAGGTCTACCTCTATTGGCCAGATTATCATCATCATAGCAGTCGTAGGTCATCCATTGTTGGTGATAGGCTAGGAAGGGTGAAATTATGATGCCACGTTGGGAAGGTGGTGTCAACCGCTGAATGTAACTTCGCGATCGGAATGCTGCTGTCCATCTCCTACTTGTTGCATTTGATCTGTCGATTCCGGCACGATACATCGTAGACTGTAATGTACTGTACACCGCCGGTATCGCACGGAAATTGGCAGATGCTGTTTAATTAGCTTACCAATATTAAAGATGTCTTTGTCTATACGAAGACATCTTCACCTAGCAAATTCTTGTTAATGTAAAATTCTATTCAATGCATTACCTATTCAATTGCAATAGTTTTATGGTCTATTTTCCCATCCTTAACATATACAGCTTGAAATAGCTACGACCAAAAACATTGTTTGCTTTCAAAGTAGGCCCATATTTTGCAATGTAATTTAGTACTAGTTGACTGTCGTGCGTCAGAGCCGTGATAAAAATCATAGCTGATAACCGGCGGTTTGAAGGATGACGACGGCTAACACCATGGGCAAGCTGAATTCAAACTCTGTCACAACGCAAATAACGTCGATACTCGTTTGGCAACACTTTAACTGGGAGCCTTTTGGTAAACGTGTCGTATACACGATGAAATTATTTCGGTGTAATAAGTATTCGTATTGTTATCGCCTGCTATATGCACATTATCTTTGTAATCAGCCTCTTGTAAAACAAGCGAGGATTGACGTTAAGTGCATGGCATGGGGTGGAAGGCATTATTTTTAATGGTGTAATCTAAAAATACGGCTGTCGACGGAGCAATATGTAGTTCATCACATGTTGGAGACAACGTGTATAACATAATATTTACATAATAAAGCTATTCTGTGTCTGGGTGTAAAATATATGTACTTAAGTAGTATATTTCTTTAAAGTCTGATGTCCGTAACACAAGTGCTTTAAGCGACTTACCTCGTAGTCAGGTATGTATGAGATGATGTGGGTTTTTTTATTATTATTATTCTCACAACATTGCGTACACACCTGCTCTGAGGTAAGTGGTTTAAAGCACCTGTGTTACGAACATCAGACATTAAAGAAATACAAATATAATACTTAAAAATACTATTTTTAACTGCAAATCTCTAATATAATAATGTCAATATCATGATATATATAAAAAATCTAAGTATCCGGACAAACAATCTAATAAATGGATTTATTTTTTGGATACATAGATTTTTTTATCCTGATGATCCCGTTACCGTGGCAGTGAATATCTTTCTTAGATTTATACCCTGGCCCTGACAACTACGGACACATCAAAGAATTATCCAATTTAATGCATTCGTTTGAGACTTAGGCGCGTATTTGGTGCGCGTGATCCAACCCCACCCAGGACAAACATGTATATAATGAAAATTGACTTTGTCTTGTCTGGATAATAAAAATATGTACTTAAGTATAATATTTGTGATTCCTCTGTTGTCTGTCCTCCATAACACAAGTGCTTAAAGCGACTTATCATGGAGTCATATGAATGTATGAGAAGTGAGAATATTATAATAACAATATATCGACTATTCATTTCTATTTATAAAGATTCTATTAATATTTAAACTTGTTTTTAAATTTTACATACATACATATATCACGCCTGTGTCCCATCGGGGTAGGCAAAGACTATGGATCTCCACTTGTTACGATTTTGGCATAACTCTCTCGCTTCCCTCATTCGCATTAGTCCTTTCATAAACGCTCGTTTATTCTTGGTACATCTGATCTGGCTCCTTTAAATACTTCTACTACGTTCGCCTCGGTCGTGCAACACCATCTCTTCAATTCTCTTCCGCTCTATATATTTGTGCAGTCATTCTAATTTCATCCATCCTTTATACATGTCAAAATCATCTGTGAATGTACTTTATTAGTATCGGAGCAATAAAGGCCCGATTAAGTCAGATTTTTTTTCAGTCTAGATATAATGAAGCTAGAGAATAATCTATGTACAGCCTTTTGGTGAGCGTCTAATTCCAAAATGGTTTCCAGCGTGCTCACGTTCAGCCTTGGCCGAAATACTGGTTCATTGATAACGAAAGATATATAACGCTAATATAAAACTAAAATATATCTCCGTCGATCTCAAATGATCTGTCACCTTACAACCATTGGAATAGAGATCAAAATGCGCTGGTAAAATTGTACCGTGAGGTTGCCTAAGACTTTGTATGAAAATCTAATTATACCGACAGATTATAGGAGATGTTATTATTGCAGTGTGTGACGCACTCAGTTCTCGGCTGTATCGTTTTAGTATGAAATTACATGTTATTACTGCCATCATTGGCGGCGATGTCTTATATATTATACTTTGATAAAATCCTTGGTTTAACTGCTTGTAGATCTGTAGCCATGATGTACCGGCAGAGTAGAATAGTACCTCCCCTATTGCCAGGTGTCGTAAGAGGCCACTAAGGTACCAGTTCCGACAGATGACGGTATATCCATATGTAACAGTATAGCTCATATACACAGGGCGGGGATAGGCAGCAGCATCCTCGTAGCGAAACTACGCTCTGCGATTACCAACGCGCTTGCCCAGCGCGGCAAATATTGGCAAAGCTCCCCCTTTCTTCTGAGGAAGTAATACTAATAAATTCCCACAACATCTTATACCTTAACCTGACTCGGTCATAAGTCGCTTATAACACTTGTGTTACGGACATCAGCTAACAGAGAAACCACAAATTTACTACTTAAATATAACACAAATATCATCACATAAATATTTGTCCTGGGTGCAGATAGAACTCCCGGCGCACAAGATATGATAACTACCAGCTAGACCAACAGGCCCGTCAAAAAATCTCAGTTCTTATAAAAGTACCGTCCACTTTCGTTTCACTTTCAAACGGTTTTGCACGGGTGCAATGTGGATAAAAATAGTTATTGTGGATTATCCCTAAGAGTTACACATACCATCGAAGACTTTTTTAAGTCCTATTTTATGCAATACTATAGTACGTAATATTGATCTGTCCTGTTAAGTTCGGTCATCGGTTACAATGTAATCGCAAAAGTGTTAATTCAATTAGAAAATTATAATTTTATCAGTTTTTCTCTACTATATTATGCATGTATTACACACATGACTTTCCTCTTTAATCACTTTATCGATAAATGCAAATTAGCAATAAAATCTATTGCGTAGTTCAAAAGATATAAGCATAGGGACAGAAAGACAGCGAGATGTGACTTTGTTTTTACTATGTAGTGATTTAGGTTTGTTTTCTTATCATTATATCAGTCATTAGACGTTCACAGCAGGAAATAGCCCCTCCCCCAAGTAATCTCCATTAGGGCGGTTGTACGCGATCCTGCGGTTTTAGGCAGATCGTCTGTTATTTGTTTTGTTTTAACATAAAACTGTACAAAGCATAGACAGGGTATAAAACTTTACCAATAAATATATGGCGCATCCGGAGGTGAGCCCATCTCGTACACTCATGGTCATGGGTTCGATGATTGTTTGTCCTATCATGCCAATAATTGTGTGATGAACTCAGTGTTTGCTCTGTTTAAATATACCTCCTACATGGCATTCAGAGTTCGTTTGGTACCTCACTCTTACCTATTCCTACCGCTAATTAGCAGTACTCGAATTGCTGTATTCCGGTGTAAGTGAAAGGGCAGTGAAATTATTCGGTAATGTGACATAGTATCTTCAAGTCACAAGGCACAAGGTTGGCAACGCGTTAGTACTAGCTACCTTACTATCAAGCGGACTGTATGCATGTTTTTCGAATTAGTGATAAAAAAGTGTCATATTTGTGATTCCTCTATAACACTAATGCTTTAAGGTCAACGTATGAAATATTGTTATCAATAATGTTTTACTTATACCAATATATATACATATATATGTATATATATAACAATATATTCCAAACAAGAATATTAATTTTATAAATTATTAAAAATATATGACGGGTCCCCAAATATGAGTTTGAAACTTTAGTCGAAAATTAGTTGCGAAGATAAATATAAATGTAGTCTGGCATATTCGCTACACTCAAACATTTGATCAGCATTCGACGGATTCCCAGTCACAACTTCATGTTTTAATAAAACACTCGGTATGCAATAGCGAAGTTTTCACCGCTGGCAGTATTTTATTGAAGAAAAACTTCATACAAATGAAAGTAATCAAAAACCAGTTCAAAGCAAATAACAAACCCCAAAATAACGAGCCGCGCGTACAAAAATATCTTGATACCACTCGATACCTTTATTATGAAAGACAAATAATCGGGAAAATTCTCGAAAAAGCAAACGTAATGATCTGGACATTTTTATGTCAACAAATAGGTACGAGATAAAAAGCGACCTTCGTCCCAAATTTATTTTATCGTTAGTATTTCTTGAAGAAGGTAGATTAAGCAAATACAATTATTTTCGAACTCATTTTGTGTAACTATGAACTTTTGGATAGGTATGTAAATGTTTGCCTTCATGATTATCTTTGAGTAGAACTGGATGTGATTCCATTTCCAGGTATATTAGATAATAAATCATTGGTACCTCACTCTCATCTATTTCTACCGCCACATAGCAGTGTTCGCAATGCTGTGTTCCGGTTTGAAGGGTGAGAGCATCAGGGTGAAATTACTGGGTAAAGAGACAATACCTTCAAGTGACAAGATTGGCAATGTTAATTTGTGAGATATCACATGCATCTATAGACTGCAGTGATACTTACTATCGTGAACTTTTAAAGCCAACGTGAACGTTTTTTCCCAATAGTTATATATGTATATGTATAATACGTCTCAACGCAAACACGCACATTATGAATTCCGCAAATGTAGGTTATGTGCGTACCTATCCCTACAGTTTCTGTAATTAGGTTGTTCCTCGTCTCCCACCGGCACACTTTTTGTTTTCCCCGGCTCATTGCGATCGCTCAATGTAAATTTACTCGATCTCGTTTTCGTATCGATCCTTCTTGTGTGACGTGTTAGGTTTAGACGTTATTCTGGTTGGTGGGTGTGGTCTTTTTTAATTAAAGACCGGCGACATTATACCCTCGAATCCCGTTGTTAGTATTGTTACCCACATATTGAAAATGGTCTAGATTGTGTTGATGATCTATGTTTGGTTTTGTAGGGAACATTAAAGTGATTAGTTGAATTCTGAAAGTATTTTTTACATACACTTTTCCTAGCATACAAAAACTGGTAATTAAAAATGCACCATAAACAGTAATACAGAAAAATTTTAAATATCTACTTTTTATTGATATGCATACATTTTACAAAATACCTTAATATTAGTAATTAAATAATATCACTAATAAGACTAAAAACCTTTACATTAAATAAAACATTTCTTTCATTAAAAGAGCTGGATAGAGAAAAGTAACTTACAAAAAATCGAACTACAACTACATGCAAGTGATCTAGGAAAATACATTAAAAAAGAAGATTCCGTCATATAGCGTCTTCTACTTCAAGCATTGTAAACTTATCTTATTTGTCCAATAAACGTTACCGATTTTATTAATTGTAACAAAAAAGCCATTGATTAATGGAAAATAATATTAAGTTAGGTCAAGCTAATTTGGTAAGTCTTACTCCCTTATTCAAAACAAGAACCGAAGTCTAGTAATTGCTTTGATTGTTATGATAGGAGCTACTGAAGGAAAGGGTAATAGAAGTAAGTATATATGGTATATATATATATGTATTTGGTATATAGTATATGTATGTAATGTAAGAATAATAAATATTATGTTACATTACCGACTAATTTCACAGCTATTTGGGCGTAGAAATAGGTAGGATAAGGTACCAATGTTGACGATCGTTATATGTGGTCTACCTCTAGTAATATCTATTCGGTTGGATACCACAGTCACTCGATTCCGGACCCTAAGGCGCCTTTACTATATTTGGTATAGTGGGAGGTACTATTCTACTCTGCCGGTATACCTTAGTATATGATTAGGTAATACTACATTTTATGAACTTAAAAAACTGTGCCATGATCAAATTAGATTGCCTAAAACTTTACATTTCAAACATCTACTTTAATATTTTTTTAATTTCAGTCTAAAAACGTCTAGAAACTTTTCGAATTTCAGAAGCATAATTAAGAATTTACTTCGTAATTGACTTAATAAAAGAGTAGTAACCAAAGAAAATCTTTTATACTATCTTAATAACTAATACTAAGCACTCAATTGCCAATTAATCCAGTTTTAACTGTCAGAGTTTTTGACATTTGAATTTCTTGACATTTGTAAATAAACCTTGTTAACAATGCTTATTACTATCAGAACTTTTTAATAAATTATTGGAAAGAGTGCAATTATTCAATATTATATCCGTTGAAACGTTTTGTGTATCGGTGTAAATACCTGTACCGGAAACTACCGGAGGAGGTAGAACTATTACATTGACCGTGTGCATGGGTACAGCACTCTCACCTATTTCTACCACCAAACAGTAGCGCTTGTAACTGTGATAACAGTAACGTAGTGAAATTACTTAGTAACACAAAATGTCCTGAGGTCATAAGGTTGTCATTGCGATAGTGATATCCTCGCGATAACACGAAATTATATAGATATCGGTGACGCGTACTGTTTGTTAGTTCGCCAAAATAGAATACAAAATTACAGTAATACAATATTAGCATGGATATTTTATTTATATGATCCTTAAATATACCATTGTAGAACTAAGTAGAGTCTTCATACCGGCCATTGAAAGTCCACTGCTGGATATAGGCCTCCAAAAAAAGGGGGAATATTTCCCATAATTGCCGCGCTCGACAAGCGTGTCGGCAAGCGCAGGGCGCAGCTTTTGCGACGAGGATGCTGCTGCCCATCTGCGTGCATTTGAGCTGCATTGTTTTGGAAAGATATCCCGCCATCTGTCGGTTTTGGTATCTTGGTCGCGTCTTACGACCCCTGATACAGGAGAAGGTACTATGCTACTCTGCCGGTACCTGATTGCACGGAATACTCTTTAAATATTAATGAGGATTTTTTGTTAACATAACAATGCTTTAAAAACGATTGGAAATGAAATGGACGCGGCAGAGGCAACAGAGTAACATATTACAGATTGTTACATCTTTAAATATGTCTTTTAAACAAATTAGAATTAGATACAATTTTTTTAGGTAATCTAGAATAGTTATTTAAAGACTTATTTTTGTTTTGTATTATTAAGGTACTACCATTACATGGGTGCAATGAGAATTAGTTATTTTTATAACTTTAAATATATATGCCATTTTAAGTTGTACAATACTGTAGTACATTATTTTAATCTATCTCGTCCGGTTAAGCCAGCGTTTGCAATATCAGCACAAAAAATATATCTAGTTACGATGTCACATCAGTAAAATCTAAAGTTATCTATAGTAGTATAATGCATATATTATACACATAAACGCCTTCTTCTTAAATCACTCCATCTATTTAAAAAACCCACATATAATTCGTTGCGTTGTTTAAAATATCTTATCATACATAGGGGCAGACAGACCGCGAGAAGTGACTTTGTTTGTAGTGATTTAAAAGATTTCCACAAGTCGTCAAAGCCTGCATGCACTTTATATAGCGTCTAGAGAATGCTTTTCAAAGATCAAAATACTTTTCAGGATCAAATAAAGATTTGCCTGTCTCAGTTTTAAAGCTATTAATAACGCTCATTTACATAAAATCGGTTCACCGGATAAGCTTTAAAAGCTACATGAGGTAGACCTCGAAGAAAGGTCGTCTGCATTGGTACCTCACTCTCATTTATTTCAGCCCCCAACCAGCAGTGTTCGCATTGTTGCGTTCGGGATTGAAAGGTGAGAGAGAGACAGTGAAATTACTTAGTAATGTGAAACAATATCTTCAAGTCTTAAGGTTGGTAACGCTTGTGATATTCTAAAGATGATACGAGCGCGTGCAGGTTGCTGTGACGTTTACTATCACCGCCCTACGTATCGATTTTAATAAATGATGACGAGAAGATTTTGTCTTAATTAATGGATAAAAGAGATCTAACAATGTCCACCAATTATATGTAACTACATTTTATAACGAATTCGTCGCTGTCTCCGGCATCTTTGAAAGCGAATGAAAAGAGCAAACTTTGTCAAGTTAAAATTTCAAAATCAGACTCTCCCTCCCTCGTCTTAAAATTTCAAATCAACTCGCCAGCATATTGAATGTTGCAGCGCGCATCAACTGTACAACAAAGAGATCTTTGTGTTGTGTGACAACGGATCCAGGCTTTGTTCGTGTGCTCACTGAATAAGGTTTACTTTTTGTGAAACCTTTGTTTTCTTCGCAAAATTACGTCTGAAGCTAAATGTCTCTGATATAACGTTGGGTGCGAAGTTTTAACGGAATACTAATTTTGTTTAGCTGAAATTTCCCACCGGTGATAATAATTTTATATCATTTTTATATTAGCTACCAGTGAATTAGTGTGGATTTTTCTTGATAATATATTTCATACAAAGACACGATTCTAATATTTTATTTAAAATGTAATTTTTTCGAGACTTGTTCCATTTATTATTTTTAAATAAATGGTGCAAACATTTTAAAACACTTCGAACTTAGTTGAGAGTTCAGTTGTGCACATTATAGCGTGAATTCACTCGGAAATGTTGATATGAGTGTCTAGTAACAGTAAAACCTCATTAAAATGTGGCCATTTGTCTATTATATACCGAAAAATCATAGTAATGCTACCCCGCGAGAAGCTTACAAAATATATAACATCTCGTTCGTTGAACTGATGCCGAGATCACCCATTAGATGAATTACAAATATCACTATGAAAAATTTTCATTACATAAATGTCTGTCCTGTATCAAACGTATGACCATTGACGCACATGTTAGTTTGTTAAGCACTATCGAATGCACCATCCAGGTCGTCAAAATAAAGTGACGCATTATTTGACATCAAAAAACATGTAAGTCTGAAATTGTATTTTTTTAACGCGACAAATAAGCATGAAATCCTTGTCACCGTATTACAAGAATTTACATATAAATTGGTATCTAATAATTTAGTCTTATGTCTGTCCGTCAGTCCGTCTGTCCCTATGTATGCTTAGATTTTTAAAATGACAACGGATTTTAATGCGTACTTTTTAAAAGATAAATTCAAGTGAAAGGCTTATCATAGTGGAAAGCTACTATATAGAAGGCTTAACACTGATACATTTTAGAAATCTCTAATGTTATGTCGTAAATAGACATATTGTTTTTGCAAACGCTGGCTGAACCCGACGAGATAGATAAAAATAATGTATTGCAGGGACTATGTACTAGTAATTCTGAATTAATAGCAATGAATTCATACGGCAATAGTTTTTTTATACCTCCCAAGGCACGTAATATCTAAATGGTCAATTACTATATGGTTTCCAAATTTCTAGAAAACATTACAAAATAGATAAATCCCACGCCTTTTTTCCCACGCATAGCAAACACCACGATAGGTAGATTCCAATTACGTCCACCGTGAGGCGTTATATTGCGCTCGCATTTTCCGTGCCTGCAATGCCTACATCAGCTTATGAAATGGGATTCCAGAAACAGATAGATATGATAATAATTATGGAAATGGCGTTCGTATTGTACAAAAATTTGTGTTGTTGATGCAATTAGCTGGTAACACGAATTTTAATTTAATGAGGACAGCAAAGACAAATTTTAAGTTCCTTTATTACGTTTAGAAATCGCTGTGTATACTATGTAAAAAATAAAAATATATGTTTGAACTATAATCCAGTCATTGAAATTCCACTGCTAGACATATGCCTTTCTAAAAAAGGAGGTATTTTCTCATCCGCGCTGGTCTAGCTTGTTAGCAATCGCAGAGCGTAGCTTTCGCGGCGGGGATGCTGCTGTCCATCCCCGCCCTGTGCATTTGAGCTGCACTGTTTCGGATGGATATACTGCCATCTGTTGGTAGTGGTACCTTAGTCGCCTTTAACGACACCACACGGCAGATGATAATTTAGGCTTGTAATGATATTTTAAGTAAAAGTTTGAGTAGGACACTCAATGACCTTTTTTTCATTTTAGAAGTGCCTATGAAAGCCTTTCTTTAATAAATATATATTTGACTTTGACTATAGCTTTGATATATATAAGCTGCTCGATAGGCAGACTTTGTACCAACGATATATCTTTATCATTAAAAAATATTACGACAGTAAATTGAGATATAAACTATGCTCAAGTCGGATGAAACCATACACAGTAAGCAAACACTGATTAAAATTGGTTCAGTTGTTTAAAAGTCCAACCCGGACAAACACAGTGACACGAAATTTTTATATATTTCAAGATAGGAAATGAATATTTTTTTGTATTGAATATAAAAAAGATGTACGCGGAGATCTAAAATGTTTAAAATTCTCAAATTGACAGTCACAAATTAAAATAAGGTACTTAAGTTCTTATACTGCGAAAAAAATTGAACTGAATTGAAGGAGGACTGCAATTCCTACGTTTTGAGGGTTCCGTTTTGAAAGGGTAAAAACGAGAGTCTTAGTATTACTAAGACTCCGCTGTCGTAGCCAAACAGTGCAACCAATACTGAAAACAGAATAAGATATCTATATATTTAAGAGTGGCTTTTCATACATAATTTTTGTGTCCTTTTTGGTACACGTTGAATGTATTTACAGTATATTTAGTTGTATATTTGTATGCCGACGTAAACTTGGCTGTTTTTATGTCTTAAAAGTATCATAATAATTAAGACAAATAATTATATACATCTTTTAACGCTTTATCCTTCCTACACTATCAATATCATGACAAATAACAACCCAAATGTAATATAACGTAAAATATAACATAATGTAAAATAACGTGTAGGTATATATCATATATTTTTACAGAATTTCACTAACTTTTAACATAATTTACTTACTGTCATATAAAAATTACGATGTTGCACGTAACAAACTTAAATAAATCGGTCGTCTTGATGAGGTTACTCTTAGTATTTGGAGCACGTTCAAGCTGTATAAAGGATTGCCGCAACTCACCCGATTACACGATAAAGAAATGGTTAATGTAACATAAAAAGACGAAAACGAGGTGCAGCGTCATTAAATAATATTCTATAGGACTTTGGGGACAGATATACGCCCAAACTTTCTGAAACTCCAAGAAGATAAAAATAAATTTTTTGACGATACTTGTGACGAAAATTATAGCATCAACGGTGGAAAGAGGCTAGCTGGTTTATATAATGAGCTACTCTTTAAACAAAACATCTTACCAGCCATTAAAAGGCCATAGGCCACCCCAAAAAAGGGGGAATTTTGATCATAATTGCCGCGCTGGGCAAGCGTGTTAGCAATTGCAGAGCGCAGCTTTCGTGAATGAGATGGTGCTGCCCATCTCCGCCCTGTGCCATCTGTCGGTTCTAGTACTATAGTCGCCTTTTACAACACCTGGTAAATGGGGAGGTACTATTCTACTCTGCTGGTACCTCATGGCGCCAAAACAAATATTAATAATAAATAAACAAATTCACACTATATCTCCAACTCCTCCGAATGACCGACCAGACTCTGAGTTAAGAAACTTTACGCTAGAGAGAAATAACAAGTATAATTATAACTTTAAAATACACATATTTGACACACAGACACAGAACAAAATACAAATGTACAATCATTATTACATCGTACAAACATTTGTACTGGGTTGGAATCGAATCCAGGAACTTTCGGCGCACAAGATAGGAACACTACCGCATGCGACACGAGAGAGCGTCTTTGAGGTATGGAATTAGACTCCTATGACCGTTGATTAGGCTGTGAATGTGCGAATGTGCTGTACTGCTCATAGTTTAGCATCATTATCATATCAGCATAGGCTTTCCCAAGAAAAGGGGAATTATGCCCATAATTGCTACCATGGGTTGGCAAGCATAGAGCGTCGCTTTCGCAATGAGGATGCCGCTGCCCAACCCCGCCATTTGCATTTTAGCTACACTATTTCAAATGTATACACCGCCATCTGTCGGTTCTGGTACCTTAGTCGACTCTTACGACACCTCAAGGAAGGTATCATTCTACTCTGCCGGTACCTCACGGCAAATAGCTTAGCAAGAGATGAGTAAATCGTGGGGTGATAACATATTGTTTTTTTAGGTAATATTTTACAATTTAATAAGCTAACTTTAGATACATATGCTTGCACCTATGTTAAAATCTAAAACACCAGGGACTATTTGTTACCGTTTGCTTTAATTTCTTGAGTCATACACGAACGCCGTATAAATGTGTATCGCACTAGACTTTTTCTAAAAATGTCTCCAACTTAGTCAGCACTTGTCTTCGTTGGTTTTACCAACAGCACCATTAATGCAAGCTCTTTCGTAATTCTACTTTAATCCACCCGTCTACACTTCCTTGACATTTTTCAATTGTATATATAAAGATTACGTGTCACTGTGTTTATCCGGGTTGAACTTTTCAACTAATAAACAGTAAACAGAGAGTAGTAGACAATTTGATCAATTTGACATGATTTGAACTTAAGAGGTAAAATAGTTTATATCTCAACTTAAGACAGGTCAACGTCTATCGGGTCAGCAAGTTCAATATAAGTGATAAATATTAATATAATAACTCCTCATATAAAGCGTATTTCATCTGGCAAAATCAAGATTCATTGTTATACATAAAAAATTGTTATGTCGCGAAAGATCTACATTACTTGTACTGGACGACATATGGCTGATATAAAGCTCAAACACTAAACTATTTCTACCTGACAAAAGCTAAGTATACCTATTAGTAGAAAAAGCTAGTAACTAAATGCAAAAAACCATCTAAAACTAGGTTTAGCTTCTCCAACGTTTTCTACGAACTTTTATTTTACTCTCCTTAATGACTCAAGTATGTTTGGAATAAACTATTTTTGTTTAAAAACAGCGCTTGTAATTTTAAAAGCAGATTAAAATGTAAATATAGATATACATCCAAAGCCCCGCAAACCTGTTTGAAGCTTATTAAAATTAGTGATGATTTTAGTTAAAATTACCCGAAATTTTGAGAACATGTAGTTGATTTTGTGATGTGAGGTTTATTTTTGGGGTAACGGATTGCTTATATTTCTCGAGTTAACCTTTTTTATTTGTTTCTGAGAGGAAACTTTGATTAAGTAGATCTATCCATCAGATGGGTCTTAATACTACAATATTTACGCGTTCAACAAGAAATAAACAACAAATCACACAGCATCTTCCACATTGACCTGATTTTTATTACACTAGATCGATAAACATGCAAACAGACAGATTGATAAAAAGCGTCAGTGCAGTTTTGTGTGACTTGAACATATTAAATCACATTACCCAGTAATTTCACTGCCTCTCTCACCCTTCAAACCGGAATACAGCAATGCGAACACTGATATTTGGCGGTAGAAATAGGTGAGAGTGAAGTTCTAATGCTCAGTTCAGATGACATTTGTATACGGTCTACGTCATGTAAAATCTGACTCCGTGACAAATCGCTTCAAGCCCTTGCGTTACAAATATAAGACAACAGAGGTATTTTTTTTGTGTCAGATACAGAAAAA
This sequence comes from Heortia vitessoides, assembly GCA_020976665.1. NCBI lineage: Eukaryota > Metazoa > Arthropoda > Insecta > Lepidoptera > Crambidae > Heortia > Heortia vitessoides. The sequence goes on from JACJUM010005602.1 coordinate 5,986,113, forward strand.
AACACAAATAGTGGGGAACCCAAGACCCTCGGCGTACAAAATAGGAACACCGCCATCTGCGCCAATAATAGGCTCATCGGTATACTGTCGTAAAAGATTTGATAGGTATTATTTATCCCAGGCTATATTTCTGAAAAAAAAATTAATTTATACAGAAATTAAATTTTTATATATATGTACTATATATGAAGATAATTAAAAAAGGGGTAGCATTTGTCAGTCACAGTTACAGCAAAGAATTGTTAAAAACAAACATCATTTTCAACTTTCGTTTATTTTCTTGCAGGGCCCGATGGCGCATTCGGTCGGTATTTCGGTATCTTAAGCGGTGAGAGTCGAACCTACTACCTTTGGCACTGATAGGATAACTATCTACCTTTTATCCCTTTATTTATATATAGTCCACATAAAAATTACTTTACCTGAGCACTGACTTGCTAGAAGTAAAGTTGCAAACTCACCTCTATATTAACGAACGTGACCTCTCTTCGACGGGATGAAAGCCAACGAAAGGGCAACGCTCCGAGAATAGTAAGTACTTACCTGACATAACATAACGGAGAGATTTAACTATGACTTCATTAATGAAATCAGGTGCTGCAATATTTTGTTCGTATGAAGAACATGATGACTTACACGTAATGTAAGTCGTATGAAAATTATTGCAGTCGGATACTATGAAGTTTGCTAGAAAAATCATAGTTTGCTGATGACATAAAAGTTAAAAGGCGAAGGATTGAAGCGTGTTCAAAGGAAACTAGAGACTTAAAGTCGGATCGCTAATGTTAAGAAACTTTCAAAATGATTGGTATTCGGATGGGTGATCTAAAAATTACCTCTGGCTTTTTGCCTTCATGGTTACCTGCAGTCCTTCACCCTTCATAACCACTGCTTAATATAGGCCCTAATTGCTGCGCCGGGCAGGCATGGTGACAAACGCAGAAAGTATCTTGTGACGAGAATGCAGCTACCTACATTTAAACTACTCTGTTTTGGGTGAATATACCGCCATCTATCGGTTCCGCTCATAAACGCTTTTCACCACAACTAGTACAGAAGATTTTACTCTGCCAAAACCCCTCGGTCTCGAAAACTCATAATTCCGTAACGGCACGTACTCCTTATTTACCCAAACGCAAGAAAATCTTCATTGAGTACCAAATATTATAACATTACTAAATGGATCAACCATTTTTATTTTATCAACCAGTTTAACTATGAACATTAAAAATATTTATAACGATGATTTCATTACAAATAATCTGTTGAAACAAATAAATGTTATTCTTCACAATCGCATATCGAATCGTTTTATTAGTCAAAAATCGATTATTGTTCTTTTAATTAATGGAATCGGAAACACCTAAAATTAATTAAACAATTAACAGTACCGCTAGCGATTTGACTTTTCATCAAAACCCGATTAACGTCATTTGTATGACTGTGTTAACGCCTAACGTATTTGCGATGAAAAGTGAGTTGTTAATAGTAAGTATTAAAGATTGATATCATTTAATGCTAACATACAAACATAAACTCCGCCTAAAGCTTATGATTTCCATTTGCTTCCACACGTACGTTCCTTAACTCCGCGATTCATTAATCTCTTTATATTGCTAGAATGTAACCCGTATCAAACCCATTTTAAGACAGTCTTAAAGAAGTATTAAAAGTCTGCATAACAAAAACAATAAATTCAATATAATTGTATTTGATATGCAGGCAACAATTGTCAAAAGTATTTTTTGCTAGTGTCTCCTATACTTCAGTACACTGTCCTTAAGTTTGAATTTAAGTTCAGAATATTTTCAAAGCCTTTATATTGTCTGTTCTATATTCTTTTGTGCATAACAATGAAACAATTTCGCTATCAATAATAAAAATGAGTATTCAAAACTCATTAATTACGCTAAGAATACCAATTAATTTGTTGTTAACTTTTATTTTAGTTATGTGTTCTCTGTGTTTTGGTGCACTCGTTTACGACTACGAATAAACGATCTAGAACCAAAACTAGTTCGTCACCTCCACCATATTTCATAAATAACTGGGAAAAGTACAAAATGCCTGAACAAGTGGATGGACCTACATTAATGGATATTCTACAAAAAGTAGCGATGTATAAGCGACAAGAATATTGCCCGTATGATGATAATTCAAAGTGTGAACGCGCTAAAATAGAAGGAGTTGTAAAAGAAATAATCTCAGACTCACTGAATCCTGAGCGAGGAGAGAACCTAACAACATCAAATAATATTGACGTAACTACAGCAATGGATACAATGACGGTGAAAAATAATAATGTAACTAGCATAACGACAGACCTTGCCATTGAGCAAAATACAGAAATTGATTCAACCACAGAAGATGCAATAGATAAAATTAAAAACGATGAAAACCAAACTAATTCTGATCCAACAAATGGCAATACAAATACCCCAGATGATGAGACAGGCAAAAACGCTACTACCAATAATCGCAGATTTGCAAATCAGTTTGTTCCTTATAACGACGAAAGATCTAAAGAAGATACCAAACGATATTTAGCGCATTCCGCGTTACAAATAAATATACAAATTCATTAAGACAATAAAACTGTTCGTTATAAGAATAATATTTCATTTCTTGTAAATTATCTAGAATATCGGCATAGTACTTACCAGATATTCTTTTGATGTGCAATTGCGTCGCGAAGTTGTTGCCCATTTGCGACACATAGCTATCTTTCTTGCTGGACAACTGTATGCTGAACCCGTCTGACTCCAGCGAGGCTCTGGGAGCCCTGGCAGCCTGGACCGCCTTGTTACAAACAGGCGTAGGGGCCACCTTAGCCAGGGCCGCCTCTTGAGACCCCGCGCTATCGCGGCGCCGGCTCTTATGGTCCAAGAGCATGCTCGGAGTACACCCCATGTTCACATTGGCACTACACTTTGGCACTAACACTGTCACTAATCTTCGACATCATGGTTATGGGTTAACTGAAACAAGAAACAATGTATGTAAACAGAGGTAAGAAGTTCTCTTATTACATCAGACTACAATATATATACTACTAACAGTTCGCTACGACTTCGTCCTAGTACATAGTGAATGTATCCCGTTGATCCAGATTTCGTGAGATTTTTATCACGTTATTATGTGTCTAACCTATACACTAATCTTATTTCCATACAAACGTCTTGCACAAAGTTTATTTAATTACAGACAACAACAAAAACAACAAAGATTCTAGAACGACGTTTCGATGAAATTTTTAATTTATATAGATTTTGATATAGCAAGTTTAATCACTTATTATCCTCCAAATTATGTATTAGTGTATTGTAAAATTATTATAAATGTATACTATTTACTAGCTTTTCGCCCGCAACTTCGTCTGACTGAATATCTCTTGTTATAACGGACAAAGTCTATGCCGCTCCCTAGAAGCTAAACAGTGCAAAAATTCAGACCAGAACCCAGACCAAAGTCAGATCATTCCACGGAACACGGAAAAGAAGCCTATGTGTTCTCCACGCTATCAATAACCGCTGTGCCAAAATTTCGTCTATACCTGTTTCGCCGTTCCAGCATAAAAGAGTAACGGACATACGTGCACGCATCTACACATTAATACTCACAAACTTTTGCGTTCGTAATATTAGGAAGGATTTCGAAAAATAAAATATATATCTACATTATCATATCGCGATTAATCAGAAACTCTTATTATTAAATTATAACAACCCTGATCCTAATCGTAATTTTAAAACGGCGTAGAGGTTTTAACTGTTTTCCTTAATCAATAACTTTTCAATTTAAGCTTATCTTTGGCGTCGGAAGCGGTTTCCAATTAGAACAGCATCGTTTATTTGCAATGAAGTGGATCTCGGATAACGTGGACTTATAGATATATATTTATATATGCATTCAGTTGTTGATTTTACTTAAATTATAACTTAATATACACTGCAGTGCCTAATAATTCATCATCATATCAGCCATTAGAAGTCCACTGCTGGTCATAGGCCTCCCCAAGAAAGGGGGAAATTTGCCCATTATTGCCGCACTGGGCAAGCGTATTGGCCATCGCAGAGCACAGGCTTCGCGACGGGGATGCTGCTGTCCATCTCCGTCCTGTGCTTTAAAGCTACAATGATTTGCGTGGATATACCGCCATCTGTCAGTTCTGGTACCTTAGTCGCTTCTCACGACACTTTGCACAGTGAGAGGTACTATTCTACTCCGCCGCTACCTCACGACCAGTGTATCATTATGTCTATGTATTATTATAATTATTGTCCGATCAGACTAAAATATTCGCTTGAAATTAGCAAGCAGGTTTATTGTTTTTAACTCATGTCACTGTTTTGTTACTTCATGGCAATCGTTATCAAGGCCAAGATATATATGTCAGAATTTTTGACTTCAACTGAGTTCAATATCTAAATAAATATTTTGAATACTCGAAATTTAAATTTAAAAATCGAACCGAATCCTTTTATTAAATGGTTTTATTTTGATAGTGACCACAAATATACTAGGATATAAATTAAAATTCTGTTTTCTCACGAATCGGCCTATTAAAATTATAATTTCATATATTGTAAAATAAAAATAATAACTTGATTTTTGCAATAATAATTATCCATTCACCAAAGTCAAATGGAATATCCATTTGACTTTATGACCTTTGAGTAACTTTATGTTAAAACGTAACATTTACCCATTAAATTTCCATACTACAATTTCTAGCTAATCCTACTTAGTACAATGAATGGAGTTATAAAGTTTTTTAATTAGAAGTTACTTGCTTCTGCTATTGTCTACCAGGTAGCTCTTAGTTTCAATGGTCTCGGATATAAAGTTAGTTCGAAATTAGTTGCCTGCAGTGAGAATAGCTATAAAAGATTCATATTAAAAACATTGATATTATTTCCCAATACTCTAGCGTTTTTTTAATACGGTTTTCACAATTTACGTAAAAGGTAACACTTTTGATGATTTATTGTATCAAAAAGGCGTTATAAATTTGATCAACAACTTGGTTAAGCGTGTGTTTATACTCCTTTGGCATAATTTATATTCTCCATTTTATGAATGAAAAGCCTGCAAAGGGCATGCCCAAAGGCACTCTATTTTACGGTGAATAAGAGCTTTATCCCTATGTTCATAGGGATTCCGTTTTGAAGTTAATGTAATAAAATATGTATTCATACATTACATCCTTTTTATAATTATACTATTATATATTATATTACTAGTTTTCCCAGCAAATGTTGTTCTGCTATATAAATTATGTAAAATGATTAAATAAAAAAAAAGGTTTTCGTGATAGATAATTTAGGGATAATGCCATATTATAAAAAAATTGGACAATAAAATAAAAACAAATATGTTAGGGCTGGACAACCCTTATCACTTAGAGGTATATAAAAAATTAGCCGATTCTCGGACCTGCAAAGTATGCAAATAAAATTTCATGAGAATCGGTCAAGCCGTTTCGGAGGAGTATGGAAACTAACACTGTGACACGAGAATTTTACATTTATATTAGATAAGCCACAAGACAAGATATTACACACACATTGTAGATATAGAAAATAGTGAAATATGTCACAGTATTTTACTAAATGCCTTTAAAAATTTATACGAAAAATTTTACTTTTTGACTGTCAGATTATTTTGTCTAATATACGAAATGGCTGGACGGTTTTAGGCTCAATAACTTTTACATTAAAGTATTAATTAATAAACACATTACACATAGAAATAGAGACATTTCATATTTTCTAACATTTACGCATTTATTGTGACAGGTGAAAAAACAAGTCATAATAAAACTACTTTAACGGCTTTGAAACGCTGTTTATTTGAATTTACTTTTTTTTATTCGACGTTTGGTTTAACTTGCGACAGCCGTTTACATGATTAACAAAAGATATTTCAAATAAATGTTTTACAAGTAACTTGTTGTGAAACGATACAATTTTGATATACTGACATGAAAGTTAAGTGTTTCATCAACTTGAAAGAATAAAGTAAGAGAGAAATTCAGCGCGAGATCCCAAATTGAAGAATTAAAGCCGAATTGCCGACTTTCATTTCTGCAGTCATCTCTAGATGGAGTAATCATTTGCATCGTCGCGCATTTATGCCCTGAGATATGACTCTCTTCAGGAATAAAGTCCGTTAGACGTCTAGACATCATATATAACGCGCATTAAGGTTCAAACACTCGCACTAAATCAAAATGAATTTGTTAAATTGTATTGATTAAGCATAACTTGGAAGACAAGAAACAGAATGACAAATAGTTCACAGTATTTTGGAGAGCACACTCATGTTCTACGTTTAATAATTTATAAATGCTACCAACTGTCCTGCTACCCATCCCCGCCCTGTGCATTTGTATTTACTGTTTCGGATGGATATACCACCATCTCTCGGTTCTGCTACCTTAGTCCCCCTTACGACATCTGGTACGAGGGGAGGTTCTATTCTACTCTGCCGGTACTCCATGATTTATTATAAAAAAAATATAGCAAAAATCTACAATCTTTAAACAATAAGGGAATATAGAAAGGAAAACTCATATATGGGTGTGGTGGAAAAACTGTCCAGATATAATTGATTTGATAAGTTGATTATCCCTATCATTATATATCCCCATTCATCATTATCACAGCAGTCGTAAACCGTCCATTGATGAACATAGGTCCAAGAAGGGATTTTTATTTTAAGCCTCTCCATTAACCTTTATGCTGGAGATTATGAAGATATGCAAATTGCGTTTAAAAAAACATTTGTAAAATTTCCGTACGCCATATATAAGTAAAACTTAATCCTATCTAAAATAATGTTAATAAATAACTGTCGTTTTCTGCTATTTAAGCGGCTGATCCGTCTTTTTGATTATAAAGACAATGCTGTGTTCTTCTGTAATTATACATGGGCCGACAATATTTCAAAGGAATTTTTATTTAATTTTTATATGCTACCAACTGTGCAAATAAGTGAACAATTGATTAAAATAACAAAATATTGCAACGAAAAACCACAAATATTTCCCTTTCAAACTAGTCCACCATTTCAGGGGCTACTTTCTCACTCCATCAATCTGTTTGGGAATCACGTATAAAGAGCGAAGACATACATATAGTTTTTTTTTTAAATCCTCTGTCTATTATAAAAGTTTGAAAATTGTTGTAATACTTATCTATCATAGTCTGCTGGAATTCTAAAAACGCAATTATTATTATCTAGAAAGACAAAAAACATTTCTCGTTCGTTGTTTTTGATACAAAGTCGACATACTTACATAGAAAACGTTGTGGAAATAAAATATTTTGGTCCCAATTGACTTTACTAACAAGGAAGGAAATATCACGCAGCCCAATTATATCAGGACCATTTCTAATACAGGCGTGTTCAGTATTATTAGACAGACATATTTCCCTGAATCAAATCAGGCAAACATAATCTTATTATTTGTTCCATCGTATTTGGTTCCACATACAGGTATGAGGACCTATATCTTCGTAGGTTTTCGTAATTGTTAGTGACATCTTATGGTTGGAGAGATCGAGACTTCGGTCGCATGAGTACCTACTGTACGTCGACCTGACGAATAAGTAGCTTAAAGTACTTATGTTACGGATATCAGACGACAGAGAAATTACATGTAGAATACTTAGATATGAATAACACCCAGACACAGAACAAATATATTTTTATTATGTGACAATGCCGTAATCTTGTTGTGTTAATTATTTTTCATTTTCATATGCTGTAAGGCATACACACACACACACACACATAAGCAACAAATACTCGACGTTTTTTGCTAGAAACGTATCATTGTTTTGATACCAAAAGAAAAGAAGAATAATAGAAAATAATTTTAAATAAATTTAAATTAAGAAGAGTAAGTTTAACTTAGATATTTTTAGTGTTAAATAGCGTTGTGTGCTTTTTAGACATTTTCACAAATACTTTGTTTTACTACAGTTAGCTACAAAACGTAAACTTGCGGACAAAGTGGTGTGTAAATGTAGGTGTTATGTATGTATATCTATTAGACCAGGTCGACAGACAAGCATACAGTTCGCGTGATAGTAAGCCTCACTGCAGCCTAGAGACGCCCGTAATATCAGAAGGATATCACTAACGCGTTGCCAACCTTGTGACTTGAGGATATTAGATTTTAATATGGTGTAACATTTCCTAGTAAATTCACTGCCTCTGTCACCCTTCAGACCGGAACACAGCAATGCGAACACTGATATTTGGCGGTAGAAATAGGTGAGAGTGAAGTTTCCAATGCGACGACATTTTGTATGTTGTCTTGTCTACCTTATGTATAATGTAACTATGTAAAATATAAAAACTAATAAAGCCATCTACAATTAAGATTCTGGTGAACTTTATTAAGCAGTGTGATTTTATTAGACTAGCTTAATGTTCCAAACAATATCAGGTCATAAAAATTGTTTCGTGGAAAAATTGAACCAATACTGGCAACAAAGACTAACAAATTCAAATATAGATCGCATTTAGTGTTATTTATAAGATCTTTAGCTATATATATGTAGGTAATGGCTATAATACTCCTTACATCGATTGCCAATCAACTTTATACAGACTCTAGACGCCATGGTTAAGAGATTGTGTAATACAGGGACGAACCCAGTTCGTATTTAATACTTTTTAACATTAACATACTTTTTAATTACTCATAATAAAATCAATTTTTAACGGCTTCAAAATGCCGTAAATTTAACTTTTTACTTTGACGTTTTAATTACCGCAACGTAACCGAACCGTTCTCAAGATTTGACAAAAGATGTTGCGTTGACAGTGTTTGTAGATTAGAATTTATTTTATTTTATTTGTTTTGGGTTTTTGATTTTGTACGTTCATTCCTATCACATTAAAGTTCATTAATTAGGTATAATAAACCGTATTTATTTAAATTTGTTCGCGAAAACTTCGAACTAAACATAAACCCACCCGATCGCTCCCTTTTAAACTCACGCTTTCTCTGCACTGCACAATCACACACGCTATCCCTAAAGGAATATACCGCACTCGCCGGCGAGTGCGTGCAGTTTCCTCTCATAGCGCACTAGTGTGCAGACGCTCACCATCTTCACTTTTCTAGAACTTCCGACGGCTCCAGTAGAAGGCCATAACACCGTCAGTTTCATTTAGATTTCGTGACTACGTACCGACCTTAAGTTCCTCGAGGACGCTTCCTAAGGCGACCGAGAAGCGGCCTCATTTCCTTGGCTTTTCAATTACGTATCGTCTAAGAAACTCAACATAAAGTTAGCCGACAAAAGAATAACAAGTCCGCAAATAAAAATGAATTGAAAAAATAAACAAATGATTGATATTTCTCCAATGGGTCAGTCTCAGATAAAAGTTATTTATAACTTTTTTTATACATTGAGCTCACCGATGGGTGAAGTAAAAAAATAATAATATACTGAGGATTTTAACGAGATTAGTTTTTAACGAATGGTAGACTGCTTATTAAAAAAGAAAGTTTAATTGGTCTCAAGAGTTTTTTATTGAATAAAATTTTCAAGTTTCCGAAGAAGTTGAAGCTTAAGATAGACAAACATAACGATATTAAACAACAGATTGAAAAAAATATCTAAACAAAACGTATATTCTTTAACAAAATTTTGCTTTGTCAGATTTTTATAATACTGTTGTTGCATAATACTCATAGACTTACTATGACTATAGGTATTTTTGATATATTAAGATAGATTTACTATTTCCGATGAATACCCAAGTGATTGTATGTACCTGATTGCAATAAGAATTTTTACAACCAACTTTCCAACGAGTAATAAAGTCAATATCAAAATATGTATAGGGGAACCTGTTGTACCTTGACACCCTTCGTACCTAAAGCCATTGAATTTTTTGAAATGTTCGAGCCTATTTTTCCGTCTTTTTGTCTATTGTATAGTAAGCTTAACTAGACTAAGCATGAAGTTAATTTCAGGTGGTAATTGCATCGAAGTCGCATGGGAGATCATAATAACGTTTTCGCTTGCAAAAAATTAAGATTGTTAATATTTTTAATTTCTTCCATTACTTTTGTCATGTACTACATAATTTTTTACAACCATATGATTTCATCTAGTACTTTAGCCTAGTTTAGAATGTAGTATGTATGCTAATTTGAGTTAATCATAACCTCCAAATATACATGTGTAATTAAACATAAAAGGGTAGGAGTGTTGTACTTTGACCATAGTAAAACAGTTGTACCTTGGTCATTTGATCAAGGTATATACATTCAAATGTAATCTTGTTAATTCTGTTTAAGTACGTATATACTTATTATTTTATTGTTTTTTGAACAGGTAAAATGCCTTGTAGCAAAAACAACATCAAACGGACTCATATTGCTAAAACAGCTCTTTCTAGTTCTATAAAAGTAGTTAATGAAAAAAAAAATCATTAGGTGGGGTTGCCAAATATTTTAATTTGTTAAGATGTACTTTAAAGAGGTATTATGAACACTGCTTGATGACTGGTAAAGTTTCGAACGACCTTCATGATAATTTAGCCGTGAACAAAAGGTTTTTACAGGTGACAAAGAGTTCTTGCTTGTAAGTACATACAAGAAGTACATACAAGAAGCAGCAAAGTTACATTATGTACCCACTACGACGTTAATAGGCTTGCATATGAGTTCGCAACGAAAAGCAATAATAAATATCCAGCTCAATGTGACAAAGACCTAATGGCTTAAGAGTACTGGTAACGTCTTTTCCGTAAACGACGTCAAAAGCAGATAGCTTTACATAGCCCTGAAGCCACTAGCCTTGTATATATTAGATAAGCTTACAAAGATATTTATTGAGGTGTTGAAGCTGGAAATAATAAATATATTTGCTATTTGTCTAGAAATATGGATTTTATTTGATGAGTTCTCACTATGACCAAGGTACAACATAGGCGGTTTTAGGTACATTACCTATGTTGTACCTTGATCAACATTCCAAATTCTTTTTCAGTTTTTGTAAAACCTGTAAAAAACATTATCTATGCTTTTGTATACTTTATATTATGATCCACATTAGTTTGTATAACAGCTAGGATTTTTTTAATCGTAATAGTGTTAACCATATTTTTTTTTAATCGTTGAATGTAAAAGCGACCAAGGTACAACAGGTTCCCTTATATTAAAAGAAAAGCTAACTAAGACAGGACTGACATATCAACGCAGGGCCTAAATTATAAATGTTAGAAACTTGAAATTTTGCACAGGGGTTACTTTCCCATCTCACTAAACGGTAAAACGGGAGTGTAAAGTTATAATGAATCTTGGCTGTTTATGTTGTTCTTCAAAAGAAATTAAGTATAAACGTTCTTCATTATGGACCTGAAATACGTATTAATATATTTTTTCGAATATCGTCTCTTAAGGGGATAAAAGGGGGTGCAAAGTTAGAATGAAAATACTATAACTTAACGCGGGTGAACGCAGGGCTTTGTTAGTAACATATAGTTTACAAATATAACGTTTCTATCGCAGTCTTCTGTATTCAAAACACATACGGACACATCCACGTAATCCACCTAGTGGTTTTTCCATAAAAGGCCATTAACCTGTAACCTTTCCCCGAGTCCGTGCCTGGCGTTAATCTTTTCTTCTAATACGTGTTGTAGTGGAAACTCGACCGGTTTAAGAGCAATTAAAATGTCTTTCAAGACGGCTTACCCCTTGTCTGTAACGGGTTTATTGGGGGGTGTAGGTGTGTTTATCTCTCTACGTATAGACGTAAATTGTAATGAAAAAATAAACAAATACATTTGTACGTAAACTGTATATTATTCTATATAATTATTATTACAATTGATTAGTCAGTCACTCGAGCTGCCTGCGGGCAAACAATTACTATCAGTAAGACATCATATAACAGATCACCTCTGAACAATTACAATGTACAACATCAAATAACAGATGAACGCATGACAGTTAGCTGTCGCCATTTAGATTCTAGAGCTCTTTGATTACTACACTCCAAACAGTATTTCTTGCAGACACATTCGTGGTGCCGTGTCTACAGGAAACTGTTTTAAGACTCATCTGTTGTTATACATCATCGTCATCATATCAGCCACTAGAAAACCACTGCTGGACATATGCTTCCCCAAGAAAGGAGGCATTTTGTCAATAATTATTTTTTAGGACATACATATCTGAGGCATGAATAGCAATTTAAATATGCTTTTGGATCAGTCCTTCGAATTAGTGCAAGGACTGGACAAAGGCACTAACCCTGAGGCAGGTATAGACCCAGAGCGTCTATAACTGATATAATAATGATAATCACAACATAGTATAAAACAAAGTCACTTCTCCGCTGTCTGTATGTATGTACAGATCTTTAAAACAACGCAACGGATTTTGATGCGTTTTTTTTCATAAATACAGTAATTCAAGAAGAAGGTTTACATATATAGTATATGGTATAATACGTGCATAGTATAGCAGAAACACTGACAATTTTAAGAGTTTTCTAATGTGATGTTGTAAATAATCACATTTTTATTTGCAAACGCTGGCTGAACCCGATGAGATATATCAAAATAATGTACAACAGTCCGATGCCGGGGCGTGTCACTCGTGTATAAGGGATATTACTGTGTTGACGTCGAGATTTATTGAAATTCTAGCCTTACTTAATAAATTCAACTTTACTAATTTTTTAACTAGTCATTAATATGCACATATTACGAAAAATCAATGCTAATAAGACCGAAAAAAGTCTGGGCGCCACTAGTTTAATTACAAATGGGGTAGCGAAAAGAAAAAATGGTTCGAAGAATTTCTACGCTTAAGTCTGTCGGGATCCATCGGGTGATTTAAAACGCATTAGTGGACAGCCGAGAGTTTCTCCGCAAAATATATTTGATGTTGCGATTTTCGTTGGTTTAATACACCGAGATAAATGCCTAATTGCATAGATTTATTATATCCACGTTTTTGTTTCAGTTCTAATTATTAAAAAAGAGTTAGTGAGTTAAACATTTTATGAAGTTTATATAAGAGAATATTACACATGGCCACTAGACATTTTTTAGAAAGTGGGTTCATCACCATATCGGCCAATAGAAGTCTACTGCATGATATAGACATCCCCGACAAAGGGCGACTTTTGCGGGACGGGGTGGGACGGGTATGCTGCTGCCTATCTCCGCCCTGTGCATTTGAACAACACTGTTACGTATTGATACACCGCCATCTGTCAGTTTTGGTACCTTAGTCGCTTCTTACACCTGGTATAGGGGTAAGCACTATTCTACTCTGCCTGCCAGTTCCTCACGATGCAGAAAGAAGTTTATAATAGTAGTAATTAAATACTGGAAAATATCTAAATACGGTTTGTTCTAATTTATTATTTACTCACAAATGGTTAATTATTTCCCCACAAATGACGTCATGAAACGACATCGATTAACATAGACTTGTCACAGACGTAATGGATAGCATGAATATACTGGTTACTCAGTTATAATATTTATTATTCCTATACGAACTACCCAATCCTGTTGATTGTGTTCAAACCAGGTCTAGACAATTACAGAAATACAACCCAAAAAGAATTATCCAATTTAGTAAAATTGTTTTAGTTTATGACGACGATTTTCATTTAATATATAAAGATTGTATTTTCGCAAAAAATACTGCTAAATATGTTGGAGTTTTATCAACATTTTTGTATGTATATCATAGATTTATTCAGATCAAAGTTTGATATCAAAATCAGTTGTCAGATATAATGCTTACCAGAAATATAAGAAATATTGTATCTTGGTTAAAATCAGATTTTGCTTTCAATCACCCGGAGTGCGAGTCCTTATGAAAATAAGTAATTGGCTATATGTGTTCGGTTTCATCCAGGTCACTCCTGATGACCCCTTCAAGGCCAAATGACAACTGTACAGATAGTTATTTTTATGGTTTTATGTAATCAAGACAATCTTACCAAGAGTTATTGACTGATTGATAATAGAAAAAATAATTAATTCCCTTGGAAATAATATCCAATCGCTTGCAAGCAGTGTTATTAAATATGCTTTTTAATATTACAAATACAAAAGTGTGATTTCTGTTTTGTATGCTTTCACGATGAACTGATAAATCAATTCTGATGAGATTAATTTGTTATGGCACGTATTTTAGCTTGACATTTAGAAGCTAACATTGGAGTACTTCTAATATATATACACTATAGTGGTGGTATAGACTTAAGAATCTTATAATAAACAATCATTACAATCTCAAATAATACGTATACATTCACAAACTTGAATGAACGACGTTAAACACTATATTACACAGAGTCATGAATTTAATTGTAAAGTCTGGTCGGTTATGTAAAATAGTTCAGCACTTACTTAGGTTAAACTACAAATTGTCGGTGTCATTAATAATTCATGGGCCCTTCACGTCGTCCGATGAAACAGGACAGTTCCCGGAAACGTTTTATTTTCCTTTCTTTTAAAAATGTTTCAAGGATTTAAAGTATTTAAAGAATTTTATGAGAGAAAATTAATTAATATCAACTTAAAATTATAATACAAAAAGTTTAGTCGACAGTTCCTGATGACCTTCACCTGTACCAGATGTCGTAAGAGGCGACTAAGGTACCAGAATCGACCGATAGCGGTATATCCATCCGCAATAGAGTAGCTCAAATGCACAGGGCGGGGATGTGCAACAGCATTCTCGTCGCGATAGCTGCGCTCTACGATTGCCAACACGCTTGCCCAGCGCGGCAATTATGGGGAAAATTCCCCATTCCTTAGGAAAGCCTATGTGTCCAGCAGTGGACCTCCAATGGCTGATTTTATGATGTTGGTGTGGGAACTGAAACCGGTGCAACCAGTTGAAAGTTATCACACGATGATAGATTGAAAGGCAAACTATTTTAGATAGATTTAATGAATCATTATTTATTCCAGGCCAAATTGTTTTTAAATATGGTTTATTTAGACGGATCCGATAACGCATTCGCTAGTGTTTTTATCTTGAGCGACAAAGGTCGTGGATTCGATCCCCGAGCAGGACAAATATTTATGTGATGAGCATTTGTGTTTGTTGTGTCTGGGTATATTTAAAAAAGCAATTCGTCTATCTTATTTAACACTAGCAGCGCACCGCGGTTTTTCTCACGTAACTCCCTCTCCCGTGACAATATGGGGGGTTACAATATGTTATCTGTGTGGCTAATTAATAATGTTACTATCTATTAATGAAAGAATTATTTAAATAAGTTTAGTAATTTCTGTGTTTATTTGTTACAAACGTACAAAAATACATCCTGTTTACATAGAATTGTTTTAAGTAGCGGTCTCTTATTATTTTTTTTTTAAACATACTCAGAAGCTGTACCTTTCTAATGGTGAAAGAATTTTTAAAATCGGTCCTGCAGTTTTTTACTTAGCGTAACAAACAATGAAACATTTCCTCTTGCCAATATAACTTCTATACTAATATTATAAAGATATGTATAAAGGTAGATATAGTACATATAACGGTATATATAAAGGTATATATAAAGCTATATATAAAGGTATATATAAAGCAATATAAAAAACTATATATAAAGCTATATATAAAGGTAAATTCGAGACACTGTATTGTCCGATGTTGAAACATTTGTATGTTGATATGTACTTTCGTCTGTCTACATCGCCTAAAAACTTAGTTACTAATATAGGTGAATTTCTTTAAGTATACAACTTTAAAACAGCCACTAGAGAGACTTACTGAAATCAAACTTCATTATCAGTATTCCATCCAATAATTAATTACCCCCAACTCCCCCCTCCAGCGGTTCGAAATGAGTAAAGAAAATGACGTTGTAATCAATAGCTATTTATGAAGCGTCTTTGTTCGAAGCCACTCGACTGGAGACCGCTTCATCAGTAGCGTGGCCTGCGAGGAGAAAACTGAACAGAGAGGACACCCGTTGGGGGTGACGCCTAGTCATAAAAAGGCTTTCTTTATTTATTTTTGATTTGCCAGATCGGCAAACACTACTGATGTAGGTGACCTATATATGAGGTCTATTAAATAGGTCTGCCTCAGGTACATAAATACAAATGAGGTTTAACGACTGGGAGTACTGCTTCATGAGTCTTCAAGTGACAATAGCCACATAATTACAATAAGACGTATTAAAATTTATTTTACCGTTCTATGACTTCATAATCTCCATTCAAATAGAAAGTATGAAAATTTTGCTGTCAAAGAGTTTATTACGCGGAACATCATTATCTTATTAGTCTTTTGTAAGTCGTTATTGTTAGATGATTTACTGGTTTTAAACAATTAAAATAGTACTCTAATTTCTTAACTTTATATCTCTTAATGTATCTGAGGTATTGCAACAGATACTAACAAATAATAATAACTCTACACAACATCTCACTTATTGACCTGTTGCCGATATAAGTCGCATAACGTTTGTATTACGGACACCAGGCACAGAACAAACACATATACTCATCATATAAATAATTATCCTATTGGGGACCGAACCCACCACCCTTGGCACACAAATTTACAACACTATACCTGAATACAGTTATCATACCAGCCTTTGGAAGTCCACAACTGGACATAGGCCTCTCAAGAAGAGAAGAATTTTGCCCATAATTGCCGCACTGAGCAAGCGTGTTGGCAATCGCAGAGCGCAGTTTTCGCGACGGGGATGCTGCTGCCCCACCCGATGCATTTGAGCTACACTCTCGCAGATAAATATATCGTCATCTGTTGGTTCTGGTACCTCATACCTGGTACAGGGGGAGGTACTGTTTTACTTTGCCGGTACCTCACGGTTGTGCCAGTACCTCAGGTTTGTGCCGGTACCTCACGGCTGTATACGTATATAGTACCATAACCACATAATAGCATAGATCACTATCATCTACATCATAGACCCGTCACCGTAGAAGAGATGGAATATCCATCTAATATAGCGTAGCTCAAATGCATCAAAGCTGCCACTGGTCACTACTGGCATGAGTTCAACGGGACCACTAAAGAAATTAACTAAAGTAATCAATTAACTCTACTTCCTATCTGCTGTGGAGTACTCCCTATGTACCAGGTGTCGATATAAGAGATTAAACCAATGCGAGTTCTGAAACGATTCGACGGGCCTGATGGGTGTGATTACCATCCAGGACCTTGTGTTTGTTCCGTGTCTAGTAGTTAAAATTTTAGGTATTCAAGTTCAGGTTCTGTTAGATTATTTGTAATGCAGTGGTATTATTTTATGCGATAGCAGCATAATAGCAGAAATTTAGTATACTTCAAATTATTTTCCATTACATCATAACGTTGAATAGATAGAGGTTTAAATGCTTTGGCGATCAAAACTGTTTAAGAAAGAATGGATACAATCTGTAACTTTTTTGTTTCCTAACTTGGTGATTTAACAAATCTATTGCAGGGAAGTGATAAAGTTGTGGATCTGAGCTTAAGTATTGTTGACGAAAAGGTCAGTATTAATCTTAAACTTGAGTTTCCAAAGTTCGGAATCTATTGGGATAACAAAAAAAAGATGGAAAATAAAAGAGCCTTCTTATCTTTCGGTTCGAATTTGGTATATCTACTTTATAAGTGTCTAGGGGGAGCAGATGTTAGTTTCTAAACCAGAAGCGACTAGTTACTTTGTCAGTTGATTAGGGTCGCCCATGTATGTCTCCGCAAGAGATTATTCAGAAAATTTTGGCGGCTTTTTGCTCATTAATATCGTCGTCGCAATAGCTGATCGTCGCATTGCGATATGAGTTGGAAGCTTATTTTAAATGGATACCGGCATCTGTCTGCTACAATACCTCAGACGACAACACCTGGTACTAGTACTGAAGGTACTATTTTACTCTACCACAAGTGATTATGGTTGCCGTAATGCAACTCAAAATAGCCCAACCCAATATCCCAACGAGCTATGGAGAGAGCAATGCTCGGAGTCGATTTGTGAAATCATATCAGAAATGAGGAGGTCCGTAACGGAACCAAAGTTACCGACATTGCGCGATGGATTAGTAAGTTGATGTGGCAGTGGGCAGGGCACTTAGTACGCTGAACTTATAGCCGATGGAGTCGTAAGAATCTGGAAAGGAGACCACATACCGGCAGACGGAGCGTAGGGCGTTCACCCACAAACTGGACAGACGACCTGACTAAAACCGCAGGATCGCTCTAGACACAGGCCGCACTGACTTATTGGAGATCACTAGAGGAGGCCTATGTCCAGCAGTGGATATCTTATGGCTGATCTGATGCTGATGAATGCAAATTTAACCTTAAACATACATATTACGGCAAACATCTTTCTCACTTTTGAAAACGGTTTTAAACTCGTTGAAAATTTAATATGAGTATGTTCGTTCGCACAAATGGCCGTAGATAGCGGCAGAGTAGAATAGGACCTCTCCCTTTAAGAGGTTTCTTAAGAGCGACAGAGGTACTAATCTATAGATAGCGTCAGACAACTGCGTAAATCAAATTTAACAGGGTGGGGATAGGCACCAGCATTCCAGTCGTGAATGTGCGCTCAGCGTTTACCACGACACTTGCCCAGCGATGCTGGACAAAATTGCCCTTTTCTTTATTCGAAGCTTTTATATTACGTGTTTAAAGTAAGATCACAATGAGTTAGAATTGCATAAGTTTTAATATTGGTATATTAAGTATACATTTCGATAACATTTTCTTATTCAGAAGTACTTAAACTAAAATTTGAATTACTATATGTGTGTAATAAGACCGTGGGGTACAGGCAGACTAATATATAGACAGAATAATACCTTCCTCCCCCTGTACCCGGTGTCGTTAGAAGCGACTAAGATACCAGAACCGACAGATGGGAATATATCCCTTTGAAACAGTGTAGTTTAAATATGGGCAGCAGTATCTCCACGGCGAAAGCTATGTTCTGGAATTGCCAACACGCCTCCTTAGCGTGGCTTTTATGGGCAAAAATCTTCCTCTCTTGGAGAAGCCCTATGTCCAACGGTGGACTTCCAATGGCTGATATAATGTATGACATTTTAGTGATTATATTACCAAAAATGCTTCATCTTCTTTTTCAGAGGATAAAAAGAAACAAAGTATATCCATTGCTCTATTTATTATTATCGAAGACAAGCAGGTAGGTGGCAAAGTCTCATCGAAAATACATACCTTTACAAATTAAACTCCATTGGAAAACCCTACCAGGCGAACAAAACGTTATTGTTTACGTTTCAAACAAAAGAAAAATTCGGTGTGACAATAATTGTTCGCCCTTCACAAAATTCCCTTTTCGATGGTTCGGCACAGGAGTAGGTAAATGTTTATTGTATGTACTACAATTCGAGATTGAAATTCTAAAAAGAAATAACTTTTGCTTTAATGAAAAATTGTTTGACACCGTGGATGGTAGCAATTTGACAAATTAACACAGATAAAAAAACTTTTGTTGAGCACAGATTTCTTTATCAACAATAATTAGTTTTTTTGGTTAGTCGAAATAGACTCAGAAGCGTAATACATAGACAAACCTTAGCATTAGATATAATGCATCGTGGTCTAGGTAGGTACCTTACACTTAACTATTCCTACCGCCAAAAGGCTGTATTAGTAATAAAGTGTTTTAAGCATTACGAGTACAGTTATTAAGATTATGTAAATGGTGAGACAGGCAGTAAACTGACACGATCGTGACATACTCGTTGAGTATTTATAAATAATATAAATAAATTCACACGATAATAATAATAAATAAGAAAAATAAATTAATCTCATACATTCTACTTTTATCCATCCTATATACTTTTATCTATCTATCAGTCAAAACCATCTCTACATTTTTGTCTATTGTAGTCATAGTAGTCTTTCATGCCACATTGACCATTCATTAATTAAGAAAATTTATAAAAATGACACCAAAAAATTAAAATATAAAAGTCACAAATTAAAATTTCAGTCACCAAACCAATGATATGAATAAACAATGGTATAATTCTTTGCAAAATATTGTTTGAACTTGAACGTCATTGTTTTAGGTCAAGGCGACGATTATATATATTACGGGATACTGTATTCCTGCCAAAACAATTATCTGCATTAGCATCTGAAATATTTTAACAACAACATTGTGGCTCATATACTGTATTGCTCATATACATTGTGTTTTGTCTTTTGAATGTCACCTGTCTGTCATTTCATCACATCAACCGTAACATATCACATGTCTACGGTTGGATATAGACCAACCTATACAACAGGTCGTCTGCATTGATACCTCACTCTCAGCTATTTCTACCGCCAAATAGCCTTACTTAATAGTTCGCATTACTGTTCCGGCATGAAGGGTGTGATGGGCTGGGAAAATTACTATTTAATGTGACATAATATTTGAAGTCCAAGGTAGTGATATCCTTATCATATTATGATATATTATGTAAGTGTATATAGGCTGCTGTGCGCTTATTATCACGCAGTGTAATTAAAGCTTGTTTGTCGACTTAGCCTAAAAAAAGGCAATCGGGGGTTTTCATCATCTAAGTGCCTCGCTAGGCAGACATGGTTGTATACGCAGTGCGTAGCTTCTTGGAGACACTGCTGCAACTTATTGCATTTGAGCTACGCTTATTCAGATAGATATACCGCTATCTGGCACTTTTTGTACAAAGGTAGGCATTAATTTACTTCATCAATATCAAACGATTATGACTTTCGGCGCAGTTTGAATAGTCAAGAGAACAAAACATGTCTCATTGAATATCTATTATGTAATCTGACTGATAGCGCCCGAGTTTGAGCGAACAATTTCTATCATTTTATGTATATAAACCAGCAGTGCCCCGCGGTTTCGTCCGCGTTAATATTAGGAACTCTCATACTAACTTTGCACTAACTTTTTACCCCATAAAGAGATGATTTTTGAAAAAATACTTTACAAGTATTTCATGATTTTTAATGTTGCACCTTTATATAGAATATCTTTCAAATAACTTCATAAAAAGCACAGTTTCATACTAAGTTTGCACCTCCGTTTATCTATAGGGGGTGAATTAAAAAAATTCTTTCTTAGTGCTCCCATAAGTCCAAAAAGGAACTCCTGTGCAACATTTCAAGTTTGCAACCTTTTTAGTTTAGGCGCTGCGTTTAAATGACAGTTAGTCAGCTTCAGTCTCTTAGCTATATAATTATATAGTTGAGAGACTTTTACTTGATCCTGAGAACGATGAACGTCCGGAGTTGCCACGGGACGCAGTGTAATGCAAAGTTCACGTCAATGGAGCTATAGTCTAGTATTTGATAATTGCAAGAGCTGATCGTCTAGTACTGCAAAATCATACAGTGTAATGCAAAGTTCACGTCAATGGAGCTATAGGCTAGTATTTGATAATTGCAAGAGCTGATCGTCTAGTACTGCAAAATCATCGACATTTCAATAAAAGATGAATTAAAATTTATTATCACACAACATCCCATATCTATATTGACCTGAAGATAAGTCGCTTAAAGCACTTGTGTTACGGACATCATACAACAAAGTAATCACAAATATAATGCTTGAACACATATTTAATACCCATTTACGGAACAAACACAAAAATGTATCATATAAATATTTGTCCTAGGTGGGTAAAGAATCCACGACCATTGGCACAAGACAGAAACGCTAC
Source organism: Heortia vitessoides (assembly GCA_020976665.1). Lineage (NCBI taxonomy): Eukaryota > Metazoa > Arthropoda > Insecta > Lepidoptera > Crambidae > Heortia > Heortia vitessoides. The sequence continues at coordinate 6,007,821 of JACJUM010005602.1, forward strand.
CAGATGCGTCATCGGACCCGTCAATTCATGCATATGAAAAATTGATCGTTGCCAAGGCTTTTAGGGCCGCTATGAATTTTGCATAAGCATATTGCATACGTCTGTTCGCTATTGATTTTTTAAGGTAGGCTGGCTTCTGCAACGTGACGTGCGTTCACGGTGAGCAGAATTCTTATTACAGGCATACACCATTTGTTTATTGTAGAATAATTAACAAAACATCATCGTCATCATTACAGCCATTAGATATTCACTGCTGGACATGCTTTCTCAAGAAAGGGGGAAACATTTGAGCTATACAACCTCGGATAAATATACCGCCATCAGTCGGTACTTTAGTCGCCTTTTACGAAACTTTACCGACCAAGGGACTACTCTGCCCTCCCTACCTCCTGTGAGGTACCCTCTCGGCATTCTGCCGGTACCTCGCATAGATACCTACAGATATACAATTAGAGGTATAATTTGACTGTCCATTATGTAGACACAAGACGAGCCCTAAGGCGCAGATGGTAGTGATCCTATTTTGTGCGCCAAGGTCATGGGTTTGATTCCCATCCGGAGCAAATATTAATATTATGATTTGTGATTGTTCTGAGTCTGACTGTTAAATATATGTATTTAAATATATTATAACATCATACATAAGGACATAAAATTATATATCTTTAAAATAAATTTAAATGTATATTTTTATGTCTCTTATATGTATTAGGTATTTTTTGTGTGTATTTAAGTATTGTATTTGTGATTCTTCTGTTGTCTGGCGTTTGTTACACGGCTTTAAGCGACTTACCACGGAGTCAGGTCAATGTATGAGGTGTTGTGAGAATTTATTATTATTATAATAATAAACTACAATTAAATTGATTTCATGTAATGCTCTTAGTTGAGTCATACAGGCATAGAGTGGAGTGGTTTATAATAAATAGATAATTTACATTTGTGTTGCGAACACCAGACAACAGAGGAATCATAAATACAATACTTGAATACATATATGCAAGACTCATACACACAACAAACACCTAATATATATAAGAGAATTAAGAACATATAGTAATAAAATAAATTCCCGAACATTCATCTCGTACATTGACCTGTCGTAAGTTGCTTAAAGTACAAAGAAATCACAAATATACTACTTAAATACATATATTTAATATCCTGACACAGAACAAACACAAATATTCATCATATATTTATACTGGGTGGGGATTGAACCCACGTCCATAGGTGCACAAGATAGGATCAGCACATCGGGCCCGTCGATACTTGATATACTATTACATTTTCTTATTTGCTAGTTTACATTTATAAGTGATTATGTGTGTGAGTGAGCGTGTATATAAATATGTCACAAGATTTTGAATAAAAAGCGGATTTATTATAATTTCGCAGTTTTTCTTCAGTTTATTTTTATCTAGTTAACTTTCTGATATTTACTATGTTTATTATTTCATTACAATTAATATTAAGAGAATGTAATAGGCATGTTTGCCATTCTAAAAAAAATATTTAAGGGATAAGTAAATCAAGAGTCACGCATTTCATTCTAATATCAATATGTATACACGTAGGCAAAGACTATGGTTCTAGACTTGAAATATTATCTCTTATCATACAGCTCTAGAATTTTTCACTCGCATTAGGCATTTCATACACACTTGCTTATCTTTGGGACGTTTAGCCTGACCCTTATTTAATACCTCTTCTAGATCGTCTTATACCAACACATTTATTCACTTTCACTGTTCTTTATATTTGTGCAGTTATTCTACTTTCACCCATTCCTTCTATATCCAAACCTTCTCAACATTCCTATCTCTAAAATTGCCACAACATCATCTTTTACATCACGTTAAATAAATAATATAACTAGTTAATATTAAGTGTTTTCTAAATTTCGTTAAAACCGAAAGGGACATAAATAGACAATCTTTTAAGGTGTTAACAATAACCCCATTCAAATAGGTACGCACAGAAACAGATCGACCTACACAAATCATTAATCTTTAGTTATGAGCTATCGAGTTCAAAATTGACAGATTTGTGTGGGTTGATATGTTGCCTTGTGTACTTGTTAAACAACTGACTCATATACCTAAATGAAATCTCCCATACATTGTTATACTACAGGCTAAAAATACATCTCCCGCGGTACATAATGGCCACGTTAAGACCCGTATTTCGATAATTTACTCTCTGATAATCTAACAGTGACGTCAAACCGACACCTGCCATGCACCAGAGGTAAACACACGAAAACAGCCCGTGCTATAACACAATAAAGTCATAAATCGACTAATCACGCGTCGCTTGTTGATTTTACGGGTAATCGAATTGGGTTCCGTGCTATCCGAGGTTGGAAAGTTGGTTGACACAAACAACTGGTGAACTGTATACTTATGCATGTCTCGGGATGTGGTTACCTACAGAGATAAGTATTACAAGGTAAATCTATAACTTTATATACATAATTCTACTGTATGTCACGTTGAGCCGTGAGGTACCAGCAGACTAGAATATTACCTCCCCTATACTAGGTGTCGTAAGAGGCGACTAAAGTGCCAGAACCGACCGATGGCGGTATATCCTTCCAAAATAGTGCAGCTGAAATGCACAGCCCGGGGATGGCAGCAGCGTCCCTATCGCGAAAACTGTGTTATGCGATTGCTAACACGCTTGCCCAGCGCGGCAATTATGGGCAACATTTTGGGGAGGCCTATATACAGCAGTTGATTTACAATGGCTAATATGACTGTACGTCACTGAACGACTCCTAAACAAATAGACTGTTACGAATGATTTTTGTATGCGTTTGAGTGGATGGTTTAGATTCACAAATTAGCCTGGCAGATGGCGCTGCAATCGGTATCTAGGTTAGTTATCTATAATGTAACTATAAACGGCTGGATCGATTTGAATGTTTTTTGTGAATGCATTTAAGCGGAAGACAGGATGATTTAGATTCACAAATCGGCAGATTACGCTGGACTCGGTATCTAGGTTAATTAGTAAAATAAATCAACGGGCCCGATGGCGCAGGCCCAGTCTAGTGCGGCAAAGGTAGAGGTGCGCAGTAGAGGAAACCAAGAACGGGATTAAAACTGCCGATTTGAACTGCGAACTGAAATTTTACATATATTATTTTGAGTTGACGCGGTCTTCATCTATCTGTTCGCTATGAATATTGGATTATTATGTGTAACTCAATACATACCACGTGATGTCAAACAATTTAACCGATCACGTCGCAGGCCCTATATATAAGGAACCGACATCCAACTGTCGGGGCAGTGACCCTGAAGTCTACCTGAATACAGAAGATCTCCCCTTTACACCAATTACTTCCACATAACAAAAAATAATAAATTTCATTGAAAAACAATCACATGAAAATGATTATCAATGGTTGCCATATCGTTGCCATCGTGGAAACCGTAATTTTTTTTACAAATGTAGTTTTAACTATTTTTTGGTATACAATAAAAATTAGCTATTTACGGATTTAAGACTAAAAAAATTGTTGATTTGCTTTGAATATTAAACGCGTAAATGTTAGAAAAATAATTTCCGTTTGCTAAACATATATATATATATTTTTATATCATATGCATTTATTGCGTTTATTTATACAAATATGTATGCCACTTTTATTTATCTTATATATATATTGCCTGCACCACTATATATATATATATATATTTTTCAGTTTTGTGTAATGGTTGACTGGGAGATAATGCCATCTGGCATTAAGTCCGCCATTTGTACATTTTGTAACATTTTGTGCAATAAAGTATAAATAAAGTATAAAATAAATAAATAAATAAAAAATAAAACATGCATTGGTTTAATAGGTCATTAGGGTCAGAGGGGGAGGTATCCGAACGTTTATGGATATTTTAATGTACACTATTCATTTACATCACGGAAATATATATAAAAATAACGTGTTTAACTTTCTTTGCTTTTGACAAAATCCACCATTAAAATGTGTTCAAGTATTTTATACATTTCTAATATGTCTTTTTTATCCTCAATTTAGTGTTAAAGAAGACATCGTAGATTGCGTAGATAGTTGACGAGAACTGAGGTTCACCTGTGGCAGGAGAGCATTACCTTTTTTACCTGTATTCACAATTTATCTTATGCCCTCAACAATCATTGTTATATTAAAGTAAAACTGCACATTCATTCTACATTGATGAATAATACATTGATATCTTTCTCATGGACCTGTGCATTGTTAAAAATATGAAAATATATTCAGTACTTATTAAATTTATCACATGCACACAGAGAGCCAGATTGGTTACCTACTTTGTTTGTAGTAAAAAAATCTTTACAAACACCGTGATACGTAATTTTGTCGTGTAAGCTAGTAAAATATATAACATTAAAAACTAAGTCTCGCTCGAAACACGATAACAATATCGCGACCTATTTGACGTCACAGATCATGTCACACCTCTCTATCTAACCAGTAACATTAAGATGTTAAGCCTCTACTAGTACTTAAATTAACGTATTAAAATATTACGTTAAAGCATACATGGATTAAATAATGAATTAACAAATAAAAAATATGCATGCATATACCCTATGTCTCATGTTTTTGTCGATATAAATAAATGAATAATCGAGTTTCTTTTGTTAAAATGATATTTAAGAAATAATAAAATTCGGGTGAAACTATTTTAATTATTTTGTAAAAAATAAATTAATTTAGTTTATAAATAATTTACAGGAAAAACAAGTTTTAATGTGTTACTAAGGAAGTGTTGCTCAGTTGGATTACGAACTCAAACACAACAGAGGAAGGTCGTAAATCGAAGGTCTGCCGAGTGACGAGGCGGCTGAGTGATGGACAAACAGTTTCATAATCTGGGCTAATCTGCAAACATTCGACTTGTTGCTTTAATACCGAACTATAAACCAACGGGTGTACAAACAGACTACTGAAAATACTACCAAGTTTTTTTGGCAATAATATTGAACTGAAAAGTTTTACTGATTTAAACTCCTTTTTATATCTAGGGAACAAGTGCAAAAAGTCGTGAGGTACCGGCAAAGTAGAATAGTACCTTCCTCTGTAACAGGTGTCATAAGAAGCAACTGAGGTTGCGAAACTGACAGATGGCGGTATATCCATTCGAAACAGTGTAGCTCAGATGCACAGGGCGAGGATGGGCAGCAGCATCCACGTCGCCAAAGCTGCGCTCTGCGATTGCCAACACGCTTGCCCAGCGCGGCAACTATAGGCAAATTTCCCACTTTCTAGGGGAGGCCTAGGCCATAAGTAGACTTTCAATGGCTGGTATGATGATGATAATGATGAAGTGCAAAAAGACTACGGACGAGTACACACAAGAGATCGACTTACCCAAATCTGTCAAAACTTCGCAAACAATATGAATCTATAGCTGTGAACCATTGAGTTCAAAATTAACTGTAAAAATTTGATAGATCTGGATAGGTTTATCTGTTGCTCGCCGTTCCTTATAATGAAAAGAATCAACCAACAACCTTTACCCCCAAAACATCAATGGCGATAATGGGAGTTGACTTAAACGTCATCATATCCTAGAGTTTATGAAACGGCAATAGCTCCTACTAGCAAATGAGTAACAATCAGACCAACTTCCAAATTGACAAGACTGGAGTCCCTTGACATGATCACCAAACAGATTTGCTCAGTCTTAGGGCTGATTGGGCACATAGAAAAAAATTACCTAATTCTGAACTAAACATTTCATTTAAAGTTACAAACTTAATCCATGGCATCTCTGAGGCGGGACCTCGTTCCAGGGGACAGTTTATTGTTGTTTGCATAAGAAGTTTATTGCCGCACTAACACGGTCGGTATTCGCTCGATGGGCAGCGACTACACGCGTTTGTTGGCAAACGGCAGTTGACAATGCGTTGCTATACGAAAAGAATATGTATGAAGTAATGTGATTGTAGACTGCATTTTGCGTCAAATTTCAGGAACCATTAATATTCCCAAGTACTTCTTCTTTGAAAACAGAAAAGACTTAATTTACTTATGGTAAAATGGTTATTAGGTAGGTTTATGATAAAAAGGTTTCTTTTACTTTTACTGAACTCTTGGTTTCACTCGTTTTATATTATTCCTAAAGAAAAGTTTCTATAAAATGTATTAAATGAATGCGTAATAAATAATGTAACATTTGCATTAACATTTCAAAATGTTGTGTTCGTGACGGGAATCATAAGAGTTTAATGATTTAAAAAGGGGAAATTCCATGTCCTAAAAAGTCGATGTATTCATTCCACCAGCTTGTGTGATAGATCTGTAATTCAGTATAAAAAATCGAGGTTGCGGTCTTTGTCATATTTCATACGGATATTGCAAATCTTAGGGCCTTGGTATCCCAAGGCTGACGTCAGCATTGCTTAAATGTAGTAACAAACTTTGTTTACTCAAAACAGTAACAAACAAAAATTAATTATATTTAAGGAATTGAAAAAAAGTATGTTTCAGTTAATTAAGAACGCGCCAAAAATAAAAAAGTGACAGATCATAGCGGGAAAACCAGGGATGTGTATATAATCCATTGAAAGTAAGGATATGAATGGTTGGTTAATTTTCTAACAGTAGGTACACTAGAGACCAAAACAAGAACATTTCGTTCCTACAATGTCGAGATTTCCGTAATAGATAGATACTAGTTTCTAATAAATCACAGAACCTACAAATATGTTTTCGTACCTCTGAGAAATAAACATAAGCGAGTTACCTAAAATAGGTCAGCCTAAGTGACACCATGGCGGGCCAACAAGAATAGTGTGGACTTGAGCTAGAATAAAAGTACTGCATACTAAAATTATCATTTAGTACAAAATCAGGAAAAGTTTTAGGCTCAGAAAAGTGAATGTTTTATAGAATATTTTATATCCTAGTTAAGGTTTTAAATCCATTACTTTTTCAAGTGTGTGAATTAAGCAGGTAAAATTCACACAACATATATTGACCTGACTCCGAAATGATTCGCTTAAAGCACTTGTGTTACATGATACAATACTAAAATGCAAATATTTGTCTTGGGTGGGGTCGAATCTACGACCATCGGGTCCGTAATTAACGTGTGCCCATGTATATTAATTGGAGGCTATTAAAGTAACGTTTCATGTGGACGCAATCCTAGAGCCTTTGGAAAGCGCTCAAGCATTGAGCAAGACCACTTAACTCATCATCATCATAGCATCCCCATAAAGTTCACTGCTGGGTTAAAACCGCCACAAAAGGAGGCTATTCATATTTGTCACTTGCTATCTAGGCGAATGCTGCTGCCCAACGCTGATTTATTACCCTGTTTCAGGTAGATATACCGCCATGAGTCGGTTCCAGTACTTCGGCCGCTGGCACCTTCACTCGCGTACACTCGCAGCACCTTCCATCTTACGGTCAGATAGGTGTTGCGAGTGTCTCCACGCTTTTTATCCTTACACCCATGGATTCCCGTTACTTAGCTGAATTCACATTAATAAAGAAGATGTAAAGATTAATCAATTTGATTACGCAATAATAATGAAAAATGTTTCTGCGCATTTTCATTTGCAGGTATATCCCTATACCTCCACTGCCATGTGTTACTCGTCCGCCATTAATGCTCATCGTAAAACAGCTTTGATGCCACAAGAAACAACTGTTATAGGGTTTGCAAACCATAATGTTATGTAACAGAAAAACAAATCTGAGTTCTAATCAACACCATAAGGTCTAAACTTACATAATCATCAAAAGTAGAACATTCATTTCTGGGTATAGACCTCTCTAAAAAAAGTAGGAAATTTCCCCATAATTGCCGCACTAGGCTATTTACTATATACTTAGGCTCGATTTATTTTTACAGCATTATGGTATTTGCCATCATAACAATCAAGCGCAAAATAAATCGAGCGACGCCTGACATCTGTCATTCTAATCATGCAATAATCAAAGTAGTACAGTGATTTGTATATAATAGCAATCATGAAATAAATCTTATACGCAAAGCTTACAGCGGTACCCCTAAACGTCGTCAAGTAAGCATCGAATATTTCATGCGGTAGCGCGGAGAGCGTAATTAAAATAATAAACTCGGCGGCCGCTACCGTAATGGTTTCATGAAAATTTGCAGCCGGACGCACTTCGGTTCACTGCCTTACACATTGCACATCGGAACGATAAACATACATATTTTACTAGCTAACCCGACAGCCGTTGTCCTGTACTTACTATACTTATGTTTATCATAAAAAAATATTGCATCTATAAACTCAGATTTAAACTATTATTTCTCTCTAGTTGGATCAACTTTACACAGCATGTAAAAAGTAGGTAATTCATTAAAATAGATTCAGAAATTCATCCCAGTGTTTGTCTATGATGCAAATTTTTTATATTTAAAGTTAGAATTTAACATGTACTAGAAAAAAAATCGTGGCACAGTTGTTAAGCTTATCTGGCTTCTTAGCACTAGGAACACTAGCAAATATATTAAGTGTCTAAGTGTTTTGGTAGCCCAACGGTAGTGCAGTCGCTCAGAAAGGGAAAGATACAAGTTCGAATCCCACTTGACATCTGAGACAAGTTAACTTTTTTCCAGTAAATGTAATCTTTGAGATAAACAATAATTATAATTTATCATCTGTCTTACTTTTCTAAAATGGAAATTTTGATTGCCTCATAAAGTATTATTAATGTGGAAATTAACTTTGTCAAAAACAGTTGCGAGCCTTGAATTACAAAGTAACCTTTAAAAATGTGTTATCTATATATATGTATATTATTTAATTATATTGTGATTGTGATGTGATTTTAGTTGTATTTGTTCTTTATTAGTGGAAATGATAAAGCCATCTAGAAAAACAACTGTGCAGAAATATTCTAATACTAGCTCTACTGTAAAAAATTACATTATATTCGGGGTAACACAGATCCTCTTTCTGATTTAGATCGCATAAGAGAATTTGGAACAGCATATTATTTTCAAATGCTATTGTAGACGATATTATATGTCCTTCCATTTGAAAATATTCTTGGCTTAAAAATTGCAAAAATTTCCATATTAAATTTCACCTCCACTTCTAAGGGGTTGGGGTAGATTTAAAAAAAAAGTAATTCACAATTATTTAATTTTTTTTAGTCACAAATAATCCACATGCCAATTTTTTGCTTTCTACCTTTTAAATTGCAGCATGCTCCATACAAGCTTCGAAAAGAAGCTTTGGAAAGTGGGTAACAAGAGACAAAAGCAGCCTATGTCACTCCATTTCAAGACTGTCTATAAAATAGACACATATAAACTTTCCCATTTATAATATTAGTTTGGATTCTAAAATTACACATTCTCTAAGGAGATGACTAATTGGTAATTTCCTCATTTTCGCAAACAATTTAATTTCTGTAGTTTCTTATCTGGTCTTCCTTACCTGTAACAGGAAAAAAAATAAGTTCACAAACAACCAATCTATAAGTACAATTAGTGTATTGTTTTTCCAAGGTACATATAACATATTGTTAATTAACTTTAGCAAATGGAATTACTGTGTTGTACCAGCTGAGTACACAGTCCAATTATATATTTTTAGTCCAATTATTTATTAGACAAGACACCACCCAGGCAGATGATTTACAAATTTATTATCAGGCCTCACTTTCAGATCTCTCTATGTGTCAACCTTAGCAAAACTCAAGTTTGTATTGTGGGTAGTTCCAGGATGATCACTAGAATAGATTGACAGTTTTTACACCAAATTTCTTTTAGTGCAAACTTTATACTATTTAGCCAAACTGTTAAGAAATTAGGACTTTATATAATAATAATAATAATAAATTCCCACAACATCTCATACATTGACCTGACTCCGTGGTAAGTGGCTTAAAGCACTTGTGTTACGAATGCCAGACAACAGAGGAATCACAAATATACTACTTAAATACATATATTTTACACCCATACACAGAGCAAACACAAATATCATCATATAAATATTTGCTCTGGGTGGGAATCGAACCCACGACCCCTGGTGCACAAGACAGGATCACTACCATCTGCGCCATCGGGCCCGTCTGGCAGTGATATTTTATCCTAGACTACCTAATTAAAAGTAGTTAGTCGTAAACTGTTTGGCCTCTTTGAGAAGAATGCGTAACTTCCTACCGTCTACCACCAAAGTTGCTCTTGCATAATCTATTCTTTATCGTAAGAGCCTGAGCGCCTGCCTAGAAAAGCTTGAGCATCTTAAAAATTTCTGATTACGCAAATATGATCATGTTTCTGAATTACTTATTAAGCTTAAACATCGTTCTATTCGACTTCGTAGAAATCTTCATATACTTTAATTATTATTCAAGGCACTGTTCTGCCAATCCTCCCATTTTTATCTTAAAAATCGTATTGATTTCCTAAGTGATAAAAAACGAGAAATCCTTGAGGTCATCGGAGAGTTTGATACTGAAAATACCTGTGTATTTCCCAAATAATTTTAATAATTGACACTATTTATTGTATTTATATAGTATATTTTGTATATATTATTATTAGCTAATATATTAATTCTAAACCTTATGTATGTATTTTTAAATTTCTTTATTAGATCACATATTGTACTTAAGTAAATACCTTGAAGTGCCTATTCAATTTTATTTACTCTCTCCACATCCAAAGGCTGCCTGGAAGAAATCGTTCTACGCGATAAGGCCGCCTATTATACTGTTTCAGAACGTCAATTATAGGAAAATTCCCTTTATTTGGGGCGGTCTATGCCCAGCAGTCGACGTTTTACGACTATGATGGTGATGATGAAACGATATAAACATTAAAAATGCAGTGCGAATACGGTTAGCTAGTGGCGCCGCTCCACGGAAAATGCTAGAAATTAAGATTCCAAAAAAATACACTACGAACATATCATCACAAATTCGCTAGATACGGATTAGATTGAGTAAATTTGATAATAAAATTGTACTTCACAGAAGGGAGGGGGCGATGACATAAAAAATGTTTCCATATTATCCCGTAGCATCCTTTACGGAATTAAAAGAAGCCATATCCAGGATTTAAATGACCCACACGCCAAATTCACCAGTGAGGAACCGAGTATTAAGCAGTATGATGTTAATAATGTTACACAAATGTGGTCACATGCGAGGGACTAAAAGTACAAACACATGTAAAATCCCAGAAAATGCAACGACCCATTCCACGGTATTAAAGACAGGCCATCAGGTCGCTTTCCACCAGTACGACTAAGTCCTGGAGGCTCAAGAACAGAAGGGACCGCAGCCGACACGAGAGCTCTACTAATGACAATTCACAGAGTGGTGCCTAGATAGTCTACCTGCACTTCAAACACAATGAAACCGTGCCGACCCAGGGCTTCCACTTCAGCCCCACACATCCAACGATGCGGCTCGAAGATCCTGCAGCCCAGACGCAATGCCACCGCTATGCGTAAGGTGTCATTATCTAGCAGCGTCCCCAAATTTGGCGAAGGAATGGCTTAAAGCCACAAACCGGATTAAAATCTGGATGCTAAACGTAATCAAGCCACCTCTACCCCAGTACTAAGGTTAAGGAGTTTCTCCAAAGAAATATCACATAGAGGGTTTTCCCAGGCTCGTTGAAAAGTAGGATTTATAATATTGTAATAAATTTTGTACGTCAATCTCTCTGTCTGTATGTCACAAGTATTCCCTATACACAAGCAAGCTCCTAACCAGCTGCGGATGTTAGCTAAACTCATAAATGAGCACAAAACACAGTTAACAGCAACATTGGGATAGTTCAATGTAAACAGATTGTAACATAGCAAAATAGTTTCAGTAAGCACTTCCTTTATATTAAAGTCGTTAAATTGTATTTACAGTATAATTATTAGACATTGCTTCGTTTTTTTGCACAAGTCTCAAATATTATCATCCTAAAATCAACCGTAACGTCCACTGCTAGATATAGGCCTCAACAAAAAAATAGAGGGGATTTTGTCGGTAACCTGCTATCCTCAAGCGAGCTGCCTACCCTCGATTTGTGCGTTTGAGTTACACTATTTGGTCAGATATAACCCTAAAACTTCGGCTGGATATAAGTATCCTGAAGGATAACAAGGGGGTACAAATATGGCGAATTGTATGGTATATATTATTAAAGGTATTTTGTTCATAACTGCCATAAAATATTTTTGTATATATACAAGTTCAATACTCACAAAACAACTTGAAACTCGTCCCGTAAAATAACGGAAAAGTCGAATAAAAGATGAACTACTTTTGAAACTAAGTAAAAAGTAAAAGTAGCTTTATCATAACTGCACCCCAGGTAGGCGTGGCAGCAATTATCGTGTGTAGCTTTGCGACGGAGATGTGCATTTGAGCTGCGCTGTTTCGGGTGAACATACCGCCGTCTGTTCATTTTGGTACTTCAGTCCCTTCTAACGGCACTAGCCATTGGAAGTCCACTGCTGGACATTGGCCTCTCCAAGAAGAGTTTTTTGCCCATAATTGCCGCGCTGGGTAAGCGTATTAGCAATCACAGAGCGCAGCATTCGCGACGGGGATGCTGCTGCCCATCACACAATCTGCATTCGAGGTTCACTGTTTCGGGTGGATATACGGCCATCTGTTGGTTCTTGCACCTTAGTCGCCTCTTACAACACCTAGTATAGGGGAGGTACTATTCTACTTGCCGGTACCTAACAGCAATATTCTTACGGCCCCTGGTACACTATCGGTACTATATTCTACTCTGCCGGTATCCGAGCAAGTTTTCTTAAGCTACAATTTTACTGTATTTTAATTAAAACCTATAAATATTAATTGGTTTATTCTATATAAGAATTAATTTCTTTTAGTCATGTTATCTCGGTGACCGGCATTGCTAATTCTTTTTGTTGTGATTTTAAGTCATGAGAAGATTTACTTTACGCAGAGCTCTTACAAAGGTTGTCTGCATTGGTACCTAACTCTCACCTATTCTACCGCCAAATAGCAGTGTTCCCATGGCTGTATTCCGATTTAAAGGGTGATAGAGGCTGTGAAATTGCTGGGTAAATGTGCCAATACCTTCAATTCTCAAGATTGGCAACGCGTTAGTGATATTTTTGTGGTGGCACGAGAGTCTATAAGCTGCGGTCACGTTTACCATCAAGCGAATCGTAAGCTTACCGTAAACCGTAAGTTTGCTAACTTTTAAGTATAAAAAAATTAAATAGTTCATATGAAATAAAATATGTATTATGAAATTTATTCGGAGAATTAACGTATTAACTTTTCTAACGTAAACCATGTATAAGAAAATACAAAACATTATGTGCCCAGTTCTTCCATCTAGAATCGTTTCAACACGAATTTCTCTCTTGCAATTGAATTCGAACTTATCGTTCGAATTCTACAGTTCCCAGCAATAAAGGTAAATAAAAAAAACAAGAACATAATTCATTTTAATTTTTACATGGTAATCCATTGGCATACAATTTCCGATGCTGGAATATTCTCGAGCCATCCTTCGCAGCTGCTTCAAATTTATTGGATGGAGCGTTTTTACACGGAAGTGCCTCTGACTGCGAAATATCTAGTGAATTTCGATTTTGTACAAATACGATTTTATAATCATATCAATCATATTGGCCTAATGGTGCGTTCGATATTCACCCTTTTTAGTCGCCATAGGGGCGTGGGTTCGATTTTCAGTCAGGAAAAACATTAATTTGATGTACACTTATCTTCTCATATTTAAGCATTGTATTCATGGTTCTTCTGTTACTGGATACATGTAACGCAAGTGCTTTATTATTATTATAACAGTAATGCATCTCGGAATCAGGTCATTGTAGAGAATATTGTATGAAATTAATTAATTAAATCGTGGGATTAGGTCACCCCAAATGAAAGTAGATTTTTTATTTGATCTAGATAACAGACACAGAACGTAGTCTCCAACAGTGATGCTGCTGCCCACTTTTTACCTCATTTCGAATGAATATACCGCCATCTGTTCGTTTTGGTTTTGGTTACCTCCTCTCGGATTCTGTTTTTTTTATCCCACTTCAATTTTAATCACGCAGAAGAAAATCATTTTTATTCTTGTTTACATGAATTTAGTTTTTTAATATCGTTAAATTTTTCACATTCAGTGACCTTATTGTCAATCGACCGATTTCTTTAAAGTTAAATGTCATAGTAGCAGAAGAGTTTGTAAGTTCGATTCCTAGCTAATAATCACTAATAATGATTGGACCAAAGAGGTGCTTAAAACTTTGGTAGATCTTATCTTTACACTTTTCCTGTTATACGTTGAAGCAAGGAAAAACGTAATTATTTTTTTATCAACTATATATATACCATTAACTACAAATATTGAAGTAAATCACTAACGCTCTCCGTGTTTTGAATAATTACTTTGCAGACAGAGCCTACAAAAGCCTTTGTTTATTTTCTAGTTTGAATTATCCCCTTTAATTCTTAAAGGCTGTCTGTGAAATTTGGCTCCGTTCCACCGAGCAACAGGTACCCTCAAGGGGGTGGGCCTCCCTAGTAAGGTCCACAAAATTTATGGCTGTACTCACTCTGGTGTGTTTTAAACATTATCACTAAAACTTTTTGGATGTATTACGAAAACAAAAACGTACTGCACATAAAAACATAGAAGGACTTGTATAAATATTAAAAATATACGAGTGGTAAGCCGTGGTGTACCGGCAGAGTAGAATAATAGTACCTCCCTCTGTGCCGGGTGTTGTAAGAGGCGACTGAGGTACTGGAACCGTCAGATGGCGATATATCCATCCGAAACAGGAAAAGCAACGGGAATGCTGCTCCCCAACAGCATTCCTTACCTTATTTTAGTTATGAGTAGTGAACTCATAAATGTTATAAAATATTGTATAATGTATGAATGAAACTAAAATATCTTGCTAATATACAAAATCGATATAATTGCATTTTTATTCGTTCTTTTTGTCAGACTTTATATGGCAACAAATGGAAATCGTTTCAACCAACATTAAGTTTCAACCTCATGATAACAGTTGACTTCCCCGACGACGTTTGTGCTGTGTCTGGGTGTTAAAAGTATGTATTTATATTTGTGATTCCTCTGTTATCTGACGTCTGTAACACAAGTTCTTAAAGCGACTTACAAATGAGTCAGGTCAATGTATGAGATGTGTGAAAATTATAAAACGAACACAGTTTTTGTAAAAAATATTTTTATATCTTATATATTTCAACAGTTTATTTTTCATGTAGTAGTAGAGAAAGGGACAACATTGGGAGTACGCTCTTACAATTATTTAAGAGATTTATTTATCAAAGGTTTTTTGCTTGTCACTTTTGCAAATTGTCGAGGGGCGAGAATTTTGTCTGTTATAAAATGTCCACTGATTATAATAGATACTGAAATGTTTTAGAGTAAGATTGAGGCCTTGGAAATATTGAAAAGATGTTTTCTTTTAATCCGAGACGATGGATGGATTTGGTTTACCAGTGGGATTAGGCGTTGGTTTCTTTGAAAATCATGTATTTTATACTTGGCTGCTTCAATTATATATATTTTTTATATAAATGGTTGCGAACGGGTAAAGCAATCAGAAGGTGGTAAGTGATCAAAGTGGCTCATGGACACCTGAAACACTACAGGAATCATCGTTGTCGCCTTTTAATAAGAGAATAGAATATGCTATTGTATTATTTTTTTGTCTCATAGACAGGTTTAGAGAAAAGTAGCTTTGTTTAAAAATTAAATTAACTTCATGCTGGCGGCGACAAAAATTTTCTTTTCTATTGAACTTCCCGAATTTCCGGTATTCGGTGTATGTCTATTTGTCGCAAGCCTAATACTTTCACTTCTCAATCATTCTTCACTCTCTAGTTAATTGTAAATAATTTTGCACGTTTATCTCTGGGTTAATTCACAATTTTTTAATTTTAACAAATATTCATAATATAAATATTTGCTCTGGGTGTGGTTCGAACCCACAATGTATGGCGCACAAGATAGGATCACTAACATCTGCGCCATCAGAATATTTGGGTTTATTCAGCATCTGGGTGTCAAATATACAATGTATTCAAGTATTACATTTGTGATTTCCCTGGTATCCGTAACACAACTTGAAGCGACTTTCTCGGATTTTTATTAGGTGTTATGTATGTTAACTATTAAAACATTACTACGCAACTTATAATGTATTTCTTATTATTTTCTGTTAGTTATGACAACAGCGAATACTATGGAGAACTCTCGGAGGTTGTTATGGTAACAGTGAACAGACGTATCAAAATCTGACCGCTGGGTAAATGGTAGAATTATAACGCCTGAAAACGGTGTGATCAATAAGAAAAAATATCCTATCCAATATTGGATCTAGGTATGTTTGTTACTCTTTCACGCCGGAACGGCTGAACAGATATAGATGGAATTTGGCACAGGGATTATTGATAGTCTAGAGTAACTAGTAATAAAATCAAGTATTTTAAATTTATAATAATAATAAAATAACTGTAGATCCTCTGGTTAAATTGAAGATTAAATAAATTATTCTCAGACGATGTCTAGTCAGGTTTCGAAGTAGTGGTCGTAGTGGGACGGAGTCTCCTATACATAAAGTAAACCTACATACATATATACCTTGAATCTAATTATAAACAATTGCTTTGATCAACGCATACTTTTTTTGCTTCCTCCACAGATTTTTCTATGAAACTCTTTAATTTATTCAACACACTCTTTAATTAAGAAATAAATCTTCACTAGGTACGAAGTGTAGCTTTAAAAATGTGAATATATTTTCTAATTTAACACTTAAGTATATTTAACCTACAGTATTAATCCCATCATGACTCACGGTCACATTTTTATTCATATGCAATCCATATTTAACATTTTTATGTATTCTAATAGTAATATAGATTACAATCTGTACCGGCAGAATAAAATAGTACTTACCTCCCCCTTTACCGTGTGTCGTGAGGTACCAGAAGCGATAGATGACGGTATATCCTACCAACAGATCGGCAGCAGCATCCCCGTCCTGCTCTGCGATTGCCACTACGGTTGCCCAGAGCGGCACTTATGCGCAATAGCCCCCTTTTCTTAGGAACACATATACCCAGCATTGGACATCGAGTGGCTGATATCGTATGTCTTAGCGTAATCGACAAAACCCAAATTTAACAGGAGAAGGATTTTTAGAAATAGTATTAAGCAATTAAATTTTTGCAATTGCTATAACTGTAAAACGTTTTTTTTTGGAGGAAAACGTCGACTGGGATATGTCTGTTACGGCTTTAAATACAAGTAACGATAAAAAAAGCATTTTCAACAATAGTGTCGCTTACGATAATTTGGCGGTAAGGGCTCGATATGTAGATAAGCTACAATAACCGCATACTACCGCACAAACGGCCCCCCTCATCTTGCATAAAAACGCCTAAAATACGCGTTCAAAATCCATCGCTCCACACAATCCACACAATGTTTACTCAGGATTGACTGAGGATAGTCTACAAGCCGACTGGGCTGTAATTTGAGTAATGCCAATCAATATGCACGCGCCATGTTGGCTCACCGCTCTGTCAATATAACACTAATACCACGCACGTATATACATCTATGATTGTAATCAACATTGCCAATATAATTTATCGGTAAAATTGTGTCTTAGTAAAATTACAGATGGATAAAGTCTCTTTTTAAACGATCTGACTAAAGGCCGGTCCTATTGGATATTACTTGAGGAGACCTATGTCCAAGTTGGACGTCTTATGGCTGATACAATAATAGTCTCTTTGTGCCATTAAATCAACAAAGATCTGTAAAATAACCAAGGTTACGGAAATTGCCCGACGGCATAGCTAGTTAACGTGGCAGTATGTAGTAGACTTAACCCGAAAAACCGATGGACGATGCAGTCGTAAGGTTCTGGAATAGAGACCACGTACCGGTAAGCGCAGTACAGGACGTTCACCTACAAGGTGGACAGACGATCTGACTAAAGCTGCAGGATCACGCAGGACTATATCCAACAGTGAACGACTGCGGTTGATATCATAATGAAGGTAATAGATGCGTTCACACAACATTGATTACATAAATCATTTACATCAGACGTCATATATATACTGAAATATCTAATTTAAAGAATGCAAATATAACACATGACCATAACTTTTTTTATTATTTAAAACAAAAGAATAGCCTGATGGTAAATGATAAGCGTCGTTCATGGACAACTAAAATACCAAATATTTTACAGGCGCTTTGCCGGCCCTTAAGAGGAGATTAGACTCTGCTCTTGAAGGTCCCTACAGTCTAGGAATACCACCGCAGCGGGATTGATCTATAGATCAGCGGTGTGAGCGAGAAAATAGCGCTGAAATAGCGCAGTGGTTGACCATCCATCGAGGTGGTGGATGTTACGACAGTCAATTGTGAGTGATACTTTGTTGAAATTCAGCTGAAGGCTGTAATAAACTGTATTCCTCGATAATAATGAAAGAATTTAAAATAATCAGTACGGTATCTATTATTATAACTAAGCTGATCCAACAGACGTCTTGTCTTGCTATGAATACTAAATTGCAATCAGTATAATAAATAAGAACAAGATACTAAAATACAGGGTATGTAATAACATATATAAACGTCAGAGAACATTTTTGCATTAAAGAAACACAAATATTTAATTAAAAAATATTGAAAAAAAAAACAACCACAAATAAAATACCTTTTCACGCAAAAGCATAAACTGTATATTTATTGATATAAATTTGATTAAATATATATCAATAAATGTTTACATAATAAATATCAAGTTTGAAAGTTCTTGAAAAGCTTCCCTGAACAATTAATAGTGATTTCACAAAATCAATTTAATTTCATTGAATATAAGTCGCAAAGGTTACAGATACTGAGTTAATGTTTACAAGTAATCAAACGGACAATCTACCCCTAAAAATAAAAGAACTCACTCGCCAAGGAAACATAAACTTCTAATTCGTTTTTTAAACTAGCCCACTCGGCCTCTCTTGGAATTCAACTACGCAAAATAAAGTCCATTAGCTAATTGCAAAAGTCGCCAAGTTTATATTTAAATTGTCATATTTTCTTTTGGAGACGGCGTTTGGGTGGCAAGGGCATAGAACAAAATGCAATTAGTTATGTGTAGTTTCTATATACGAATTGGAGTTCTTGGCTTTGTATTCTGTGAGATGGGTCAATGCCATTATGACTCAATGTTTGTCGAACATAAAGAGGAAAAATTAAGAATTTCCTTCATTTGCAGCCATAGCTTTCTTCGTTGTGATGCATCGTTGTATTGTAAATTATTAAAAAAATAAGAGAAAGTATCAAAAAATAATTAAGTTCTTATTGTTATTATAATTTTAATATATTTACTTAAACGTACTAAATTAAACTATTAGTTAACAATGAAAATAATTTTGTAATGCTACTTCTATTAATTAAAAGAGGTCTGTCAGAAAAATAAATAAAATATAATATGTATATAACATCTCATACCGTATTCCAAGGTAAATCGCCTGAGGCTCTTGTGTTGCAGACATGAGACGACGGAGGTATCACAAATATAATACTTAAGTACATATTTTTGACACCCAGGCGCAAGACAAACAGAAATCATCATCATCATACCAGCCATTAAGAGTCCATTATTGATAGACCACCCCAAGAAAGAGGAAATGTTGCCCATACCTAATGGCTGAGCTGGACAAGCACGTTGGCAATCGCAGAGCGCAGCGACGGGGATACCGCTGCCCATTCCCATCCTGTGCATATGAGCTGCAGCGTTTTGGATGGATATACCGCCATCTGTCGGTTCTGGTACTTTATTTGCACTTACTACATCTATACACGGACTTTCCTACTCTGATACCACACGGCTAACACAATTATCATAATATAAACGTTTGTATTGAGTGGTGATCAAACCCAAGACCCTTGGCCCAAGATAGGGTCATTAACCTTTGCGCCATCGGGCCCGTCATTAATAGAACTTTGATTATGGCAAGGTGCAAAGAAATGGTATAATAATTTTAGGGAGTCGTTACTCATAACACAGAATTAATTATATAGCACTGGAATCTAATATTGTGAAGAAAATTAAGACATTACAAATGTATAATTGGAAACACTATTGAAGTGCGCTTGGTAAAAACTTGACTTAACCCTTTTATAAGTATATTTATTTTAAATCATATCAGTTATTCCGGAGATGATAGACACAGTCCCGAAGGAAATCATTTTCTAAATCACAAAAGCGTAACAGTAAAAATGACTTAGGTTTCTTTTATTTATTTTTTGACGAACCCGATGGGACATTCCGTAGCGTCCGTATCTTGTGTGCGAATGTTCGTAGGTTCGAGTCTCAGCCAGTACAAACATTTAAGTTATGAACTTTTGTGTTTCTTCTGCGATTTCCTTTCGTGTTGCCTTCCATTACGATTCTAGTGTTTCTGTTGTCTGATATCCATTTTATGGTACTCAGCTCAAAGTTAGGTCATTGTATAAACACGAACGGAAATCAAGCAAAAGTGGAATCATAAAATTTAATTCCTAAATACATATTTTTAACACCCAGACACAGAACAAATTCAAATATTATCATATAAGGCGCATATGATAGGATCGTTGCCGTCTGCGTCATCTGGCCTGTCAATATTTTGGGTAGGATGTGTATGCGCCAAATTTTAATTAAAAAACCACCATTACTAAGTTACATTGGATAACCATACAAAATAACGTACGTAAAATACATCATTACATAAAATATAAACAAAGTTGCTTTACGCTGTCTCGCTCTGTCACGCTCTGATGCTTTAAACTACGCAACGAATTTCCATACGGTTTATTTTTATAAGAAAAGTTATTTATTAGAAAGGTTTATATATATATATATATATATATATATATATACATAATGTATTAGAGAAACACTGATAATATTAGAAGTTACATTACGTTTGCGCTTACATTGCAAACGCTGGCTGAACCTGACGAGATAAGTCAAAATTATGTACTTCAGTATTGTACACCATATAAGGATCTACAAAAACGTCCCTGATGGCATATAACTATCTCTAAGGGATAACCTTCAAAACCATCTTTTATCCTTATTGTACTTGTGTGAAGCCAAAGCGACCCGCTAGTATATTTATGAAATAGAACTGTTTTGTAAGTTTAATGTGCCTCACCCCCCATTTCTGGTGTGCTATAAAAGTTTAGCACTTCGACACTTCCACCGAGCGCTAACTACACCCCTAAGTTAGTCTAGGTCTTAGCTTTAGTTTCATTGCTTCACGGGAACGTGTTACTTGAGAACTTTAATGTTGAGACAATTATCAAGTACGATAGTACCTGAGGCTTCGTTTGCATCTATAGAATATTTTTATAATATTACTTCTTAAACGGCTTTAAACGGATAATTTAACTTTAAATTACTTTAAATATTTTTTTGTACTTTTTGTTTTATCATCATCATATCCACTATTGGACATAGACCTCCCCAAGATGGGGGATTTTTGCCGCAAAGCGCATCTTCCTGGTGAGGATGCCCATCCCCGCCATGTAGCATTTAAGCTGCGTTATTTCAGATGGATATACTGCGGGTTCCGGTACCTCAGTCACCTTTTACGACAACCCTGGTACGGAAAAAGGTATATGATATATAAATTCCCACAACATCTTATACATTGAACTAACTCCGTAGTAAGTCGCTTAAAGCACTTGTGTTACGGACGCCAGATAACAGTGGACTCACAAATATACTACTTAAATACATATATTTAACACCCAAACACAGAACAAACACAAATATTATCATATATATGCGTTGGGTGGGAATCGAACCCAAAACCCTTGCCTCACAAGGTACTATTCTACTCCGCCGGTACCCAATTGCTTAGTATCTGTGACATTTTGGTTACCTTGCGCCAACCGTTAAGGTAAGCCTTTTAAAGCCGTTAAAATAATATTTTTCTACCACATGTCCCGCTTTGTATCTTACAACATTTGTACATTTTAATAATCGCTCAAAGCGTAATAAATAAATATTTGCAATGAATATCGCCTTCTCTACCAAGTGTCGTATTAATCGACTGATGTACTAGACTCGACAAATGGCGGTATATCCATCCGCAATAGTTTAACTATGATGCCACAAGACACGAATTGGCAGCAGAACTCCCGTCGCGAGGCTACGAACTGCGTTTGCCACCACGCCTGCCCATCATGGCAATTTTAAACAAAATTCAGTCCATTTTTCGGAGAGGCTACTGTCAAGGATTGGCTGCTATGCTGTTGACGAATATTTGTTATAATTTCCTAGATTAAAAGTAGACTGCCTGTCTCGAAGGTTTAAGCTGCATTTAAGGATACGCTAGTTAAGTCGTGAAAGCGTCACAAACGGATTAAGGTACATGCAGATAGTAAAACATACTTTCCCATTCATAATAATCATCATATCAGCTATTGGAGTCCACTGTTGGATATAGACCTCCCCAAGAAAGAGGCAATTTTGCCCTTAATTGCCGCGCTGAGGCAATTTTGCCCTTA
>JACJUM010005602.1:6030410-6061297 GCA_020976665.1 Heortia vitessoides
TAATTGCCGCGCTGAGGCAATTTTGCCCTTAATTGCCGCGCTGAGGCATTTTTGCCCTTGGCAAGCGTGTTTGCAATCGCAGAGCGTCTTTGCGACGGAGATGCTGCTGCCCCTCCCTGTCTTGTGCATTTGAGCAACACTTGATTTATGGATGAATATACCGCCATTTGTCGGTTCTGGTAACTCAGTCGCCTCTTACGACACCTGGTACAAGGGGACGGACACGGCCAACTAAATAATATAAAACATAACCTTAAGAAAAATAAGGTAAACAATCTATAATAAATAATTTCATCATAATAATAAATATCGTAATAAATTCGCTCAGGCACTAGAATATTTTCTTTACAATCCTAATTATTAGTTAGGATTATAAACGCAAAAGATTGTGAGCATGGATGTGTTAATGTATGTTTGTTAATCTTTCAAGCCGGATTGGCTGATCAGATCTGGATGAATCTTTGGCTCAGGATCATTGATAGTCTGAAATAACACATAGGCAATTTTTTTCCTTAACACATATCCCTATGGGAAATATGGACTCCTATGGACTTTTCGCACAGTTGTGCTGTCATGGAGCGATATAGATTTCCGGGATGAGATATAAATTCGCGGGCGTAAAGCTAGTCATGTATATTACAAATAGGAATTGCCTAACGTTAACTATGTAACGGTTCTGAAGCTACGAATTATTTTCCATGACGTCACAACACATGATAGTTGGAACTCCTTCTGAAATCGCCCCTTGACGCCTGAACGCCATATCGCAGGGGTATTTACTGGCTTGGTAAACACACTCATAAACTTCCCTGCGCTCTACTCAAGGTTTACCTAAAGGGACTAACGATCTCTATTCCTACAACCTTAATGTCGCTTTCCACACAAAATATTGAATACACACTTCGCAAAGTTTATCGTATGTTATATGAAAACTGATAGGGTACTTACTGGTGTAAATACAATTAGAACGACAGTAAAACTATTTCTTCAATGATGGGGCCGAAGATAGTGATCTATACGGGTTCGATCGCCACTCAGCACAAATATTTATATGAAGATATTTGTTTTTGTCTTGTGTCTGGGTGTTAAAAATGTGTTTAAATATTACATTTATTGTCTGATGTTCGTAACACAAATGCTTTAAGCGCCTTACCTCAGTGTAAATATATGAGATGTTGTGTAAATATTTTATTGTATTATATTTGAAATGACATAGGTAGATTTCATGCAAAAGGCCGTCGGCATGGGATCCTCACTGTCAACTTGTCTATCGCCAAATAGCAGTGTCGCATTACTGTCTTTCGGTTTAAACGGTGAGAGAAGCAGTTAAATTACCTGGTAATGTGACATAATATTTTTAAGTCACAATGTTGGTAACGCGTTAGTGTAACCCTTGTAATACTAACGCATAAAAACGGACAAACAAGAATACATTCTTGTTTGTCAGCCGGGTCTAATAGAAAAACATACATATATTTTTAATCATATATGGGACAATAACTTATATCTTACTATATTTTGACATTTCATATTCTGATATGTCTATTTAGCCAAGGTTCTCTCCCTGGACATAGTCTTCCCTAGGCGATTTCCAATAGAAACGGCGCCCTGTTTCTATCGCAATATTGCGGCTTTAGACAGATCGTCCATCTACTTAGTAGTAGTAGGTAGTGATTCTGTCTAATGCGCCAAGTGTCGTGGGTAGGTTCCTTTCTGGTGGCACGTGTAATAAACCTGCGTTATATTGGCAGACTAGGTAGGGTTAATTTAAATGATAGATGTCTCTTCTGATCCCGTCGGGTCATCACTATTTTGTATATAATACAATTTAAAACTTCATATTTCTATTAAGTAATTATTTTTGACGATTAGAAAGTGCTTGTAACGGGCCTATTTGAATAAAGAATATTTTGATTTGATTTAATATAATGAAATCTAGTACCTTCTATTATGGAAATATTATTATTGTTCTTAATTTTTTGACGATTCGAAAGTGCTTGTAACAGGCATTGTATGGTGAAACCACCTGAATAAACTATTTGAATTTGATAAAGTCAGTTTATTTGTTACCTCTTCACCCTTTATCTACTCATCCGATTTTCGTGAAACTTCACAAGAATGGACATATTCTACCTTCCATCCCTAAATTATATTCACATAAGCAATTACACAAAAAAAACCAAGCATAGCACGTCTGCGACATTGGGCAGGCAGTACACCATAAATACAGTTACATATAAAGCAAAAAGCAATACCATCGAACTATTTTCAGGTACGCACCTGTTCCAGCACTATAAAACTATTGGACCACATGAACGGCGATAAAATTCTGTTAGTTATACGTATCTGATAGTCTAGTATATCTAATAACAGGGTTCCTACACGATATAGTAATTTTTTGCATGGCACGTGAGGTTCCTGCAGTGTAGAATAGAACCTTCGTCAGTATCAGGTGTCATAAGAGGCGACTTAGGTACCAGAACCGAAAGATGGCGGTATATCTATCCGAAACAGTGTAGCACAAATGCACAGGGCGGAAATGTGCAGCAGCATCCCAATCGCGAGAGCTGCGCTTATCAATTGTCAACACACTTGTTCAGCGCGGCAATTATGGCCAAAATTCCCCCTTACTTGGGGAGGCCTATGTACAATAGTGAACGTCCAATGGCTGATGTGATGATGATAAAATTATAGAGCTATAGACACTAATGTTATCGCAAAGATATCACTATTGTGTCGCCATCTTTAAAGAAGGATATATTTAAAATTAAAATATTTAATTTTATAAAGGATAATTTGTAACTTTACCCAATATTTTCAGTCGCTTTTTACGACACCTAGTACTAAAGTGAGGTAGGTAGTTTTCTGCCGGTACCGTCAGTTTAGTCACCTCCAGCTGATTAGAATTTAATCTTTCGTTACCTTTTTTCTGGCTGGTCGTCGTTGACCCCGGAAAAAGATAATAAACAATACTTCGGATATTTTGTCAATCTACAAATCATTTCACAACAAAAGATGCAAAAAACAAACAACAAGTGTTTCAACTACAAAAAATAGTTGAAACACTCCTGTATAATTATTTTCAAAAGAGCCAAGATTGACAGGACTTTATCTGTCTGGTATCAGATATTATAAAAAGTAACGTAATCCAAATTTTTAAGCAATATTCTATCCAAATAAAGCTGACAGATTAAAGAGGAGAGCTATGACTTTGAGATATACTCCATAATAATTCCAGAAACTATGTAGACAAATTCTTTATTTAAAAATTCCATCGATCTTTCAGCCCGCTGTCACCGACTCTGCCCCCCGCCACCCTGTAAAGTGTAGATCCAACCTTTATACCCAACAACTTCTTACTAAGTGATATTTATTAAATTTCAGGACCGCAATGTTTTCACGTAGACAGAAGGTTATATGCCAGCTTACAAAAACTTTTTAAAACCTAAAATACATATAGTCCTCTTATCTGAATGACTTCACAGTCAACAAATTACGGAGTTTGAAAAATAAACAAATTTGGACCAACGCCAGCGCTCAGAATTATTAGACAATTTGCTTAGTTCACGTGTAAAAGTGTCATTTTGAGCGGCAGTAATCCAAAAGTTTTATTTAAAAAAGGCTAGCAGTTTAAAATAATGCATTTCAAGCGAGGATAAATACAATTTCATACTTCTAAGTTACCAACGAGCAAAAATACATGTCCAACTTTTTAATCACTCAGACTATATACTTTTGTCGACTTAGTGATATTAAAAAAAGATCTGTACATATGAACTATCTATCGTTGGTTGACTATCTTCGGTTAGAAACAGCATTTTTTTAATAAGATTTAAATCAAGAAAGCAATATATCTGAACGTTCTTGTAATTAAAGATACATTACGCACACCTTTACAGCTGTAATAATGGACATGTAATAATAAATTGATATGTATATAAAAAATAGTTTGTAAAAAAGATATTCATGAGTTTGAGTTTGTGTATGTAATAAATAACATGCACCTAGACTACAACCCTAGTATTTTCAGAAGTTTTGAAATATACCAACGTAGAGGTATGTGAAGTCAAAGTAAACCCCGTCACAGTAATGTTACCGGGATTTTAACTTAATTAGACTAGTTAAGAGTTTCATTTAAGATATAATCTTTTAATTATAGCTTGATTAGAATGCCAGATGTCAATGCAGTACAGTTTCTTTATTGGCATTGCGGTATTTAGCATTACTACTAATATAGTTTACATTACGAAGAAAAACTTCAATATGAAGTCAACATAAAATGAATACAAAAGATGCATTGAAATCATTCAATAACGTTTGTTTGATAGCTGTCATTCTAATAAAATTATATTTAATGAACTAAATTGGCCACGATCGAGACAAAAATAAAAGGCAGGGAAAGATTGCATTTCATAAAGGAAATGCTTTCCGATAGATTTTTTGTATTTATTCGCTCAGAGAAAATTAAATAAAAAGGCGTAAATAAAACTCATGAATATCATAGGATGAACACTAACGTATTCATGTCGGAGCATGTAATTCGAAAATTTCCGATCAAGCGTGTGCTACTAACTGAATAGCTTTAACCTTTGTGTTAGAATGTTTCAACATATAGATGCGTCAACTACTCATAACACTAAATCGACGAAGAAGCATACGGTCCGCGTGATAAACGTCACCACAGCCTAAAGACGCTCGTATTATCATAAGGATATCGATGGCGCGTTGCCAACTTTGTGACGCGAAGTTATTATGCCACATTACTCAGTGATTTCACTGCCTCTCTCAAACTGGCACATGGCAATGCGAGCACTGCTGTCAGATTTATGTGAGGGAGTAACAATGCAGGCGACCATCGTATTAAGCCAACCTCTAGTAAAACGCGGTTCGACGTCTCGGTAACTGAACGATCTATGTTCTAGTGTTAAATACGTTTAAAAATATATGATTTGAGACAGGTCAATAAATGATATGTTTGTAAATTAGCTTTAAAAAAAGGCTTCAAAACGCAGTTTATTTACATATATTGTGCGACGTTTCGGTTGCTAGAAAACTTTAAGATTGAGTGAAAAGGTGTCATCTTATTATCATCGTAAGAGATTAATCTGTAGAAGAATAGTATTTTTTATTTAAATAAGTGTTTTTTTAGGTATTTACAATGAAAATGGCCAATTATAACCACTTAAACATATATGTACATACCTACATAGAGCTTTCCTCTGAAACCCCCCAAGTTTACCAATAAAGCGAAAGTTATTAAAATGGTAATAATCACCTGGAACATTCATCCCCTGCTTTTATTATCTCGGCTAAATTTACTCCGTGAAAAAGACGAAATAACATCCCCTTGAGATGAGATAAAAATTCATATGGGAAAGGGAAAATTATGGAATATGGCTGACGTATCCCTGGGGGCTGTCAATTTTTGTTCTGAAGGCTTTGTCGCGATGGGCGAGTTTCAGAGTTTTGTTAAAAAAAACTTTGGAATACATATTATGGTATCACACCCAGTTTATCAGCAGCGAATAGATATATAAAAGGTGTTTTATCAAACTTGTGCGACAGTTTATTTTTCTCTCTTTGCCTTTTTATAAAGAATTTAAATAACTTGTTATGTCTATTTTAGACATGTTTTAATATGTTAATAAACTGTAGTTTATGAAAATAATATGTAATAAGAAATAAAAAAAAGCATTATTCACCAACAAGATAGACATAAAAACTTTAAGCAACGCTCCGTCTCTGTCGGTCGGTATTCCTCCTGCCAGTTTCAAATGATTAATGAAATCTATGCTGAGGTTTTCACCGGTATTTACACAGTATTGGATTCTACAAAGTAGGTTTAAAGGGTCAGCAACGTGCATTTTACTCTATGTGTCATAGGCATTCATAGGCTACGTATTGTTACCATCGTGATATTAAACATATTTACAACTAAGTATATTATCTATATTAGATGGTTATTACCCTGGACTACAGACATCAGACAGAGGACACTCAATAAATGTTTGTCCTAAATGAGGATGGAACCCACGATCCTTGGCACACAAAGTAAGGTGCACTACCAAATGCGCCATAGGGCCTATATTTTTCCTGTACAGTCTCCAGCAAAAAAGCATCTAAAAAATTATAATGAGTAAGAGCTCGTAACATGACACTTCATAAAATTGCCTCTTCGGCTACGGACAGATGTATGTTTAATAAAAATATTTTATTTCTCTTGCAACCCGAAAATCCGAACGCGTGTTTTGCATAAAATTTCAGAGGACAAACAAAACGTAAAAGCACCCGGAGTTCATTCTTTACATAGGGTTGCCAGGTAACTACGGTTTCCTTATATTTCCGAATTTTCTTAGTTTTTTATCGGTAATAATAATAAATTAACGGAATGCATCAAATATTGTCCTGTTACCTGTATTATGAACATCAGACAGCAGAAGAACCACAAATATAATACCAAAATACTTATTTAACTCCCAGAAACAGAACAAACACAAAATTCATCATATAAATGTTTTGCCTTGGTGCCGATCGAACCCACTACGATTGGCGGCCATAGGATTAATACCATCTGCGCCATCGGGCCCGTCCAGTCAAGCAGTTATGTTTTAACTGCTGGATTTTTGTTGGTAACTGGTATCTTTTTGTATTAAGAATTTTATCAAAGAGGTCGATATATAGGACATAAAAATATATCGTCAATGACAGTTAAATATCATGCAAGTAGTAGTTGCAAATAAAAATAAAAATTCAATTCGAAAACATGGAATATGGACCTTTACTATGGCTACATATGCGGTATTGAAGTATCACTAACGATATGTGAAATTACCCATTATAACGTTGCCCTTTGAAAAATCACACACATTATATTTCTTAATATTTACGTTGATCACAACATTTTCTGTCATTCTAAGGTACGGTTGCTTTCAAAACATCGAACAAAAAATATAAAAAGGTAAATAAGCCACGTATTCAGAGTAGTATTATTAACATGCAATAATTTCGCACATGGCAACCCTACCAGATCCCGCACTGTTGGTAAACACGCGCAGCACACCAAACCTTTGTTTAGTATGACGCCTACAGTTTTGGCATGGGTACAAATAAGGACCTGTTATTCCTCCCATACTTTATACAATTAATGCTTGAAACAAGAGAGCGCTATAAATAACTTGTAGTTTGAATACCTGGTTAAATAGGAAAACGTGAGCAAAATGTATGCAGGTACATCCAGGAGGCAAGTCAATGGTGAAAGCACTAAGGACATGCCTGTTGGATATTTGTTACAAAGCATTACATGAGGTAGACCTTATACAAAAGTCGTTTGCATTGGTGTCTCACTCTAACCTATTTCTACCGCCAAATAGATGTGTGCTCGTTGCTGTGTTCCGGTTTGAAGGGTGAAAAAGGCAGGGAAATTACTGCGTAATGTGACATAACATCGTCATAAGGTTGGCAACACTTTAGTGATACCAGTATCCTTGTAATATTACGAGTGTCTATAGTCGGCATTGACGCTTACTATGTGATCTACATCTACACACCCGTGATAGGAAATTACGTATTAAAATGTACTAATAAGCAACGGAAATGGCGTAACTAACTTTCCCAGGATTTCAATCTATCTATGTTCTTCCCTAATGGTTATACTTAGATTTTAATACCAGCTATATAAAGTCCACTGCTGGATATAGGCCGCCCCAAAATAGGGGGAATGGTGATTCCTTTGTTTTCTGTAACACAAGTGCATTAAGCGACTTATCTGAAAGTCAGATCGAAATACAAGATATTGTGTAAGTGTATTTATTGTGTATTAAATATGAATCTGACAATAGAAGTTGTTGTGAGCAGGACTGATATTTTTATAATTTTAATATTAAGCTATGAACAATGTTGTATGTATCCTATGTGCTGTTTTAAAAGTATCATCAACATTATCATTACAGCCGCCATAAAACGTGAACTGCTGGTCACTAGCCTCCCTAAAAACTGTAGTATTTGCCATTAATTGCCGCGCTGGACAAGCGTGCTGGTTGGTGGAAAACGCAGAATGTAGCTTCGCGACGGGAATGATGCTGCCCATTCTCGCCCTGTTGCACTGTATATACCGCCATATGTCGGTTCTACCGTCATTTGTCAGTTACACTGATATTTGTCGAATTTACTGATATCTTTCGGTTATAGAATAATATAGTATTTCGAACAACTACAACTTTTTTTATGTTTGACTAGTTTATTCAGACATATTCGACCTGATGGTTCAGAGTTTAACAGATTTGGTTTCTACTTATCTGAGAATAGTAGTATGTCTGTACCATATTCACTCGATTTAAATGATGAGTTCTGAGCTGCAGTTTTCAATGGATCGTTGAATCAAAGCTTACGTTAAAAACCAACTTTTCGTATCTTCTTTTATTTAGAAAATAAAATCAGCGGGCCTTCTTGTTATATGAATGTAAGTACTTTGATAGCTTATTCAAACAAAATAAACAAAATTCTTATTTGAGAGATTATATGTACACTTGAGTTTGGCGCGCTTTTGCACTACGCCATAATTTATATAATTATTGTACAGGTTGACACTACACTTTATTAAAGTTAGAAACGACCAACGATTGTCGCGAGCCAATCGAAATATATTAAACTATTGTTCTTCCCTATTCACTTTACACTGCGCATTGAGTTCTTGTTGTTAACTGGTCGTTTCACCTGAAGCCTTCATTAGTATGTATGCAGCAATTTTAAACGTCCTCACCGCGAGAATGATCGCACAAGTTATTTTTTCATCTTTTTTTATTGATGCTCTATAATAACCTAAATTATTCATAGTAAAATTTTTAATTGCGATATACAATACTAGCAAAATCTTGGAATACATTCCGTGAGTTCTTTTTTTTTATTATAATAACTATAGATGGAATAAATACAGATTTAGTTGTAAACACTTGTTATGTTATTTAATAAACGTAAATAGAGGCAGCTATAATTTAATATTGACGGATCCGGTAGTGTTTTGTTCGTTATCGTGTTGAATTTATTTATTTAAGTATTACGAGTATTTCCTCTTTTGTCTGAAGTCCGTAAGATACGTGTTTTAAACGACTTATCTTGGAGTAATCTCAATCAATGTATGAGAAGTTGTGTGAATTTATAAAATTAACTTGTCCTTAATATTTATTGTAAATGTCAACAATCATGTCTAGGTAAATTTGGTTTTGATTCCGTTTGCTTCATTGCCTTTTCCGACAACTTTGCCTTTCACCTGAAATTTGTACCGTCTTCAAATACAAGACACTTTCATCATTCAAAAATGGACCTTAAACTTAAAGACATAAAGAGATACTCTTGCAATAATCCACATTAGTATGCAACGGGGAACAACATATACTGCCTTTCGCACTCCAACGGAATGACAACGATTGTGTAACCTGCTTTATTGGATTGCGTAGTTGGTTTGATTCGGTACGTTCCTTCTCAAATATTAATTTTCTTAAAGCGTGACACGTTGTTCCAAATTTCGGATCGACTAATATATTTTACGACTGGCAACCCCAAGGGATTCAAATCCCTGGTAGTGTTCGAAATTTTCCCAAGTATTTCAATATAATAAATTGGTTTGTCCCGCAAATCACGTATTCTGGTATACTTTTTTGTGTGACAAGTTAATGTGTTTCATATTTATAGCGTGTCTATCTCCTTTATGATTTGAATTTGTACTAAAAGGTCGCGCTTGAAGCCACATTTGAATGTCCCAACTTAAGTAACACCGGGTTGATGGATTTAGTAGTTATGGTAGTAGTATCGTTAACATTGTCTTTAAAAGCATATTGAAGAACTCGAAATAATGAATTTCACCAAAGAAAGTTTGTGAAAGTTGCTTCGAATATTTCGTGGCGGTTGCGATACAACCACTGCCAGGCACTAAAAACAATATTCTCACTTAATCCTTTATTGAGAGTTATTGCCCCTTACCGTTATTTATAAATTGGTTGTGATTCGAGAAACTTTTAGTCGAACTTCCTTCCCTTCGCACTTAATTATTCCGCACATAATTTTTTTCGTTCTCCATTTATTCTCGTCAGTACCACCGTGGAATTAACTGCTGGCGGTCACTGACTCTATTCTCCTGCGAAACTTTAAAGTAGAGAAATTCCAAGCGTATGTCCATCCATGGCTCGAGCGCGACGTGATTAAACCGTTGTCAATAATCATTCGATATAAACTAAAACCGTCAACCTGAAGACGTGTATGATACACTCTATGGCGCATCTATTTCTGACCGAATAAAAATACTCTAGCGCCATCTTGGACGGCCTACAATAGATAATGTTGCCAACATGAAAATAAACAGGCCTCATAAAAACTGATGCGAATCATAAATTTTAATAGAGCCTGTCAACCAGAAATGATTTTTTAATTTATATAACAACCATGCAAATGACCACGCCTAGACGAAATCACCACTTCATAGTTATAATTAGCCGTGAAATGTTACGTCCAAACAATATCTGTATAAGGATAACAATAGCTCGTTGGAATTTTTACGTTTCGTTACGTGTAGCTAATGGTTAATGATTACCGGTATTTCGGTAACAATTTGGTTATTTAACAAATCACATCTTTACAATGGTACTCCTCGTTTTAAACAATTCTCCTTTTGCTACTGCGTATTTTAATTGCGAATAATTATGCTATTAAAATATTAAACTTAGACAAGAATAGAATGATTTTGTATCTTGCGTATCACGCAGGGTTCGCGGGAGATCTGAGCGGGACAAATGGTGTGAGACTCGAACTCAGTTTGAGTGGCCCATCGTGAGAGACAGTTTGTTTGCTAAAAAGGACTGAGTGAACCCGGCTGCACTACTGTGGTCTCGAACTGCACGCGTTCGCCTTCGAAGACGGTGTACGGTGCGTGAAGTGTTTTGTAATTATGTGAAGTGCCAGTATCTATAAAAGTAATGCAGTTTAGCACAGAGGCAGTGAAATTACTTTCTAGCACAATCATAGTAACTGATCTTTACTAATATGATAGATATTTCTGTTTGCTCTGTGTCTGGGTGTTAAATATACATATTTAAGTACTATATTTGTGATTCTTCTGTTGTCTCTGTCTCTGATATCCGCAGAACAAATACCTTAAGCAACTTGTCCCGGGGTTGGATCAGTGTATGTGATATTTTGAGAATTTATTATAAGGTTCAATTTCGCTCGAATAATATTTCATCATATTTATTGTAGCGGTAGTGTACGTTACCCCGAGTAAAGTAATCATCCTATGATTAACATAATTTGAATCTTACAGCGCAACTTTTAATGATGAAACTTTATCGTTACTCCGCGAGTCAGGTAAGGCGCTAAATTACATATCAAGTCAAGTCACCGCTTGAAGTGAACTTATGAAAATAACTATATTAAAATGCAGGTTAAAAATCTTTTATTTTATTTTTTGATATAAGACAATCAAATCCGAGTGACAGGCCTGATGTCGCAGATAGTGGTGGTGTGGATAGTGCCTATCTTGTGCGCTAAGGTCGATGCCCATCCAGAGCAAATACTTGGGTTTGTTTTGTGTCTGGGTGTTAAATATATGTATTTAAGTAGATTTACTACGGATTAAGGTCAATGTATGAGATGTAATACGGAACCAAAAATAACAAAATCGACAGACGAGCATACGGCTCGCGTGGTACAAAGCAGCCTATAGACGCTCGTATTATCATCACAAGGATATCACTAGTACGTTGCCAACTTTGTGACTCGAAGATATTATACCACATTACCCAGTTATTTCACTGCAATGGTGAGATCCTTCAAACAGAAACACAACATTGCGAACACAGCTGTTTGGCGGTAGAAATACGAGTGAGGTATCCTTTTAGACGACCGTTGTATGAGGTCTACCTCTAGTGTATCGATGAATGGAGTAGGTTAATACATTTTTGACGGTTTCTGTAAAAGAAAAATACATTCATCTAAAGGTCGTCTGGAAAAAATCGCTCTGAGCGATAAGGCCGCCAAATGTAATATAATGTACATTGTAATATTTTTGTCTTTTGATTCCATTTTATGTATTATGAATAATAAAGAGTATTAGGATTACTACAATGTACGATAGAATATACACATTGTGCGACATATACAAACCTTTCATCTCACAGTCCATTTCGAATTGAGCAGAACCTTATTACCTTTAGTTTTAGTTTAAAATCGAATGCCTAATTTTGTCAGTTTTATTTCAGGTTGGCCTGTTGCTGTACTAATATGGTGTCGTGAAATGTTTGTATGAAAGTATATATGTGCATATAACTTAGATATATTGAGTCAATGATATGATTTTAAAATCTATTGCTGTCAAAAAGATATTGTATACTGTATGTGCGCTTAGACTTTTCTGAAAACTTTTTTCACGGGAGCTAGTAAAGTATGTATAGTATAAATATTTATATAAAAATATAAGTACCTTTGGACAGTAACGTTTACTATTAATCGTAGTTCTCATGCATTTTTTTCCACAACATCTCATCATTGACCTGACTCCGCGGTAAGTCGCTTAAAGCACTTCTGTTACGGACGCCAGACAACAATGAAAACACAAATATACTACTTAAATACATATATTTAACACCCAGGCACAAATTAAACACAAAGATCATCATATTTGCCCTGGGTGGAAATCGAACCCACGACCCTTGGCGCACAAGGTAGGATTACCATCTGCGCCATTAGACCTGTCATATTGTTATTTTACTCCGACAAGATCCTGAAGTGTAAATATACTTTTGATGCTGAATGTACGTCATGGTCAAGGAAGTCAAAGAACTGTACGTGGGGCAAGCGATGCATTGGTTGACGACCTATCCAACACCTCTTCGTACCCTTGACAGACTCCCTACTAATATTATAAATGCGAAAGTAACTCTCTGTCTGTCTGTCTGTTACGCTTTCCCGCTTAAACCTCTTAACCGATTTTGATGAAATTTGGCACAGAAAATCTTTAGACCCTGAGAACAGATAGGCTATTTTTTAATTCGGAAAAAGGGTGGTGAGGGGTCGAAAGGGGGATGAAAAGTTGTATGGAAATATCGCTATTTTTGGAGCTAGAAACTTGAAACTTATTTTTCAAGCCATTGATTCGATATAAATAAACATGACATTCAAAGTTTATATAAGTTAAGGTAAAGAGGTATGGTACCAGTAAAAACCCAGGGATTAATTGATATTTTAATAGCTTTGACAAAAATTAAATGTCGATTTCAAATTCGTCGTAAGCACGTTTTGTGGGCAAATAAACTGGCGATAATATCTCGAGCGAAACGTACAGGCGAGCGCGGAGCACTGCGGAATCGTAATGGGTCATGCTGACGACCTTTGCAGCAGCCGCAAGTTGTGGGATAACGCGGGCTTATGTATTTATTTATATTTTCTAACATTTACTTTTTTTAAATTACCTTTTTAACTGCATTAAAACGGTTTATTTAACTATTTGCATTTTCACTTCAAAGTTTCAGTTATCAACTAACCCTATGAAAACTTACTGTCCTATATTTATCTATTCTTTATTGTACTTCAAGTTTTAAAATACAATATGGCAAATTAAAAAAGAAAAGCACATTAAGTTTGTTAAAATATAAGTTCTCATATCCAACAAAATAAATTCGTAATTAAATTATAATTATAATGGAATACAATATCCCTCTCACTAAAATATTGATCAATGTTTTGTGTATAATTATAAAACTGGTGAATAAGTAAGCCTTCGATGTAAACGACAATAAATCAAACTGAAATTTGTTAAATCAGTAAGAACTCAAATTATAGTAGACATTTAAAAATACTGCTTCAGTGATGATTGTCTTTGTAAGTACATATATATATTGTTTCAGTATATTGAATACAGAATAATAGATAATTATTTATGTTACATGTAAAGTTTATTATCTAGACATCCTTCTCAATATAGGGCGTATTTTGCCCTGGACAGGCGAGCTGACAATAGTTAGCTAGCGAGTAGCTTTTGCGGCAAGAAAACTGCTGCTGCCCTCTCCCCTCTCCCCGCTCTGTGCTGTTTGAGCAACCCTGTTTTAAAAAGATATACCGCTATCTGACTGTTCCGGTATCTTAGTCGCTTACGATACCTGGTCTGTACTATTTTCTCTAATTACTGCAATGGTATGTACCATAAAGTTTATTTAATTTGAAACTTTTAACTACAAAAATAGATAATCTTTAACAGTTATATTAATCTGAACAAGAAAGAGAAACTGTGCCAACAATTATGATCTTACATTATAGTTTAATACCGCATGCAAAATTCTGAATGTTTGGTAAGTTGATTTATCGCTTTGTGAACTGAATGAAGCCGCCATCGCTTATAAATTATACCGTGGAAGTAAACATCGTTGACACGTGAAACAAATGGATGATAGCATCAAACCAGTACGAGGTCCTGAGCAGTAAAGACGTAGAGGGAAGTGAAAACTCGGGAACGACTCCCGGCTCCCAATAGAATCGCAAAGTGCCTTTGACTTCAAGTTTTTATGTCATCGCTGAAAACTCAAAATTTATTGTCGTACAATTCTAAGGATTTGAAATTGGAATACTTGTTTTTTTCGTGAACGTCGGGTTGTCTGCCTTCAGAGTGATGCTTGATCTGTTATTATTATTATCTATATAGAAATGTTTTAAAATATGAAACAGGTACCTATATACCAAATGTAATGAGTACGACAGACACCTAATGTATGCTATGCGTGTACTCATGCTATGCCGGTAGAAAGCATGCTAATATATTTTTTTACTATTACATTTTATCTTACTATCCCTCCACCAATCTACTCATAACTAATATTTATAGATTAAAAGCAACCTGCAGTAAGCTTTTAAACGATTGAAAACTAGTATTTCGACCAAAGTTTTAACCTTATGTCCTCATACAAAAGGTTGAAAAGTTTCAACCATCTTTAACACACGAGGCTGAACCATTATTGATAACTAACTAAATAGCATATTTATAAACTTACTTTACTAAATTTACTTACTTTATATTTGATAATGTCATACTGATAAAGTATATCGATAAAGTTTCGGCAATTTACGATTCAAACCTTAAATTTACATACATAAAATGCTAATACAAAAATATTATAATATCTAATACAGACGTGCGTTTGCATTCTCTGTCTCATATATGTAGTAAATAATTTTTGTTCGACAATGAGTAGATCAAAAAAATTATAATTAAACAAAAATCTTGCAATATTCCAAAAAAGCCGCCATCTTGTTTCAGCCTTAAATTTAATTTCATTATCCTTACGAGTATACATAAAATTAATGAAGTAAACACTAGGCTGTCTTCTTTGAACCATTAACAGAACAGAAACGGAAGAATAAAAATGGTAACAGCTGTCAAGTTGACAGCTAGTGTTTCATAATCGACATTAATAACATATCGAAGACTTTTATTATCTGTAGAGCATTTGCTATCTTTGTCTCTTTTAGATTCTCCTTTATTTTAAAAATAGTTTGTACGATTAGATACGAAAATGGATATAAAAAAAAATATACTATTCGCATATATATCGAAAATATTATAGAGAGGACTGTATGGAATATCAGCTTATTAGTTTCATGATGCTGAACATCACTAGAGTTTCATCTGTGAGAAAATAGATAAAGACGTATGAAAACTTGGAAATCTTTCACGCCCACGACATATCGTAAATATTAACATAAAGCGCAGAATCTTGAGACGACGCACGTCGGACGATTTGTCTCCCTGTCTGAATATTTTTGTATAATAGTTTTGTTGATGAGTATCCCCAAATGTTACTGACTGACTGACTGACTGACTGACTGATTGACTGATATAAAAACTGACATTGTTGTGCCACCCAAATCGTATCTTAAATGAAAAGAATATATTGATACGTGTTACTATTTAAATTACACAATAATTATCCAAGGAGATTTTTAGCAAATTTCCACGGGAGCACTTCAGAATTCAGGACTGATTTAGATATTTTTTGACCGCTGTGGCGTTAGTTTTATTTTATTGAAGGAGTCTTTCATATTTAAACTTTATTTTTAATCTGCCAGGACATGGTCGCTAGTAAGAGCATACAATATTCTTTTAGGTACTAGTTTCCCTTACATCTCGTTTATATTAAATGTTCATAAATTTTTATCTAGAAAAAAAACAACTTGTCTCAGGTTTTAGGCGGGGTTCGAACCCACGCTCTTTCTATTCCAGATGAATGCACTACCAACAATGCTACCGAGACTTATTAGATTTTTTTCAGAAATTATTCTAATGGTACCCCAACGTTTTCCGGCTACTAACACTCTTGCGTATTTTAATAATGAATCAGGATTTTAAATCAAATCTGTGGCGTATTTAATAAACTAAAAAAGTTTAAATCTACTCCCAAATGCATAGTACAACATTGTGTGGAAACGAAAGCGGAAAGTCTCTTTTAAAGTCAATTTGGGAAAGTCAAAGTAAATAACAAAGACAGCGAAGTATTCAGAAGTCTTGGAAAGTTGTTAATTGTTTGAGTTTTAATTTTCTTTCTGGCGCGTCGGATACTCTGTTTAACGTCTCTTTGTACGTGGGACGATTTGCCTCAGGAAAAATATGGCAGATGTGAATCAACTTTTAACTCGTTGTTTGAAACAGTAAGCTGAATTCCAGTAAATACGTTGGCTCGACTTATTTCTAATTATTTATTTAAAACATATGTAAGACAGATCCACAAATTAAAAAAGTAATATATAAAAACCCGTGTAAGAATGTCTTAATTGTAAGTTTAATGAAATTTACTGATACATCAGAAGAGAATACTTAAATAGGTATTTGGAAAAATACAAGAAAAGGATAAAAGGTCATAAATAAAGTGAAAGAGCAGTACAACACCATTTGAATCATCTTATTCTAAATAACATTCAAAGCAATTTCTGTAATATATTTTATTGTCATACAAGCTAATGAACGTTCATTGCTAGACATAGGCCTCATTAGACATATCTTTATGATGGTTTTTTTATAACTGATACGAGACGTTCGGGAAGCGTGGCGGCAATAGAATAGCTTTGGGACGAGGATGTCGCTGCCATCCCCACCATGTACCATTTGTTATACGCTGTTTCGGATATACCGACATCTGTCGGTTCCGTTACCTCAATCTCTTTTTACATCATCATCATCATCATTATACCAGTCATTTGAAGTTCACTGCTGGACATAGGCCTCCCCAAGAAAGGGGGAATTGTGCCTATAATTGCCGCACTGGGCGGCATGTTGGCATTTGCAGAACGCAGCATTCGCGACGGGGATCCATCCCCACCCTGTGCATTTGAGCTACACTGTCTCAGATGGATATACCGCCGTCTGTCGGTTCTGGCACCTCATTCGCCTCTTACGATACCTGGGACATGGGAAGGTACTATTATCCGTTACAAAAGGAGAATAGTAGAATAGAATTATTGTACTCAGCCCCACCGCTTTTTACTATAGTATAAAAAGGATTTTGTTCTACTTACATTATCTATAATATTAAAATCATTTTCAATTGCGAAAACTGTCAAGCAATATATGTTGTCGTGTAATTAAAAGAAAATAAAGAGCAGCTTAGTTACAGTACTTGTTATCCAGCATAAAAACAAATTCCCATTCTCTACTCACACGCCATATCGATAAAACCGCACTATCATATCTGTTACCCAATCTACATCAATAGGCTTTTACGTATCCGAACATGTTTATTTTATCCCGGAGTAGAGTAAAAATTATACAATGGACCGCTAAAAAAACACGCCAACATTAAATTGTAGAGAGAATAATAGCAATATTGACTTTTGGTAATAATTAATTTGCCGTGAGGCACCGGTAGAGTGGAATAGTACTTCCACCTGTACCAGGTGTTGTAAGAGGCGACTAAGTTACCAGAACCGACAGATGGCGGTGTATCCTTCTGAAACGTGCAGCTCGAATGCAGAGGACGGGGTTGGGCAGCAGCATTCCCGCCGCGAAAGCTGCGCTCTGCGATTGCCAACAAGCTTACTCAGCGCGGCAATTATGTATATATTATAATATATATGTAAAGAAATAATATTTCTTTAATTTTTGAACGACATTGAATGACATTGACAACTGACAAGCGCTAGAATCTGAGGTCAATAGTCAGTTGAGAGGTTATGGAAAAAATAGCATTGTACATATTAAATTATTGTGATTTGTTAATTAAGATAGATAAATAAGAATAATTGGTGGAAGAATAGACTTTAATTGTCGTTTCTTCGTTTTCAGGTAAAGTTATAATAATAGGGTAGTTAAATAATTTATTTGTAAGATTGTATAATAATGTTTGTAAGAAATTAACGAAATAAATCTTCGTTTTCAGAAGCAACGCATAAGTTTATTTTAACCTAAAATAAAAGAATAAACAATATATATAAATATTATATTATATAACTTAATATTATAAAACTTTAAAAACAATATTATATTATATTATAAATACTCGTAATAATAAATATTATATTATAAAACACAATATTATAAAACTTTTCTTGGGGAGGGAGGCCTATGCTAGCCATTGGATGGCTAGTATGATGATGAATAACGAAGCACATCATACAATGTACACGGTTGTAAATAGTATTAACCTATGTAATGACGTCGTAGCGTGTTAAGTATATACTATACCGATCCTTTTAGATTTAATGTACATGTATTTGTCACAATGAGTCTCCATAGATAGTGGCGCCACTTCAGTGAAAGTGTAATTGAGTAAAACTAAACTTTGACATTTGTTTGCGAATGAGTTAAAGTGCATTTGTATGATTTCGCATAAGTTACCGAGTTTTTCAAGAACAACTTCTACAGACATAGCTTCTTATTTTTTTTTAACATAGCTATGTACGTTTGTTGTTGTTGTAGGCTACAACCATTTGAAAACTGACAACCTTATTTTAATTTGCTGTACTTTATATAATGGAACTTTGTTTTTACACAGCAATCAAGTTGCGTAATCGTGTTGGTTCTAAATATTTTTGAACTACCTTATTTAATAATGAAAAGTCATAAATATTTTAATTAAAATCTAAATAAAAACAAAATGTAAATAATTCAATGAACAGCGTTTTAAAGCGGTTAAAAGAGTAAGTAGTTATTAATTAATATAATTTAAATAAAAGAAATGTGTATTAAGAAGATTATACAATAAATAAACTACGTATGTGACATTATCATAAGTGTGTGTTTATGTCTGACATTCCGTAAGATCAGAGATAATTTATATTAATATGATTTCATTTGATGAAGACGAACCATAAATATTGAAGAAAATAAATTGAACGGTTTCTTTTTTATTAATTTAATTCAGATAATCTTTTTAAATTTAATCTACTAGTGTTTGTAAGTTACGTCGGAATACTACTTAATGTTTATAAGCACAGGTGGTAGTGATCCTATTTGTGCACTAGTCGTAGGTTCGATCCCTCTTTTTCTCCCTCGATTTATTTATCATAATTTCATTGACCCATTGAATGTTTATTGTCAATATAATTAAATAAAATAACCAGGGCATACATTTTAATAATTAATATTTGTGTTTTTCTATGCGTGGGTGTTAAATATGTATTTAAGTATTATATTTGTAATTCCTTTTTGTCATAAGTCCGTCACAAGTGCATTAAGCAACTTATCTCGGAGTCAAGTTAATGTGTGAGATGTGTGAATGTATTATTATAATGTCTGACATAAAGAAATGGTAGGGTTTCAAGCATGCAAGTCAGGGGATGTATAGTATTCCTGCATATATCGTATTGTGACAGCCCCACAATACGACGGGATGACGTGGCGCTCCGACTTATCTCGGCCGGATATATCGCTTTGCTTCGACACGTTTCTATTTATGCATCTTCGCAAAATGATATAGTTGTATTGACGTCGGAATAAACAAGAACAGATTTTTATGTTCCATTCACTAGACTATATTATACTATAGACTATATGTCCCTAGTTGCCCGAGAGATTGCACTCTCTTATTTTTATCACATCTCTGTAAATTACGATATAAACTATTCCTTTTCTCAAGTTGAATCAAACTGTAATTTAGAAGGTCATTCCGCAGTTCACCCAGTTCATTATTTATATATAAAAATTACATGCCACAATGTTTGTCTGGGATGCACATCTAACGACTTATAAGCCCATCACCACATGGCCTTTGCAATCAATCTAGTTATAGAGGCCGAATTATGGAAGATGCACTCGGAATAGCGACTGCGCGCTATTCTTTTATCCCTAAATATTTTTAATTTTTTTACCTATCCCCTGCAGTGAAGTGTTCACCCCTCTCCCCTTTCTGAGGGGCCGTTACACGTTTGATCAATCTTCAAGTATGTGCTTTTCTCTCTCTAGTCCACAGCGCATTCTGTGCCTCACACGCGCGATATCTTGTAGCCGCCTGAAGTTCACCTCCATTTATTATAATCTACCATAATTTTCTAGAACAGAGACCATGCTCTGGCAACCGACCCAGCGTAGTGCGAGGCCTGGATGTAGACCGCCTACAACCGGTCCATTTAGAAATTAGATGAAGACGCCTATGTTCAGCAATGAAGGTCTAGCGGACGATAAGATGATAACGGAGGAAGTTTAAAGACGAATCGCGCCAAAACCCAAAAAGCGCCGTCTAAATAAATCCGAGTAACCATGTACAGTTTTGTCCAAAGTAAATATAGTAAGTGGCGCTTGGCAGAGCCGATGCGTCGTACCAACTCATCCGCGGCCCGTCAGACGTAAGAAAGTTATTTATACTGTGACGTAAATACGCATCGAGTGCGAAAAATAGCCGGCGAATACAACTGCAGAT
The DNA here is from genome assembly GCA_020976665.1 of Heortia vitessoides. Taxonomy (NCBI): domain Eukaryota; kingdom Metazoa; phylum Arthropoda; class Insecta; order Lepidoptera; family Crambidae; genus Heortia; species Heortia vitessoides. The sequence goes on from JACJUM010005602.1 coordinate 6,051,293, forward strand.
CGTCAGCGTGATGCAACGATGGCCGGTGTATGTGCCCGATGAAACTTTTGTAGTGACGTGGTAGGAAAAGAATAAACAAATAGAGAGTGCTGATGGAATAACCGTCTGTGGGTGCATGGATTTATTAAGTAGCTCTTAGCAATATGTACTGGCCTTATTCCGTGACTATTTTCGTGTTTTTATTTATTCACAACCGGACCAAAAACTAACTGAAGCCGATATTATACCCCTACGGCACCAAAAAATCGACTATAGAGCTATATCACCGGTGTTGTTAGTTAAAAAAAATTAAATTCCGCTCGATATTTTTAATTTACAATTCGATAATTACAGCTCAGTATAAGCTTCTAATAACGTAAAGTTTATTTGTAGACCCTAGATCATAATTAGATCATAACTGATGGACACAAACCTCCTTAAAACAGGGGGAATTTTGCCCATAATTGCCGCGCTAGACAAGCGTGTTGGAAATCGCAGAGCGCAGCTTTCGAGGAGGAGGACGGAGATGCTGCTGCCTGTCCCCGCCCTGTGCATTTAAGCTATATTGTCTCGGATGTATATACCGCCACCTGTCAGTTTTGGTACCGTAGTCGCCTATTACGCTACATGGTGCAGGCGGAGGTACTATTCTACTCTGCCAGTACCTCACGGCGTAGGCAGTAGGGACACAACATTGCAATGTTTGTTGAATTGTAATACTTCAATTAATTACAAGTTTATCCACTGTTTTTATCACTAGCAGTCACCCGCGTTACATTGTAGAACTTTTATACCAACTTTTCACTCCCTTTTTATCTCATTAAGGGGTAATTTTCGAAAGAATATGTTACTCGTGTTTCATGACTTTGAATGAAGAAGTTTAATACTGAATTTCATTCTAATAACTTCAAAAGCTGCAAAGTTTTATACTAACTGCGTTAATATATACATATAAGTGTTCGTTTTAAATATATATATATTAGCTGTGCCTGTGACTTCGTCCGCGTCCTCTTTACCTTAACTTATACAAACTTTGAATGTCATGTTTATTTATATCGAAAAAATGGCCTGAAAAATAAGTTTCAAGTTTCTAGCTCCAAAAATAGCGATATTTCCATGCAACTTTTCATCCCCTTTTTCGACCCCTTACAACTTTTATTTTGAATTAAAAATAGCCTTTGTCCTTTCTCAGGATCTAAAGATTGTCTGTGCCAAATTTCATCAAAATCGGTTGAGAGGTTTAAGCGGGAAAGCGTAACAGACAGACAGACAGACAGACAGAGTTACTTCCGCATTTATAATATTAGTTGGGATTTAAAACGAATACATTCGAGCACCGCGTAAGCCATTGCCTAGCCTTTCTTTAATTTACACAACATCTTATATATTCACCTGATGACCTAGACAAGTTGCCAAGAGCACTTTTGCTGCAGACATTAGACAATATAGAAAGGACGTCACTACAGTTAAACAATTACAATTTAAGTTGACGGGCCCGATGGCGCAGATGGTGGTGATCCGTACTTGTGCGCCAAAGTTTGTGGGTTCGATCCCTACCTTGAACAAATATTTATATGATGACAGTTTTGTTTGTTCTGTGTGGTTATTATATGTATATAAGTAGTATATTTGTGTTTCCTCTGTTGTGCGATGTCCGTAACACAAGTGCTGTAAGCGACTTATCATGGAATCGGGCCAATACATAAGAGGTGGTGAAAATTTAATTAAGTTATTGTGCATATTAAAATATATATTTTTGGTGGCGATTCCTGACTTTCCTTTCCAATCTTCTGAGATTCTAGTTATATATGGATATCCCTCATAAGTTATTTAGTTTATCTTTCATTTACCTTGTTGAAGATATCATTATATGAAAAATATTTAGTGAGGAATGCGCTCTTTGCCATGTTTTTTTAAGAAGGCAAATAATTTCTATACACATAATAAAAATTGAAGTGTGTGTCCGTAAGATTTAAATAACAGGTTTTCAAAATAGACACATGAAAGTATGTATGGAAATAAAATTAAAAATAGTTATGTGTTGATATTTGTGTTTTTCTGTGTCTGGGTGTTAAATATGCCTAAGTATATAACTATAGTTGAGATTCCTGCGTTGTCTGATGTCCTTATCACTAAAGCACTTAAAATTTTTATTTGTCTCTCTGTCTATTAGTAACTTTTATTTTTTATTAAACCAAAATAACGGGGGATAATCCAAGGAGCGATGCGAGCTATATACAACCGGTAGCCGGTACCGAGTTACTTGGCAGTGTAAGTTACAATGAAGTCGTTTTAGCCGTATTGAAGATAAACTGTATCAAATAGACAGAATTTAAATACTCTTTGAGTTTGCCGTGGGGTACCGAAGCAGCAGAATAGTACTAGGTGGCATAAGAGGCGACTAAGGTACCGCAACCGACAGATGGCGGTATATTTACCCTAAACAGCGCAGCCTAAATACTACAGGGTAGGGATAGGCAGCAGCATCCTCATCACGAAGTTGATCTCTGCGATTGCCATCACGCCTGCCCAGCGTGGCAACTACTGGCAAAAGTCCCTCAATCTTAAGGAGGCGTATGTCCACAAGTGGACTTCCAATGGCTGTAATGATCATGACGATGTTCAACATGGATTTTTAAAGCTAATTTGATAAAAGGATTCCCTGATATATTCTTTAGTTATAATGTTCATAATGGACAACCCTATTCGCTCAATTTTTTTTTTAAACAAACCACTTTATGGAATCTTCCTAAATGTATTGCTTAACTTGGAGCAATTCAAGCAGCCGGGAGGTACCGACAGAGAAGAATAGTACCTAACTATGTACCAGGTGTTATGTACAGATGGCGATATCCATACGAAACTATGTAATTCAAATGCAGAGAGTGGGGATGGGCAGCAGCCCTTACGCCAAAGCTGCGCTCTGCGACTGCCAACACGCTTGTCCAGCGCGGCAATTTTCCAAATAAGCCAAAAGTCTCTATATCTTGGAGAGGCATATGATTTATAGTAGACGACTTTTTATAGCTGATTTGATGAAAAGATTTTGTATAATATTCTATAGCTATTATGTTCAAAATAGACAACCCTATAAACTCAATACAATTTTTTAAAACAAAACACTTGAAGGAAGCCATCTAAATGTATTGCTTTAGTTTGAGCAACTGAAGTAGTAAGAATAAGGTACCGGAGAATAACTTCAGAACGTTCCAGATAAAATAGAATCCAAACAGACTTTATCTAAGTCTCTACCATAAATCCGCCTTACGGCATCATGTTATCGCAGGACCTTAATATAAGATGTACCGACGTATTACCGTTGGATATTAAAAATCTACTTCTATTTCCATATTATAGGTGATAATACTAATATCAAATTTAAATATATATTTGAAATTTCAAATTAACAGCTATTCTCGAAATAGATATGACAGTATATTCTTATATCATCATACCCATACCAAGGAAGAGGAAAATTTTGCCCATAATTGCCGCGATGGGCAAGCGTGTTGGCAATCGCAGAGCGCAGCTTTCGCTACGGGAATTTTGCTGCCTATCCTCACACTGTGCATTTGAGCTGCATAGTTTCGTATGGATATCGCCATCTGTCGTTGCTGGTATCTTAGTCGCCTCTTACAACACCTGGTACATAGTTAGGTACTATTCTTCTCTGCCGGTAACTATCGGCTGCTTGAATTGCTCCAAGTTAAGCAATACATTTAGGAAGATTCCATAAAGAGGTTTGTTTAAAAAAAAAATATTGAGCGAATAGGGTTGTCCATTATGATATACCGCCATCTGTCGGTTATGGTACCTTAGTCGCCTTTTACGACACCTAGTATAGGGGGTGAGGATACTATTCTACACTGCCGGTACCTCACGGCTTTTCTTATGTGCATCCAAAAAAATATATTTGAATTTTCTCGTATGCTGGTCTTTTTGCAAACTCCGGTTACCCTTTGAAATGGCTGTCTTTTAACAAGATCCTCACTAGAGTATAACTGATGTTATAAGGATTTCATCAGATTACTATTATTCTTTATTATTTCCAAGGAAACGATAATTACGTGGTTGAACCATGGGGCACTACTAGTATGGATTATAAATGAAAAAGTGTGTTTGATTGTGATGCCTTGAAGGGGCCGATGGCGCAAATGGTAGAGCTCCTTAGTTGTTTGTTGTAGGGTTCGATACTTGCCCAGGACAAATATTTATATGGTGATATTTGTGTTTTTCTGAGTCTGGGTATTGAATATATGTATCTAAGTATTATTTTTGTGATTCCTTTGTTGTGTGATGCCCGTAACACTAAAGCACTTGCTTTAAGCGACTTAGCTCGGAGTCAGGTCTCCATTAATCTCTTTAAAACTCTTCGATTCATTTCTTTAAGATTAACGTATATATTTTTCGACTAACAAACAACTTTAAAAGTTGTTTATTGGCTATATATACTATCTGGTACCGGTAGAATATAGAATATTACTTCTCTCAGCACCAGGTGTCGTAAGAGAGGTTCCGAGATCGACAGATGGCAGTACATATGTCGAAGAGTTTAGCTCAAATGCACTGGGCGGGGAGGAGCAACATCATTTAAGCTAGGATCTGCGATTGCTGCCACGTCTGCCTTATTATTTTTAGATGGCCTCTGTCGAGTGGGATAGGGAATAGTAACATAACAGTAATATCTAACTATCTAGTTTTAAAGTAATAACTACAACAGTACAGCTATTTTAATGTCATGAGGAATGCCTATACTAAATCTAGTACATAACACACAACATCTCATATCACATATATTAACTTGACTCCGAGATATCGCTTAGAGAACTTGTGTTACAGACATTAGACAACAGAGGAATAACAAATATAATACTTAAATACATATTTTTTACACCCAGACACAGATACAACCCAAATATCATCATATAAATATTAGTCCTAGGTGGGGATCGAACCCGCGACCCCTGGCGCATAAGATAGGATCACTACTAACTACGACATTGGGCACGTCAACTTGTGTTACTAACACCAGACAATAGAGGAATCACCAATATTACTTATATACTTTTATTCAACACCCAGACACAGAACAAACACAAGTATCATCATATAAATATTTGTCCTGGGTGGGGATGGAACCCACGACCTTTGGCACACAAGACAAGATCACTACCATCTGCCATCAGGCCCGTCAAAACTACCCGCTCACATATCGTCGTTTAAGTTCTAACGCCGCGTAAGTCAAAATGTTGACACTTTGTACAATTGGGAAAACATTGGTCACGTTTCATAAAATTATTTTAAAACGTGTTGCTTGTGCATTTATTTGGTGCAAAATAGATTTCTTTTAAACAATACACGGTACAAAACGTTTACTGCAGCGTTAGAAATGTAATATCGTGTTATCATTGGGCTTAACTATTAAGTTGCCAACTTTGACATATGCAGTGTTAGAACTTATGCGACAATATGTCACTTTAATACAAGACAAAATAACGGTCACTCATTTACTACAATCACAAATTTAAAAACCGAACGCGATAAACATTATCTAAATCCACATTAAGTCCAGCGCTCCAAATTGCCGGTACAAAAAACCTCGCCCGCTAGGTGGCACCACTGCGGCGTCACGCGTGACGTCACTGACTGACCGACTATTTTAAGACGCTATGACCCACGATAAGTGCTAAGTGGCTGGTGGCCCCTTATCTGTTGTTATCGTAAAGATAATTCGTGTGATGGGAACGGTTATCATGTAGTCTCCTAGGCCTCTAATACGTTGGTACAGCGTTTGGATTTATATTGTTAGACGATTTGTTAATTCCGCCGAGTTTTTTTTATTATATTAGTTAGGGTTTTGACTCAATGGCGCATTTGGTGGTAAATCATGCGCGCTAGACTAGAAAATTCTGTATTATTATATTTGTGATGCTTCAAACTGCTTATATCGGTGTCAGTTTAATGCATATATCTTATAAGATGTGTGAATGTATTGTTATTATTATAAATAAATATATGTAACTATATGGCCTATGGGACCTTTCTCGTCATAAAAAGTAGCTACATATTTCCTATTCCTAGTGTTTATGCAATACATATGACAAACACTATTTAGATCCGCAGATAGTTCTTCAGCTGTGAACACGCAACAAACAGACAAATATTTCGCATTTATAACATTCCCGTAGTATGGGGCCACAACTTGGAATTAGACGTGAGCGCTCGTTGTGTTTCGTTTATACATATTTATATGACTAATATTTGTAGACTGTTGTTAATATTTGTTGACTTTTTAAAATCATTCATAAAATTTAAAGTATTATTTCGAAAATAGAACTGACTGTATAAAGCGTTACCCACGTAAATGCCAATACATTTCATAAGTAAGCAATTTAAGCGTGCCAATGTAATTCCCCTAAGAGGAAGAATGTAGGTATATTATTATTGATATCTGTAAATACCCGAAGCAGTATTAACAGATATACAATATTTGTATTAGATTATCAATTTTATTTCAATAAGGAACTATATTTATACTGTTCATATATATTTTTAAAATGTCTTAATAATTTATTATATACAAATTTTTTGGCTGCAATATTTTTTTTACCAATCATAGACAAATATCGCTATTTCTCTTTATCACGACATCACCCGTGTACGACTAGACAGATCTCGCGAACTCTGTTTTTTGTTTGTTCGTTATTATAAAGAGAAAGTTATTAAGTAAAAAAAATATATAAGAAAACTTAACCACCATAACATAAACTTTTCTCAAGAAACCTTATTGCCATGATAATTATTGCAATAGACAGAATGCGCGCTAAATAAAAAAAACCACAGATCTGCAAATGACTATAATAAATAACTACACAGTAGACAAATAAAAATATGCTGTTGCACAAGAAATAAATAAAATAACGCACTTATAAATTTATTCGAACACCTTAAATCGTCATCATATTATTTTTGCAGTGTTATTTTACGAAGCACAAAAAACGCAATTTCATTTTCAGCTTAAATTAAACAAAATATAGATATCTTAATTAAACAACAACTCAGCTATTCTCAAAGTGGTAATAAGTACCCCAATACATTGATTGGTTTTATATAAAAAAGTAAGTTTCGAAGGAATTCTTTTACTGAAGTGCGAAAATGAGATCTCAGTAGAGAATCAGATTAAGTGTGTTCGAAATTTGAATTTTATCAACATTTCTGACTCTCACAGCTATAGCCTAGCTTAGGATATGATTGGACAACCAGAAACAATATGATATAAATGTAACCAGATGTTTTTTTTATTAGACTACAATAAGCATACAACGCTCACATATACATATAGACGCAAATATAGACGCAGCGCAAACATTTAGACGCTCGTATTATCATAACCGCAAACCATGAACCGTAAAGTATACAGGAACTTTGAGGACCGTGAGGTACCGGTAGAGTAGAACAGTACCTCCCCCCTTTACATGGTGTCGTAAGAGGTGACTAAGGTACCAGAACTGTCAGATAATGATATATCCATATCCAAAACAATGTAGCTCAGGGCAAGGAATGGACAGCAGCATACCCGTTGCAAAAACTGCCCTCTGCGAATTGCCCCAATTGCCAACGCGCTTGCCCAGCGCGGCAATTATAGGCAAAATTCCTCCATTCTTTGGGAAGCTTATGCCCAGCAGTGGACTTCCAATGGTTAATATAATAATGAAATTACTGCTTCTTTAATTAACATAGCAAGTAGTGACCTTTAATTATATAGTCTGCTTATGGGGATGGTCAAAACAAGTTTGAGAATCACTACATACCCAAGCGAGATATCGTGAATTTGCTCAGAAAACACTAGCTGTCCAAACACCGTTGTGTATTCGGGCTTTAGATATCTTTGTTTCCTGTAAAAATATGTTTTGTGCTGTCTAAATAATACTATACAGATATGCAATACTCAAAGTCCAATTTTACGTTTCTACCGTTCAAGAGTCTATTCCTTTTTAAGAATTCCTTAATATTACTGCTGGATACTGGCAGAGTACCTTCATCTGTACCAGGTGTCAGAAGATACGGCTAATGAAACTTATAGACGATGGTTTAACTGTAGACAGTTCCTTGTAGCTAAGCTACGATTGCCACCACACTAGCAGAACCAAGCTAAAACATCTCAGGGAGATCCAGCAGGGGAATTTCCTAACTTCTTAAATAATTTAAAATTAGGGTATCATAGGCGAAGTTAATTAGTATTTTAATAAATTCATTAAGATTATAATATAGGTTAGATGCATTAAAAAATCCTGAATATTGATAATATTTACTAGAAAAGAATCATCTCGTCTCAGGCTTCAGATGGGACTTCAATCTACAATTTTCCCTATACGAAGGACTGCATCACCTTTGTGCTGTCGAGAATAACAACATCACATACGTTGACCTGACTTCGAGATAAGTCGTTTTAAGCCATTGTGTTACAGATATCAGGCATCAGAGGAATAACAAATATGATACTAAAATACCCAGACTGAACAAACACAAATGTTCAGCACGTAAATATTTGTCCGGGTATTGAGCCTACGACCCTTACTGTAATACAAGACAATAACTCTACCAAATGGGCCAACTACTCCATAAAAAGAAAATTAGATATTCTTCAATTATTCTTGGGGCAATATCACTACTAATTACTACAGACATTTTGCATGAATATACAGATGCAATTTACATTAATATGGCTAATAAATGTACTTCAATCAACCCCATCTCATCTGAAGTCCTAAAATGAAACACGTGCCAAAGTTCAACGGAATTTGTTATTTTAAAGAGCAATTTGAATAAAATCTAGATTAAATCGGCGCGCGTAACACAAACAAATCCAATCTTTTTATATCTCGGTTAATGAATGCGTGAATATTTTTCGTCTATTACCTGCACTTGTTTGTGTTCTCTCATTCAGTATTTATCTGTTTCTGTTGCAGCCACTATTTATTTCATTCCTTGACGAGCAACGCCCCGCGGTTTCACTCGCGTAGTTTTTGTTACCGTAAGAATTCACAGATAAAATATGATCTACTTATTTGCTAATAATGTAGCTTTTCATTTGAAAAGAATTTTCTAAATAAGTCGCACAGTTTTCAAGTTTAATCACAGCAAACATAGTTATTTATTTTTCTAATATAAAAGTAGACTAAATTATAGCTAATAGCATGTACTTTCAAATTAATTTAGTGAGTAGTAGTAATTTAGTATATATTTAAACTGGCATAAGACAATGTTCATAACTAACACCACATTGAAATAGATATCCAGCAGATAGGTAGTAATAAGTCAGACTTACTATACCTACCTACGTATATATACCTACGTATTTTACTGTATTACATATATTTTACTGTAGGTAATTGTACTACATTGCTGCCAAGCACACAAACTACATGATACTACAATTTACACACACCTTGACATTGTATCGAGCCTTATCCAGACTTTTAGAATATGATACTAGACAAATTAATTGTTTAATTTGTTTTATTGTCTTACAGTATCTTTCACACACACATGTTTGTTCTGGGTGGGGAACGATCTACTGGACCCCTGGCGCACAAGATAGGAACTTTTTGGGATTTTTAACCATAATTACCAGACTCGACAGGCCTGGCGACAATCGCAAAGCGGTTTTTTGTAGTGGTGATGCTGCTTCCCATCCCCGGACTGCTGCTGATTTTTCCGTCGGTTCTCGGATCTCGGTCACTTTTAAGACGTTCAGTAAAAATGAAGATATTATATTACCCGGAAAATAAGGGTCAAGGTATTCCCATTTTAAATTTGTTACAAGCCATAGAGAAATCGTTGCAGAGAATGTTAGTTCCATCTCTCGCTTTTTTCTCCCACATTATTATATTTATCTTAACGAATTAGCGGGAAAATGTACAAAGAAATGAAACTCGCCGGTGTTGTAACGAATCGGCCGGTATATTTAAACGAGCCTGTAAACATTTAACATCCATTTTATTTACTGACATTCAGAGTGTTTTG
>JACJUM010005602.1:6061397-6077532 GCA_020976665.1 Heortia vitessoides
GAATAAAACAATATTATTTTACAATGTTTACATCTCTTTTTACACGGGAATAAAGAAATGCGAGGATCTCAAGCCGAAATTTATTATAACTAATTCAAATAATCAACACCATGATTTGGAATTAAGCTTTTTCACGGCTCAAAGATTGCACGTTAACAGTTAGGTTTTCTTTATAAGAATTTATGTACTTATATATATATGTTTATGGTGCTACCTCCACCATCATTCCTCCCAGGTACGGGAATACACTGGCCGTATCAGGATCATCGTCATATCAGGCGTAGGCCCTTCAATGTTCTATCATCATAGCAGACATAGAACTTCCATTGCTGGCCAAATGCATCCCCAAGAAAAGGGAAAGCATTGAGCAGGCGTGCGGCAAAAATAATCTCAGGGATATTTCAATACAAATGTAACGTTACACAAAATAAGGTCAAATATTTGCCTTTTGTAATAGAATTTTTAAGTTAATTAAGGATTGCCTACTTACCTACCATGAAGAATTTAAACTCTTGCCGCTAATTCTGTTTACCGCACCAATGACGTAGTGCAACGTCAACACATTGTCTTCTTCTTTCTCTTAACCCACGAATGACGCCACGCTGTTAGGCTGCTGCGGTTAAAAATATGTAAATAGTTTCAATTATTATTATTATCTCTATTATTTCTTAACTTTCTTAACACTGTCACAATGCTGCGACTGCCCGATGAGAGCTAGACACTCCCAGATATTTTCGCCGTTGGGTACCGCCGGAGTAGAATAGTACCTCCCTCTGTACGAGGTGTCGTAAGAGGCAACTTAAGTACTGGAACCGCTAGATAGCGGTATATCCATCCTAAACAGCACAACTTAAATACAACAGGGTGGGGAGCATCATCGTTGTCGCGACGATGTGTTCTGCGATTGCCACCACGCCTGCCCAGCGCGGCAAATATGGGCAAAAATTCTCTTGTCTTAGAGCGGCCAATGTCAAAAGTAAATGTAAATCTAATTTTATATTTACTATTGACAAGCGGAGCCCAGCGGTTTCACTCGCGTAGTTTCCGTTCTCGAAAAAATAAAAGATTAAGATATTTTCCCGCAGTAAAATGTAGCTTATATGTTAACCGAGGGTGTCAGACAACTCCACAAATGTTATTAAAATCGCTCCAGCCGTTTCGCTTTTATAATATTCGTGTGAAGTGTGATTACATAATTTATATGATGTAGACTTAAAATGTATTCCAGTAATTCGATATTTCCATTAAATCTAACTCTGTGGTATATTGGAATGGTGAGCTGAATTAATTTGAATCAGGGATCTCTTTGTATGCACAGCGATAATGAACCCAAGCTGGACAGCTCGGTTTCCTTACACCAGGCCCTTTGAAATCAAACTCCATTGATGAGTCCGTCCCTTTCAGACTTTACGTAATTTCCAGTGACAGCAGTTGCTCAAGCACGTGTCGATATCAATATCGGACGAACGATATCCTCAGTGAGGATTACGCGCGAGGAAAATTAGGAATTCGTATTTCGACGTATGAATAAATCCAACTATTGTTATAGTGAAAGTTTGTGACAATGTATATATATATATATTTATTTATTTAACTTTATTGCACAAAAAATATATATATAGTGGTGCAGACAATATATTTACAAAATAGATAAACGTGGCATACGTAAATAAACGCAATAAATGCATATGATACGGAGACAGCGTTTCAGAATAAATTTGTAAGGGGATTGCTTAATATTCAACGGAAGCTCGTTCCAGAGTCGTATAGCTGTAACTGTAAAAGAGTTTGTCAAAAAACTAGAGTGATGAGAAGGAGTTAAGAGCGAGAGAGTATTAAAAGAACGGAGATTACGTTCGTGAGAGGAAGATAGGAATTGGAATCTGTCCTTTAAGTAAATAGGTGCCAAAAATATATATATATATATAGTTACAAACATAATTATCATCTTATTATATATCTACACTAATATTATAAAGAGGAACGATTTGTATTTTTGTATGTAGCGAATAAACTTAAAAAGTACTGGACCGATTTTAATAATTCTTTTTTTATTAGAAAGCTACATTATGATTGAGCAACATAGGCTATATTTATTTAGTACTAGATTACTTTAGAAATTTCTATGAAAACCAACCAAAGGTGTAAAAGAATTAGCCATAAAATGTCTTTCATCACATACCTACGCTGCGAAGAATATTAATGATAGGCCAAAAATTCTTCGACAATATTATAGAATATATCAATATCTACAAAAAACTTTGCGAGACCATATGTCTAACTATTGTAGTTACGTCACTATACTACTTTTTTACATTTAACAAATTGATAGAAATGCCGATAAAGATCAGACCGTGTTATCCATAACATTTATAATTTTTTATCCAAATAAATAACTTAATATTCAAACTTGTCTTAATACCTGATGATAACTTATTGAACTATTGAAATCGGACATTCTATTCAAAAGATATCGTGAAATTAAAATAAAAATATATGCCGGCGGCGGCCGCCACACAGCACATCGAGTAAGTAACTCGACGAGAGCAATTGTATTTGGCACTTTCTCGAGTAGGATCTCCTGAAAATCAATACGCTTCGTTGCCACCTACAAATACCACAGCCAACGTAGTGTACAGGGAGGCTTTAAGATAAGCATATTCTTTTTTTCAAATTAGGGATCCAAGGTCATTTTAATTAGCATGCTTATTACTTAAGTATATGTACCTATTTATGTCTACCCGTGCGAAGCCGGGACGGGCCGCTAGTATATATATATATATATGTATATATATATATATATATACTTGTAAACTAAGATACTAATCAAGCATAAAAAAGCCTTGCCTAATTAAAACAATATAAGCAAGATTTATATTTTTGTAATGAATAAACTCAAAAAATACTGAAACAATTTCAAAAAATATTGTTTTAATAGAAATCAGCATTAACAGCTATATTTTATCTCGGTAATCCAACAAAAGAACGGGAATTACGCGCTGCTATATTACTAGTGTTATAGTATAGCGTAATATATATAACACTATTATTCATATAGCTGATGAAGTTGGCAAGTTAGTGCTGCAATAACACTGTTTATTTATAGTAATATTTAGCAAACTATAGTAGTAACATCATGTCAAAAGATTTTAAAGAATAAATTGCGGAAATCTATACAGAATTTAACATGAATGTATTACTGATAATCACCAAAACGACTGTACAGATTTAGGTGATTGTATGGACATATACATATCATACCATACATATACATATCGTACCACAGGTGTAGTAAGAGGCCACTAAGGTAGCAGAACCGACAGGTAACGGTATATCCATCCGAAACAGTGCAGCTCAAATGCACAGGGCGAGGATAAGCAGCTGCATCCCCGTCGCGAAAGCTGCGCTCTGCGATTGCCAACACGCTTGCCTAGCGCAGCAATTTTGGGCAAGAAACCTCCTTTTTTCGATAGGCCTATGTCAAGTAAAAGACTTTTAATGACTTGTATAACGGTTGAAATATCTACATTGACAGATTAAAGTCCTCTCTTCTAAAATATAATGCGAACGTAACTCTAAAAAAAATGCCCTAATTCATTATTACCCAATGCGTTTTAATAGTGCCCAATGTTGGTAAGGCTAGTAAGTACTCCGATAGTGATAATAACCGATGGCTTAGTTACTTAGTTACTCAGGAAGCATGCCGTATGTGTCAACATAACTGTCATCGTGACGTCTCGATTAGCGACCGACCTCCATCACTGTTTGCTTATAACTAGTGATGTACCTTATTAGCTATCTATATATATGTATTATATATATGTAGTCGTGAGTTATTCTTTAAAAATGTTCTACTTTCATCAATTACATATTGAGTGGTTAAAATTTTTCTTGATATTTACTTATAAACATATTTTTGATGTTGCATGCACTTTTCTTATTTGGAGCTCCAGATTATAAATGTATTTTTTATTATATCTATAGTTAGACAGATACCGATTGCTGCGCCATTTGCCGGGCTGATTTGAGAATCGAACCCATTCAGGGCGCCTCCCGAACGCATACAAAAAAAATCAAATTGGTCCAGCCGTTTAAGAGATCCGTGACGTACACACGTATAGTACAATTATAAATATTAACATACCAAATAAATTAGTTCACTACTTGTAGTAAATATAAAGCTCACTTACTTAAATAAGTATGAATATATCTAGACTATGTTTTTTGTTTTCAGCAGAAAACGTAAAATAATTCACCGTCCTAAAACATGATATGTAAATACATGAAATAAATTTTCATTCAATACAAGTTTATAATTATTTTTTTTATTGAACCAGGTCGACATTCAAGCATACAGTCCGCGTGATAGCAAGCGTCACTGCGGCCCTTAAACGCTCGTAATATCACAAGGATATCACTAACGCGTTGCCAACCTTTTGACTTGAGGATATAATGCCACATTGCCTAGAAAATTATCTGCCTCTCTCACCTTTCAGACCGGAACACAGCAATGCGAACACTGCTATTTCGCGGTAGAAATAGGTGAAAGTGAAGCACTAAGGTCGCACTAAAGGTCTACCTCATGTAAATAGATTCTAATCTAGCCAAGTTACACAAGAAGAATTGTACCTATCTTTATTGGTTTCTTTATTTGACTAAAAACTTATTTATTTGACAAACAGAAATTAGTATAGAATGAACTTTTAAAATAGTTTGGTAATGTTACCTGCAATAAACTTGGTTATAAAACCCGCCTGGTGCCGGCAGCTAAGTATTAAAGTAGGACACTCCATGACCTATTTGCTTAAATGACTCTTATAACACTGGTTGTCAGGGTCATCGGTCATTTGTGTAAAATTGTAATTAGTAAATCTAAACTCACAGATTTTTTATGTTTTCTTTGGACGATTTAAAGTGCCTATGATAGGCCAATTAAAATTAAGATATATAATTAACTTTGACTAAGACAAGTTACTTCCACGCTGATGATGCTTGTAGTAATTATTTCCTTAGGGTTCGTCATTCATATTTACCTAGGATATTTAGTTATATGTCATATCATTGGAAGACCGCTGCTGGATATAGGGCCTCGCCAAGAAAGGGGGCATTAGCGCATATTTGCTACACTGGGCAAGCGTGTTAGCAATCGCAGAGCGTAGATTTTGCGACGGGTATGCTGCTGCCCATCCCCGCATGTTGCTGAGCTACACTGTTTTGGATGGAAATACCGCCATCTGTCGGTTCCGGTACTTCAGCCGACTCTTACGACTCCTAGTAGATACTATTCTCTAACAGTACCCTGCAGCGACTTAAAAACGTGATTGAAAAACTTTTTACAGTTTTTGTTTGACTTTGGAAGCACAATTATAAAAAAGATATTTTGGCAGGGTTTCCGAAGTTGTAATACCCTCACCGATTTCCTTTTTTATATTTACACAGCCACGTGTCCAACCACGCATTAGTTGCTGACGGCTGGCCGTGGTTCCTGATTAAATTTACAATAGAATCCTAGGCAGGTGATTTTTTCTGACTAAGGTTACCAAAAGTCGAATAAAAGTCGGATCCACAACGTTTTATAGCCGTTAACAGGTAGATTTATTCTCGTATCAAGAAAATATTATGCAATATAGTATGCTTAAGTCTATTTGAAGTAGACCACATACAAAAGTCGGCTGCATTGATACTTCAATCTGAACTATTTCTACCGCCAAACATCAGTATGTGCATTGTGTTCCGGTGTAAAGGGGTGAAAGAGGCAGTGAAATTACTGAGTAATGTAACATAATGCCTTCAAGTCATAAGGTTGGCAACGCGTTAGTGATATCCTTGTGATGGTACGGTTACTATTACGTGGACTGTAGGCTTGTCAGTTGAATTAGCCATATAAAAAGATGGAGGTATATTTATAACTTTACTTATTAGTATATTATTTTTTATTATTTGGACACATTAGGGATCGTGCAATTATCACGTAGGTCTATAGCAACTGTTTTAATTCTGTTATGTCCCATAACAACCATTATCCTACCCAAATCAGTCAAAGTTCTTAGCCAATTTTGAACTCAGTAGCTTTCTCTTTAAAGATTAATATCGATTGCCAAGTTTTGACAGATTTAGGCAGGTTCATCTGTTGCTTTGTGTGCCATTAACAAGTAGGTTATGTTAATTAACAAGAAATAATCGTCAAAGGAGTACAGCATATTAACTCGATATAAATTTGTACTGTTATTTGGTATCAAGTTTGAGGTATCTTTGTTGTGTTTGGTTAGTCTTATATAGACTAAACAAATTTGTATTTAGCATTTGTATGGAACGTTCGTTGTTTTTCATTTCCAATACTTTCATGTTCTGATATTTGGTACCAAAACAACGTTTAATGTCTCATATATATTTCTTTGCAAGTTGTTTCTATATTTTTTTTTTCAAATATATCCTTAATTACGTATTCATGTAAAGGTGTAGGTAACTGACTGGCCCAATGGCGCGTCATAACTGCGGTTCAGGTTAACTTAACGTATTTCTGTTTATTGACAGTGACGTGCAGACGTTATAATATACGAAATCAAATTGCTCATTTTATTTTATTCTTAAACTTTAATTGGTAGTTAAAAAAAAATGTTAAATCAAGCAGAAATATGTTGAAGAAGTGACAACCCACAAAACAATTTATTGTATTTTTATCTTCTAAAGACATGTTTGTTATAGTACTCATCAATAATATTTCTAGGCTTAAAACCTTTGAATGATTAAAGTCAATTTTTAACTATGTTTTACCTTAACTGTTTATTATCTGGGATAACATAAAACAATTGTACAGTTTTACTAAATCAGATCTTCATCTGTATCTGTGGCAAAATTTCCGAGACATCTGCTCAGTTGAAGATTGAATAACAAAGACATATCCGAACTTTCGCTAAAATAATAATAAATTTTCCATTCCATTTAGAACTTCACTTTGTGTTAATCCCTTGCAATTTCTTATTCTTCCCCGTAATAAAATGTACCCTACCGGTCCCTAGGGATCAAACTATCTACATGCCTTAATTTATCAAAATCGGTGCATTGTTTACAGTGAAACAAAGACTGACAGAAAGTCTACTTTAACATTTATTTTATTAGTATGTAATAAAGTAACTTACAGGAATCAACTCACCTCGGTATATTTTTGGCGTATTAAAGGTCAAACTACAATATGCAATTTTGTTAAGAGTACCTACCAAGTTTATTAAATTTGTTTGTGTAGGTATTACTTGTTTTAATTTCCAAAGACACATAGGTATCCTATGTAAGCACTTCAGTTGTCATGGATCAAACATTTACGAATATCTAGTTACTTCAGGCCTAAATACATCATTAATTGTAATCTTCTTAATATTTTACAAATTAATAAAGAAGGTCACATCCGATAAGCAACAAAAAACATTTAAAACACTTAATACAAAACATTCCGTGCCCTTGAAATCTTCTATCAGCTATTACGTTATTCGACAATAATTCAAATATGTTAACGTCCATTAAGATGTCGTTATCTATGCGGTGTACGTATACAGATTTCACGAAGAAATATCTACAAAGAACACACACCACAAACTCACATACACTTCAACAATTGAAACTTTTTAACACACTCTAAATAATGTTATATTCCGTCGATAGCAAACATAACAAACAAATCAGCTGAGCACCCAAGACCCGGACAAAAACATTTCAATTATCACTGCAACGTAACTCACCTTAGGCCATACACCACAATCACAGGTTATCAAAATCAAAAAAACGTTCACACGACCACTGTAACTAGAGCTCAATAAATTGAACTGGTACCTCTCCACCGCGCGTTAAGGTATGAGAAGCGAGAGGCAGGGGAGGTCTATCTAACCGCCACGAGTCGTAGCTGACACGAGCGTCCACGAGCCGAACAAGCGTGCTCCTCGCTCCGCTACTGCATGTCGACTGAGTGCCGAGCGAGCCCCTGCCGCCCGCCCTGGCCGCCGCCGCCGCCCAAGCAAAATATTTGCTAACAACCGACTTTTAATACTGTTATTTAATTAATATGCAAATACTAATGTTTCGCCCCCTCTTGGTTGTTGCACTAATTTGTTATCGATTGGTGCGGTAAATGATTTTGACGTGGACTGATAATGTGCGGGAGAAATACTGGATGTTAAAACCGTGTCACATTAGTTAAGTCATTATTTTAAGTTTTTTTTTATCACACGAGGTCGACAAACAAGCGTACGATCCGCGTAAGCCCCACCGCAGCCTATAGACGCTCGTAATACCACAAGGATCACAAGCGCGTTGCCAAACTTGTGACTTGAAGATATTTGCCACATTAACCATTAAGTGGAACCCACCAAAGTGAACACTACTAAGTCTCCTGAAATTATATAGTTTATTTAATTCAAGAGATTTCTTATCTTCTTTTTTAATGTAGGTACATATGTTTCAGACATTTTCTAGTAGCGGTATTTTAAGATTATCGTATTAGGTAGTTTTATCATTCATTGAATAATTATCGAGGAGTCATATATAATAGTAAGCTGTTAGATTGATAAAATACATACGTATCAAAATGTGTATCTGCTGTGATATTATTTACATGTAATATTGTGTTTGTCCGTTTGTTGGTTGAAGAGGATATTACTGATGAGTTATAATCTTTTTTTTTAATTACATCATCACCAGGTACCACCATCAACATCATCACCAAAAAAAAATCAGTCAGCGTGGTAGTAAACGTCACCGCAGCCTAAAAACGCTCGTAATCACCAGGGTATCACTAGCGTGTTGCTAACCTTGTGACTTGAAGATATTATGCCACATTACCCAGTAATTTAACAGCCTCTCTCACCCTTCAAACCGTCACTATAATGACTTTGATCACAGCAGGAATTTAAGAGATTTTAGTTATCTTAAACATTTTAAACAGTATACAATTGAAACAGAAAATATTATTTTAAAATTATACAAAGTCTCAGGTATAGAATATTTGTATTTATTAAAGACAGGCGAACGGTTTTTCTCACAATGCAATGGTGATTTATTTTTATTATCTAAGATATTATTTTGTTTTCATTACTAGAAAAAAAAAGATTAATAATGTTGCACAAAAAAAGCTGTCATCAATCAACACCATCATATCAGCCGCAAGACGTCCACTGCTGGACGGTTGTATGCGTCCAACGCGATCCTACGTTTTAAGTCAAATCGTCTGTCCACCTTGTGGGTGGACGTTCTACGCTGTGCTTGCCGGTACGCGGTATCCATTCCAGAACCTTACGACGATCGTCCGTCGGGTCTGCGTGCTGAGTCAATATATTTAAGTAAAAGGAGAATTAATAATGTGAACGTCCGTAAAATAAACTACTCAAAACAAAATAGGGCCCACCGCCACTTTGTCTCTTATCGTGTTTATATATAACTCGTACACTTATTATTGGCAAAATGAAGTACTATCACTTCTAGCAGATATGTTTATGAGTTTATAATGATATTAAAAAAGTCAACTTTTTTATTACTCTTAAGTGTTAACATAGAAAAATCAAAATGCTTAAATGACCAATTTCTTGCTATTTTTTTCTTGTTTGTGTTCTCAGTCTTGGTTTAAGAGCAGTACGTTGAACAAAGACTATAACTGTGTTGTTTTGTTCCGGCATTATTCCTGATTACGATGCCACGTTCTTGTCGTCATATGGGTGTGGACACTGCGACAAGAGCGGTTATTTTGCTTTAAAAGGGAGAATCGCAAAGATCCGTTGCTATTCACCTTGGTGTTTCACGACGGGTTATATGAAACGTATGGCTATGGGTCCGTGAGATAGATAGTGTGGCTAGAAGATCTGGATTAGGGAGAATTCGTGCCACAACTGCACATGAAGACCGCTACATCCGATTAACAGCGCGTCGGGACCACACAATAACCACCCGGACCTTGCAAATTCGACTAAGGCAATACACTGGGACAGTTATTAGTGATCAGACCATTCGGAATAGACTTCAAGAGGATGGGCAACGTTCCAGGATACGTGCTATCGGCATTAAATTAATAAAGCCTCATGAGGCAGCACGTTTGAGGTTCGCACGTGAGCATTTGAACTGGACCGTGGACAATTGGAGGACAGTACTCTTTACAGACGAGTGTAAGGTCAAGTTTTTCAGCGATGATAGACGTGTACGTGTATGGAGAAGAGAAGTAGAACGTTTTACTGAACCGTGCATGCACGAAACTGATCGTTTTAGAGGTCCAAGTGTCATGATATGGGGCCGGCATAAGCTTGTTTGGCAAAACAGAGCTGGTGATCTTGAGCGATGGGACTATCACTGCGGCCAGTTACGTAGAGAATGTAATCCGACCTTACGTCATCCCATATTCACAAAAGGTGGGTGATAATTTTGTGTTTATGCAGGACAACAGGACAACGCTCCTGCGCATATCGCTCGTGTCACTCTGATGCCGATATTTCAGTTTTGCCTTGGCCAGCGATGAGTCCCGATCTCAACCGATTGAGCATCAATAGGATCAATTGAAAAGAAGTCTCAAAGAAACCTACACCCATGTTAATAGTCAACAGGACCTTATAAACGCCCTACAACTTTATTGGGAACGAATACCTGACGAAAACATCACAAATTTGATCGAGTGTTCCAGATAGACTATCCTACTAAAGACTAATTCCGGGCTAGTTACTTAAAAAAGAAAAACATTAATGAATTTTTTAATTAATAGTCTAATAAATGCTTCATTTCAAAAATTCTCAAAAATAAAAAAAAATTCTTTCGTGTAACATAATCAAATTTAACAATAAAACCGTTATAAATACCGATTTACTTAATGAATTAAACTTCCGTTGAATATTAAGCAATCCCCAAACATTTTTATCCTGAAACGCTGTCTCCGTACTTTATTTACTGATGCTGCTTCTCTAACTTTATAACCCTATTTCTGATGTACGTTATTTTTTATAAATATATACATATTTTATATCATATGCATTTATTGCGTTTGTAAAAATATACATATTTTATCTATTTTGTATATATATTGTTTGCACCACATATATATATTTTTTTCTGTTTTGTGTAATGGTTGACTGGGAAATAATGCCATCTGGCATTAAGTCCACCATTTGTACATTTTGTAACATTTTGTACAATAAAGTTAAATAAATAAATAAATAAACTCTAATTAAACCTAAACTAATTGTATAAATCTATTAAATTTGTTAACATATAAATTATAGCATAAAATCACGATGGGCCCTATTTTGTTTTGAGTAGTTTATATGTTCTATAAGAAATCCCATAAATATCGCGTATTCTGATGAAATTTGGCACACAGATAGTATATTGCTCAGAATAAAATATTGTATAATTTTATTTTATTACCAAACCCTAAAAATATGTGTGATCAACAAATAACAAACTTTATAACCACAAGTAAATAGAACTATAAATAAATTTTCACAACATCTCATACATTGACCTGACTTCGAGATATGTCGCTTAAAGCACTTGTGTTACGAACATTATACAACAGAAGAATCACAGTTATAATACTTAAATATGTACATATATTTAACACCCGGACACACAACAAACAAACATATCATGTATAATATAATTATTTGTACTGGGTAAGGATCGAACCCACGAGATCGATCACACCCTTTGACGCACAAGGAATAATCACTACTATATGCTCGTCAGATTGTCCTTGAATGAATATGAATCCTTCATGAAGTCATCAGTCTTCATCCAACATGCAGTTATAAGGAATTCCTGAAAGAATTAAAAAAAACTTTAAATACGAATTGTGTCCTATTTTAATGCAGTCGGTTGAAAAACATTAAATCTAGCAAGATAATTAGGTAACTTTTGATCTCGGTGCGTTGTAAAGTGATCTTCACACAGGCATAGTTGCGGGTGAAAAGCTAGTAAATAATTTGACGCCTGTCTTCAATCCTGATCTACATCATATTTGCTCTTTCATAGTCCTTTGGAACTCATCATTTTGATTGCATTGTAGCATTTATTGGGCGCCCCTTGTCTAGAATTGTGATGTATTGTTTGAAATATAAACCATACTTTGCAAAGACTGTTCCGTGACAAAATACAATAAAACAACACGCTTGCTTCTATTCTATTCACTGATCACTTGATACTCGAGCGCTAGGTGATCTTTAAGCAAGAATAGGTACAAAAACGTTTTAAATTAATACAAAACTAAAATGTCGACATTAGTGTAGCTGTAGATAGAGTAACGAGTAGTTATTTTTGTCAATTTTGAAATCAATTGTGTTAATAATTGAACCGTCAAGAAAAAAATATTTTATCTATACTCATCATCATCATCATACCAGCCATTGGAAGTCCACTGCTGGACATTAGTCTCTTCAAGGAAGGAGGTTTTTTGTCCATACTTGCTCCGCTAGGCAAGCGTGCTGGCAATCGCGGAGCGCAGCTATCGCGACGTGGAGGCTGCTGCCGATTCCCGCCCTGTGCATTTAAGCTGCAAAGTTCCGGATGGATATACCGCCATCTGTCGGTTCTGGTACCTTCGTCGCCAAAAGGCGTAAAAACGACACCTGGTGCAGTGGGAGGTACTATTCTATTCTGCCGGTACCTCACGGCACTTACCTATACCAATTACCAGTTACGATTTAACTTAGTCTACTCCACCAATTAAAAGAATTATTTCACCATTAGAAAGCTACATCTTCATCGAGTAACCTAAGCTGTATTATTTTTCGTGAAATCAAACATCTAAAACGGAATGTAATGATGCAGGATTTATTTATTTGTGCATTTGTAACGATTTAAACTAAAAAACTAGCAGATTCATTTCAAAAGATATTTTACTAATTATAAAATTTTACATTTTATAGATCAAATTATAGATTATTTTATCCCTGAATTTAATGGTAACGAGAACTTCACAAGAAAAATCGCGGTGTCCTACTAGTGTAAAATAAACCGCGTTGTAATACCGTTAATAAAATAATTTTATTAGGTTATAATGAAATGTTGGACAATATTACAATTAAATTAAAACTAAATTGCGGTGAATTTTTAAAAAATTTCTTGAAATTTGATAAATGAATGAATGTCATTCAGTGGAATGGATTAATCTTTGGATTAACGACATTCTCAAAGATTATTTAGGTTATAAATAGTATAAAGTGTTGTTACTGTAAAACCCGAATTATGGTAAATCCTTAACCTTAATTGTTTAATGTGTTGGTAAACATTTACCAACACATTAAACAGAATTGGGAGGAATTATTTCTAGAATACTTCCTCCCAATTCTAGGATTCACCGTAATTCGAGAGTTTACAGTAACATGTGTCTTTACATAATATGTACATATGTATGCTAAATCAGTATTGACTTTAGTGCCAAATACCTAAATAGTGATATCAAATTATCACCGCAATAAAACTACTTTTTAACGACTTGAAAATACTATTTATTTACTACTTATGTTTCGTTCGATGTTTCTGTTACAATGCGGAAAACCATTTCATGATTGAAAAAGGTGTTGTTCTAGATTTTAGTAATTTATAATATTATGTATAATTTGAAATGATTCCCTATAAATTTTGCTTTGGAACGTTCGGGTTCAGGTGACTGAGGTAACAGGGCTGACATGGTCAGCAACATTCTCGTTGCGAAGCTAAGCTCGATGATTGCTACCACGCTTGCCCAGCCCGACAATTATGGGCAAAGATCATCTTTTTTCTTTCTGGTGAGGTCTATGTCCATCAGTGGACTTCCAATGACTGGTATGGGGATGATACCGTATATTGATGATGAGCGTCACCGTCACACATAGACGCTTGTTTTGTCACACTCACGCGTCACCAGCCTTTCGACCCGATTGTAGATGATAATATTAAAACAGACTAACTTCCTACCCGCAACTTTGTTCGTGACGTCGTTAATTTATATCTCATCACTGAGAAACTTTATTTATGATGTCGGCCTCTGAAAGATAGACAAGTGAAAGCAGCAAAAAAAGATAGACAAGTGAAAGCAGCAAAAAAAGATAGACAAGTGAAAAGTAACATACTTTTGGAATCACAAGTAGCCTATGTTGTAATTCAGATTATCAATGATCCCTATGCTAAATTTAATTCAGATTTGTTCAGCTGTTCCAACAAACATCCATGGATGAAATAAAAACGAAAAAAAACTGGCCTCCGGGAGCGAGGGCGAGGTTGCTCATTAAGCTCGTTAAGCTACGGTCATCCCCGCAAGGCTCTCAAGGCGGGATTAAGAAAGCGGGAGTTTCTTCTCATAACCATCACCACCGACTTACAGCTGAAGGAAGTCCATGGTACATCCTTCCTCTGAAATCGGCATCCCGAAAAATTTTCAAACCAAGAACGGGTTAGATGTGATTTGCATTCAGTACGAACCAGCGGTTCTGGACTGATCGTTCAACTTGTGAGCGCACGTGAGCGAACGGTCTGCGGCCTTCATTCTAGCAATTTACGGCTACATCGGTAATCAGTTTCGCGTGCTATTTGCTCAGCTTATAGCCAGCCACCTTTCTGGCAGTATGCAGGTCTAAATAAATTAGGTATAGGTAATATTTAGAATTTTTACAATTAGTACTTAAGTCGACCTCACTTCGATAATAGGACAGATATTCGTCCATGTCAGAATTGCTTGCTGTCAAATAGTCCGATTTATAATTTGCAGTGCCCAGCGGTTTCACCCGCGTTAAATTGTAAAACTTTCATACAAATTTCACCCCCTTTTATTTTACATGTGTGTCATGACTTTCAATGAAGAAATGGAGTGTAAAGGACACTGAATTTATTTCGAATATTTAAAAAAACAGCGATGTTTCATACTAACTTTGGACGCCCGTTTTACACCTTTAGGGAGAGAATTTTCAAAAAACCTTTCATAGTGCTCCCCGACGTTGTAAATGGAACCCCTGCATAATTTAGGCCTAAAATTTAGGCCTTGGTTTGGGGTCAGTCAGTCAGCTTCGCTTTGTATGTATTAAATTACTATAGACTGAGTTAGCAACATTCTTATTTCCTATTATTAAATATTAGGTACAGTGGAACATGTATTCAGTTGTAATTTCAACGTTGTCTATCACATAAAAGTACTATCTACATTTCTACATCACGTTGCTACAGATAATACGGTAGTTTAGACAATTTTAACAAAAACATTATTTTTTTTATCATCATTATAATATCAGCCTTTGGACCTCCACTGCTGGTCATAGGCCAGTATCTGGATATTGGCCTATGTCGGGCTGGCACGATCCATCGGTTTTAGTTATATCAAAGAGAGAAGAAACAGAGAATTATACTTTAACTTATTAAATTGAATTATCACGTCATTATGATTTACTCATAAAAATATAGGGTCTACGGCTTTTTCGGGAACTATTTTTTATTAACGAGTCCGATGACGCAGAAGGTAGTAAATATATCTACCTACCCAAAGCAAAAATTTATATGATGTATATTTCCATTTGTTCTGTGTCTGGGGGTTATTTATATGTATCTAAGATTTATATATGTATTACCTCTGTTGTCTGTTATCCACAATGCTTAAAGCTACTAATCTCGGAGTCAGAACAACTCATGAGATGTCGTGTGAATTTATTGATATTTAAGCCGTTTGCGAACTTTCACAAAAACAGTTGCATGCCACGTGGCTTTTTATAAAAGAACGCGCGCATTCGAGCACGCTTTTTGAGATTCGAATTAATACCATAGACCAGTATAATGTAAAATATATTGAGACCTAAAGCTATTATTGATTGGCTACATGTCCTGACTGGTTGTAATTTGATTGTAGCAATGACAAAGAAACAGCCTGGTGACCTTTAATTCACGTAACTCAGGTGCCAGACTCTAACATTTCATCATCATATCCATGACCTCCCCAGGTGATCCATAGGAAATCCCTCCTCCTGTAACAGGTGTCGTAAGAGGCGAGTAAGGTGCTAAGACCGCCAGATGGCGGTATGTGCATCCGCAACAGTGTAACTCAAATGCACAGGGCGGGGATGGGAAGCAAAATGCCCGTCGCGAAAGCTGCGCTCTGCGATTGTAAACACGCTTGCCTAGCGCGGCAATGGGCGGCAAAATTTCCCCTTTC